>JABWTJ010000412.1:24215-724566 GCA_016801875.1 Solanum sitiens | reverse complement strand
GTTGTGACTTTTATGAAAGGTTTTGACCTTTTCGAAGGGTTGTTAACTTTACCAAAGAATTGTAACCTTTCTGATAAGACACAATAATCATTTGTTCACACTACCCTTTGTTGTGTATAAATAGTGGACTTTCCTCTCCTACCTTTTAAGTTTTACTTAGGTGATAATTTTTATTCAATAGACCTTTAAATTTTTATATTTGAACTTCTATATATTTTAACTTTAATTTTGTCATGATCATTTATAGACTGCAAATTTTGTTCGTTAGTAACTTATTTGACAATCGTGAAACTTAATCATAATTGCAGATTCTATGAATGCAGAACAAGATAAAGAATAAGGACATGCAAAGCGACGAAACTGATTGTAAGTGAGGCAAGTCCTGGAGGGATCAAGATTGTTGGCATTCCGAAATTATGTGAGTAATCATATTCTGCACTTTCCATTTTTCTTAAACTTCGGCTGCAATTAATTTGATTTGTATGAACAAGTATAGTATTTTGTCTTGATTTTTTCACTCCTTTTATTGATTTGAACTGATGGTGTATCCAAAACAACCTTTCTATCCTCCAAGATAGGAGTAGGCTCTGTATCCACACTATTCTTCTCATACACCTGTGAGATTACAATGGAATAATCATTGTATGTGGAACGTTTTTAATTTTAGTAATTTAAAATCCGTTTATTAGAAAACAAATATTTTAAATAAGATTAATGTGAACTACCATATGATGTTTCAAGTTTTTTACTTCCAGATTATTTTAGTGGAGCCAACGGAGACATAGCGTGTGATCTGTATCACAAATAAGGTGTATAAAATCACTCTGTTTTAATCTAATTATTTTGCATTCCATTCATTGCTATAAATTAAGTTGATATAACATAATTTGGTAAAGTCATAATTTAAAGGAGAGAGTTATTTGCGTAGAAGATTGACTGTTATCAACGATAAAATGAAAAATTACACAATGTAAATTATATATGTTCAGATCCGTCTTAATTAAGATTTAGAGTCAAATAAATTTCTTGGTTATTGTATTTAACAAATTTGCAATGTTGTGGAATGTATACAAGTTCATACTTTTCAATTTTCTTAACAACATTTGAAAGATAACATTTGACCCTGGATTTTTTAAGCATTACCCTTGATACATATTTCTTTAATTATCTTAAAATTGACTTTACGTATTTTAGGTCCTTCAGACGTTAAAATAACCTTAGGTGTTTTTTGGTAGAGTGTTTAAGAATAGTATTGGATAGTGTATAACTATTGTTGACATTACTTATCCTAAAAATTTTCTCAACATGCAACTAAGCAAAGAGAAATAGTAGTAAAGGAAATACGAATAACAATCTCATGTCAAAAGAAATCAAGGAAGAAATTCTTTTAAGTTGCAGTTACACTTTCAGAATTTCATCATGAGACCTATGTATGACATTATCTTTGTTAAGAAAGATCGGTGGTTTGGTATATTAAGGGTGGTTTTATTTTTAATCATGCTTATTCATAAATTAACAGTCATTGTTTTGTTGATACCATAGTTTTTCTATATATTTCATAATACTTGATAGAAAATATAATTTTCTACATATTAGTTATGCATCCTATAATATTGCATATTTTTTCTACATATTAGTTATGCATCCTATAATATTGCATATTTTGTGTATAACTTATACATGTACTAGATTTTCTTATTAAATCTTAGCAAATGACTCCCAAGTGTCTTCTAATTTGTGGTCTACATTGTTCAAGAAATGATTTTTAAGGAGTTGATAACAGTCAGTTCATTTAGTTTTTTCATGAAGAAAGATATTTTGAGTACATCTAATTTTCATTGCAGGATGATGTCCAACTCATGGTTGCCCTGAGATTAGAAACTATACATCTCGTATCGATTGATCCTTATTTATTTCTGATAGGCTGATAATTTTTTGATTTAAATACTATGTGAAAACAAGACACATACTTTCTCTTTATTTAATCCATCCCTTTTGTATCGTGATGGTTCTCTTATTAGATGGAAGGGGACCTATAAATTCAGAAAAATCTTAAAATTAATTTTACAACAATTATATTGATGAACTTATTAGTCATGATCATAATGAATTATAAGCATTACAACATTGGAAAAATACAATATACTTTGCTTATTACATATACATATTAGGGAGAAAAGAAATAAAAAATTTTCAAATTCCCCTTAACATTACACTAAAAATTCTTTCATATCTTTTAGTATTGGAGGTATTCAACCATATGTTATGTTATTTTATTGTGATCCACCATAAATACTTGAAGTTAAATATGGGAGTTGGTTGAATCGAAAGATTGTGTATTTTTATAGTATGTTTATAACATTTTCACTCATACATTAGATATGATAATTTAGAATTTTCTACTAACCGTAGGAAAGATTTCACAACATATATCTTCGGAGAATTATATGTTCATAGATTGTTGCTTGAATACTCATCTGCAATGAAAATGTACAGGAGAAATTACATATTTTGTTTGACAAAAGATATCAACTAAACAAATAATGAATATTAGGAAGAAGATATATAGTTTAAAAAAAATCATGGTGTGAATTAGATCAAATGAAATATGTTACTAAATCTCAATCAAAATTTTAAAGTACCAGAAACTTCTCATAATACATATTTTCAATGTTCATGTTTGTTGGTCAACATTTTAATATTAATAGTTTTTTTTATTAATTTGCTTGAAATGTTTGGAGTCAATGTGATGGATTTGCTGTAACTGTTGGACATTTATATATGGAGCATAACTCCATTAGGAGTTAGTGCAGTATGGCATTTCAGTTTTGCAAAGTTGCAAAATGCCGTTGATGGCATTAGTGTCTATTTGATGGTCACTCATATTTTCTCCATTATCTCATTCTTTACTCCTCCATTATTCTTCAGGAACTTACATAAATATACTATAATAAAAAAATATTTACCATTTATAGCAATAATATTTTTTTTTCACTTGATCACTTTTTATTCATTTATAATACAAGTTTAATTCATATTACAAAGAACAATTTTTTATTCATATATAATACAAATTTTAATGATAAATAATTCATTTATCACACATTTTAATACACTTATAATACAATGTGTCAAATTTTTACCAAACAATCATGATATATTTTAAAAAACAATTATAATTCATATATATTGCATACATAATTTACTTTTAATACATATTGTAGATTTAACATAGTATTGCTATAATTGGTAATAAATAAAAAGTATTGCTAAAATCAGTAACTATTTATTAAAATGTACCAATTCATGTAATTTTTCCTTATTCTTCCTCCATACCTTGAAACATATGTAACTCCTAAGGCCATTATCTTCACCATTTACTACACTATTTATCTTCTTCTTCACTGCTTGAAAGACTTCTTCTAGTATAAATAGTAGTGGTATTCATTTGATTTTAGACCTAACACACAACACATAAGAAAAGATATGAAGTGAAAGAGTTAGTCAAAAAGAGAGTTCTTATCCGTTGAAGGGAGGTGTTCTTTTTTGTGGAGCTTTAGACTCAACTCTTGTCCAGAGTTGTTGAGTTATACTTTGTGAAGGCTGTTATATCCTGGAGGGGACAAGTCAAAGAGGACTACTGCTACTGGACCGGTGAAAAAATTTGCTACAGTGGACTTGAATCTCCTTAACGAGAGCGAGATATCCGCGCCTCAGCCTGAAGAGATTTATTTCTTCATGTTTTGTAATCTTGCAATTTTATTATTTTGTAAGTTTTTCACTACCAATGTTTAACAGAATTAACTTACATTTTCATTAATTTTTGGCTAGAAATATATTCCCGTCTCTTTAATAATAATTCTTTTGCTTTTATGTTAGATTAAACTTTTTGATTATCTCTTCCCAAATAGTTATTTCTTAATACATTTGATTTTTAAAATTTTCTCCTGAATGTCAACATTATAAAACTAAATGTAAATTTTTCCTTATTATCTTTGGATATTTACAAAAGTTTGAAACCTAAGTAAAATAATAAGAATAGGGTTCCTAAATTTTAAACATTCATTATATTTATAACATAAATTATAATTTTTGGAGACTTTAAATTTTATCTCATGGAATGAAATTAGGAGATTAATCAATTGAAATCGCATGACCAAATCAATTGAAATCGCATGACCAAAGGCTCATTTTAGGGTAAATGGCTAATATGTGTCCCGTTTGTCACTTTCTAGGCACTTAAAGTAGCTTTCAAACTTTTTCTGCAGGCGTTGCTGGTAGCTCAATGGACTTCTCGCCACATTCTGTGATAAGGACTTGTTTGCAGAATTCTATTGGTAGAGTTACCTCTACTCTGTATCTCAACCCCTCTACTTGAATAGTAGCTTCTTCTCCCTTACAAATTTATGACTTCCTTTTCTTTTTTTCCAGGAAAAGGCTAGCCGGACAGTTGTTATTTAATAAGAGTGCCAATGATGAACATGAGAGAATTAACCTAAGAGAGTTGAAGCAGTGTGGGGGCAGTTCACATCAAAGATGGAGGGAATTGTAAGCTATCCAGATCAATTATACTGAATTTGAGGCTACAAGTATTTTGATCTCAACCTCCCAGCAGAAATGGTACATTATATCAATATTTTAATTCATTTGTCCTGTCATTGATTCATTTTGTGTTGCGCATTGTCAGGTTAGGTGCGTTGAAGGAGACTTACATGGATATACTCTTTGGGAACTTGCAACATATATGGAAAATTTGAGCCAAAGATTATTGAGCTCGTTTTCACTACTTATCAGGTTGATTGTTGGGTTACTTTTTTAAAATGGATTGGCTTAGTTAATTTGAAACATTTTTATTACGTTATCAATGAGAAAACGAGATTGAGACTTCTTCCTTTTCGCAGGCTTCAGCTCTGCTGCTCTTTAATGCATCAAATGAGGAGGATCAAGGTACAATTAATGATGAGTAAGGTTAGCCATTCTACTTTGAATTGTCGCACTACATTACTGACCCCGTGAGGATATTGCTGTAACGGTATGAAGATACCACTCCCTCATATTGATGAGAAGAAAAAGGTAATTGAAGAAGTTGACAAGGATATGCAATATGCTATAGATGCTTCAAGTTGTAGGGGTGGGGGATTGGGTGGCTAACAGGAGACTATAAATTTGAAATGTCACTTATGCAACTCATTTTCCCAATATTCATTAGGAAAGTCATTTTCTAAGAGAGAATATTTTTCAAGATCAAATATAGAAATTTTGGAAAATATAAACTACATTCTCAAAAAAAAGAAGAAGAAAAGAGTACTCAAAACACTTGAGGTAAAAATGCATAAAACCCAAAAATAATAGGGATTAATTTGCAAAAACCTTGAATGAAAAACCAAGAAATTACTATGGCAAAAATGGAAATAGTTAGAAGTATATGGGTTTTTTCGAGGAAACAAGAAAAACACATAAAAGGGGAAAGAGAGATTCACATCTGTCCCAATTCTCTTCTTCTCATTAATAGTTCGTGGTAGCTCCGTGTTGTTCCCTCATCGGGCCTAAACTCTCAGTTCACTCTTTCGGCGAATTCCTTCGCTCTCCAGTGACATCACGGGTATATTTTCTTGTTAAATTGTGTGATCCGATTCGATGTACATTGTTCCACGTATGTATATACCTATGATGCATAGTTGATGTGCTGGTTTTGGTTTGATTGCTTCTTCCTTTGCTTTGGATTGATCCTGTTGTTGATTTTGTTTCTAGTAGTATTGAAACTATGTTGTTTTGTTGTGGTTGATTTTGCAATCTTCCGAGCTGTGATTGATGGACTAGTTTATTCTTTCTCTAGTTGATTCTGAGCATGAGTGTTTTTTTCTTTTAAAGTTAGGTATAGTGGAGGTTTAATGTTCATTACTGGTAGGGTTTGAGTTAAATTTTTTGTTCGTTCTTTGTTGCAACTGACGGATACATGTGAACTAGAAATTCAATATGAACTACTGATTCCAGAACTTTGTTTTATGTCATTAACTGCCTGAAACTTTAGACTTTTCAGTTATGCTGCTCGGATTCTTCAAAATTGTCAACGGTTGTGCCTCGGATCCTCCAAAAATAGTGTGTTTTTGAAGGATCCGAGCAACTCAGCTTTTTGTGTCTTTGATGTGTATTTTCTTTTGGCATTCTCAGTTTTATTTACTTACTAAATTTATATACGTTTATTGTTTTTTTTAAAAAATAAATATAAAAATCCTCAATAGAAATAAGTACAAGCAACGGGGGCTAGGCCTTACCTTGTCAATCCTAATGAGACAACAAACCTCTACTAATTTACGAGCATGAAAAAAATAAGAGCTAGAGAGAACTAGGTATTCTATGATTATCACAAAATTTGTAATACACTCTATGATGATATTACAAATGAGAATACTTGAAAACTGCACAAATATCAAATCCAAGAAGAAAGTTGAGTTATCAACCTCAAATTTATTTTACAAATGCGTGAATTAGAAATGATAGATAGCCCATCTAAAGTAACCTGAAGTATTTTCATCTTGCCTTCTTCTTCAAATTTGTCCTACAAAACTTAATAGTTCATCATTTCTTCTTGGATGTATTTGATTTTGTTAAAGCTATTGACACTGTCATATGGTTCTGCTTTGCCCGCCTTGGTAGGTGTCCTGGGACAAACTCTCCTGTCACTTTTCCGTGTGTCTTCTTTTTGTTTTTGTTGCTTCCACTTTTCTTTTTTGAAACTGGTAATGTTGTATTCCTCAGCATTAAGGTATGTTGGAGACCTCCAAAAGGAAGTAACAAGCTAAAACAAGAACAAGAAATTAATTACAGTAATTCTAAAAGATCTACTAATTGTTCAGCATTTTCTATACAATGTTCTTTACACCAAAAGTAGAAAGTTGCAATGCAGCTCCCTTTGATTTTCTGAATGTTGTTGAATCTATCTTCAAAGTTTCTTCCATTTCTCTCCCTCCAGATAGTCCACCAGATAAAGTGTGGGATTATTCTCCACCACTTCTTTTGTGTCTTGCTTCCCCCTCTCCTAATCCAACAACTTAACAACTCTGCTGTTTGCTGTGGCATTGACCATTTTGTCTCTGTTAAACTGAGAAACATAGTCCAAAGCTGAGATGTGACTTTACAATGGAGGAACAAATGATTATTTGTCTCTCTAGCGTCACTACATAACATGCATCTGGACACAATTGGCAATCCCTTTTTCTGCAGGATCTCATGAGTGAGGCAAGCTTTCCTGATTACTAATCAAGCAAAGCACTTGACTTTAGTAGGAGCCATACTTTCCCATATATGCTTCGCCGAGGTGAGATATCCCCATCCCTAGACATTTTATCAAAGTGTATGTCCAACATATTTCTTCCTCATCCTCATTAAAAGGATCATCACCCAAATCACTATCATAACCCCTAGTTGGACTAAATTCTGATGATAAGGCCTCTTGTTCATTCTTCTTTAAAATTGTACTTTTATATACAAATTCCAAAGTTGGTGGACTTAATTTTCTATCCAAAAGAGGAGGTGAAACATGCTCTTCTTCATCAACCAAATCAGCCCACCTAGGAGTACTCATCTCCCTTTGTTTTTCTTTGGAGACCTCATGATATGAGGTGTTTGATGTGACGATGGGTGACTTGATCACTAATTGGGTTTGAGCAACATGGCAGCCTCACTTTCTTGAATAGTTTTAGCTACTTCAGAATTAAAGATATATAATGTAGGACTCATAAATCATTTTTTTTGGTCTGCATGCTACATACTCCAATTGGCGTGCTATATATTATCATCAAAATCGGCTCGAACCAAAGTTTGCTCCTTCGTGGGATTAGAATCAGCTAACTCTAATTATTTCTCCACCTCAAGTGCTTCAAACGGATTTATACAAACAATGTCCTTCGGTTCATTAGATTGCACCACTAGATTAGTAGTTAGCTGCTGCTTATTTTCAAGACGTGGAGATTTACTTCGACTTGCTGAGGAACCAATACACATAGAAATTGATTTTTTTGTGCAATTGTGTTCCAATTCCCAGTTGCATTCTCATCACGACCAGAAATTTCAACTTGCAAATCTATAGGTTCCAAATGTTAAAAATCTCCACATTTTGATCCTTCAAATTTATTCTGTCCATTAATTGCCAAATTCTCAAGTTGCACATCAAATTTTGGCGTCTGTATAGCATCATGAAGTTTCTCAGGAGTATGCTTATTACCTTGCCTCATACTTGAATTTTCAGCAGCAACTTCATTCTCTTTTATCTCTTAATTTTTTGCGCAAATTGTGCATCGTTGGATTGATTTGTATCCACAACGAGTTCCTCTTCAACCTCAACACGATCAGCTAAATTACACTTTAGTTTGTTGGGAGAAGTATTTTTTTGCCATGAAAACTCTTCAGTTTGAGGAAGAGGAACTAAGGATAACATTTGATTCCCAGAAGAGAAGTCATCTGACAGACTCACACTGCTTTGCCTAAACGCTGGCCAGAATTTTGGCGCACCAAATTTTGATCTTGAACACCACTCTTTTCCTCCCCTATCTCTAAATCTTTGAGTGTTCCTTCATCATCCTTTTCACCAACTTCCGGCCTATTTGAATCATCTTTTTTAGCATTGAGATGAACACGAAGATCACCTTGAATTTTTCTCCTTCAATATGATATTCACTGACCGTGGCATCAACTTGACCATCAGTGAGAGTTCGACAATCAACTTCTCTATGTCCCTTATGTTTACATCTCTTACAATAATATGGTAAATAATCATACCTGATTCTGAACGGTATAACAGTACCGACAAATTTAATCGACCTACTAGTTTTTGAAAATATTGCAATATAATCTTCCTTCAAAGTGAACTGCAACAGCACATGTCGACTTTCTAATAACCCAATGTTACATTCACCCTTAAATCCTAATTGTTAGCAATATTTTCCGTAAATCTGGAACTTCAGGCCTTCCATGTGAGAATTTGGCTATGAGAGCGTATTTTAGATTCTCCTCCGTGATAAACGCTTCAAGGTCTTTGGAGTCAAAAATCACCATGGGTTCTCCATGTAAAAGACTGACTGGTTTGAGAGATTCTCACTATATTGCTGATTCTCGCTGATTGACGAAGCATATGTACGACCTGTATTAGGGTTGGCGTTTTTCTCTCCCACAACCATAGGCTGGGGAGAGGGCGAAGCAGCCATGGTTGCTATTCACGCCATATTTCGATTGAGAGAGAGAGAGAGAGAAAAAAGAACTTTTGGGTTTAGGGTTCCCCAATTTTATTGTTTTTATATACGTTATTGGAAAATATTGTATACGGTTTTCTTTTTTGATGGAACCCTGAAAAGATTTTAAAAGTTCATTTATTTTAGAACCAAGTGTGCGATTTTGGTAACTCTAGTTTATCTAGGTCTTAGTTAGGAATAACATGGTGAAATTTGTTCTTGTGGAATTCCTATCAAGTTAGGGTCTTCAGGAACCAAGTCAGAATCGTTAGGAATCAATCAATTAAGTTGAATGTGCTTAGACATGCATTATATGATACCAGCTGACATGTCTCCTGCCACAAAAATGATGTCTGAAAAGTGCCCCTTCCCAGGGCAAAGGATCTTAAGACCTTGCAAAACAATTGCTGAATCAATCCCTATATAGAACTTAGAGTAGCAATAAGCATGAATACAAAGTAAGCTCACATAAATCTTGTGTTATACCTGTGAGTTATTTTGATGTGAATCATGAGCTTAGATGATTTGTTGGCAAGTTAATATCTATAGCGGATGAGGTAATTACTTAGGGTTTCTATTTCAGCTCGATGTAGGTAGTCTCTGCTGCACATTATTGTACTCTTGTTGAACTCTCTCTAAGGCTTTTTTTGTGACATGTACTTTTACTTTAAGATTATCTCAGCACTTCTATAATAATGGAGTTTGGACTTGTTTAGTTACATAAATGGTTCATTTGTTCTTCATAATTCATTATACTGGAAGTCCTATACACCCAACTAAATATCTAATTCAGAGTGGTATCTTTAGAAGACCAAGATCATACCGAACCAATAAAAAACCCACTACCTTTTCCAATTAGGCATCTATAACTATGGTCATCCGGGATATTTCTAGCTAGTGAACTTTGATTCGTTCCTTTATTATTGGATTCTATTCTTGTGCTCCTTTATCTTCTCTCCTCTTTGTATTACTTGAATTTAAGCCTCCAATATGTAATCCTGTATCCTGTTCTTGATTTTTTGTCATATTCTACTACCCTTTTTATAGTGAGACCCAGTTATAGCTCGAGGTACTTGTGCTATTTTTAGTATGTATCGCTCCTTAACAGCCCCCACTTTGAAGCCTAAAACCCAAGTATTCTGGTCCATATTTTAAGGATAAAGCCAAGTTTGTAGCCTGTCCAACATCAGATTTTAATATATATAATAAGAGCATTCATTCTGTCATTTGTTTGTTCATTATCAACAGTAAAGTCAAATATTAATGTGATTTGATTTTCTGACTGACTTAAAATTTCTTGATTTTCTTACTAGCTTTTGTTGAGTTTAGTTGGTGATGTTATTTAGTTTGGAACAGGGCCACAGGTTTTTGGAATTATTGTAGGGTTGCATTCTGTTAAATTGTGAAGATATTGAAATGACAATGAACCAACTTAGCACAATCGATCTGGAACATGGATGGGGCATCATTGAAAGGGGCATTACAAAGCTGAAGAACATACTAGAAGGGCTGCCTGAGCCTCAGTTCAACTCAGAGGACTATATAACGCTGTATACGTATCCTTTTAGACTCCCACACTGTTAGACATGTAGATAACTTGGATTTGATTCACCTTTTGTTTCCTTAAGTCTACTAACAGGACCATTTACAACATGTCTTCTAAGAATCCCCTAAATAATTGTTCTCAACAGCTGTATGACAAATATCGTGAAGCTTTTGAAGCATATATCATAACAACGGTAAGGGTAGCTGCAGTTTTCATTCACATTTCACTTCAGTAGAAATTAAACAAGGTACTACAATAAAACAAGAAAAACAAGAATTGAAGAAGTATTATTCTTAATTTTTCTTTGATGTTTGTTGTATCCATGTACCATTCTTGATTGTCTGCTCTCTTTGTATCATTCTGGAATGTTTGGAAATTATAAAAATGATTTCTTTAATAAAGAAGAGGAAAATCATTAGTCTGGTGAGCCCTTTGTTGCTCTTTTATTTTTCAATTTTAGCCATGTAACAAAGAGGCCTTCCATGTGAGAATTTGGCTATGAGAGCGTATTTTAGATTCTCCTCTGTGATTCTATTTTGTGCCCTCAATGATTTTATTTAATAAGGGTCCATGCGCAAGTATCAACGTTATTTGGGGATCTGAATGTAATTCAGGCATTGCTTTCCTAGGAGACAATATATCTTTTAGTTTTATTCCCACTATTATATGATTCAAATTTAGAAAGGCTGCTCTTGCTTCTTCTTCATCCCATAGAATATTAAGAAAGGGATACGGGGAAAGTGGATAGAAGTTTCAAAACACAGCTAAATTACATGGATTTTTTGTATGTTATTTAAGACATGCAATTTTGCTTAGGAGTTTAAAATGACTAAAACTCAAATTTAGCTTAAAGTTTGTTTACCTAATTTTTGTTTCTCCAAATAATTCTACCTTCTCGAAATTTCACATTGCAATTCAATTTCAAAATAGGTATTGCCTTCTTTGAGAGAAAAACATGACGAGTTCATGTTGCGAGAGCTGGTAAAAAGGTGGTTAAATAATAAGGTCATGATCAGATGGTTGTCGAGATTCTTCCATTATCTTGAACGCTATTTTATTTCCCAGAGATCTCTGCCGGGACTTAACGAAGTTGGAGTAACTTGCTTCCGTGATCAGGTAATTTATGGTTCTCCTTCTCTTTTTCTTTTCGTCATAACTGTGTTTCTATGGTCATTTATTAAAACATCTCCACCTGATCCCTTGGTTAAAGCACCGAGTTCAGTGTTAAATTTGACAAGATTCAAAAATGGATTAATGAGAAGATATGGTAGTTAGGAGGATAATTCTTCATTGGTAGAAAAGTCAAAGATAGCACCTTTTGTAGGTGAAATTTAGGTGAACAATAAATTGGTTTCACAAGGTAAATCTTGACATTTTGACATATTGTGATGTCATGGATGACATCAATAGGAAGAATTCACTCCTATAAATAGGTAGCTCCAAATTCATTTGTAACACACCTCTCACTTGTCTTCTCATCTTCTAAGGCATTTGTTCTTCTTTCTCTCTTGTAGTATTTCACCTGTACTATTTTGGAGTGAAATAAATATTGGTTGGTTGTGTCCGAGGAATAGGCAAAAGAAAACAAAAGTTTGCGGAACCTCGTTAATTTCTGGTGTTTCTTTTATTGTTGTCTCATTTACTATTTATTAGCTACCTTCAAATATAGCAGTTGTGATTCCATCACTCTCTATATATTCGGCTTCCGCAACAATTGGTATCAGAGCCAAGGTATTATCTAAGTATGCTCTGTGGTTGCAGCATAGTCTGAACTTCCACATCAGAAAAAGATTTACTTTGGTCTTTGCATTGTTAGCTAGTAAATAGTATTTGTAGTAAAATGGGAGACAAGAAAAATGATGAGTCCACATCAAGTGTCAATAATACGTCATCATTGGCATCTTCGCTTATGACAAGAATTGTGTCAAATGCGAAATTTGCAGTTGAAATTTTTGACGGGTCAGGACATTTCGGAATGTGGCAAGTTGAGGTCCTTGATGTTCTTTTTCAACAAGGGCTAGATATTGCCATTGAAGAAAAGAAACCAGACGGTGTAGGAGAAGAAGATTGCAAGATTATCAACCGTGTTGCTTGCGGTACCATTCGATCTTACCTTGCAAGAGAACAAAAGTATCCATACACGAAGGAAACATCTGCAAATAAATTATGGAATTCATTGGAGGATAAATTCTTGAAGAAAAACAGTCAAAATAAACTTTACATGAAAAGAAGACTGTTACGCTTCACTTATATTCCTGGTAGCACAATGAATGATCATATCACCAGCTTTAATAAGTTGGCGACAGATTTGCGAAATATGGACGTGACTTTTACGGATGGAGATATGGCCTTAATGTTGTTAAGTTCACTTCCCGATGAGTTCGAGCATCTTGAAACGACTCTACTGCATGGGAATGATGAAGTATCTCTCAAAGAAGTTTGTTCTGCCTTATACAGTTATGAACAAAGAAAGAGAGAAAAACAAAAAGGCGGAGAAGCAGAAGCACTGGTTGCGAGAGGTCGTTCTCAAAATCATATGAGAACGAAGAAAGGGAGATCCAAGTCAAGATCCAGACTCAGCAAAGATGAATGTGCCTTTTGCCGAGAAAAAGGGCATTGGAAGAAAGACTGCCCAAAGTTGAATAGCAAAGCCAAACCAAATAATGGGAAGGCTGTCATGAATTCAAATGTGGCTGATTGTGATGACTCCGATTACTCACTAGTTACAACAGATCCATCCAAATCATCTGATGTATGGTTGATGGACTCAGCTTGTAGTTATCATATGTGTCCCAATCGGGACTGGTTTATTGATTTACAAGAAGGAGAATGTGGAGTTATTCACACTGCAAACAATAATCCTCTTACCGCATATGGTGTTGGTTCAATCCGATTAAGGAACCATGATGGATTAAGTAGAACATTAACAGATGTTCGATATGTACCAGATTTGAAGAAAATCTCATTTCTGTAGGAGCCCTAGAATCAAAGGGGTTCAAAGTCATTGCAGATAATGGCGTGATGAGAATATGCTCTGGTGCACTGGTGGTAATGAAGGCAATTCGAAGAAATAATAACATGTACCACTATCAAGGTAGTACAGTTATTGGGACAGCGGCAACAACATCCAATGACGAGAAGAAGGCAGAAATGACCAAGCTGTGGCATATGCGCTTGGGACATGCTGGAGGGAAATCCTTGAAAACTTTATCAGATCAAGGATTGCTAAAAGGAGTAAAAACTTGCAACTTGGAGTTTTGTGAGCATTGTATTAAGGGAAAGCAAACAAGGGTTAAATTTGGAACAGCTATCCATAATACTAAAGGTATTTTGGATTATGTTCATTCGGATGTTTGGGGTGCTTCCAAAACACCTTCATTAGGTGGGAAACACTATTTTGTAACCTTTGTTGATGACTTTTCTCGAAGATTGTGGGTGTATACGATGAAAACAAAAGATGAAGTATTGGGAATTTTTCTCAAATGGAAGGCGATGATAGAAACTCAAAGTGGCAGAAAGATCAAGTGTCTTCGCACAGACAATGGTGGCGAATACAAAAATGATCTTTTTCAGAAAATTTGTGAGGAAAATGGCATCGTCAGACATTTCACCGTCAGAAATACACTACAACAGAATGGAGTGGCAGAACGCATGAACCGAACTTTGCTGGAGAAAGTTCGGTGTATGTTGTCCAATGCTGGCTTGGGCAAAGAATTTTGGGCTGAGGCAATAACATATGCGTGCCACCTCATTAATCGTCTACCATCTGCTGCTATTGGTGGGAAGACACCATTTGAAAAATGGTATGGAAAACCTGCTGAAGATTATGGTTCTTTATATGTATTTGGCTCAATTGCATATTATCATGTAAGAGAGAAAAAATTGGACCCAAGAGCAAAGAAAGCTTTATTTATGGGAATTACTTCTGGAATCAAAGGATACCGTTTATGGTGTCCAGAGACAAGAAAAGTTATTTTCAGCAGGGATGTTACCTTTGATGAATCTGCCTTGACAAATAAGGTAACACTTGAAGAAGCCAAACAAATTGATGGTGCTTCAAAGCAGGTGGAGTTTGAGGGAAAGATAATTTTCCCAACACAGGGATCAAACGAGGAAACAATAGAAGATTTTCCTCTTGAAGGAGAGCCAGTCGAAGAGGAGGTTCCATCTCAAGAACCTCAACCACAACTTGAATCAATAGCAACGAGCAAGCCAAAAAGGACAATAAGAAAACCTGCTCGACTCACAGATATGGTGGCTTGTGTTAACTCAATTGCAGCCGATGACATTCCTACCACTTATAAAGACGCAGTCCAAAGTTCACAAGAAGATAAGTGGAGGAATGCCATGGATGAAGAAATGCAATCTCTTCATCAGAATCATACATGGAGATTGGCCAATCTCCCAGAGGGCAAGAAAGCAATTGGGTGCAAATGGGTATTTGCAAAGAAAGAGGGATTTCCTAACCAAGAAGATGTTCGCTACAAAGCAAGATTGGTGGCCAAAGGATATGCTCAAAAGGAGGGAATTGATTATGATGAGGTATTTTCTCCAGTTGTGAAACACTCCTCCATTAGAGTTTTGTTGGCTTTGGTAGCACAGTTGAATTTGGAACTAGTTCAGTTGGATGTAAAAACTGCCTTTTTACATGGAGACTTGGAAGAGGAAATTTATATGACTCAGCCAGAAGGATTCAAAGTTGATGGAAGAGAAAATATGGTGTGCAAACTTGAAAAATCATTGTACGGATTGAAACAATCTTCTAGACAATGGTACAAATGATTTGACAAGTTTATGTTGCAGCAAAGGTACATAAGAAGCAAATACGATCATTGTGTGTATTTGCGCAAGCTTGAAGATAATTCCTTTATATATCTTCTCGTATATGTTGATGATATGTTGATAGCTTCTAAAAGTCAAGAGGAAATTGAGAAGCTAAAGATTCAACTAAGAAAGGAGTTTGAGATGAAGGATTTGGGTGAGGCAAAGAAGATTCTTGGCATGGAGATAAAAAGAGATAGACATTCAAAGAAACTCTATTTATCTCAGAAAGAATATTTGAAGAGAGTACTAAACCGATTTGGTATGAATGAAAAAACGAAGTCGGTTAGCACTCCGCTTGCTCCTCATTTTAAGCTTAGTGATGCTATGTCACCTAAGAATGAAGCTGAACGAGAATATATGTCAAGAGTACCATACGCGAATGCTATTGGTAGCTTGATGTATGCAATGGTTTGCACAAGGCCAGATATTTCACACGCTGTTGGAGTTGTAAGCAGGTACATGCACAATCCTGGAAAGGATCATTGGCAGGCTGTAAAATGGATTCTACAGTATATTCATAATACTGTAGATGTTGGTTTGGTTTTCGAGCAGAAAGATAGTCAATATCTTGTTGGATATTGTGACTCAGATTATGCAGGTGATTTGGACAAACGAAGATCAACTACTGGTTATGTTTTCACTATTGCAAATGCACCAGTTAGTTGGAAGTCTACTTTGCAGTCAACAGTTGCTTTGTCTACCACTGAGGCAGAGTACATGGCAATTACAGAGGCTGCGAAGAAAGCAATTTGGCTTCAAGGATTGCTTAGAGAGCTTGGTATTGGACAAGAAGGAATCACAATATTTTGTGATAGTCAGAGTGCTATTCAATTAGCAAAGAACCAAGTTTATCATGCAAGGACGAAGCACATTGACGTCCGATATCATTTCATACGAGAGATCATAGAAGATGGTGGAGTCATAATGCAGAAAATTCATACTACGGATAATCCTGCCGATATGTTGACAAAAGTGGTGACTGCGGTCAAGTATTGTTTGAACTTGATCAACATTGTTGAACATTGAAGATTATGGTTGAAGACACAATCAAAATTGTTGTTGAGAGAAAGTTGAAAATGGAGAATCTTGCCAAGGTGGAGATTTGTTAAATTTGACAAGATTCAAAAATGGATTAATGAGAAGATATGGTAGTTAGGAGGATAATTCTTCATTGGTAGAAAAGTCAAAGATAGCACCTTTTGTAGGTGAAATTTAGGTGAACAATAAATTAGTTTCACAAGGTAAATCTTGACATTTTGACATATTGTGATGTCATGGATGACATCAATAGGAAGAATTCACTCCTATAAATAGGTAGCTCCAAATTCATTTGTAACACACCTCTCACTTGTCTTCTCATCCCCTAAGGCATTTGTTCTTCTTTCTCTCTTGTAGTATTTCACCTGTACTATTTTGGAGTGAAATAAATATTGGTTGGTTGTGTCCGAGGAATAGGCAAAAGAAAACAAAAGTTTGCGGAACTTCGTTAATTTCTGGTGTTCCTTTTATTGTTGTCTCATTTACTATTTATTAGCTACCTTCAAATATAGCAGTTGTGATTCCATCACTCTCTATATATTCGGCTTCCGCAATATTCAGCTCATACTATTTTGATCTTTTTATTTCTATTTTCTAGGTTTTGCTTCTTCTAGAATTTGGTTTTCAGTTTGATAGTATACTAGTCAACTGCTTCCACATCCTTACGAAAAGATTCTATCATTTAGTCCCTCTGTAGGAAATATGGAAGGAAAATAGAATTTTTTAGAGAATGCTCAAGTTTATTATAGGCTACTTAAGGCCACTTGAGATGATTACTATCATCAACTACATCTCTATTTATACTAGTATTAATGTAAATCAAAGGTCTTGCACAAATAACTAAATACGTGTATCACAATTTACTAGATACATGTATTACGAAATTCTAAAAAGACTTCTTGAAAAACTAAAAGACAATTTCGGAAGACTAAACATAGATGCATTAATTCCAATACTCCCCCTTAATGCATGTGCTTGATAACTCCAATGCGTTCTCGAAGATAGCAATTTTTTTCTCTAGGAAGTGATTTGGTGAAGATGTCAGCAAGTTCTTCTCCTGTCTGACAATAATGCAACTGACTTTTGCCTGTTTGACAGTAATGCAACTGAATTTTGCCTTTCTCTTGTGCTTCTCCGATGAAATCATACTTGATGGAAATATGCTTTGATCTTTCATGGCTGACTGGATTCTTGACAATTGCAATTGCTGATTTGTTATCACAATACAGAACAATCCCTCTTTTTTGTTTTTCACCAGTCTTCAAATATTCTCCTAAGCCAAATAGCTTGAAAGTAGTCTTAGTTGCTGAAATATATTCTACTTCGGCAGAGGATTGAGCAACAACACTTTGCTTTTTTGATAACTAAGAACAAATACTTGATCCATAGAAGAAAGTATAACCAGAAGTACTCTTCATGTCATTTATACTTCCAGCCCAATCACTATCAGAATAACCAATTAAATTCAAATCTCCACCAAATTTGTACATTATCCCATAATACATTGTTTCTTGCAAGTAGCGTAGAACACGCTTTGCAGCTCCAAAATGCACTTGGCTTGGTTCTTGCATGAATCTGGATAATAAACTAGCAACAAACATAATATCTGGCCTTGTTGAAGTAAGATATATCAAACTTCTAATCAAGCTCCTATAAAGTGAGCTATTAGATTTCTTTTTTCCATTATCTTTTCTGAACTTCTCATTTGTTGCTAATGGTATGGTCACAGACCTGCAATCCATCATTTTAAATTTTTGAAGAATACTTTTGGTATACTTCTTTTGAGAAATGAAAATTCCTTCTTTCACTTGAGAAACTACGATGCCCAAGAAATAATTTGGCAACCCAAGATCACTCATTTCATAGGCTTGCATCATATCTTGCTTGAATTCTTGCATCATCATCACATCATTTTCTGTAAAGAGCAGATCATCTACTTAGAGACAAACAATGATAATGTTGTCATGTTCTTTCTTCACATATAAAGTGGCTTAACTTTTACTTCTCTAAAAATTATTTTTCAAAAAGTATGTATCAATTTCATTGTACCATGCTCTGGGAGCTTGCTTCAGCCTGTAAAGAGCTTTTATTAGCCTATACACCTCGTCTTCACCCCCTTGAACAAAATATCCTTGAGGTTGCTCAACATAAATCTCTGCATCAAGTTTTCCATTAAGAAATGCAGATTTAACATAAAGTTGAAATATCTTCCCTTTCTTTTGTGCAGCAACAACAATTACAGTTCTAATTGTCTCAAGACGAGCAACTGGAGAGAAAGTTCCATAAAAATCAATACCTGCTTTTTGTGTGAAGCCTCTAGCAACCAACCTTGCTTTGTGCTTTTGAATATCTTCTTCCTGATTGAGTTTGATTTTGTAAATCCATTTTAGACTTACAACTTCTCTTTCTCAGGGTATAGCCACAAGTTCCCAAGTATTATTTTTTTCAATCATTCAAATTTCTTCTTCCATGGCTTTCTTCCAAACATCATGTTTTATAGCTTCTTCATAATTTTCTGGCTCAACACTGGCAAAGTTACATCTCCGATAAATGTCACTCAACATCTTTGTTCCTTTTGGAGGCGGTTCTTCATCATCTGAATCTGGATGTCTCCTTGTTGAGGGACATCTTCCTTTTTCTCATCTTCTTCTTGATTTGAAGATATGATAGTCGTATTCTCTATCTTTTTATCCTTCCAATCCCATGTTGTTTTTTCATCAAAAATGACATTTTTACTAACAACAAGTTTGTTAGTTTTGACATCGAGAAGCCTATATCCTTTTGTCACATCACTATAACCAATAAATATACAGTTTTACTTTTTTTCATCCAATTTTGTTCTTTTCTCACCCAAAAATTTTAAAATGACTTACAGAAAGTTTCATTCTACTGCAAACTTCAACTGGTGTTTTGTCCTTTAGTGCCTTTGTTGGGCACCTGTTAAGGATGTACACTGATGTATGCACTGCTTCTGCCCAAAAATATTTTGGCAGCCCTTTCTCATTCATCATAGTTCTGGTCATTTCAACAATTGTTCTATTTCTTTTTTCAGATACCCCATTTTGTTGAGGAGTATACCCTGCTGAAAGTTGCTTCTGAATGCCTTCATTTTTACAATATTCTTCAAATTCTCGACTTGATTATTCACTTCCTCTATCACTGCGAATGATTTTGATGCTGCAACCTTTTTACTTCTCAACAAGGGCTTTAAATTTCTTGAATGTAGCAAATGTTTCTGATTTTTCTTTTAAGAAATAAACCCAAGTCATTCTTGAGAAATCATCAATAAAGATTAGAAAATACATTTGACTTCCAAGAGATGGAGTCTTCATTGGTTCGCAAATGTCGGTATGGATTAGTTCCAAAAGTACACTTGCTCTCCAAGACACCCCTTTTGGAAAAGACTTCCTATGTTGCTTTCCCATTATACAACTTTCACATGGATCCACCTCAGTATATATCTCAGGAAGGCCTTGCACCATGTCTTTCTGCTTGAGAAGCTTCAAACCATGAAAATTCAAGTGACAATATCTTTTGTGTCAAAGTCATGAATCATCTACAATTTCATTTTTTAATGCATTGTAATGAAATTGCAAAGGAAATTTTCTTTTTATCATCTTTACTTCAACAATGACTTGATTTGGTTCATTTTATCATAAAATCCTGCAATAATTATCTCTGAGAATAACCATTTTCCATGAGTTGACCAACACTAAGCAAATTTTCTTCCAAGTCAGGAACATAAAGAACATCATGAATTTGCTTACCGCTTCCTTTCATGTTGATCGAAATGGTACCTTTACATTTTGCATCAACTAAGGCTTCATTCTCCATTCTCACTTTAGTACTGATGCTATTATTAATTGAGAGGAAAGTCTTTTCATCTCCAGTCATGTGATTACTACAACCACTATCAAATACCATTCATTGCTTTTTGTTGAAGCATCAAATTTAGAAGCAAAGAAAAGGTTTTCTTCCCTTTCTTCCTCCTGTTTTTCACAAAAAATTGCTTGCTCCCATTTCTTATGCCAACAATCCTTTTCAATGTGGTCAAACTTTTTACAAAAGTTACATTGGGGCTTACCTTTGTGCCAACATTTTTCTGCATTGTGATTAGTCTTTTTGCAAACTTTACAAAAATACTAGAGATTTTCTCACCTTTTTCTTCAACTTTCTTGGAAAAACCATCATGATCCTGTTTTTTTTTTTCTTGTAATTCTTTTTCTGTTGATTTTTTGAGAAATTTTGAGAATTCTCATTTGTTTTAGACTGGAAAGCCGTCTCAGTAGGTTGATCTTCACGAAAAAATCTTCGCTTCTCGTGTGCACGAAATGATTCAATTAGACTTTGATGGAAAGCTTAGAAAGATCTTTCCTCTCCTCTTTGATAGCAACAATGTACTCATACTTTTCTGTGACACTAATTAGAATCTTTTCCACAACTTGTTGGTCAGAAATTATATCACCATGATTTCTCATTTCATTAACAATATTCATGACTCTTGTGCAATACTCATCTATTTTTTCAGATTCTATGATCTTCAAATTTTGAAATTCTCTTCTAAGAGTTTGAAGATTTATAGTGTGTACCTTTTCGTCACCATATACCTCAGTTTTCAGAGAATCAAAAACAATTTTTGCAAAATATGCTTTTGAGACTCCAATTTGGATTTTGCTCAAGACTTTTGCATCTTGACGATACTTAGCCTCAAGATTTTTCATCTCTGCTGCTGTAAAATCACCATCATTGTCTGGCTCTTCAAAGCCATTTGCAACAATAGTCCACAAACCTTCAGCTTCCAAATGTGTTCTCATTCTTATCTTCCAGTATTCAAAATCAATTCCATCAAAAAATGGAGTAAGAACAATTGGAGAATCAACACCTTCATTTGTTTTGGTTGCCATATTTTTTCTTCACCTAACCCCAGATTAAGAACGAAACCTGCTCTGATACCAATTTGAGGAAGTATGGAAGGAAAATAGTATCTTTAGAGAATGCTCAAGTTTATTATAGGCTACTTAAGACCACTTGAGATGATTACTATCATCAACTACATCTCTATTTATACTAGTAATAATGTAAATCAAAGGTCTTGCACAAATAACTAAATACATGTATCACAATTTACTAGATACATGTATTACGAAATTCTAAAATAACTTCTTGAAAAACTAAGAGACAATTTAGGAAGACTAAACATAGATGCATTAATTCCAACACCCTCCATCCCAATTATGTGAAGGTGATTGACTGGTCACGAAGTTTTACGAGAAAAAGAAAGAATTTTGAAACTTGTGGTATAAGTAAGCTATAGAAACTTAAGTAAAACAAGAAGTTTGAAGTTAAATTGTTACTAATATGAAAGATGTCCCTTTTGGGGGACTAACTAAAAAAGATAGAGTATCACATAAATTGGGATGGAGGTATCTTACTGGCAACTGTTTTCTATTTCAGGTCTACCAAGAGTTGAATGGAAAAGTTAGGGATGCTGTTATATCTCTGGTATCCCTTTTGTCTTGCTTTGAGTTTTCACTACCATTTCTTTTTCCTTTTAATTGAGCAACAACATTCCTCTAACCAGATTGATCAAGAGCGTGAGGGAGAGCAAATTGACAGAGCTCTCCTAAAGAATGTGCTGAATATATATGTTGAAATGGGAATGGGGTTAATGGATTTCTATGAGAACAGTTTTGAAGCTGCAATGCTCAAGGACACATCGGCTTATTATTCTCGCAAAGCTTCTAACTGGATCATCGAAGATTCATGTCCAGATTATATGCTGAAAGTTAGTATACTGCATTTGCAACCCCTTAATTCTGCATTCTTTTCTTGTTGCTTCTTCTGTATGCCCTTTTTCCGGTTAAATTCCATATGTTAACCTACATAATCATGTCAATGTTTCTTTAGGCCGAGAAGTGCTTGAAACAGGAGAAGGATAGGGTCTCTCATTATCTCCATTCAAGCAGTAAGACAGAGTTGCTTCAGGTTCATTCCAGCTCTTAGAGTGTGTTTGGTATGAAGTTTTCCAATTTTCCCATGTTTGGTTGGGACAAAAGTTATGGAAAATGTTTTCCAAATCAACTCATTTTCCTCAAAATTAAGGAAAATGACTTCCCTTCAAAAATTAAGGAAAACATTTTCCAAAACTCTCCTCCAATTTCAAATTATATTTTTTTTTGGGAAAAACATCAATTTTAAATTATATTTTTTTTGGGAAAAACATCAATTTTAAAAAATATTTTCAAAATTTCAAAATTAACCCACTACCCCCCACCCCACCCCCACCCCCAAAAAATAATAATTTTGATTTTAAAAAATATTTTTAATTTCATAAATTATTTTTTACTCTAGTAAAAATAAAAGATGTCTCTCAAAAACATTTTTCATTCATAAATCAAACACTAAAAATTATTTCCGGAAAATATTTTCTACTCACTAACCAAACATGAGAAAATAAGTCCAAAATCTACTTGTTTTCCAGGAAAACATTTTCTAGGAAAACATTTTCCATGGAAAACATTTTCCTTCATACCAAACACACCCCTAATCTTATTCTTTACTGGAACTTTAGCCTTCAAAATGGAGGATGTTGCTGTCAGTTTTTATTGTTCACATCTTTTTTTTTCTGCAACTTTACTACTCTCACCTTTCTGCAGAAAGTGCAACATGAGTTGTTGTCTGTGTATGCCACTCAACTTCTTGAGAAGGAGCACTCTGGATGCCATGCGTTACTAAGAGATGATAAGGTAGTTAGCAGCATCTTAATGACCATGTTTTTTATTATTTATTTTTTGCAGTAATTGACACAATCATGATTAATTTATTAGGTTGAAGATTTATCAAGGATGTATAGGCTCTTTTCTAAGATTCCTCGAGGCTTAGACCCTGTGGCTAATATTTTTAAGCAGGTTTGTGATCTCATGACCTCATATTCTCGATTGTATGCCTATAAGTTACTTCATGTATCCTTCTTTTTAATCTGAATGCAGCATGTTACTGCTGAATGGACAGCTTTGGTAAAACAGGCTGAAGATGCTGCTAGCAATAAAAAGGTTTGTACAATCTACCCTTTCTCACAAAATCCGTTTCTTTCCCTCCAAAATAAACTCACAAAATCTTTAAAAATACAAAATAGCTCCTTGCCAATTTTCTGTCGTCCAGATCGTTTTCTGGTCAAAAATTGAAGCTTTTAACTGGAAAATTAGTCCACATGACAAAAACTCCTCAAGATCAGCCATTGTAGTTCGACATTGTTGTAGAAGCTCTAAATATTTCATCCATTATAGAAGAGCTCGTTTTTCCAGCAGCCTCTTTCCAGTCGTTTTTGCAGCGACATTTTGTTGTAACATTTCACTATTCCAGTAGCTCATCTGACCTATAAGAGATCTATCCCCGTGTTTTTTTTTCCTAGTATTTAATAATCATCAAGCAGTGAGCAGTAGCATCGAGCATTGCTGGCTTATTATGTCGTTTGCTGAATATAGTGGTGATTATGGTGGTGGATGGGAGGAGACTTCAAAATGTTGAAAGTGGAACCCTCTGAGTAAGGTGACAGTGTCCATTGTCCTGTGTCACAATGGTACTTATGACGACATGGTGAGGGAATTAAATTGTGAGACTAGCAACTTGATCATTAGTTATTTGATGAATGCTGAGGGAAAAATTCATCCATATTTCTGGGTTAAAGTTGTTGAGAGGCATGAAGAAGAAGAAGGTTCAGCACCATTAGGGTGGGGGTGGGTGGGGGGATTGTCCCTAGAAAATGCTTGATATGAATATTAGAGAAAGGGAAAATCCATTCATTAGAAAGCTCATGCTGCTTCACAATACATCAAGTAAAAAGTTATTGTAAACTCAGTGAAAAAAGTTAGAGACAAGAAGTTCAGGAACCTTTCTCAAAAAGCAGCAATTCCTTGAAAAGGGGAGATGACTGCTAGAATATATTGTGTATCACATCTTGAGCTGTCTGTTTGTGAGACTAGCTATTTATTGCCGATTAGAGCATTTTTAAGATATAAAATCGGTTTACCACCTGATGTTCAGTACCTGCATTGGGGCTCGAGTAATCGGAATTCACGCCAGGATGTCTCACAGTGGGGTAAAGCGCTCCATAATTAATGCGACTCCGTAACCAAGTTAACTCGAACCGGAGACCTGATTAAGGAGTAGGGAGTACTTACCACTCCACCACAACCCTTGTTCGTAGCATATTGCTTTTCTGCTTTTTTAATTTCCATATTGTGCTTTTGATGAGTTTTGTCCAGAGATTTCTTGTTAACATCATATCTTCTCTTTTGTATCAAAAGCATGAAGTCACAAAGTTGGACTTCCACCTCAATGATTGTTTTGTTTCATTTACTTTATTTGTCCTTCAGTAAATGATCATTGATGATTTGGTGGTTGGGAATGCTACTTAAAGAGATGGTAAACGTTTCTTTAAAGCAGAACCAACAAGTACTTTTTGTCTCCTTTCCTTCTTTTATGTATTTTAACTTTTCTTCTTCTGCTGGTTAGAACAATGTCAAAATTAATTCATTTCATCTTTTTAGGGATGATTCTCTAAAAGATGAGACTGGTATTTCTTTGTGAGTGCATTTAATATAATTGTTCAATGTCTTGCGTTTTTTCTGATCAACTAGTGTTCTTAAACAGGCAGAAAAGAGAGATGTGGTTGGTTTGCAGGAACAGGTAATCCCTTAGTAAATCTGTTATCTGATCCTTTAATATGTTTTCGGCGGTTAACTTCTGAATTTTCAGGTTTTTGTTCGGAAAGTAATAGAGCTTCATGATAAATATTTGGCATATGTGAATAGTTGTTTCCAAAAGCACATACTTTTTCACAAGGTATGTGTTGGAAGGAATTATAGTTGTCTAATTTAATTGTTCTACTCTGTGCATTAGGTCTATGCATAAGGGTAGAAGTAAATTGCTAATATCTGTCCCCTCTGTCACTTTCTAGGCACTTAAAGAAGCTTTTGAGCTTTTCTGCAACAAGGGTGTTGCTGGTAGCTCAAGCACTGAACTTCTTGCCACATTCTGTGACAACATTCTCAAAAGAGGCGGGAGTGAGAAATTGAGAGATGATGCCATAGAAGAGACATTGGAGAAGGTGAGCTCTTTCTCTATAAATCCCCTTCCCTTATTTTCCTCTAGAGCATCTGCTTTTTCTTCGTACAACTGGAGCAGGAGAAAGCTGATAATAGATTTCACTTGCAGGTGGTAAAGCTGCTAGCTTATATTAGTGATAAGGATTTATTTGCAGAATTCTATAGGTAGAGTTACCTCTACTCTGTATGCCAACCACTACTTGGGTAGTAGCTTCTTTTCTGTTACAAGTTAATGACTTCCTTTTTTTTCAGGAAAAAGCTAGCCCGGCGGTTGTTATTTAATAAGAGTGCCAATGTTGAACATGAGAGAAGTATCATAACAAAGTTGAAGCAGCACTGTGGGGGGCAGTTCACATCAAAGATGGAGGGAATGGTAAACTACCCAGATCAATTATGCTGAATTTGAGGCTATATTCTCTGGTGACATTCTTATTCTCTTCCTATAGGTCACAGATTTGATATTGGCAAGGGAAAATCAAGCCAGCTTTGAGGAGTATGTGAGCAACAATCCAATAGCAAATCCAGGAATTGACTTGACGGTGACTGTCTTGAAGACTGGCTTCTGGCCTAGCTACAAGTCTTTTGATGTCAACCTCCCGACAGAAATGGTATATCATATTAATATGTTAAATTTCATTATGCAGTTGATTTTATCTTGGTTTTGCCCTTGTTCCTCTTGGTGAAGTTCTTTTCTTTGGGCAAAGAGTGATGCATGTTTTTTTGCTTGAATCATATTTCTGCTCAAACGTCTTGTCAAGATTCATTTTATGTTGCGCATTGTCTGATTAGGTGCGTTGAAGTATTCGAGGAGTTTTATCAAACAGAAACGAAGCACAGGAAGCTTACGTGGATATATTCTTTGGGAACTTGCATTATAAATGGAAAATTTGAGCCGAAGTCTAATGAGCTCATTGCCACTACTTATCAGGTTGATTGTTGGCTTACTTTTTGAAATCGGATAGGCTTAGTTAGTTTGAAACATTTTTATTACCTTACCAATGAGAAAACGAGATTGAGATTTCTTCCTTTTTGTAGGCTTCTGCTCTGCTGCTCTTTAATGCATCAGATAGATTGAGTTATCAGGAAATCATGACACTATTAAACCTGTCAGATGATGATGTTGTTGGGCTTCTTCATTCTCTTTCATGTGCGAAGTACAAGATTCTCAACAAGGAGCCAAGCACCAAAACAATTTCTCCGACTGATGTCTTTGAGTTCAACTCAAAGTTCACTGACAAAATGAGGAGGATCAAGGTACAGTAATGATGAGTAAGGTTAGCCTTTCTACTAGGAATTGTTGCACTACATTACTGACCCAGTGAGGATATTGCTGTAATGGTATGCAGTTACCTCTCCCTCCTGTTGATGAGAAGAAAAAGGTAATTGAAAACGTTCACAAGGATAGGCGATATGCCATAGATGCTTCGATTGTGCGTATTATGAAGAGTCGTAAAGTACTGGGCTACCAGCAACTTGTTATCGAATGTGTTGAGCAGTTGGGACGGATGTTCAAGGTATCCTCAGGGATAAACTTCTACTTCTCAATTTTAATGTTCGTTATCAAGTTCAGCTGAGCTAATTACTTTGTTTTGAATACTCATAGCCTGATGTCAAAGCTATCAAGAAGAGAATTGAAGATTTGATAACTAGAGATTACCTTGAGAGGGACAAAGATGAACCAAACTTGTTCAAGTACTTGGCATGATTTGTGCAAATCATGGTGAATGTGTGATGTTTACAGGAATTCTGCAATCGACATAGGAGGAGAAACATGCCGCCCAAGATGATGACAGATTTCTGCAACTCCTACCTTCTTGGACCTTTTATTGCCTTGCATCAGGAGCTTGAATCATTTTGTACAAATGGTTAAGAACTAAAGATCTCAGGAAAAGTAGAATTGCCTCTCAGATACTTGAGTTGAGATTGCCTTAACTTTTTCCAGTCTTATATGGCCCTTTCGCGTGCTCTATTCCGTGTTTTGTCGCCTACCTGTTTGAGTTTTGAGTAAATATAATATTCTAGTCAACAGCTTACCTCTCCGGATTCAGCACAATGGTAATTACTTTTAGTATATGCTCGACAATCCTACTTTGTTGGTTCTTCGTAGATTGTGATTTGGACCTTGGTGGTCCTTATGGGGTTTTCTTTCAACCTTGGGCAAGTTTATTGGATCCGGAATCTCATTACTCAACAGTTCTCTATTGAATGAATCAATTGTTTAAGTTTAAGGTCCATTATCCCAAACTTTGCAGATGTGAGAAACTTGTAGCTTCGAAATGACATTCAGACCTGAATCTGAATTGTGTATGGCTTTGTAGATAGAAGATACCAGCTCGATATAATAACACTCATAAGGTTACCAAAATATGCTTATATAATTACAAAACTAGCTAGAATCAGAAATTATGAGAAACACCATATGTTTACATAGCCGGGTCAAGTGTGTAATAGCTCTGATCTGACACAAATCATCCTCAAGCCTATAGCCAAGTCTTAGGCATGTGAAAGTACACAAGTGTGGGTGATAATAGCCTTTTTAGGTGGCGAAATAGCTTTTTGCCTAGTATCTGTAACTTTTTTACCCTTTAAGTAAGCCCTTACATATGCAAAAGATCTTGAATTTTGTTATTTTCTTGCTCTCGTTGTTATATCGATTTCATATTTATGTTCTTATGGCATAACCAATATTCGTTCTTTATTATTGTTTCATCGACAGCCCAAAAAGAAAAGGAAAATAGTTTGATCTATATTAAAATTCACTTGTACTTAATCCCTAATTTCGAACACTTTATTACGTTATCAATGAGAAAACGATATTGAGACGACTTCCTTTTCGTAGGCTTCTGCTCTGCTGCTTTTTAATGCATCAGATATATTGAGTTATCAGAAATCATGGCGCAATTAAAGCTATCAGATGATGATGTTGTTTGGCTTCTTCATTCCCTTTTATGTGCGAAGTACAAGATTCTCAACAAGGAACCAACCACCAAAACCGATTGATGTATTTAGTTCAACTCAAAGTTCACTGGCAAAATGAATTGTTGTAAATGTATGCAGATACGTAATGATGAGTAAGGTTAGCCTTTCTACTATGAATTGTTGCACTACATAACTAACCCCGTGAGGATATTGCTGTAAATGTATGCAAATTCATCTCCCTCCGGTTGATGAGAAGAAAAAGTTAATTGAAGACTTTGCCAAGGATAGGGAGTATGCTATAAATGCTTCAAGTAGTGGGGGTGGGGGATTGGGTGGGTGAGAGGAGACAATAAACTTGGAAAAAGGAACCATTAATGACAAGAAGAGAATTGAGTGAGATGTGAATCTCTCTTTCTCCTTTTATGTGTTTTTCCTTATTTCTCGGAAACCCCCTTATACTTCTAACTATTTCCATTTTTGTCGCGGTTAAGCCCTGAAGCGAGACTCAAA
The DNA here is from genome assembly GCA_016801875.1 of Solanum sitiens. NCBI lineage: Eukaryota > Viridiplantae > Streptophyta > Magnoliopsida > Solanales > Solanaceae > Solanum > Solanum sitiens. The sequence continues at coordinate 695,395 of JABWTJ010000412.1, read as the reverse complement.
ACGTGTTGAGCACTTCAGCTCGCTTTATGTGCACTTCTATATTGTCACTAAGGTTCTAAGGCAAACTTTTTCTTGCCAATGAGCCTCTTCGGAAGAAGTAAAACTAAACAATTGATATTTCACTTTATCATAATATTTTTTTCAATTTCTATGGTCATATATTTGTTATGCATGTTTATAATTATTAGTCTTAGACTAAACATATATATTTGTATATTTTGTCCCTTTGCACTTTTTTTTAATTAAAGTTCACACTTTATTTGTGTTTTACACTTAAAGCCCCATTGGACCTTAGAGTTTTTTTGTTCTTTTTGCCTTTGATAACACAGATTCATTAGGAAAATCATTTTCCTTGAGAGAATATTTTTTTTAAGCATTTTGACCATTCAAATATTAAAAATCTGGAAAACACCGACAACACTCCCAAAAAAGAAAAAGAAAAGAGTACTCAAGCACTTGGGGTAAAAATGCATGGAACCCCAAAATAGTTGGAATACATTTGCAACAACTCTAAATGAAAAACAAAGAAATTACCCCGGCAAAAATGGAAATAGTTAGAAGTAAGTATAAGAGGATTTTTGAGGAAAAGGAAAATTACATAAAAGGGGAAAGAGAGATTCACATCTCACCCGATTCTCTTTTTGTCATCAATGGTTCCTTCCTTCCTGGCAGCTCCATCTTATGACCTCATCAGGTCTAGAATCTCCGATCACCCTTTCGGCAAATTCCTTCGCACTCCGGTGACATCACAGGTATATTTTCCGGTTAAGTTGCGAGTTTCGATTTGATGTACACTATTCCTACATATGTATATACCTATGATGCATAGTTGATGTGGTGGTTTCTGTTTAATTGCTTCTTCCTTTGCTTCAGACTGACCTGTTATTAATTTTGTTTCCAGTAGCTATTGAAATTGTGCTATTTTGTTGTGGTTGATTTTGCGATCTTCAGAGGTGGATTGATGGACTAGTTTTATGTTTTTTTTTTATTTCTCTATAGTTGATTCTGAGCATAAGTGTTATTTCCTTTTGAAGTTAGGTATAGTGGAGGTTTAGTATTCATTACTGGTAGGTTTTGAGTTTAATTTTTTCTTCATTATTGTTGCAACTAACGGCATTCATGTAAAATAGTGTAATGTTGAAGTATTTGAGCAACTTAGCTTTTCAGTGTTTGTGATGTGTATTTTCTTTTGCTATTCTCAGTTTTATTTACTTACTAATTTATATACGTATATTGGAAAATGTTGTATACGGTTTTCTTTTTTGATGGAACCCTGAAAAGATTTTAAAAGTTCATATCTTTTAGGGCCAAGTGTGCAATTTTGGTATTTCTAGTTTATGTAGGTCCTAGGAATAACTTGGCAAAACTTAGTTCTTGAGGAATTCCTATCAGGTCAGGGTTTTCGGGAACCAAGTCATAATCGTTAGGAATCAATCAATTGTATGGAATGTGCTTAGAGATGTGTCATATAATACCAGCCGACATGTCTCATGCCACCAAAATGTTGTTATCATGTGAGTACTAGTCCAATAAATACAATTTCCTGAAAAGTGCCCCTTTTCGGGGGTAACGGACGTGAAGAGCTTGCAATAAAATTGCTGGATCAATCCCTAAATAGAATTTAGATGTAATAAGCATGAATAAAATGTAAGCTCACATGAATCGTGAACATAGATGATTTGTTGGCAAGTAAATATCAATAGTGGATGAGGTAATGACTTAGCATTTTTATTTCGGCTGAATGTAGGTAGTCTCTGCTGCACATTATTGTACTCTTGTGAAGCTCTCTTGAAGGCGTCTTTTTTTTGTGACATGTACTTCTCCTTTACGCTTTTCTCAGCACTTCTAAATTTTGAAGTTTGGACTTGTTTAGTTACATAAATGGCTCATTTGTGCTTGATAATTTATTATACTTCAAGTCTTATACATCCAACTAAATATATAATTCAGAGTGGTAAAGAATCTTTAGAAACAAAGATGACACTGAACCAATAAAAAAACTCACTACCTTTTCCAGTTAGGCATCTATAACTGTGGTAATTCGGAATATTTCTAGTTAGTGAGCTTTGATTCTTTCCTTTATTATTGGATTTTATTCTTGTGCTCCTTTAGCTTCTCTCCTCTTTGTATTACTTGAATTTAAGCCGCCAATATGTAATCCTGTTTCCCGTTCTTGACTTTTAGTCCTATTTTTCTACGCTTTCTATTGTAAGACCCAGAAACGGCTCAAGGTACTTCTGCGACTCTTTGTATGCATCACTCCTTAACAGCCCCACACTTTGAAGCCTTGAAATCCAAGTAATCTGGTCATATTTCAAGGATAAAGCCAAGTTTGTAGATTGTCCAACATCAGATTTTGGTATTTAATAAGAGCATTCTTTCTGTCATTTGTTTGTTTATTCTCAAGAATAGAGTCTCATATTAATGTGATTTGTTTTTCTGATTGGCTTATAACTTGCTTGATTTCTTTTTAGCTTTTATTGAGTTTAGTTGGTGATGTTATTTAGTTTGGGAACAGGGCACAGGTGTTTGGAATTTGTGTAAGGTTGCATTCTGTTAAATTGTAAAGATATAAAAATCACAACGATCCAACATAGCACAATTGATCTGGAACATGAATGGTGCTTCATGCAAAGGTACATCACAAAGCTGAAGAAAATTCGAGAAGGGCTGCCTGAGCCTCAGTTCAGGTCAGAGGACTATATGAAGCTGTATACGCATCCTTTTAGATTGCCACACTGTTAGGCATGTAGATAACTTGGATTTGATTAACCTTTTGTCTCCTTAAGTGTACTAGCAGGACAATTTACATCATGTGTACTCAGAAGCCCCCACATGATTATTCTCAACAGCTGTATGACAAATATCGTGAAGCTTTTGAAGAATATATCACAACAACGGGTAAGGGTAGCTGCAGTTTTCATTCGTATTTCACTTTGGTAGAAATGAAACAAGGCACTACAATAAAACAAGAAAAATAAGAATTGAACAAGTATTATTCTTAAAAAAAAATTGTTGTTTGTTATATCCATGTACCATTCTTGATTGTTTGCTCTCTCTGTATTATTCTGAAATTTTTGGAACTTATAAAAATGATTTCTTTAATAAAGATACAGAAAATCATTAGTCTGGTGAGCCGTCATGCAATCAAAGAGGACTTAGTATGGGTAGTTTTCTTGGTGCCCTTTGTGATTTTATTTCGTGCCCTCTATGATTTTATTTAATAAGGATCCATGTGCAAGTATCAACTTTTTTTTGGGATCTAAATGGTTATGTAATTCAGGCATTGCTTTCCCAAGAGGCATATTATCTTTTAGTTTTATTTCCACTATTATAAGATTCAAATTTAGAAAGGCTGCTCTTGTTGCTTCTTCATCCTATAGAATATTATGAAAAGGATAGGGAGTAAGTGGATAGAAGTTTCTAAACGCAGCTAATTTCATGGATTTTTTTGTATGTTATTTTAGGCATGCAATTTTGCTTAGGAGTTTAAAATGATGAAAACAAAAACTTGGCTTAAATTTCTTTCACTTAATTCTACCTTCTCTAAATTTCACACTGCAATTCAATTTCAAAATAGGTATTGCCCTTCTTTGAGAAAAGAAAAACATGACGAGTTCATGTTGCGAGAGCTGGTAAAAATGTGGTCAAATCATAAGGTCATGGTCAGATAATTGTCGAGATTCTTCCGGTATCTTGACCGCTATTTCATCTCCCAGAGAGCTCTGTCGGGGCTTAATGAAGTTGGACTAACTTGTTTCCATGATCAGGTAATTTACGGTTCTCCTTCTCTTTTCTCTTCTAATCAAAGTTTTGTTTTATGGTCATCTAGTAAAACATCTCCAACTGATCCCTTGGTTAAAGCACTGAGTTCAGCTCATTGCTTATATATTGATTTTTTTAATTCTGTTTTCAGGGTTTTGCCTCTTCTAGAATGTAGTTTTCAGTTTGACAGCATACTCACTGTTGCAACGTCATTTTACAAAAAGATGTTGTCATTTAGTCCCCCCATCCCAATTACGTTGTTTGATTGGGCACGAAGTTTAAGAGAAAAAAGAAAAAAATTTGAACCTGTGGTATAAAGTAAGCTATAGAAACTTTGTGGCATGAAGTAAAACAAGAAATCTGTAGTTAAATTGTTACTAAATATGGAAAGATGTCCCTTTTGGGGGGACTGACTAAAAAAGAAAGAATATCACATAAATTGGGACAGAGGTAAAATCTTAGTGGCAACTGTTTTCAGTTTCAGGTCTGCCAAGAGTTGAATGGAAACGTTAGGGATGTTGTTATATCTGTGGTATCCCTTTTGTCTTTCTTTGAGCTAGGTTTCACTACCATTTCTTTTAAACTTTTAATTGAGCAATAATATTCTGAAAGCTGTTGCAAAATTCAGATTTTACAATCTGACAATGGCATGGAGTACACTTTTCATCAGTTTGGTCTATTTTGTGAGGAAGCATGGATTGAACATCAGCTTATGGCTCCTTATACTCCATAACAAAACTGAGTTAGTGAGAGAAGAAACAGATTTATCATGGAGCTGGCAAGATGTATGTTGCATGGAAAAAATTTGCCAAAGATGTTCTGGGCAGAGGCAGCAAATACAGCTGTGTTTCTACAAAATCAACTTTCCTCAAAAACTGTGAAAGATCAAACTCCTTTTGAAGCATGTTAGGGATACAAGCCTCCACTGCATTTTCTTCAAGTGTTTGGTTGTCTAGTTTTACCTATGTTCCTCAGGTCAAATGGGATAAACTAGCCAAGAAGGCTGCCCCGGACATTTTTATTGGGTATAGTAATGTTTCAAAGGCGTACAAAATCGTTCAACTTGAAGGTGAGAAGATAGTTATCAGCAGTGATGTCAACTTCATGGAGAATGTAGAATGGGATTGGGATGGATCAAGTAATTCCGTCTAGAAAACAAGCTCGTGGTTAAATGAAAGGGACGATGTTCACCAATTAGGGGAACTCGATTGCTCTCTGATATATATGAGAGATGCAATGTTGTGATTCGTATACCTGCTAACCCTAAAGATGCTCCCAAATACCCCAAGTAGAGAAATGCAATGGAGAAGGAGCTGTTTATGATCGATAAAATGGTAAGTGGCAGCTTGTTGACAAACCTCAAGGCAGAAAAGTAATTGGGGTAAAGTGGGTGTTCCGAACCAAGCTAAATGTTGATGGTTCAATCAACAAGCATAAAGCAACGCTTGTACTTAAGGGTTATGCACAAATTTTTGGTGTAGATTATTCTAACACTTTTGCTGCAGTTGTTAGGCTCGACAAGATCAGATTGCTTATAACTATATTTGCACAACGTTGCTGGAAAGTGCATCAGATGGATGTCAAATCAACATTTCTTAATGGCATTCTTGAAGAAGAAATTTATATTGAGCAACCTGAAGGGTTTGTATGGATGGAAAGGAAGATAAATTCTACCAAATACGTAAAGCTCTTTATGGCTTAAAACAGGCACCAAGAGCTTGATATAGCCGAATAGATGATTATTTCCTTGGCCTCGATTTTGAAAAGAGTCTTTCAAAATTCACACGGTATGTTAAACATAATAGCAATGAGTTTCTTGTTGTTTCTCTAAATGTGGATGACCTTTTGATTACACGGAGCAGTGAAAAGCTAATTGATGAGTTTAAGCAAGATATAATGCAAGCTTTTGAAATGTCTGATCTTGTTCTTATGCCATATTTCCTTGGAATGGAGATTACACAAGGAAAGATGAGTTTTCCGTTTGCCAAAAGTACGCAAAGGATATTCTCAAAACCGTTTGTCAAAACATATTTCCTCGTTGGGAAAGTGATTGAGCTTCATGATAAATATTTGGCATATGTGAATAACTGTTTCCGAAACCACACACTTTTTCACAAGGTATGTGTTGAGCAAGGGATAGTTGTCTAATCTAATTGTCCTACTCTGTGCATTAGGGTAAAAGTAAATTGCTAATATCTGCCCCATGTGTCACTTTGTATGCACTTAAAGAAGCTTTCAAATTTTTCTGCAACAAGGGTGTTACTGGTAGCTCAAGCGCTGAACTTCCTACCACTTTCTGCAACAAAATTCTCAAAAAATGCGGGAGTGAGAAATTGAGTGATGAAGCCATTGAAGAGACGTTAGAGAAGGTGAACTCTTGCTCTATAGATCCCCTTCCCTTCTTTTCCTCTAGAGCATCCGCTTTTTCTTCGTACTACTGGAGAAGGAGAAAGCTAATATTAGATCTCACTTGCAGATGGTAAAGCTGCAAGCTTATATTAGTGACAAGGTCTTGTTATCTCATCTACTACTTGAATAGTAGCTTCTTCTCTGTTATGTTACAAGTTTATGACTTCCTTTTTTTTCAGGAAAAAGCCAGCCCGGCAGTTGTTATATGATAAGAGTGCCAATGATGAACATGAGAGAAGTATCCTAACAAAGTTGAAGCAGCAACGCAGCTTGGGGGCATCAAAGATGGAGGGAATGGTAAGATATCCATCCAGATCAGTGTGTTCTCTGGTGACATTCTTCTTCTCTTCCTGCAGGTCATAGATTTGACATTGGCAAGGGAAAATAAAGCCAGCTTTGAGGAGCATTTGAGCAATAATCCAATAGCAAATCCAAGAATTGGCTAGACGGTTACTGTCTTGACTTCTGGCCTAGCTGCAAGTCTTTTGATCTCAACCTCCCAGCAGAAATGGTATATCATATCAATATGTTAATTGACATTATGCAGTAAATTCTATCTTGGTTTTGACCCTTGTTCCTCCTGCTGAAGTTCTCTTTGGGCAAAGAATGATGCATGTTTCTTTACTTGAATAATTTCTCTTCTCAAACGTTGTGTCATTGATTCATTTAATGCTGTGCATTGTCAGGTTAGGTGCGTTGAAGTATTCGAGGAGTTTTATCAAATAGAAACGAAGCCCAGGAAACTTACATGGATATACTCTTTGGAACTTGCAACATAAATGGAAAATTTTAGCCGAAGACTATTGAGCTCGTTGTCACTACCTATCAAGTTGATTGTTGGCTTACTTCTTGAAATCGGATAGGCTTAGTTAATTTGAAACATTTCTATTCCGTTATCAATAAGAAAACGAGATTAAGACTTCTTCCTTTTTGTAGGCTTCTGCTCTGCTGCTCTTTAATGCATCAGATAGACTGAGTTATTAGGAAATCATGACGCAATTAAACCTATCAGTTGATGATGTTGTTTGACTTCTTCATTGCCTTTCATGTGCGAAGTACAAGATTCTCAACAAGAAACCAATCACCAAAACAATTTCTCCGACTGACGTCTTTGAGTTCAACTCAAAGTTCACTGACAAAATAAGGATGATCAAGGTACAAATACAAATGAGTAAGGTTAGCCTTTCTACTATAATTGTTGCACTACATTACTGACCCTGTGAGAATATTCAGATACCCTGTGAGAATATTCAGATAATTGAAGATGTTGACAAGGATAGGTGATATGCTATAGATACTTCAATTGTGCATATTATGAAGAGTCATTAAGTATAGGGCTAACTGGTCATGGAATGCGTTGAGCAGTTGGGACGGATGTTCAAGGTATCCTCAGTGGGAGAAACTTCTACTTCTCAATTTTATTGTTTGTTATTCAAGTTCAACTGAGCTAATTACTTTGTTTTGGATACTCCATAGCCTGATGTCAAAGCTATCTAGAAGTGAATCGAAAATTTGATAACTAGGGATTACCTAGAAAGGGACAAAGACAACCCAAACTTGTTCAAGTACTTGGCATGATTTGTGCAGATCATATTAGTGATGTTGGTATGAACTTCTGCTATCGACATAGGAGGAGAAACATGCCGCCTAAGATGAAGACGGATTTCTTTAAGATCTCAGGAAATAATACAATTGCCTCTCAGATACTTTGAGTTGTGATTGCCTTAACTTTTTTACCCTTTAAGTAAGCCTTTACAACTATTACTATAAACACATTTTCTGCTAAACAAATGTAATCAAACATATCGTTAATTCTTGAATGACAATTTGCTGGTTAGAGCCATAAGGATTAGTATGAAGTTATGGTGTCTCCTGTGATAATATGTGAAGCTCAGCTAATCAAATTAGCATATGATATAATTCGGAAGTATGTATTAAGAAGATAATTACTCCCTCCGTTTCAAAAAGGATGGCCTAGTTTGACTTGGAACGGAGTTTAAGAAAAGAAAGAAAACTTTTTAATATTGTGGTTCTAAATTAAAGTAATGTCAAATGTACCAAAATGTCCTCTAATCTTGTGGTCTTAAACATGCCATGTGGAAAGTTAAAGTTAAAGTGTTGCCAAAAAAGAAAAGGGGTCATTCTTTTTTAAACAGACTAAAAAGTAAATAGGGTTATTCTTTTTTAAACGGAGGGAGTAAATGAAAATTCTTTCCTATATAATATAATTCCTGCCGTGTCAATTTCTTTGATCTACTTTTTTTTTAGTCCATTTCAAAAGGAATGATCTTTTTCTTTTAGCAACTTTTATATTTCAATTTTCCCACTGACATTTAAGATCACAAGATTAAAAGACAATTAGATACATTTAACATATCTTTAATTTTAGACCACAAGATTCAAAAAATCATTTTTACTTACATAAACTCCATATCAATTCAAAACGGATCATTCAATTTGAAATAGAGGGAGTATTAGTTATGAAATATTAAGATGGTGGATGTTTATGTCCATATGCGCTAGTATTTGATGGATGTCAATTTTCATATGCACTAGTAAACTTGACTTTTCAAGTTACTTGAGACTTTTAAATAACTTACATTGTATATAAAAATTGATAGTAGATATATTTGGAATTATAAGAAAGCTTTTATTTTGTCTCACTATTTATATTGCTCTCTTGTTGTAGTATTTATCTTATTTTAGTTTAATTATATAATATAGGGCAAAAGGAATGGATTTACTCCCGGACTTTAATAAATGGTAAGTCTATGCCCTTCATTATACTTTGCGTCTATATAAGTCCCTGTCGTCCAATTATAGGTACATATATACCCCTCTCACTAACGGATCCCTAATTTTTTACACATGTCTTAATCTTATTGAACTATTCGTTTGACCCTTTTTTTAAACCCATAAACCAACTATTCGTCCCATAACCCAATACCCATTCTATTTCCTCTAAAGGAATCCTACCCAAATTAACAGGTCCCCAAATATTTATGCATTCTCACCACGACCTCTACCCCTTCCACCATCATTTCTCATGATTCCTCTACCACCACCTCGAGGACGTCTAAATCCGCCGCCTCTTTGTTGACTGTCAAATTTTTCAAGATAAAGTTACAAATGTTATTCACGACAAGGACATAATATCCACACAAGAGAATAGCTGAAACTGAAGAAAGAGGACCAAAAGTAATATCCTTATCAAACTAAAACAAACTTCATTGATATGGTGTACATCCACCAGTTGCCACACGTCTTGAAAATATCATCATTCTAATACTTAACACCGGGATGAGAAAACTGCTTCTGCCATCAGAATAACTGTGGCGGTAGTGCCAGAACAAAAATTGTGTCTTTTATTTAGGATTTCTTTTAGAGAAAATTGGGTGGGTATTGAGTTACGGGGCGGATAGTTGATTTATGGGTTAAAAATGGGTCAAACGGGTAGTTCAATAGGATTAAGACACGTGTAAAAAATTAGGAGTCCGTTAGTGAGAGGGGTATATTATACCTATAATTGGATGGAAGGGGCTTATGTGGACACAAAGTATAACGGAGGGCATAGACGTACCATTTATTAAAATTCGGGGGTAAATCCGTCCCTTTTTCCTGTAACATATACAGTGGCGGAGCCACCTTATCATTAGTTGTTCATTCGAACTATCTTCGATGGAAAAGTATATTGTTTTTATATGGTTAAAAGGTATATACAGTAAATGCCGAATCCCCTTGACTACTTCGTGTGTCTTTCTTCAAATTTTGAACCCTTTATGAAAATATCTGACTCCGCCACTGTATGTTATCAACATGAGTCTCTAATTTATCCCAAAGATATACATTATATGAATAGCAAAAATGGGAGAAATCTTCCTCTAACTATGTGGGTATGTATTTTACCAATCATGTACTTATAAGCAAGATTTATGTCACAATACACCTTCCCTTGTTATATAACATTAATTTGATAGCCAGAGTTCTTAAAAGGTTGTCTGAATCTTACATGTTTAAGATGTTTATGTTTGTAATACTATTGATATAATTGTTACATCGATTGTAAATGAATTTTAGTTTTTATTGTCATTGTTAATAACCTAATCTTTAAGAATTCGTTCCAAGGAGGACCCTTAAAATATCTCCTTGTGTGGTGTAACGAAGAATTCTAGAAAAGATTGACTGAGACTCCATCCACGATCACACAAACATCTCTTCGTACTTGTCAAGGACAAGTTAGATCTTCGATCTGCGTGCTCGAGAGCAACTCAAATAAAAAAAAGTTTGATCTAGCTTGAATTCGGGCATGCTCGTCCATCTACTGCTATGTCCGAAAATGGTGGTGTGTGAGGACGTCGCTATGCCCATTAATGAATTGAATGGTCCTTCGACATTTGTTTGATTCTGACAACCGACATAGATTTCATGAGACCCGGTCCACTATTACTAGGAATAAAAAAACCTTCCTCTCCTCACAGTTATCAGCTTCTTTCATTCGCTATCAGGAAAGTAAGCAACTTTTATTAGCGTTGGATCTTAAGTCGAATTGATCGTGTCATGTACACCCTCTTTCAATGATGATTCATTAAAATTAATTGATTTAGATTCCTTCCCCCTTCTTAAAATGCACTCAGTATTTCAGTTTCTGTGTTTTCTAAAATTATATACCTTATGTGTATTTCTATAGGAAAATAATAGGGTTAACTTAATAATCCTCCATAAAAACACGGGAAAATTGTATATAATATCAAACTATTAATTCAAATAAAATGCTATAAATATAGTTTGATTTAATTGTACCTCATAGCAAACTGTTGCTATTTCGTCTCTCTCCTGGTGAATCTCGTTCTCTCCCTCGTCTCTCTCAATTTTTATACAAACGCAAATGTATAAATGTAACAACCCTAAAAATGAATAGGAGCAAGACTTAGGTTGTCAAGAATGCTTGCGATTAGACCAAGGTTCACACAGACTGATACGCGTAGAACCAGACCTCAGAACCCTTACTACGACCAAGCCAACTAACTTGGGGAGTTAGTTGAGCTTGAAAAGGTTGGAACCAACCAAGTAAGACTCTCGAAAATGAAGATTTAATCGAAGGAGTCTTTATCGGACTTAAAAAGAAGAAATTTTAAGTTTTGAGGGTCTAGGGGTAAAATGGTCTTTTACCAGGCTAAGGGTAATATCGTAATTACCCTAAATATATAAATAGTTAACTATCTAATATGGTGGAGGGGCAATTTGGGTAGAAAGGGCCGAAATTGGCCCTTTGGGTGAAATCTTGCTCCACCCGGGTTCGAACCTAGGTGGGAGCAATGATTTAACTTGATTTATTTTAATTGGTGAATTAATTTAATTAATTAATATTTAATTGCTGATTTAAGAAAGAGGAAAAGTCAGATTTTTATTTATTAATTATTATTTAATCCTAATTTGACTAAGTCTCTCCTTTATCTCCTAATCCTAAGCCAACTCTCCCACACGTTTCTCACTCTCTTTACTCTTATTCATGATCTGCCTCAACCAAAAGAAAATAAGAACAAACGTGAATGCTAAAGTTCATCAAGAACTTGAAAGCTAAAAACTCAAAAGCAGAATAGTCTTAAAAACGAAAGGTAAAAATCAATATCTCGACGAATATTGCTTGTTCTTCCGGTGGTGAAACTCTGGATTTGTGGGGAATAGGCAGCATGGTTTAATCATCTTTTGGAAGAACTTCAGGTATGGGTTTTCTTCTCTCTTGGTCCCTTTCCCAAGAGGCCCCTCATTATTCAAGATAATCAATCCGAAACTAAGTTGTTCCCCATTGCATGTCCTTGTCCCTAGCTCCCAAATGACTTTGTAGGTTGGGTATTTTGTGCTGGTAGATTTAGGCATGTATGATATTTTTATGTTGAATGTAAATATGTATGTGCATGAGATCACAAAAATAATGACTAAGGTGTAATCAAAAAAAAAATTTGCAAGTGAGCACACGTTGGGCAGTGGCGTTTTAGTCACTGTTTTAGAGAGGTAGAGAGGCACGTTATTGCTTGCATTTTTTGTGCTAAACTTATGCTTAATATGCTGTTCATATGGTGTGTGAAATGGCAAGTTTTGAGTGTAAATGTTGTGTTAAATATACTCCATAAACCACACCTAAATAACGTACTAAGTAGTTGATGAAATGCCCTAAGAAACTAGCATGAAAAGTTGAGTTAAGGAAGGTGAGAATTATAAAAAAAAAATTCAGATTTGTGTACTCAAAAATGAGGATTAAATCTGAGTTTTTAAGAGGAAATATAATAGGTGAGGTCAATGGGAATTGAACCCAAGACCTCACATGACCAAGGGGCTGAAAAATTTAAAACAAAATGTAAGGGGGCTAAGGGGAATCGAACCCCTTAGCTGCTGTTGACGCAAAAAAAATAAAAAGGGAGAATGGGGCTGGGGGGAATCGAACACGCAAAGGCTGGGGAAAGAAAGAAGAGGAAAAATAAAGAAAAAAAATGTGAGGCGTGGAATCGAACCCACGACCTCAAGGCTGGAAATGGAGAGGGGCGAAAATGATTAATAAAGCAAGTGAGGTTGTGGGGGTTCGATCCCACGACCTCACTGTCAAAGACCCTTAGCATAGCGAAAATTAAATAAAAATTAGGAGGCTGTGGGGGTTCGAACCCACCACCTCACAGCCCCTAGCAAAATTGAATTAAAATAAGGAGGCTGTGGGGGTTCGAACCCACAACCTCCCTATTTCTGTGAATTAAATGACAAAAAATAAAAGAGGTTGTGGGGGTTTGATCCCACAACCTCTTGGTTTAGGCGAGAATGGACAAGATGATGTTAATAAAAATAAAAAGGGGTTGTGGGGGTTCGAACCCACAACCCTTCGGCCAACTTAGGAGTAATATTAAATAGAAAATTAATCAGTCGATATTAATATTGAGATTTAATTTAGAGTCATAATATTATGAATATTAGAAATAAAATCAATGAAAAATATAAATGATATCCAATTAATTCAAGACTTGGGTTCCTTTGCCCAAATTTCCGTTTGATACATAAGTCATACGTGAACAACATGTCCAAGAATAATGCCACCTATTTAGATCAAAATCAAGATCTTGGCATATATACAAGATACATAAGTCTTGTAATACATAATCTTAGGAATGTATGAATCACTTAACGAATTATGAATGAAGCATCATGGCTTGTGTGTATAGACTCATAAGTCTAATATACGTTTAAAAATAAGTGAACCTAAGATATATGTACTGGATGATGAAATGAACAATGAAATGATGAAACCCTAGAAGGGTTAACTAAGGATATGAAACACACCAATGGCCAAGTATATTGGCATATGATGAAATGAACATCCACGTAAAATGAGGTGAGTAAATATGAGAAGTGAGTGTGCTAATGATAATGAATGTGATGACACCATGATACGAGGCTAATGCTAATGAGGAGAGCAATCTCAAATGAGCCTAAGTAAAGGTTATCAAAACGTACTCACCTATGAGAGTGTAAGATAATGAAGAGACCAGTCTCTATGAACACTCTAATGAAAGTATTGGGATTTACACCCTTAATACTAACGATGAGATGAGAAATCATCTAATGAGCTATGATGTCCTCATACTAGAAGTCAGTTTCCATGACGTATGAGTTGAATGAAATGGAACTTTATACTGAGCACCGATAGACTAGCTATGAGCGGTGATGCCTTCTTTTGGGAAGGGCGAAGGTTCACGTAACTCTCATGAGATGAGACTATCCGGCTTGCCGGGTATGGGTCTCCATACATCTCCTAGTCTTCGAACCTATACTGCCAATATAGGGATCTGACGGGGTTAAATTCCCATGTACGCTAGCATATTTTTGGGTCACCTTGGCCGGTGATTCCATCTCTTTTCGGTGTGGGGGAGACACTGAATTTCATGATGCTCACCTGATCTATGTCGGTTAAAGTTAAAGTTCCCAATGAATGAATGAGGTCAGCCTCAAATGATACACATAATGAAATGAATGATACCAAAGGTGTTAGGATAGAATAATCAAAGGTGAGTTAGATTCAAGTAATGACATTAGGTCATTCTTGGTCATTGCACAACGAACCTAATGAAAGTCTTAAACTACATTCTAGGTATAGCTGGTGATTACACTAGTTAGATTCAAGTAATGACATTAGGTCATTCTTGGTCATTGCACAACGAACCTAATGAAAGTCTTAAACTACATCCTAGGTATAGCTGGTGATTACACTGGCCTATGAATGAAATGAAATGAAGTACGTATGAATGAATGAAGCAGACTCTGTGTTTGCTAATGAAGATTCCCTAGTTGAGGTCCCATTTGTTGAGCCCTCATTTATGGGATGTCTTAATGTCAAGTCCATGATTCGAAGGTCTCATGGCATATGAATGAATGATATGAAAGAAGTTATGTGCTACATGCAAAATGTACTGTATGCTATATGATATGTGCTACGTGCAAATGTTATGTGCTGTGTGCAAATGTGAACAGTATGATGATGTATGGTATTTTCATGGCATCACTTTCTTAATCCAAATTTGGAAAGCTCATTTACTTTCCTAATCCAAATTTGGAAACTTTCCTAATCTCAATTTGGCAAGTCCACTGACTTGACTTTCCAAAAATCACGTTGTTAGGAAAGAGCTATTCTTTCTCATGCATGTCCTTGGTGTGTGCTTGCATATACCCATACTTAGTACAAGTGTGTACTAACCCTATACAAACTCTACTATTTTAGGTGCAGGCACAGGTGGACGATAGAGCTACAGGATCATCGCTGCAGTTATCCGGACGTCCAGCATTCATCCGGTTTTGGTAGGTCCTCATGCTTTCGAGGATGCTACTATTTTATATTCTGGCATAGTTTTAGAGTTGAGCTAGTGGAGCATGTACCACTAGCGTTTCTTTCCTGTTTTTATTCAGACTATGTATTGGTGCCATTTTTGGCAATTATACACTTAATATGAATTGAACTATTTCTTTCAGTTGCTTATCTCTTAATGTTAGATGGTTGATGGTGAACAATTACGTATTAATGAGAATGTTTTTTTTAAGTATGTTAGGAAACAAAAAGTTTCAAATTTTCCGCTAAAATTAATCTATGTAAAGTAAGGATGACATAAGTAGGCTTGTCTGCGACCTCTGAGAGGTCAACGACGCCGGTCTCGTCTGGGGTCTAGATTCCAATCGTGACAATAAAATGTGTTTGTATTTGTATAAAGCGAGATAAAATTGTATATCTACATATATTTTCGTTACCCTCTTTTCCCTCTCCTAGATCTCGCTCGCCACTCTCCTTGATCTCGCTCTCACTCGTCTCTCTCACTTTATACAAAAACGCAATTGTATAAATTGCGTGTGTTTGTATAAAACGAGAGAAAATTATATATTTACATATATTTTTGTTCCCCTCTCTCAGATCTCGCTCGCCACTCTCCTAGATCTCGCTCGCTCACTCACTTGCCTCTACATTGCGTTTGTGTTTGTATAAAGCGAGAGAAAATTGTATATACAAATACAAATGCATATATTTTCATCCTATACACTTATGATTATACAAATACGATCTTTCCCTGTCCAGTTTTCTTTTGTCTTTCTCTCTTTCTCGCTTTATACAAACACATATTATACACTTGATCATTTGTATATGTATACCAAAGCAGATTATACAATTATTTTCTTTTGTATGTGTAGCGAAATTATACCACTGCTTTTTTTTGTATATGTATAGCAAAACATACATATTTATGTTTGCTATGAAGCAATTAGGCAAACTATAGCTATAACATACAAATTTATGTTTGCTATGAAGCAATTATGCAAACTATAGCTATAACATGCAAATATAATTTTTGTGTTTACTATATGTGAAAGTTGTTCAAAAAACACCCCTATGAATGGATCCGATTTTTTACATTCCCACTCAGACATAACGAGAGTGATTTTCCTATATGAGAATATATTCTCAACTCTACAGTTATTCATACAGACAATTAGACCATGCGACCAACACACTGCGTTAAACTTAAATCATATATTCCCTCCGTTTAAAAAGAATGACCCTATTTCCTTTTTAGTTTGTTTAAAAAAGAATGACTTCTTTCCTTTTTTGGCAACACTTTAACTTTAACTTTCCAGGCGTCATGTTTAAGACCACAAGATTAAAGGGCAATTTGGTACATTTGACATAACTTTAATTTAGAACCACAAGATTAAAAAGTCTTCTTTCTTTTTTAAAACTCCGTTTCAAATTTAACTAGGTCATCCTTTTTTAAACGGAGGGAGTACATTTGTTAGAAATATATAACCTCTCTTCTAGGTGTAAACCTGGAAGTAGATCATAAAGTATGCAGTACCCCAAATCATATAAATTACATTTGATATAATATCAAGATCTCATAAATCATTGTTCTTGTATTCACAATTATAACTCATAAGTTATAACTGGTGCACCAACGAACACAAATCAATGAACTTCCTCTTCTCACAATACTCTTAACATTAGTTTAAGTGTTTTCTAGATATGCATCTCTAGGTAGAATCTATACTCATGATCTTTTGAAAACATATTATGATAGCAAACACCAAGTTAAGTCTCAAGTAGGGGTGTATAAAATCGAACCGACAATCGAATCAAACCGCAAATCAAGTCAAATCGAAAAAAAACCGACTAGTCGTTTAATTTGACTTGGTTTGGTATTGAAAAAAAAACCCAACTATATTTGGTTTGGTTTGGTTTTAACTAAAAAAAAACAATTCGAGACCAAATCAACCAACATATATATGTAATTTCAAAAATTTTATTTTATACATAAAAATATTTACCTTGATATCATTTTAAAAAATTTCTTATACTATTCCCTAGTTTTTATCTTTTAATATATTATTTCAAGTTTTTAAAACTTAGAATTCGGAATGGTCCAATAAATATTATAGTTCATAGATGTAGGTAAATTATAATAAAACTTAAATCAAAATCAAATTAATACTAATGAAAAAAAAAAGAATGACGATAATATTGAATATTTGTTCTTTAGTTTTACATTGGTTTAGACAATTAAAATACATAATCTAATTTTAATTTTCCTTAAATATTTAGTAATGTACCTAATACTTATTAAACTTATTTTAGCAACTTTTAAATTATGATTATTTTCATTATGACTTTACAATATTTATTTTATATGATGATTTCATTATTACTTTTATTGAATATTTTTGTGTCATCAATACTCATCTCATATTTTGTGTTACTTTTTTAAGAAACACCTTAGATAATTGTTTTTTGGTTGAACTAAAAAAATATTTGAAGCACAAGTTAATAATATGTTTGTATGCGAGCTTTACCGAAAAAATCTGGAAAAATCCAAAGTTTATTAGTTTGGTTTGATTTATAAATTTAAAAATTCGACACAGTGATTTGGTTTGGTATTTGAAAAAAAAACGAATCAACCCGACATTGAAAAACTCGAAAAAATCCAAATTTCATTAGTTTGGTTTGATTTATAAATTTTAAATTTTTACACGAATGATTTGATTTGATATTTGAATAACTCGAACCAACCCGATCATGTTCACCTAGTCTCAAGTATCTAACTAAAGTCACTAAGGGCACATATTTTGAGCCACTACAAAAGCTCTGGGTTTCACACAACAATTAAAATATGTGTGCATACAAATCTACACATGTCTTGAGACTTTGTGTGTCTCATAAATACATCTCCAATAAAAGGATTAGTCAATGAATTTGCTAACATATCTCTGGTAGACATATACTTTACATTCACTACCTTACATCTAATCATGTCTCTCCTATAGTTGTACTTGATATTTATGTGTTTGATTTTACAAAGAAATTTGGGACCTTAGGTTGAAGATATAATAGTTTTGTTGTCACAATATACTTAACTTGTTCAGCTTTTTCTACAATATTCAATATGTGTTTCAAGAACTTTTTTCAACAAAACAACTTCTTATGGGACTTAAGCCCAACATCTTATCATCATGGTGCACTTGGACATAAATCTGTGCGATCAAACATGAATTTATTATATTACCCTTTTGACGTGATTAAACCTGAATCCATCGTCTTACTCTCAATCAATTACATTTTGTACCTCTAAGAATTTCATATAAAATAGAAAATTAAATTAAGAACAAGATTAATTAGAAACAAGCAATGATGTATGCTATTCCTTATACAGATATGCATTAGTCTGCATCTTGTTTCAAGATTTACTTTTCAAAAGTGTTCAGTCAGAATACTTTAAAAACACATGTGCTTAATAAATCTTATCATACCTTAGGGATGATTTTGTTGCACAGAATACAATCAACAGTTTAACCTTACTATATATCTAATAAGTTCTCTATTGGTTAGAGTCTCGTACTGATAACGTATTATGAAACTATATAAAATAATGAGGAAAAGAAAGGGAGAAGAGAGATGACTTAGCTAGCGGTTGACCATAGATTTTCAAATATTCTTGGGAAATATTATTTGAGTGAAAATTTGAGTGAAATTTCACCATGTGTTTGACTATAGTATTTGGAAAATATATTTCACCTTTTTAGAAAAATATGATTTATACCCATAAGTTTTAAAAACTATCAAAACTAACTATAAGTTTGTATTACAAGTCAATTAGATGTTCGTTGCAACAATAACAAATAGTGTCCATGACACACTAGAACAATGTGGTAGTTTGGAGTGAGTGCAACAAGTATCATTCCGTAAATCGTGAACCAATTTTTCATCAACAACCATATTGTCATTTAATATTCACTGAATATTTCATCACTACTTTGGTGTTCAGGTAAAAAATTAGGTAATACAACAAAAATAATTACTATAAAGGGTGTTTTTGTAAAAGAGAAAAGTTTGGAGTAAAATTTCAATTTTCAAAATATCCAAAATAATAAGATTTGACGAATTTGGGATATTTGCCAAAAATATTTATCAAATAATGATAAATTGTATGGATAAATATTATTTGCCAATTTTTTTTTCCAAATATTATTTGAGAAATCTATAGCCAAACGGGCCCTTATTATCTCTCTTGAAATGAAGATAACCCCTCTATTTATATGAAAGTGAAGGTTCCTAAATTATGTAGGAAAGATAAACATTCACTATATTTATAACAAAAATCATGATTTTTGGAGAATTTAAATTTTTTTATCTCATCTATAAAATTATAAGATGAAATCAATTAAAATCGTATTACCAAAAACTGATTTTATATCGCAATATGTATTTGCATATCCAAACACAACTTAATTATTCTATTACGTGCATTAGGTCTATGCATTAGGGTAAAAGTAAATTGCTAATATGTCTCCCGCCCCTTTGTCAATCAGGGTATTGTTGCTGGTAGATCACTTCTTCCCCCATTCTCAAGAAAAGCGTGAGTGTGAAATTGAGTGATGAAGCCATTGAAGAGACGTTGGAGAAAGTGAGGTCTTGCTCTATAGATTCCTTTCCCTTATTTTCCTCTAGAGCCTCTGCTTTTTCTTCCTTCTACTGGAGCAGGAGAAAGCTGATAATAGATCTCACTTGAAGGTGGTAAAGCTGTTAGCTTATATTAGTGATAAGGACTCCTTTGCAGAATTCTATAGGTAGAGTTACCTCCACTCTGTATCTCAATCCCTCTACTTGAATAGTAGCTTCTTCTCTGTTACAAGTTTATGACTTCCTTTTTTTTTTCAGGAAAAAGCTTGACCGGCGGTTGTTATTTGACAAGAGTGCCAATGATGAACATGCGAGAAGTGACCTAACAAAGTTGAAGCAGCAGTGTGTGTGTAGATGGGGGGGGGGGAGTTCGTATAAAAGGTGGAGGGAATGGTAAGCTATCCAGATCAATTATACTGAATTTGAGGCTATGTTATCTGGTGACATTCTTCTTCTCTTCCAATAGGTCATAGGTTTGACACTGGCAAGGGAAAATCAAGCCAGCTTTGAGGAGTAATTGAGCAATAATCCAATAGAAAATCCAGGAATTGACTTGACGGTGACTGTCTTGACTACTGGCTACTGGCCTAGCTACAAGTCTTTTGATCTCAACCTCCAGTATGTTAATTCATTTTTCTTCTTTAACGTCCTGTCATTGATTCATTTTATGCTGCGCATTGTTAGGTTAGGTGCCTTGAAGTATTCAAGGAGCTTTATCAAACAAAAGGAAGCAGAGGAAACTTACATGGATATACTCTTTGGGAACTTGCAACATAAATGGAAAATTTGAGCCAAAGACTATTGAGCTCGTTATCACTACTTATCAGGTTGATTGTTGGCTTACTTTTTGAAATCGGATAGGCTTAGTTAATTTGAAACATTTTTATTACATTATCAATGAGACACGAGATTGAGATTTCTTCCTTTTCTTAGGCTTCAGCTCTGCTGCTTTTTAATGCATCAGATAGATTGACTTATCAGGAAATCACGACACAATTGAACCTATCAGATGATGATGTTGTTCGGCTTCTTCATTCCCTTTTATGTGCCAAGTACAAGATTCTCAACAATGAGCCAAGCACCAAAACAATTTCTCCGACTGATGTCTTTGAGTTCAACTCAAAGTTCACTGACAAAATGAGGAAGATCAATGTATACTTAATGATGATTAAGGTTAGCCTTTCTACTATGTAATTGTTGCACTACTTTACTGACCTTTTGAGGATATTACTGTAATGGTATGCAAATATTACCTCTCCATCTTGTTGATGAGAAAAAAAAGACGTTGACAAGGATAGGCGGTATGCTATAGATGCTTCAAGTTGTGGGGTGGAGGATTGGGTGGGTAAGAGGAGACAATAAACTTGGAAAAAGGAACCATTGATGACAAGAAGAGAATCGAGTGATATGTGAATCTCTCTTTCCCCTTTTATGTGTTTTTCCTTTTTCCTTGAAAACCCCCTTATACTTCCAACTATTTCCATTTTTGTCGCGCTTAAGCCCTGAAGCGAGGCTCAAAACGTGTTGAGTGCTTCAGCTCGCTTTATGTGCACTTAAATATCGTCATCAAGATTCTAAGGCAAACTTTTCCTAGCTAATGAACGTCTTGGAAGAAGTGAAACTAAACAATTGATATTTCACTTTATCATAATATTTTTTTTTCAATTTCTATGGTCATATATTTGCCATGAATGTTTATAATTATTAGTCTTGGACTGAACATATATATTTGTATATTTTGTCCCTTTGCGCTTTTTTAAATTAAAGCCCACACTTTTTTTGAGTTTTGCACTTAAAGCCCCAACGAACCTAAGAGCTTTTTTGCACTTTTCGCCTTTGATAATAACGCTGATTCATTAGGAATGTCATTTTCCTAGAGAAAATACTTTTTAAGCATTTTGACTAATCAAATATAGAAAATCCGGATAACATAGACAACATTCTCAAAAATGAAAAAGAAACGAGTACTCAAGCACCTGAGGTAAAGATTCATAAAATCCAAAAATAGTAGGGATATATTTGCAATAACCCTGAATGAAAAACTAAGGTATAACTGAATATTTATCTGAACTTACTTTTTATTCATGCTTATTGCTTGGTGAAACTTCTACTCTAAATTCTATTTAAGGATTGATTCAGCAATTTTTTTGCAAGCTCTTAACGTCCTTTGCACTGGAGGGGGCACTTTTCATGAAATTGCAATTATTGGACTAGTACCCACACGGTAACAACATTTTGGTGGCATGAAACATGTCGGCTGGTATCATATGATACATTATTCCTAACGATTATGACTTGGTTCCCGAAGACCATGACTTGATAGGAATTCCACAAGAACTAAGTTTCACCAAGTTATTCCTAGGACATAGATAAACTAGAGTTACAAAAATTGCACACTTGGCCCTAAGCGACATGAACTTTTAAATTTTTTTCAGGGTTCCATCAAAAAAAAGAAACCGTATATGACATTTTCCAATAAGCGTATATAAATTAACAAGTTAATAAAATTGAGAATACCAAAAGAAAATACACATAAAAGACACTGAAAACTAAGTTGCTTAGATCCTTGAAAAATACACTATCTTTACATGAATCTCTATAAATAATTAAACTCAAACCCTACCAGTAATGAACACTAAACCTCCACTATACCTAATTCCAAAAGGACAAACCACTCATGCTCAAAATCAACTATAGAGAAATTAATAACAACATAAAACTAGTCTATACATCACAACTATAAAGATCGCAAAATTAACCACAACAAAACACAATTTCAATAGCTACTGGAAACAAAATCAATAACAGGATCAATCCGAAGCAAAGGAAGAAGCAATTAAACCAAAACCACCAAATCAACTATGCATCATAGGTAAATACATATATGGGAACAATGTACATCGATCGCAACTCACAATTTAACCGAAAAATAGATCTGTGATATCACAGAGAGCGAAGGAATTTGCCGAAAGAGTGATCGAAGAGTCTATACTTGATGAGTGCACAAGACAGAGCTGCCAGGAACCATTGATGACAAGAAGAGTATCGGGTAAGATGTGAATCTCTCTTTCCCCTTTTATGTGTTTTTCCTTTTTCCTCGAAACAACCCCTTTACTTCTAACTATTTCAATTTTTGCCGCGGCAGCTTCTTAGTTCTTTATTCAGGGTTATTGCAAATTTATCCCAATTATTTTTGGATTTTATGCATTTTTACCTCAAGTGTTTGAGTACTCTTTTTTTGAAAATGTTGTCAAGGCCTTCCAGATTTTCTATATTTGATTGATCAAAATTGTTGAAAAATATTTTCTACGAAAATGACTTTCCTAATGAATCAGTGTTATTAAAGGCGAAAAGTACAAAAAATCTCTAAGGTCCATTGGGGCTTAAAGCGCAAATAAAGCGTGGACTTTAAATTAAAAAAAGCGCAAAGGGACAAAATATACAAATATATTCATTCCCTCAGGAAATATATACAAAACATATTTGTATATTTTGTCCCTTTGTGCTTTTTTTAATTAAAACCCACACTTTATTTGCGCTTAAAACGCTAATGGACCTTAGAGATTTTTTGCACTTTTCGCCTTTGATTGCACTGATTCATTAGGAAAGTCATTTTCGCAGGGAATATTTTTCAAACATTTTGATCAATTAAATATAGAAAATCTGAAAAGAATAGACAACATTCTCAAAAAAGAAAAGAGTGCTCAAGCACTTTAGGTAAAAATGCATAAAACCCAAAAATAGTTTTGATAAGTTTGCAATAACCTTGAATGAAGAAATTACCGCGGCAAAAATGAAAATAGTTAGAAGTATGGAGGGGGGGGGGGGTGTTTGAGGAAAAACACATAAAAGGGGAAAGAGAGATTTACATCTCACCGATACTCATCTTGTCATCAATGGTTTGAGGAAAAAAACATAAAAGGGGAAAGAGACATTCACATCTAACTCGATACTTTTCTTGTCATCAATCGTTTTTGCCTTCTTGGCAGCTCCATCTAGTGCCCTTATCAGGTCTAGACTCTCCGATCACCCTTTCGACAAATTCCTTCGCCTCTGGTGTGTGTCTATTTTCCGGTTATATTGTGAGCTTCAATTCGATGTACACTGTTCTAATATATGTATTTATCTATGATGGTTTTGTTTTGATTGCTTCTTCCTTTGCTTCAGATTGATCCTGTTACTGATTTTGTTTCCAGTAGCTATTAAAATTGTACTATTTTGTTGTGGTTGATTTTGCGATCTTCAGAGCTGTGATATACAAACTAGTTTTATGTTGTTATTTATTTCTCTATACTTGATTCTGAGCATGAGTGGTTTGTCCTTTCGAAGTTAGGTATAATGGAGGTTTAGTGTTTATTATTGGTAGGGTTTGAGTTTAATTTTTGGTTCATTATTTGTTTCAACTGACGACATTCATGTAAAAATAATGTATTTTTTAAGGTTCTGAACAACTTAGCTTTTCAGTGTCTTTGATGTGTATTTTCTTTTGGTATTCTCAGTTTACTTTACTTGTTAATTTATACACGTTTATTGAAAAATGTTATATACGGTTTCCTTTTTTGATGGAACCCAGAAAAAAAAATTTTTAGAAGTTCATGTCTTTTAGGGCCAAATGTGCAATTTTGGTAACTCTAGTTTATCTAGGTCCTAGGAGTAACTTAGTTCTTGTGGAATTCCTATCAAGTCAGGGTCTTCGGATCCAAGTCATAATCTTTAGGAATCAATCAATTGCGTTGAATGTGCTTAGAGATGTATCATATGATATCAACAGACATGACTCATGCCACCAAAATGTTGTTAACATTTGGGTACTAGTCCAATGTAGTAAAAAGAGAAACTAAGTAAAGATGATGGAGCCTAAAAGATGGAGGAGAGATACTTCAGAAGTTTCATTGGGTGTTTAATTCATCTTACAGCAGCAAGACCTAATATAATGTATGTTGTAAGTGGTTTATCAAGGTTCATGCATTGTCCCAGTGAAATACATTTGCAGGCAGCCAAAAGAGCTGTGCGATACATCAAAGGAATCATCATCTATGGAGTTAAGTTTCAGAAGAGCCAAACCTGTGAAGCTTTGTGGGTACTCCGACAGTGATTGGGGCGGTTCCGAGGATGATTTAAAGAGTACTTCAGGGTACTGTTTTAGTCTTGGTTCTGAAATTTTTTCATGAAGTTGTAAGAAACTAGATATTGTGGCTCAATCTACTGTCGAAGCTGACTTTGTGGCAGAAGCAGTAAATCAAGCATTGTGGCTGAAGAACACTCTGGTTGATTTGCATATGAAACCGACTGGAAGCATCAAAGTTTTCGTGGACAATGAAGCAACATTAGCTATATCTCACAATCCTGTGTTTCATGGAAGAGCTAAACACTTCAAAATCAAGTTCTTTTTTCTTGAGATAAGTGCAAAAAGATGGAGATATAAGTCTTGTCTACTGCTAGACGGAAGAACAATTGGATGATATATTCACTAAGCCTTTACCAGTCAGCAAGTTTGAGCTTCTCAGACAGAAATTGGAGTTTGCAGTTTCCGAAGCAAGGAGGAGTGTTTGGAATTTGCTTTTGTTCAACTGCAGTTAATTTACTTCTACTGTTTTATTATATTAAATAAGACTTAGTCAATTAGTTGTTAGCCATCTATTCCTATTATTTAAGAGTTAGTTAGTGATCTAGGGAATTTCCTAGATGTTTCTTTTGTGGGAAAACTGCCGAGACAGTTAACCATCTCTTTCTACACTGCAAGATCACAAGTCAACTGTGGAGGTTATTTGAGTCTTAAGGGTATATCATGGACCGTGCCTGCCAAGATCACAGAAGCAATCCAGAGTTGGGAGCAAGCAGGAAAGCAATCCTAGAATAGAGACAGATGGAGAATTGTCCCAGCTAGTATATGGTGGGCAATATGGAAGGAAAGGAACTCTAGAGCTTTCGATAGTGTTGAGAATAGTATGCAAAAAGTCAAACTAAATTGTCTTGTGCTACTATGTTTTTGGTGTAATCAATTATACTCAAATGATAATATCTCCATCATTGATGTACTAGACTCAATTTAGTAAAAGATAGTAGGATTTGAAGTAAATGTTGTAAATAATGATCTGTACAGTTTTAGTACTGACTTTTGAGGAATAGACAAAGTTACCAATTTAAAAAATTTCCTAGTCGTGCGTTTAGTGCTTGTAACTGTGAGACATCAATAAAACTGTTCTTCTGCTGATATACTTTTTGACTTCTCTGCTCTCTAATATCTTGTACTTCTGAAATTTACCTACAGACCCCCCCTCCCCCCTCACAAATCAAATTCTGTTCTCATCTTAATGAAAGAGCATGAGCAGTTGCTTAGGGAACCAACAAGTGCTTTTTGTCGCATTTCCTTCTTTTATGTATTTTAACTTTTCCCCTTCTGCTGGTTAGAACAATGACAAAATTAATTCATTTCATCTTCTTTAGGGATGATTCTCTAAATGATGAGACTGGTATTTCTTTGTGAATTCATTAAATATAATTGCTCGATGTCTTGCATTCTTTCTGATCAGCTAGTGTTCTTCAGGCAGACAAGAGAGATGTGGTTGGTTTGCAGGAACATCTCATCCTTTAATATGTTTTCGGCGGTTAACCTACCTCTGAATTTTCAGGTTTTTGTTCGGAAATTGATTGAGCTTCATGATAAATATTTGGCATATGTGAATAATTGTTTCCAAAACCGCATTTTTTTTCACAAGGTATGTTGGAGCAAGTCACTTTTTAGGCACTTAAAGAAGCTTTCGAACTTTTCTGCAACAAAGGTGTGGCTGGTAGCTCAAGTCTGAACTTCTTGCCACATTCTGGGACAAAAATCTCAATAATGCGGGAGTGAGAAATTCAGTGATGAAGCCATTGAAGAGACATTGGAGCAGGTGAGCTCTTGCTCTATAGATCCCCTTTCCCTTCTTTCCTCTAGAGCATCTGCTTTTTTTCTTCGTACTAGTGGAGCAGGAGAAAGCTGATAATAGATTTCACTTGCAGGTAGAACTGCTAACTTATATTAGTGATAAGTACTTGTTTGCAGAATTCTATAGGTACATTTACCTCTTCTGTGTATTTCATTCACTACTTGAATAGTAGCTTCTTCTCTGTTATGTTACATGTTTACGACTTCCTTTTTCTTTCCAGGAAAAAGCTAGCCCGGCGGTTGTTATTTGATAAGAGTGCCAATGATGAACATGAGAGAAGTATCCTAACAAAGTTGAAGAAGCAGTATGGGGGGCAGTTCTCATCAAAGATGGATGGAATGGTAAGCTATCCAGATCAATGATGCTGAATTTGAGGCTATGTTCCTGGTGACATTCTTCTTCACTTCTTATAGGTCACGTATTTGACAATGGCCAGGGAAAATCAAGCAGCTTTGAGGAGTAATTGAGCAATAATCCAATAGCAAATCCAGGAATTGACTTGACGGTTACTGTCTTGACTTCTGGCTTCTGGCCTAGCTACAAGTCTTTTGATCTCAACCTCCAGCAGAAATTGTAAATCATATCAACTTGTTAATTGGGATTATGCAGTTGATTTTATCTTGGTTTTGACTGTTGTTCCTCCTGCTGAAGTTCTTCTCTTTGGGCAAAGAATGATGCATGTTGCTTTGCTTTGCTTGAATCATTTTTCTTCTCAAACGTCCTGTCATTGTTTCATTTTATGCTGCACATTGTCAGATTAGGTGCGTTGAAGTATTCAAGGAGTTTTATCAAACTAAAACGAAGCACATGAAACTTACATGGATATACTCTTTGGGAACTTGCAACATTAATGGAAAATTTGAGGCAAAGACTATTGAGCTCGTTGTCACTACTTATCGGGTTGATTGTTGGCTTACTTTTTTAAATCGGATAGGCTTAGTTAATTTGAAACATTTGTATTATGTTATCAGTGAGAAAACGAGATTGAGGCTACTTCCTTTTCGTAGGCTTCTGCTCTGCTGCTCTTTAATTCATCTGATAAATTGAGTTATCAGGAAATCATAACACAATTATACCTATCAGATGATGATGTTGTTCGGCTTCTTCATTCCCTTTCATGTTCGAAGTACAAGATTCTCAACAAGGAGCCAAGCACCAAAATAATTTCTCTGCCTGATGTCTTTGAGTTCAACTCAAAGTTCACTGACAAAATGAGGAGGATCAAGGTACAATCAATGATGAGTAAGATAAGCCTTTGGAAGAAATGAAACTAAACAATTGATATTTCACTTTATCATAATGTTTTTTCAATTTCTATGGTCATATATTTGTCATACATATTTATAATTATTAGTCTAAGACTAAACATATATATTTGTATATTTTGTCCCTTTGCGCTTTTTTTATTTGGTTAAAGCCCACACGATATTTGCGCTTTGCGCTTAAAGCCCCAATGAACCTTTGCACTTTTTACCTTTGACAACACTGATTCATTAGAAAAGTCATTTTCGAGAAAATATTTTTCAAAATTTTGATTAATCAAATATAGAAAATCTGAAAAACATAGACAACATTCTCAAAAAAAGAAAAAGAAAGAGTACTAAGCACTTAAGGTAAAAATGCATAAAATCCAAAAATAGTAGGGATAAAATTGCAATAACACTGAATGAAAAACCAAGAAATAACCGCGGCAAAAATGGAAATAGTTAGAAGTATGAGGGGGTGGGGGGGAGGGGTTCGAGGAAAAAGGAAAAACACATAAAAGGGGAAAGAGAGATTCACTTCTCACCTGATTCTCTTCTTGTCATCGATTGTTCTTGGCAGCTCCGTCTTATGCCCTCATCGAATCTAGACTCTCTCACCTGACTCTTCTTGTCATCGATTGTTCTTGGCAGCTCCGTCTTGTGCCCTCATCGAATCTAGACTCTCTGATCACCCTTTCGACAAAATCCTTCGCTCTCCGGTGACATCACTGGTATATTTTCCGGTTAAATTGTGAGCTCTGATTCGATGTACACTGTTCCCACATATATATATACCTATTATGCATAGTTGATGTGGTGGTCTTGGTTTAATTGCTTCTTCCTTTGCTTTGGATTGATCATTGATTTTGTTTCCAGTAGCTATTGAAATTGTGTTGTTTTGTTGTGGTTCATTTTGGTGATCTTCAGATCTGTGATTGATGGACTACCTTTATGTTGTTTTTTATTTCTCTATAGTTGATTCTGAGCATGAGTGTTTTGTCCTTTTGAAATTAGGTATAGTGGATGTTTAATGCTCATTGCTGGTAGGGTTTGAATTTAATTTTTGGTTCATTGTTTGTTGCAACTGATGACATTCATGTAATATGGTGTATTTGAAGTATCTGAGCAACTTAGCTTTTCATGTCTTTGATGTGTATTTTCTTTTGGTATTCTCAGTTTTATTTACTTAGTGATTTATGTACGTTTATTGGAAAATGTTCTATACGTTGATGAAACCTTGAAAAGATTTGAAAAGTTCATGTCTTTTAGGGTCAAGTGTGCAATTTT
Source organism: Solanum sitiens (assembly GCA_016801875.1). Lineage (NCBI taxonomy): Eukaryota > Viridiplantae > Streptophyta > Magnoliopsida > Solanales > Solanaceae > Solanum > Solanum sitiens. Next base: position 666,290 of record JABWTJ010000412.1, on the reverse strand, counting down.
GGTAACTCTAGTTTATCTAGGTCCTACAAATAACTTGGTGAAACTTAGTTCTTGTGGAATTCCTATCAAGACAGGTCTTTGGAAACCAAGTCTGAATAGTTAGGAATCAATCAATTACGTTGAATGTGCTTAGAGATTTATAATATGATACAAGACGGCATGTCTCATGCCACCAAAATGACGTTACCGTATGGGTACTAATCCAATAACTGCAGTTTCCTGAAAAGTGCCTCTTTCCGGGGCAAAGGACATTAAGAGCTTGCAAAAAAATTGTTGCATCAATCCCTAAATAAAACTTAAAGAGTAGAATTCCTTTTCACCGAGCAATAAACATGAAGAAAAAGTAAGCTCACATGAATATTGAGTATTTACCTGGGAGTTATTTTGGTATGAATCATGAGCTTAGATGATTTGTTGGCAAGTATAGCGGATGAGGTAATTGTTGGGTGGTCTTGGGCCTTCTCAACCCAAAATCTAGCTCAAAGGTTGAGGCTTTCCCTCACACTTATAAATTGACCACCAGCCCCTTCCACTTCCGATGTAGGATAACCCAACAATCTCCCCCTTCACACATCGGGCTGGAGAGAGCGACAACCCAGTTTCTCCCGATGGGCTGAGACTTGTTGACAACCTGGGCTCTGATACCAATGTTGGGTTGTCTTGGGCTTTCTCAACCCAAAAGCTAGCTCAAAGGTTGAGGCTTTCCCTCACACTTATAAATTGACCACCAGCCCCTTCCACTTCCGATGTGGGATAACCCAACAGTAATTACTTAGTGTTTTCATTTCAGCTCAATGTACGTAGTCTATGCTGCTCATTATGTACTCTTGTGAAGCTCTCTTGAAGGCATATTTTTTTCATGACATGTACTTTTACTTTACGCTTATCTCAACACTTCTAAAATTTTGAAGTTTGGACTTGTTTAGTTACATGAATGGTTCATTTGTTCTTGATAATTCATTATACTGGAAGTCCTATACACCCAACTAAATATCTTATTCAGAGTGGTCAAGAATCTTTAGAAAACAAAGATCACACCGAACCAATAAAAAAAAAACCCTACCTTTTCCAATTAGGCATCTTTAACTGTGGCAATTCGGAATATTTCCAGTTAGTGAACTTTGATTCATTACTTTATTATTGAATTCTATTCTTCTGCTCCTTTATCTCCTCTCCTCTTTGTATTACTTGAATTTAAGCCTCCAACATGTAATCCTGTTTCCTGTGCTTGGTTTTTAGTCATATTCTACTACCCTTTCTGTACTGAGACCCAGAAATGGCTCAAGGTACTTGTGCGATTCTTAGTATGCATCGCTCCTTAACAGCCCCCCACTTTGAAGCCTTGAAACCCAAGTATTCTGGTCCATATTTCAAGGGTAAAGCCAAGTTTGTAGCATGTCCAACATCAGATTTTGGTATTTAATAAGAGTATTTTTTCTGTCATTTGTTTGTTAATTCTTAACATAAAGTCAAATATTAATGTGATTTGATTTTCTGACTGGCTTATAAATTGCTTGATTCTCTTACTAGCTTTTGTTGAGTTTAGTTGGTGATGTAATTTAGTTTGGGAGCAGGGCCACAGGTGTTTGGAATTTGTGTAGGGTTGCATTCTGTTATATTGTGAAGATATTGAAATCACAATGAACCAACATAGCACAATCGATCAGGAACATGGATGGGTATTTATGGGCATCACAAAGCTGAAGAACATTCTAGAAGGGCTGCCTGAGCCTCAGTTCAGCGCAAAGGAATATATGAAGTTGTATACGTATCCTTTTAGACTGCCACACTGTTATGCATGTAGAGAACTTGGTTTTGATTAACCTTTTGTTTCCTTAAGTCTACTAACAGGAGAATTTACAACATGTGTAATCAGAAGCCCCCATATGATTATTGTCAACAGCTTTATGACAAATATCGTGAAGCTTTTGAAGAATATATCACAACAACGGTAAGGGTAGCTGCAGTTTTCATTAACATTTCACTTTAGTAAAAATCAAACAAGGTACTACTATAAAATAAGAAAATAAGAACTGAAGAAGTATTATTCTTAATTTTCCTTTGATGTTTGTTATATCCATGTACAATTCTTGATTGTTTGCTCTCTATGTATCATTTTGGAATGTTTGGAACTTATAAAAATGATTTCTTTAATAAAGAAACAGAAAATCATTAGTCTGATGAGCCCTTTGTTGCTATTTTATATTTCAATTTTGGCCATGTAAACAAAGAGGGCTTAGTATGGGTAGTTTCCTTGGTTCCCTCTGTGATTTTACTTTGTGCCCTCTTTGATTTTATTTAATAAGGATCCATGTGCAAGTATCAACATTTTTGGGGGATCTGAATGTTTATGTTTTAGTTTTATTTTTACTATTATAAGATTCAAATTTACAAAGGCTGCTCTTGCTGCTTCTCATCCCATGGAATATTAAGAAAAGGATACGAGGAACATGGACAGAAGTTTCATAACGCAGCTAAATATCATGGATTTTTTATATGTTATTTTAGGCATGCAATTTTTGCTTTTAGGAGTTCAAAATGATGAAAACTCAAATTTGGCTTAAAGTGTTTTTACTTAGTTTTGTTTCTCCAAATAATTCTGCCTTCTCTAAATTTCACACTGCAATTTAATTTCAAAATAGGTATTGCCTTCTTTGAGAAAGAAACATGACGAGTTCATGTTGCGAGAGCTGGTTAAAGGTGGTCAAATCATAAGGTCATGGTCAGATTCTTGTCAAGAATCTTCCACTATCTTGACCGCTATTTCATTTCCCGGAGATCTCTGCCGAGGCTCAATGAAGTTGGACTAACTTGTTTCCATGATCAGGTAATTTATGGTTCTCCTTCTCTTTCTCTTTTTATCAAAGTTTTGTTTCTATGATCATCTATTAAAACATCTCCACCTGATCCTTGGTTAAAGTATTGAGTTCAGCTCATGGCTTCTATATTGATTTTTTTAAATTCTGTTTTCTGGGTTTTGCCTCTTCTAGAATTTGTTTTTCAGTTTGACAATATACTCAACTGCTGCCACGTCCTTTTACGAAAACACGTTACCATTTAGTCCTCCCATCCCAATTATGTGAAGGTGTTTGACTGGGCACGGAGTTTAAGAGAAAAAGAAAGAATTTTGAAACTTGTGGTATAAAGTAAGCTATAGATACTGTGAGAAATATATGGAAAAAAATATTATTGAATTGTGCATCTAAATTGTTACATTGAGACCCTATTTATAGACAGTACATTAGAATCCTTTTCCAACTAGCACTCCTATTCTTATTCATATTTCTATTCCTATTTTAAGTAGGAAATACTTATTTCTATTCTAACACTCCCCTCAAGTTGGTGCATACAAATCATATGTACCTAGCTTGTTACAAATGTGATTAATACGAGGACCTGTGAGGGACTTGGTGAAGATATCTGCAAGCTGATCATTTGTCTTCACGTATTTCGTAACAATATCTCCTTAGAGTATCTTTTCTCTGACAAAGTGACAGTCAATCTCAATGTGCTTAATCCTTTCATGAAACACTGGATTTGATGTGATATGAAGAGCCTCTTGATTCTCACACACAAGTTCCATCTGACCAATTTTGCCAAATTTTAGTTCTCCCAACAACTAACTGTTTGATCCAAACTAGCTCACATGTTGCTATTGCCATTGCTCGATATTCTGATTTCGCACTAGATCGAGCAACCACATTTTGTTTCATACTCTTCCACGACACCAAATTACCTCCTACTAAAATACAATATTCGGATGTCGAACGTCTGTTAGAGGGTGATCCTGCCCAATCAACGTCTGTTAGAGGGTGATCCTGCCCAATCAACGTCTGTGTATCCAATGATATGCTCATGGCCTTGATCCTCAAAGAGTAATCCTTTATCGGGAGTTGACTTTATATATCGCAAAATACGAACAACTGCTTCCCAATGACTATCACAAGGGGAAGTGATAAACTGACTCACAACACTCACACGAAAAGAGATGTCAGGTCTAATCACTTTGAGATAATTCAACTTTCCAACAAGCCGTCCATACCTTTCAGGATTACTAAGTCAATAGGTCTACATCCCATTCTTGTCTCCTCAAGAATGTCTAAGGCATACTTGCATTGAGAAATAACAGTACATGATCTGGATTGAGCAACCTCAATACCTAGAAGTACTTCAATCTACCAAGGTCTTTAGCCTGGAAGTGCTTAATGAGATGTTGCTTCAAATCGGTGATACCATCTTGATCATTATCGGTGACAATAATATTATCAACGTAAACAACCAAATAGATACATCAACTTCGTGCAAAATGCTGATAAAACACAGAGTGATCAGCTCCATTACGAGTCATGCCAAACTGCTGAATTACTGTCCTGAACTTCCCAAACCAAGCTCGAGGAGACCGTTTCAGACCATAGAGTGACCTACGCAATGGACATACAAGGCTCCTAGACTCCCGCGAGAAACAAATCCTGGTGGTTGCTCCATATAGACTTCTTCCTCAAGATCACGATGCAGTGAAGCATTCTTAATGTCCAACTGATAAAGAGGCCAATGACGAACGACAACCATAGATTGAAAAAGACGGACAACTGCTATTTTTGCGACAGGAGCGAAAGTGGCATTATAATCTAGCCCAAATATCTGAGTATACCCTTTGGCAACAAGGCGAACCTTAAGTCGATCAACATGACCGTCTGGACCAATTTTGACTACATAAACCCAATGACAACCAACAGTAGATTTACCTGCAGGAAGGGAGACAAGCTCCCAAGTACCACTTTTATGCAAAGCACACATCTCATCAACCATAGCCTGTCTTCATCCAGAATGAGAAAGTGATTCACATGTAGTCTTAGGGATGGAAATAGAGGACAAAGACGACACAAGGGCATAATGGGGTGATGATAAACGATGATAACTTAAGAAGGTATAATGTGGATTAGTATTTCGAGTGGATGGTATACCTTTTTGAAGTGCAAGTGGTTGGCTAGGAGGAGGCAAGTCCGCAGTAGGAGCACGGTCTGGCGCATGACATGAATCATCTGGGACTAGGGTTGGACGAGGACGACGATGATAAGTTAGTAGTGGTGGCACTGCAACTGGAGATGTAGAAGTAACCGTAGATTCCTCAAAGGTTGGCACAGGTAAAACTTGAGGTATGGGTAAGAGCATAGATACATCAGTATGGTCAGAAGATGTATAGTAAGACTGAGACTCAAAAAATGTAACATCAGCGGACATAAGGTATCAATGAAGATCATGTGAATAAGAACGATACCCTTTTCAAACTCGAGAATAACCAAAAAATACATATTTGAGGGCATGAGGAGCTAATTTATCTTTCCTTGGGGCTAAATTATGAACAAAGCATGTACTCCCAAAGAAATGAGGGGGGATAGGATATAGATGTGACTGAGGAAACAGTATGGAATGTGGAACCTAATTTTGAATTGAAGAAGAGGGCATTCTATTAATTAAATAACAAAATGAAAGGACTGCATCGCCCCAAAAACACAGCGGCACATGGGATTCAATGAGGAGAGTGCAAGCAGTCTCAATGAGATGCCTACTCTTTCTTTCTGCTATACCATTTGCTATACCATTTTGCTGAGGAGTGTATGGACAAAATGTTTGGTGAATAATTCCTTGGTGAGACATGGACTCTTGAAACTGGGATGATAAGTATTCTAAGACATTATCACTACAAAAAGTATGGATAGAAACACCAAACTGGTTTTGTATTTCTATTTCAACAGAGAAACTTTTGAATATAGAAAATAACTCAGAACGATCTTTCATTAAGAAAATCCAAGTGCACCTCAAATATTCAATGAAACTAACAAAATAACGAAATCCTAAGGTAGAACTGACTCTACTAGGACCCCAAATATCAGAATGAACTAATGAAAAAATACTCTCAACGACCCTTAGTACTACGTGAAAATGTAGCATGAGTGTGTTTCCCAAGTTGACACGACTCACAATCTAATTTGAATAAACTAGACAAACTAGGCACCATCTTTTGCAGTTTGGATAGACTTGGATGTCCCAAACGTTTGTGAATTAGATCTGAGAAATCTGTAACGGAGCATGCTATAAGGAATTTGAAGAGGTAAGATTGTAAGGGGTCGTTTGGTAGAGTGTATTAGAAAATATAATACATGCACTAGATGTGTGTATTACCAATACTTTGTTTGGTACACTTTTTCATACCATGTATAACTAATGCAAGCATTAGTTATACACTCTATTGTGTATTAAGTTGTGTATTACTAATACCAAGAAATTCTAGGTATTAGTAATACATAGTATTTTAACACTTGCATTAGATTTCATAATTACAAAACTACCCTTAAAGTCTTTTTATTTTTTTTGTCATAAATTTTTATTTTTATTTTAATTTGCTTTTCAGTATCTTTTAATTTTTTGGTGCCTTAATAGATTTTATGGCCTCTTAACTATTTCTTTTTTTTAAAAAAATTAATATAATTTAATTAAAAAATTTATTGTTGTGACGCTAGAAAAACTTTAAGCAACCCACTGCCTCACTCCAACTTATTAACTCAAAAAAACAAAACTTATTCCTTTTTCACCTCCGTTATTTTCTTAATTAGTAGTACATAAATTCATCCTTAAAATATGAACAAAAAATTAAGGTAGAATTTTTTTTGTTTTAAAAAAATCTGATCTTAGTTGATTTATCTTAATAGTCAAGTAATAATTAGATGTGAAAAAAGTAAATTACTCTCTTTTTCTTGAGTTGATTGCATCACTTTCCTGTATGTTATTAGTATTTGATGACAACCTAAATGCTTTGTTTTCAATGTAGACAAAAGAAATTGTTTGCCAATTTTTCATAAAAATATTTTAACGCAATAGTATAATTAGTTAATATTATTTTTGAAAAAAAAAGAATGAAGAGTTAATGATGTTTTAACAAAGAAATAGTTTCTGATATTTAACAAATAATTTTGTTGCAAACAATGTGTACAAATAAGAAAGTGTGAAGGATATTTTTGTAAACATGTATGTTTTTAAAAATTATGCAAGCTTTGTTATTTTTAGTACATCAAACCAAACAATGTATAAGAAATAATGCTTGCATAACTAATGCATGCATTACTAATGCAAACACTACTAATGCAAGCATTACTAATGCACCTTATTTTGCATTATTCTTATACACTCTACCAAACGACCCCTAAAGGTCCTAAAGGCCTTGTGATTCATGTCCTGTCCCAATCATTTGTCCCGTATGGCGATCCTGCACGTGAAAAAAATCATCAAAAAAGGTTATGCTACAATGTAGGGCTTTCGTCAAACGACTAACCGATGCTAGATTAAAAGGAAAACCAGGGACATAAAAGAACAGAGTCTAGGGTGACAAAAGATACAGGTTTGGCTTTTCCAACCCCTTTTGGTTTTGTTTGGATCCCATTGACTAAAGTAATAGTTGGAAGAGATTGTGAATAGACAATATCTGACAAAAATGATTTATTACCAGAGATATGATGAGTCTATGACCTATGATCCAAGAGTGCTAGACTGTGACGCACAAGTAAAAGAATTAACCGCAATAGAAACATCAGGTTGTGCAACCAAAACTACTTGTGGAGACGTTTGTTTATTTGCACGATACCGAAGGAACTCTTTATATTCCTTTAGAACAATAGGATCTTAACTGGGTGGTGGACCATGCAAAATATAACATATGTCATGAATGTGTCCAAGTTTATGACAATGACTACACTTGGATCGAGGTTTTCCAAACCGTTCTCCCCCTCGTCAATTCTCCATAGACTGGTATGTAATCTGGAAACTGCCGGAAATTGCTACATTGGTCTGAAAATATTAGGAGCTTCCAGAATCTACCCGCAGTGGCTGGAAAATTCTGATTTTGCCGGGAACTTGCCGGAAACTGCCCTACAGTGGTCTGATTTCGCTGGAAACTACCTGAAAATCACCGGAACCCTAATTCCGGTGATCAAATCTGGAGAAAACTGAATGGGCTCTGGTCGGAAATACTGGACGACCCCAACAGAAGAAAATTGCTTGAAAACAAATGACCGGAGCAGCACTCACGCGCCAGCGCTTGACCAAATCTCGCCGGAAACTTCCACCTTCGGACGGCGCGTGGAGGCACGTGAGGGGCTGTTTTCCAGTGGATCTAATTGGGGTTTGGTCGCCTCAGCTTCCCTAGCCTCTTGATGGTGTTGTCTTTCACACAACACCTTCAGAACGAAAGATGACACAAATCAGTCCCAACCGTCGTCGCCGGAATTTAACACGGTGACTTGAAGTTTCTCACCAATGCTGTGATACCATTTGAGAAATATATGGGAAAAAATATTATTGAATTGTGTATCTAAATTGTTACATTGAGACCCTATTTATAGACAGTACATTGGAATCCTTTTCCAACTAGGATTCCTATTCTTATTCTTATTTTTATTCCTATTTTAAGTAGGAAATACTTATTTCTATTCTAACAGAAACTTTGTGGCTATAAAGTAAAACAAGAAATTTGAAATTAAATTGTTAACAAATATGGAAAGATGTCCCTTTTTTTGTGGACTGTCTTAAAAAGAAAGAGTATCACATAAATTGGGACTGAGGTAAAATCTTACTGGCAACTGTTTTCTATTTCAGGTCTACCAAGAGTTGAATGGAAAAGTCAGGGATGTTGTTATATCTCTGGTATCCTTTTGTATTGTTTTGAGTTGTTACTACCATGTCCTTTTAAATTTTTATTGAGCAATAACATTCCTCTATCCAGATTGATCGAGAGCGTGAGGGAGAGCAAATTGACAGAGCTCTAATAAAGAATGTGCTAGATATATTTGTTGAAATTGGAATGGGGTCAATAAATTATTATGAGAACGATTTTGAAGCTCCAATGCTCAAGGACACTGCGGCTTATTATTCTTGCAAAGCTTCTAACTGGATCCTTGAAGATTCATGTCCAGATTATATGCTGAAAGTTAGTATACCGCGTATGCAACCCCTTGATTCTGCCATTCTTTTCCTGTTTCTTCTTCTGTCTGTCCTTTTTCTGGTTAATGTCCATATGTTAACCTGCATAATCATGTCAATGTTCGTTTAGACCGAGGAGTGCTTGAAACAGGAGAAGGATAGGGTCTCTCATTATCTCCATTCAAGCAGCGAGACAAAGTTGCTCGAGGTTCATTCTAGATCTTAATCTTTTTTCTTTACTGGAACTTTAGCCTTCAAAATGCAGGATGTTGCTATCAGTTTTTGTTGTTCACATCTTCTTTTTGCTGGATCTAGCCTATCAACTTTATATTACTCTCACCTTTCTACAGAAAGTGCAGCATGAGTTGTTGTCTGTGTATGCCACTCAACTTCTTGAGAAGGAGCAGTCTGGATTCCACGCGTTACTAAGAGATGATAAGGTAATTACCAGCATCTTAAAGACCACGTTTTTGATTATTTATTTTTTTGCAGTAATTGACACAATCATGATTATTTTATTAGGTTGAAGATTTATCAAGGCTGTATAGGCTCTTTTCTAAGATTCCTCAAGGCTTAGACCCTGTGTCCATTACTTTAAAGCAAGTTTGTGATCTCATGACCTCATATTCTCGATTGTATGCCTATAAGTTACTTCACATATCCTTCTTTTTAATCTAAATGCAGCATGTTACTGCTGAAGGTACAGCTTTGGTAAAACAGGCTGAAGATGCTGCTAGTAACAAAAAGGTTTGTACACTCTATCCTTTTCACAAATTCTTTGGTCTTGAGAAATTTGGTTCTTCCTTATTTGGCGTTTATACACTTTGAGTTGACATGGAACTTGTCAAACAAGAAGTTTTTGCTACTTTAATATGTGAAGTTACTTGTGTTCAAGTGTGTGATCAACTAAATTTAATATTTTAACACACCATTTATGACATCAATACTTAAAGCTTAAAAGATATCTACTCTAGCTCCCAAGTCTTTAAAAATACAAAATAGCGCCTACCAGCAAAGTTTTAGAAAATACAAACTAACCACTTTCTATAAATATTTTATATCCCTATTTAGAAACTTTTAATAAATTCACAAAATCCATTTTTCCCTCCAAAACTTCTCCCTCCTTGCTGATTTTCTGTGTTCCAGCTCGTTTTCTGACCAAAAATTGAGGCTTTCACTGAAAATTACTCCACATGACGAAAACCTCCTCAAGATCAGCCATTGTAGTTCCTCATTGTTGTAGAAGCTCGAAATATTTCCTCCATTATAGAAAAAGCTTGTATTTCCAACAATGTTTTGTTGTTACATTCCACAATTTCAGTAGCTCATCTGACCTGTAAGTGATCTATCCCCGTGGTTTTCCTTTTTCTAGTATTTTACAATTATCAAGCAGTGAGCTTTAGCATCGACCATTACTGGTTTATTATGTCGTTTTCTGAATATAGTGGTGATTATGGTGGTGAATGGGTGGAGACTTCAAAATGTTGGAAATGGAACTCTCAGAGTAAGGTGACAGTGTCCATTATCTTGCGTCGCAATGGTACATATGATAACATGGTTTAGGGAATGATTGAATGCAGGGGATTAAATTGTGAGCCTAGGAACTTGATCATTAGTTATTTGATGAATTCTAAGGGAAAAAATCATCTATCTTTCATAACAAATGATAGGGCCATAGGCAGGTGGGGTTGTACATGCTTGATGCTTCTAGACTACTTTTCTGGGTTAACGTTGTTGAGAGGCATGGAGAAGAAGAAGGATTAACACCATTAGGGTTGGGGGGTGTGGGGGATTGTCCCTAGAAATGCTCGATATAAATATTAGAGAAAGGGAAATTCTATTCATTAGAAACTCATGCTGCTTCACAATACATCAAGTAAAAAGTGACTGAAGTAAGTGACAACTACTTCAGGGACCTTTCTGAAAGAACAGCAATCCCTTGAAAAGGGGAGATGGCTGCTAGAATATTTTTTCTGATAGAGCAGTTTGCTATTTTTTTTTTGTTTCCCACCCGGTGTTCACTACCCGCATTGGGGCTTGAGTAATCCGGATTCGCGCCAGGATGGCTCAACTTTGGTTAAAGCACTCCTTTTAAATGTGACTCTATAATCAAGGGAACTCGAACAGGAGACCTGATTAGGGAGTAGGAAGTACTTACCACTCCACCACAACCCTTGTCCGTAGCATATTGCGATTCTGCTTTTTTAATTTCCAGTTTGTGCTTTTGACGAGTTTTTTCAAGAGATTTCTTATTAAGATCATATCTTCTCTTTTGTATCAAAAGCATGAAGTCACAAAGTTTGAATTCCATCTCAATGATTGTTTTGTTTCATTTCATTTACTTCATTTGTCCTTCAGTACATGATCACTGATAATTTGGTGGTTGGGAATGTTACTTTAAAAAGATGGTAAGCGTTTCTTAAAAGAAGAACCCCCCATTAAATTCTGTACTTATCTTAATGAAAGAGCATGAGCAGTTGCTTAGGGAACCAACAAGTGCTTTTTGTCGCATTTCCTTCTTTTATGTATTTTAACTTTTCCCCTTCTGCTGGTTAGAACAATGTCAAAATTAATTCGTTTCATCTTTTTAGGGATGATTCTCTAAATGATGAGACTGGTATTTCTTTGTCAATTCATTTAATATAATTGCTCAATGTTTTGCATTCTTTCTGATCAACTAGTGTGCTTCAACAGGCAGATAAGAGAGATGTGGTTGGTTTGCAGGAACAGGTAATCCCTTAATAAATCTGTTATCTGATCCTTTAATATACTTTCGGCGGTTAACTAACTTCTGAATTTTCAGGTTTTTGTTCGGAAAGTGATTGAGCTTCATTATAAATATTTGGCATATGTGAATAATTGTTTCCAAAACTGCACACTTTTTCACAAGGTATGTGTTGGAGCAAAGGATAGTTGTCTAATTTGATTGTTCTACTCTGTGCATTAGGGTAAAATTAAATTGCTAATATCTGTCCCCTTTGTCACGTTTTAGGCACTTAAAGAAGCTTTCGAACTTTTCTGCAACAAGGGTGTTGCTGGTGGCTCAAGCGCTGAACTTCTTGCCACATTCTGTGACAAAATTCTCAAAAAATGCAGGAGTGAGAAATTGAGTGATGAAGCCATTGAAGAGACATTGGAGCAGGTGAGCTCTTGCTCTATGGATCCCCTTTCCCTTCTTTTCCTCTAGAGCATCTGCTTTTTCTTCGTACTACTGGAGCAGGAGAAAGCTGATAATAGATCTGGCTTGCAGGTGGTAAAGCTGGTAGCTTATATTAGTGATAAGGACTTGTTTGCAGAATTCTATAGGTAAATTTATTCCTTCTGTGTATCTCATCCACGACTTGAATAGTATCTTCTTCCCTGTTATGTTACAAGTTTATGACTTCCTTTGTTTTCAAGGAAAAAGCTAGCCCGGAGGTTGTTATTTGATAAGAGTGCCAATGATGAAAATGAGAGAAGTATCCTAACAAAGTTGAAACAGCAGTGTGGGGGGCAGTTCACATCAAAGATGGAGGGAATGGTAAACTATCCAGATCAATTATGCTGAATTTGAGTCTGTGTTCTCTGGTGACTTTCTTCTTCTCTTCCTATAGGTCACAGATTTGACATTGGCAAGGGAAAATCAAGCCAGCTTTGCGGAGTATTTGAGCAATAATCAAATAGCAAATCTAGGAATTGACTTGACGGTGACTGTCTTGACTTCTGGCTTCTGGCCTAGCTACAAGTATTTGATCTCAACCTCCCAGCAGAAATGGTATATCATATCAATATGTTAATTGGCATTATGCAGTTGATTTTAGCTTGGTTTTGACTGTTGTTCCTCCTGCTGAAGTTCTTCTCTTTGGGCAAAGAATGATTCGTGTTTCTTTGCTAGAATCATTTTTCTTCTCAAATGTCCTATCATTGATTTATTTTATGTTGCGCATTGTCAGGTTAGGTGCATTGAAGTATTCAAGGAGTTTTATCAAACAAAACGAAGCACAGGAAATTTTCATGGATATACTCTTTGGGTACTTGCAACATAAATGGAAAATTTGAATCGAAGACTATTGAGCTCGTTGTCACTACTTATCAGGTTGATTGTTGGCTTACGTTTTGAAATTGGATAGGCTTAGTTAATTTGAAACATTTCTATTACGTTATCAATGAAAAAAAGAGATTGAGACTTCTTCCTTTTCGTAGGCTTCTGCTCTGCTGCTCTTTAATGCATCAGATAGATTGAGTTATCAAGAAATCATGACACAATTAGACCTATCAGATGATGATGTTGTTTGGCTTCTTCATTCCCTTTCATGTGCCAAGTACAAGATTCTCAACAAGGAGCCAAGCACCAAAATAATTTCTCCGACTGATGTCTTTGAGTTCAACTCAAAGTTCACTTACAAAATGAGGAGGATCAAGGTACAATTAATGATGAGTAAGGTTAGCCTTTCTACTATGAATTGTTGCACTACACTTCTGACCTCGTGAGGATATTGCTGTAATGGTTTGCAGATACCTCTCCCTCCTGCTGATGAGAAGAAAAAGGTAATTGAAGACGTTGACAAGGATAGGCGGTATGCTATAGATGCTTCAATTCTGCGTATTATGAAGTGTCGTAAAGTATTGGGCTACCAGCAACTGGTCTTGGAATGTGTTGAGCAATTAGGACGGATTTTCAAGGTATCCTCAGGGATAAACTTGTACTTCTCAATTTTAATGTTTGTTATTCAAGTTCAGCTGAGCTAATTACTTTCTTTTGGATACTCCATAGCCTGATGTCAAAGCTATCAAGAAGAGAATCGAAGGTTTGATAACTAGAGATTACCTAGAGAGGGACAAAGATAATCCGAACTTGTTCAAGTACTTGGCATGATTTGTGCAGATCATATGAGTGATGTTTGTATGAACTTCTGCTAACATAGGAGGAGAAACATGCCGCCCAAGATGAAGAAGGATTTCTTTAACAACTACCCCTCTGGACTTTTGATTGTCTTGCACCAGGAGCTTGAAACATTTTGTACAAATGGTTAAGAACTTAAGATCTCAGGAAATAATAGAATTGCCTCTTAGATACTTGAGATGCGATTGCCTTAACTTCTTCCAATCTTATTGAAAGAGTTGGTTTTGGTTCTTGTGGAATCAAACTAAATGGAAGATGATTTAACATGAATATTTGGTAGGAAGATAATTAGTACAAAATAAAAGTCAAAGATTGTATCTTGGTAGGTGAAATTTAGGCAAACCATAAAATGGTTTCATATTCTTAACCTTGACAATTTTGACACATAGTGATGTCATGGATGACATCAATAGGATGAATTTATTCCTATAAATAGGTAACTATTAATTCATTTTCAAATCATCCTCTCACTTGCCTTCTCACCTTCTAAGGCATTTGTGTTCTCTCCCTTGTAGTATTTCACTTGTATTCTTTGTAGAGTGAAATAAATATTGGTGCAATTGTTCTTTGGTGGACGTAGGATCATTTTGATTCGAACCACGTTAAATATTGTTGTTCTTTCTTGTTCTTTAGTTTTACGTTTCCGCTAACAATTGGTATCAGAGCCAAGGTTCTGTCTGAGTATGCTTTGTGGTTGCAGCACAGTCTGAACTTCCACATCAGAAAAGGATTACTTTGGTTTTCTGTAGTTCCAAATACATTGTAGTAGAAAAGGAAGAACAAGTAAAAAAAAATGAGTTCCATGAAGTTTGAAATTGATAGATTTAGTGGGCGCAACAACTTCAGTATCTGGAAAATCCAGATGATAGCGTTACCGCGAAGGGAAGGTTCAATCCATGCTATTGACGGAAAGTACCCCGATAAGATATCGGATTCCGACAAGGAAAAGATTGAAGGAGATGCATTGAGTGCAATTCAACTGTCCCTTGCACCTAACGTACTTTGTGAAGTGAGTACAAGTACCGAAGAGACGGCCAAAGAGTTATGGGAAAAGCTGGAAGGGCTTTATCAGGACCAGTCAGTGACAACAATGATGTTGTTACAACGGCGTCTTCATACATTTAAGATGGATTCAGGTACTTTGTTGCAAGACCATCTAGATGCGTTCAATAAACTTGTGATGGACTTACAAACTGCTGGAATTAAAAAGGACGAGGAGACACTTGCATGTTCTTTGCTATTTTCATTGACTTCAAAATATCGTGATATTGAGAATTCAATGATGTATAGCAAACAACCTATTAAACTTGAGCAAGTGCGGCAAGCACTAAACTCTTGTGATGTGCGGATGCATTTTGAAGGAGACAAAAGTGATGAAACTAGTGGACTCTTTATAAGAGGTCGTACTAGCCAACAGGGAAGGAGCAAATCGAAGTACAGATCAAAGTCTAGAGTGAACAAAAAGAATGCGGAATGTTGGGGCTGTCACAAGAAGGGCACTTTGAACGAGATTGCCCTATGTCGAAGTCCAAAGAAAAGGCGAGCGCATCCATTGTTGAGCAAATACATGATAATGATGATGATTATGTATTAACAACATCATGCGATACAGGAGTCTATGACAACAAATGGGTCTTAGACTCTGGTTGTACTTTGCATATGACATTCCGAAAAGATTGGTTCAGCAGCTATGAAACAAGTAGAGGAACTATATTAATGGGCAATAATGCAACTTGTAAAATAGTTGGCATTGGTTCAGTTCATGTTCGCTGCCATGATGGAATCGTGAGGACTATTACAGAAGTCCGTCATATTCCTGATCTAAAGAAGAATTTGATCTCCCTGGGTACTTTAGATAAACAAGGCTATAAGTACATGAGTGAAGGAGGAACTATGAAAGTGACTAAAGGGTCTTTAGTCATGTTGAAGGCCAAGCTGGAGGATGGCCTCTACACACTTGCGGGAAGCACCATTATTGGCTCTGTAAATGCATCTACAGTGCAGTTATCTAATGATGACAAGGCAAAATTATGGCACATGAGACTAGGCCATATGAGCGCACGAGGATTGGAGATGTTGAGCAACCGCAACCTTTTGAATGGTGAGAAGATCAGCACACTTGAATTTTGTGAGCACTGCGTCTTAGGGAAGCAGAAAAAGGTCAGCTTCAGCACTGGCAAGCACAAGACGGGAGGGATACTAAACTACATCCATTCAGATTTATGGGGTCCTTCTAAGCTTCCATCGAAGGGAGGAAAGAGGTATCTTCTCACATTCATTGATGATTTTTCACGAAAGGTTTGAATGCGCTTCCTGAAGACAAAAGGTGATGCTTTTGAAGCATTTAAAGAGTGGAAGATTTTGGTTGAAAATCAAATGGAGAGGAAAATCAAGTATCTTCGCACGGACAATGGCTTGGAGTTTTGCAGTGAAGAGTTCAATGATTTCTGCAAGGTTCATGGGATCGCAAGGCATAAGACGGTCAGGCACACACCACAGCAGAATGGAGTATCCGAGAGAATGAACAGAACTCTTCTTGAGAAGGCTCGTTGTATGCTTTTACAAGCTAAGATGTCCAAAGTATTTTGGGCTGAAGCAGTTCATATTGCTTCTCATATTGTCAATCGCAGCATCAGCGATTGACATTAAGACTCCGAATGAGATCTGGTCAGGTGAACCCTCTAACTATTCATACTTGCGAATATTTGGGTGTCCAGCTTATTATCATGTTAATGAAGTTAAGCTTGAACCAAGGGCTAAAAAGGTCATATTCGTAGGATATGTAGATGGAGTAAAAGGGTACAAACTATGGTGTTTGTCTTTACTCAAATTTGTAGTTAGTAGAGATGTTACCTTTGATGAATCCTCTATACTTGATCCTCGTAAAGTTTCTGTGGAGTTATCAAGAAATGAAAACAACGAGCAGGTGGAGCTACCGGTGGAGTTTACCAAGGAACGGGATCAAGAGACTCAAATTGATGAGTCAAAAGATGCAGATCTTGAAGAACTTGCTTCCAATGAACCATACACAATTGCGAAGGGAAGGGACAAAAGGCAGATACGGAAACTGGAACGTCTTATATAGCAAGAAAATCTGATTGCACATGCGTTCGTAGCTGCAGAAGAAGAGATTAAGGATCTCGAGCCCTCTTCGTATGTTGAAGCAACTTCTTGCAAAGATGCTGCACAATGGCAGTTAGCCATGATGGAAGAGATGGAGTCTCTTCACAAAAATGAGACATGGGTCTTAGTTAAAAGGCCAAAGGGGATGAGGACAGTTGGATGCAAATGGGTCTACAGAAAGAAAGAAGGTATTCCAGAAGTGGAAGATGCTAGGTTCAAGGAGAGAGTTGCAAAGGGTTTCAGTCAGAAGGAGGGAATTGACTACAATGAGATCTTTTCTCCAGTCGTGAAACATAGCTCAATTCGCGTGCTACTAGAATTGGTTGCACAATTTGATTTAGAGCTTCAACAGCTTAATGTCAAAACTGCTTTCTTACATGGTGATCTATAAAAGACAATCTATATGGATCAGCCTGAAGGTTTCCTAGCTGAAGGAAAAGAAGACCATGTATGCCAATTGAAGAAGTCTTTGTATGGTTTGAAGCAATCCCCTAGACAGTGGTACAAGAGGTTTGATGCATTCATGACTACACATGGATTTTCGAGGAGTGCATTTGATAGTTGTGTGTATCACAAGAAGATGTCTGGTAACTCTATGATTTATCTATTGTTGTATGTTGATGATATGCTTATTGCTGCTAACAACATCACAGAGATAAATATTTTGAAGAAACTGTTGAGCAAGGAATTTGACATGAAGGATCTAGGAGTTGCAAAGAAAATCCTTGGAATGGAAATTTCAAGAGAAAATGGTGTTGTACATCTTTCTCAGAAGAGGTACATCGGAAAAGTTCTTGAAAGATTCAATATGCATATGAGCAAGCCTGTAAGTACACCTTTAGCTTCTCATTTCAAGCTTTCAGAGTTACAAATGCCTCAATCTATGGATGAGGTGGAGCATATGTCAAAGGTTCCTTATGCGAGTGCAGTTGGTAGCATTATGTATGCTATGGTATGCACACGTCCAGATATTGCCCAATCTGTAAGTGTGGTAAGCAAGTACATGGCAAATCCAGGAAAAAGGCACTGGGAAGCTGTCAAGTGGATATTGAGATATCTCAAAGGAGCTCCTGATGTTGGCCTAACCTTCCGAAAAAGTGAAGGTATTTCAATTCTCGGTTATGTAGATTCTGACTATGCAGGGGATCTTGATCGAAGGAGGTCCACAACTGGATACATCTTTACTCTCGTCGGTAGTGCCGTTAGTTGGAAATCGACTTTACAGTCGATTGTCGCTTTGTCTACAACAGAAGCAGAATATATGGCAGCAACGGAGGCAGTGAAAGAAGCTATCTGGTTGAAAGGTTTGGTGGCAGAATTGAGTTCGGTTCAGCTTGAATCAATTCTAAAATGTGATAGTCAAAGTGCTATTCATTTGATTAAAAATCAAAGATTTCATGAGCGCACCAAACACATTGATGTCAGATTTTATTTTATTCGAGATGTCGAAGAAAAGGGAGCTATCAAGGTTGAGAAGGTTATCACAGACGATAACGCTGCAGACATGTTGACCAAAATAGTCCCGCTTGCCAAGTTTGCACACTGCAAGGACTTGGCGGGAGTATGCATCAATTAATGCAACTCAAAGAGAACAACTGCTAGGTGGAGCTGGTATGTTCAACAAAGGTTTGATTCTTCTTGTTTCTTACAATGGGATTGCCCAGTAAGCTTAGAAGTTTTGGTCGGAGTTGTTTATACGCATACTTGGAACACAAACCAAGGTGGAGATTGAAAGAGTTGGTTTTGGTTCTTGTGGAATCAAACTAAATGGAAGATGAATTAACATGAATATTTGGTAGGAAGATAATTAGTACAAAATAAAAGTCAAAGATTGTATCTTGGTAGGTGAAATTTAGGCAAACCATAAAATGGTTTCATATTCTTAACCTTGACAATTTTGACACATAGTGATGTCATGGATGACATCAATAGGATGAATTTATTTCTATAAATAGGTAGTTCTTAATTCATTTTCAAATCATCCTCTCACTTGCCTTCTCACCTTCTAAGGCATTTGTGTTCTCTCTCTTGTAGTATTTCACTTGTATTCTTTGTAGAGTGAAATAAATATTGGTGCAGTTGTTCTTTGGTGGACGTAAGATCATTTTGATCCGAACCACGTTAAATATTGTTGTTCTTCCTTGTTCTTTAGTTTCACGTTTCCGCTAACACTTATAAGCCCCTTTCGTTTGCTTTATTCTATGTTTTGTTGGCTACCTGTTTGAGTAAACGTAATATTCTAGTCAACAGCTTACCCTATTTGGATTCAGCACAATTATAATTACTTTTAGTACTTGCTCTGCAACCCTACTTTCTTGGTTCTTTGTAGATGGTGATTTGGACCTTCATGGTCCTAATGATGCTTTCTTTCAACCTTGTGCAAGTTTATTAGATCTACACTTTCATGACTCGACAATATTAAAAATTATGAGAAATATCATAGGTTTACATAATCGGGGCAAGTTTATAATGGTCTCTGATTTGACACCAATCATCCTAATGCCTAGAGCCAAATCTTAGGCACATGGAAGTACACATGTATCGATGATAGTAGCTTTTTAGGTGGGAAGATCTATTATAAGGGACAAACTAGTTAGTCAATTAGATAGGAGTCCTTCAAGTTTTAAGTGACAAATAATATATGTTACATCGGAAGAGAAGGTATCTCATTTTCATGTTACAATCCAAAAACGGGTGTAATGACACTTGTCTGTTACCATCAAGACAAGTCACCCTCAATCTGAACGAAAAATAGTAAAACCAAGAAACAGAAAAAGATGGAAAACTTATTCATTCTGAACATTATTCCAAAATCTGGTTGTCACATGTACAAGCCAATAATGAAAATACATAATTCGAAAGATGATACAAATTTCAGTCTTTGCTTCTCAAGTAGAACAAAGCATAAAGAAAAGAAAATGAGGACCTGCCAGAATGAGAAACAACTATCTCTCAGAAGTCACAATCCTTCACGATCCTCGACTATCACGAGAAGAAGAAGATCACACGAGTATGGACTTGGAACCTACACAAGTGTAGAAGCAACGGCTGAATGCCAACAATATGGAGATTTCATGCCTTAAAGCTTATTTGACTTGTAGTGGAGACACCAGGAGTTGTCATTCCTTAAATGTTAATGAATATTATCACTCGAATAATACATCTCGGTAAGTATAAAGCTTATTTAACATGCAATTTAGACACCAGAAGATGTCATGCTTTAAATAATATTCCTCCGTTTAAAAAAGAATGACCCAATTTCTTTTTTAGTCTGTTTCAAAAAGAATAACTCATTTCTTTTTTTGGCAACACTTCAACTTTCTACGTGACATGTTTAAGGCCACAAGATTAAAGAGCATTTTGGTACATTTGACATAACTTTAATTTAGAACCTCAAAATTAAAACGTCTTCTTCTTTTTCTTAAACTCCGTTTCAAGTCAAAATACCTAAAGCATTTACAAGTTTTTGAAAATCAAAATTATTTTAAACTCGTGATCTCCAAAAGAGTGGTAATATTGATGTCCAACAAGTGTGTTCAAATGATACTAATCAAAATTATTTTAAACTCGTGATCTCCAAAAGAGTGGTAATATTGATGTCCAACAAGTGTGTTCAAATGATACTCCAGCAAATTGATGATTCACCAATTACCTATCAACTTCAACCCATGAGAAGATGATAATACGAGATTGAAATGCGTAAACTTGAATAAATGAATCGTGGTCTTCATCAGGAAAAATAAAATACGCGTTGTACTCTTTGTTTTTTTAATCAATTTTTTTTTCAATTGAGTTTTATAATAAAATTTTTAATGAGGTAGCGCTCAAGACATTTTATGAGATGTGTGTACTCTTTTTTCTTCATTAGGCTTTTTTCCACTGATTTTTTATTAATAAAATTTTAATGATACACTTTACCTATGAATATCCCGAATGAGAGTATAATAAAACATTTAGATGGTTGATGTCAATGTCCATATATATATATTATTTTTGTTAGGATTGTACGTTGGTATGTTGCAGATATATATAACTAAACATTAAATTATTAAAAATCGTACTATATTAACTATTGTGTAATTTAACCAAAGCAATTAGCAACCAACTCATGGAATCTTGCACGTTAAAGCAAATGGATATAAATTATCAATGTCAAATATAAACTTCATCTTTAGAAATTGGAGTCCATTGTTTGTTCAAAACATAAATTAATTTGGGTGAAATGGGGAAAACTTGCTGCTTCTCAGAATCAGATGATGGTAATGACTACTTCAAGATAATCGTAGTGATGCTCATAGCTCTTGTCATGATGGTCATCTGCCGTTCTCCACCACCAAGAATGAGAGGTGTCTTGGTTTATCGCTGTTAAAGATCGATTTTATTTATTTATTTATTTATTTATCGCGTTTCAATCCATATTGTATTTGTAAAAATAAAACAGTTGCTGAATTTCAATCTCCCAATTGTGTAAAAATTCTCTACGTATGTGTGTCTCTCTATCTCACTTCCTATCACTCTGTACTTTAATTGAAATTTTTTCAGATTTATTACTCAATTGTTACCATTTGAGAAGAATAGATCATGAAACTCCTCTATACTCTTCTCATCTTTTACTGATCAAAAAATGCCAGTTGACTTGCAAAAAATTGATCATAGGGTCTTTAAGTCCCAAAAATGCCACATATTTTCTGGGGGGGGGGGTGGCCTAGTGGGGATGGGGACTAGGAGTGCAAGATGAAGATGAAGTTTGTTAAAAGTCATTTTCCTCACTAGATAAAAGAGGAGATTTGGGTGTGTGCTTTTTAAAAAAGTGAAAAAATAACTCCAGTCAAAAGACAGCGATTGTTTAAAATGAATAGTAGTTAATCAACTAAATTTTCAAACAACGTAGTAAAGATATATACTCTATAAATAAAAAATCGAATGATGGAAACTGCCATGCCCTAGCCTCTATTTTTTTGGCCTCATTTGTTTTTATTAAGATTAAGACGTCTAAATCTGAATGCACATCTGAATATTAAGATATGCATTAAGATCTGAATGTGTAAATATAAACGGAAAAGGGCCTAAAATACCCTCAAAGTATTGGAAATGGTACAAAATTACCCTCCATCCACCTATTGGCTCCAAAATACCCTTCCCACCCACCTATTGGGTCCAAATTACCCTTGTCATCCACCTTTTGGTTCAAAATTGACCACTTATTTAACGGTTTTATATTTAAACTATTTAAATATTTTTTTAAATACGTCGCACGCAACTATATGTTATAATTTAACTTATTAGTATAATTTATAAATCAATCCACTACCCACCCATTACTAATTAAACCCCTCCAAATTAATACACCCGTCACATTATTAATGCAACAACAGAAAAGCTACTGCCAATTGAGTATTTTTAAAAATTTGAGACGAAAATATCTATAGAAGTAAATTATCATACGTTAAGTGACTAAATAAAAATTACCGATAAACTTAAAAGTCTGACTATGTTCATCTTAATTATTCTTACGTCTCAATTATGTGATGTTACTTCATAGTTAACTTTTTTTCAAAATAATATATTTAAGGTTTTAAAACAAATCATAAATATTTATAAAATTATATTTTAAAAAAGTGCATGAATTAATTCGGGATGTATTACTTCTTTACCTTTAATCATAAATTTTTAATTCAATCTTGAAAGATAATCCTATTGAAAGTGTCCTCCTAAATAAGCGGCTCAACCTATATTTAATTGGGGCTTCGATTCGGACTCAAATAATTTTGAATGTCATTTTCAGAAATCTATAATTTCATCGTGTTTTAGTAGTGTTTATGACAATTTTGATATTATAATTGGATTATTAATTGGGTGGGGTTTAGTTAGTAATGAGTGGGTAGTGGGTTGATTTATAAACTATATTAATAAATTAAATTATAACCAATAGTTGAACGCCAAGTATTTTAAAAAATATTTAAAGAGTTTAATTTTAAAACAATTAAAGAAGTGGTCAATTTTGAACCCAAAGGTGGATGACAAGGGTATTTTGGAGTCAATAGGTGGATGAAAAGGGCATTTTGGAGCCAATAGGTGGATGAAAAGGGCATTTTAGAGCCAATAGGTGGATGAAGGGTAATTTTGTACCATTTTCAATACTTCAAGGGTATTTTAGGCCCTTTTCCGAAATATAAATAAACATCTGAATGTTAAGATGTTATCTCTGTATCTGAATACTGAATTATTGAGACTGTTTGTTTTCAATATCTGAATGTACATATGAAATTAAACGCTATATTAATAAAATATTATAAAATCCTCATTTTAGTAAAATAGTTTTTTTTTATATAGAAAATAATATTTGAACATTCTTATCGTAACAAGGTAATATGATTTATCTATTAAGAATTTACATTAAGTTACATCATTAATATGACTATTCTTTGCACTAAAAAACTTTGAGAATCTAAATGTATAATAGTTTATATAGAGTTGTAATATAATGTTTAAGAAAATATTTTATTTTATAATGGACATTTGTTATTGTAATCAATAAATAATTAATACTTTCTTATTTTCTGGAACCGTGCTAAATATTATATCATGAAGTGCTTATCAATTCAAATATATTGATTAATTTATGAAAGTAAAAGACATATTAAGTTAGATAAGAATAAAGGAAATTATAACGGTAAGTATGTAAAAAACATTAATTAAATAAGAAAAAAACTTTTATGAGATGTTGTGATGTAGTTGAATTAAAATAGAAGTCTTATTTTGAGTCTGAATGGTGTTAAGAGTGTGTTACAAATCTGATTCATTCAAATGTATTCAGATCCATTAAGAGGCTTATAAGGAAATAAAACAAAACAAACTTAATGAACTGAATCTAAATAATTAAGATTTAGACCTAAAAAACAAACACACTGAATGAGACGAATCTGATTGATTAAGATTCAGACCCCCATTAAGTGCAAACAAATGAGGTCTTACTCTCCAATATAAAGTTCTCTATATTTTCAGACAACCAACTCTAATCCAATTCTCTATTTTACTCTCTAAAAACGACTTTTTTTTCTCTTCAATATATATTATTATTCTATTTCATTCTTATTTTCTTATTTCATAATATAAATTCCTTATTTTTTTTCCAATAATTACGTTATATAATTTCATGTGATATAATATTTTATTTTTTTCAAAATTTTTATTTAATATAGAATGATATTTTATTCTAAAATTTTAAATAACATAAATTTCAAGAAAATATGCTATAATATACAAATTAATGGACAAATTCTAATAAGATTGAAATACAATTACATAATCACTCAATTTTTGGAATTATTACGTTGCTTCTATAGATGCTCTATTAATGCATACGGAGTTCAAAATGAGGATTATCGTCCTTAATTTTTTTTTATGTATAGCTTAAAATTATTCAAATCGGAGATTTTCATCTACCACCATTTCCGTCGTTGGAATTGGAACCTCTACGACATCTTGAATTGGTGCATTAAGATCATGTGCACCCTTAATTATCATGTTGTGGAGTATAATACATGTAGTTATTATTCATGTAGCACTTCATTTCCTCAAAAACCTTAAAGGTCCTATAATAATTGCAAAAGGTGATTGTAAAACTCCGAATGCACGTTCAACATCTTTTGGCATGATTCTTGGTTCATTCCAAATTAATAATTATGTTATGTATTGTATTTTATCTTATATTTAAATCATAATGTTATGTATTGTATTATTATGTTGTATTTAAATTTTCATCTTATCATTTTAATTGTGATTATTTTTATAGTAAAAATTAATAGTAAAATCAAATTATATCATTGATGAAAATTAGAAAAAATTAAAATACTATTAAATTCGAAATGAAAGTACTATATATTAAATAATATATTTTTTAAAATGTTATATTACATTTAATAAGAAGTATGAAGATTAGATATTTAATTAATGACATTATATGTAAAATAATATGTTAATTAGAAAGTAATAGAAATAATAATAAAATATTCAAAAAATGACTCCAAATTTGGAGAACTATTATTCACCTCTCTATATTTGAAGAATATAAAGCGATATAAAGATGGGTTGGAGTGTGTCCATTCTCTATTTTACTCTTCAAAGTATAGAGAATGGAGAGTAAAATAGAGGTGAATTGGAGATGATCTAAGTTGTAAAGAGGTACCAATTACATATAATATAAGAAAAGCATATACAAGTTTTTTTTTTTTTTTTTTTAATAACAGGCCAAATAACTACAAGATCATTGGTCCCCATCTCAATTCACCATAACTACAGGAGCATTGGTCCCCATGACAATTCACCATTTCGAATCTTATATAGGAGGTTAATTTCTCTGTATCAGATCACGTATAGATCACTGTGGAAGCATTTATAAACATATGTGAAATAATACCACCACTCAACAGAAACAAATCAGAAATTTTAAGCCAAACAACACAGGAAATAGCATTGTACTGAATCAATGGGAATCTGCGAAAACAGCCAGCTATCCCCTTTCACCTGGTGGACGTCGTTGAGCTTCTTCATGAGCTCAGCACATAGGCTCCTTGAGCCCTTTGTATATTCATCGAGTTTGAAATATGAGATGAATCAAATCAAGCAACATAAACGAACACAAGATCAACTACTACTGACCGGAAGATTACACACAATGTAGTATTGCAGCTTTTTACAAGCTATTATAGTCAAATTTACATTTAATACATGCTTCCTTACCCTGAGAGATTTCATAACTCACAGCAACATAAATATAAAAGGATACATTGTAAGAGAGTTCAGAATTATTCACGTCTTAACTAGGAGTTCAGGTGAAATATTTACAAAATGATGTGCACATGACAGATATAATACTAATATTTACTAGTTAGCATTTTGTACGTTCTGGAATGACCAGGATGTGCATTCAGGTTTAGCTTCTGAGATCTGAACTCGTATCACCTCATGTACCGCACCTCGATGAAGTACCCCAAGAACTTCTTCCTCCTTCCCAGATGCAAGATCTTCTAAAGTGACGGTACGCGTGATTAGTTCATCACGCAGGCGAAAGCCAAACAACCACCTCCCAAGCTTCCACCACTGAACACGTACTTCCCTTTGTGAGATATTGCTCTTATTTAGGATTTCCATGACACATTCTCCCTAGTAGATAAGAATGAACATCAAATAACTTCGATAAGCTAATTCCAAGTTAAAGAAACACAATTCATAGACCACGAGAATAGAATTTTGCTCAGCAAGAGATGACCAAGAGGGCCTGCTTAATCTTAGACTAATTCTGCAAGTCTTGGAAGTGTAACTTCCTCCATAGCATAGACCGTACACCTGATACTAGATCAAGTTTAATCACTGATATAGATAAACACAGACGTTAGTGCCAATTGTACCATCCACAGATGATGGAGAGAGCACATAATTTCGTAAGACAAACACTAACTGGAAGCAGCTACAACAAAACCGGACTCTTGCTAACCAAACAACTCATTTTCGCTGAAGTGACCACATTTTTAAACGGTCTAACCTACAACCATAAGCTATAGATACTAATGTCTAAATTAGCTTCAGTTGCACTAGGTAGCAGTTCTGCGTTCAATATAGTCTACAAAAATAGTGAGTCCCGCTAAAATGCAGAGAGAGAGGGGGGAGGCAACATATTAATAAGATTGTATTTCAGCATGTACATCTACTTTAGGATGCAACATGTGTATCAGGAGAAGAATCAATATTTATACAAAAGAAATAAATCAAACATTGAATAACACAAGAAAGAACAACTAAGTGAGTGGCCTAAGTTGCACATACTCTTCATTTTCGATGCCAAACCCGTGTTGGATTCTCCAAAAAATGCATTATTTTTGGAGAATCAGACTCGCACCCATTGGCATTTTTGGAAGAGTCCAAGCAACATAATAACTACTTTACGTGAATATCATGAGTTGAGACTTACTAACTTTTTGATACTTCAACTAACTAGAATACAAACTCAATCTATTTGCAGTGCACAGTTAAAAGAATTCCACCGCCCCCAGAAGGACAATAGAAAGTCTCAAATCACAGTGGAAAGACTGTGCTAATATGAGTCAACTAAAGATCTTAGCTCTTACGGAAGCTCAAGCAGTACAACACAAATAAATTATGTCATTTGTTTTCCAACAAAATCATCATGTGGAAAGATTCAAGTGGCATAACACTTAATTCACAGACAAACATAAAGAAAAAACCGGTGTCAACAAATTTGTAACGAAAACATTAAAGTAAATGGAATAAATTCATAACGAAAGCAGGGCATTTGATTACCGGCAAACCAAGCCAGATAAGGCAGTAGTGCAAACCAATCAAGTTGAGCAGCACACTATGCTTGGATTTAAGGAAGAATGTATAGACATCTTCAAACGTAAAAAGGATCGAATCCAGATCTCTTACTGCTTTCAGATAATGCCCCACCTCAATCGACTCAAATGCCAAACAGCGATTGACAAAATCAATTACACCTTGTGCTTTTCCTGCCATTTCATTGTGCTTCTTAATATAAAACACTCTCCATTCCTGCATTTTTTGCTACAAGTTTCAGACTACAAACACGTATAAAAGGCGTCTGACTGATCAATCCAAGCAAAATAGGACAGATTTGGGTCAAATATGTATACTAACCTCATGGGGCTGGTTATTATAAGACTCAATCTCAAGAGCAAGAGCAGGCCATCTTTTTTTACAAAGACATTCCCATACATAATCAGACCCACACAGCTTCCACCAAAACCGAGAACAACTTCCCAACGAGCAAAGATCACCTACCTTCAAAATTATAGTTCAAAAACCCAGAAATCAGAAAGCAAATTAATTCTAATAAAGTAGCAAACACTTTCTAAAGAAACCAGAAATCATAAATCCAATAAATTCAGTTCCTCTCAAACCAAAACAAACCCTAATCAAGAAAACCATTTTCAATACAACTCTCCACAACCCAGTAACCAGAAAGTCAATTAATTCTAACAAAGTAGCAAAATCAAGAAAACCACTTTTCAACACAAGACAGCAAACAAGAAATTCAATTCCTTTTCAGGATAATCTGAACTACAAAAAGTAATTTTAAAGGGCAAAAAGAAAGAAGTTAGCATAAAAAAATAAAAATTCCATAAAATTCAACCGATTACCTTAAGAGAAGAAGCAATTTTGATGGCTATATCATCGGGAATTGATTCTTGTGAAGACAAGGATGAGTCCATCGAAGCTCAGAAATTTTGAGCTCAGCTACGAAAGTGAAGGTAAAATGCGTGTCCATTTGGGAAAAGGAGCTGATGTTCACCGTCCTACTACGTCATCTAACACGTGCCATCATCGATTAAATGACAAAAAATGACGTTTGACAATAGATTAAAAAATAACTTCTTTGAAGTACACACTTCACAGTTTTAATTCTTTTAATTTTTAATAAGTTAATAAAAAAGAGTATTCTTTTTAAGTATGTATTTTATTGTGTTACATCTTTTAAGATCGTTAAAGGTTAATGTTATCAGTCTCTCATAAATTATTTAAGGTGCGGTTTGTTTTATGGGAGTGGCACATTAATTTGTCAATTTTATAGAAGAAAAAAAAGAAACTTTTATCCTGTTGTAAAACTAAAGAATAAAAGAATAATATAAAGATAAAGACAAGAAGAATAATATAAAGATAAAGACAAGAAGAATATAAGACGAGAGTAATGGTTATAAGTTGGACGTTATGGAGATTATGTTTATCTTTATAATGGAGGAGGTTATGTAGGAACTTCTTGGTATAGTGGACATCCACATTATATTATTTTATAACACTCCCTCTTAGATGTCCATAGATAATATGCCTCGTTAAAACCTTACTAGAAAAAAATTCATGGAAAAAAAATCCTAGTGAAGGAAAAAGAGTACACATATCTATTAATACGCTTTGAAAGTTGTGTTAAAAATCTTACCAAAAAAATCCATTTGGGATAAACCCATGGTTAAGGAAAAGAGTACAACGCGTATTTTTCTCCCCTGATAAAAACTTTATTTGATATCTCGAAAACAACGCATTCCAATCTTGTATCACAACTTTTCAAACATTGATGTTGGCAATCTTTAGTGAATAAGTTTATAACATTATCACTTGAATGGATCTAGAACGTCTATCTCACCATTTTATTGAAGATCATGTATGAAAAAGACTTTTGATAAAATATGCTTTGTTCGATCTCATATGATTGTATATATCCTCTATTCAATATTATTTTCGTATATAGTGGCTGGAATATCCTTTGCCAAAGGAAAATCACATATTGGTTGAATATGATAGATCATGATTTCAACCAAACACACTCCCGACTTACTTGTATCAATATTATTTCTGCATGATTTGAAGAAGTGGTTACTAGTGTGATTCTTTGAATTTCCAAGATATTGTTGTGTCTCACATGTAAATATTAGTCCATTTGCGATCGAGCAAATCAAATAAATATTCTGCATCTACATAATCAAATTATTTCTTACTCAGGAATTGATCATTTCAATTTTATTGAAGCTCGTCTTTTTTTCTGAAAGAAAATCACACATCTTCTATGTGTTGAGTCACTTGCTTTGTTAGTTTCTTGTCATAACTTGAATGATACTATGACAATCTTTTCAAATAACTTTCGTTATGTATATCAAATAATCTTCTATCATTTGCATAACCAGCAATATGTAAGTGCACCAATTACACTAATACATGACATTTTAAATCATTTTCATGATATCAAAAAGATTCGTTTTCTGTGTCAAGCAGTCTCAAAATTGTTGGATACTCAATGGAATTACTCTAACGCCTTTTAAATCCTTCAAAGATTTTCATTTAACCTTCATCGTCAAGTTAGACATAATCATTCATTATGCATATTCAAGTATTTCATCTATTGCCAGACTGAAACACGTCTTATTGCATCCACCACTACAGAATATATCTTCATTTAATAATGTCAGAATTTTTGCGAAATGTCCCGAGGCACAAACCACACTTTATATCTTACGGTTATACTTTCGCACAATGATTCATTTGTTCCATACTGACATTATATTTTGACTATGAACTATAAAATCAACATCACTTTTCTAAGTGAAACAAAATATACTTGAATAGTGTCAATCATTTATCTGTCAATACTATATGACAAATTTGAATTTAAGATCCTCATAACCATTTATAGCATTGAGTGCTATATCATATCAAATATACTGTCGACGACCATTTTGATATTGATTCCAATACGACATAACTTATCAAGATGTCTTCATTTTTTTTATCATTTTCAGGTACCTGAACCTTTGCCAAAGTTTTATAAAATGTTATGTCATAATGCAAGATCAAAGCACTTGCCTCATTAGAAATGATCATTTTGATAATTTACTCCTCTCCTTTCTGAAGGAATTTACATTTGGAATCGATTGGTCTATCACGCTTCTGGCGTACCATAGACTCTATCCTTCAAGGACTATTTATGGGCATTTGCAGCTTAATTAAAATATAAGGTCAGCAAATATATCTGTCAAATTACTTGCAACATTTTTGAAATGAATTATCTCTTGAACTTCAAGTTCACAAATTTTTTAACGAGGATCTAGATAATTCACCCCACACATAATTTTCGGCTGCTACACATATCTCCCCATAATGTTAGGAAATCTAACATTCACCCTTAACCTCATTTGGGGTTCTATCTTGGTGCATGGAGCAATAAAATCATATGTGCGCACATCAAACTTTTAGATGAAAATTATTTGATTCCTGACCCTGAACCAATTGTGTTGGGAGAACCTTGTTGGCTTGATTCATAGATGTTAAATAAACTCATCGCATACCAAATTTTATTTGAGAGATTTGTTCTCATAATCATTGGTCTAGCTATAATTGGAGGCATACAATTTTTGTTAAACCAATCAGCATTATCAACATGACTTTATAGTTTGAAACTGTGCTCTTAATTTAATAATTCGAGCAAACAATCTTACAGAAATCAATTTGTTGATACAAATGCACATGTGACCATACCATAGATGCATCTATCAAATCATAATAGTAAACGGTCCACATGGCAGGTGAACGGGCCCATATTCACCTTTTTATATGTTCCAAATAATTTTAGGGGATACAATCCCAACCTTAGCTGGTACGATGATCATTTTATCACGAGAACAAGCTACAAAAGAGAATTCTTGAAGAATATTTTATTTCTTCAACATATAGCCATGTAAATTCTCAATTTTTTTTGCATCACATTTGAATCGGAATAGCCAACTGATTATGCCAACTGCTATTTATTCAAGTAAACTTCTAGTTTGCTTTTGCATGTGATTCCATCATCATGCCCATCCATATTTGTATACAACAAACAATGGGAAAAAATGAATAATCTTATGTGTAAATATTTATTACCACTTTGATTGTTGTAATTTGAAGATATTAAATATTCCCATAGTTTATAGTCTCAATATAATATTTGTTTTCAATTCTTCCGAAATTTAAAAAGTTTCTTTTGAGACTTACTACAACCCCAATATTATGAATAATTTCATTCATCCTGATAGTAACAAATTAGCCCTTTTAAAACTATGAATTAATTTGAGTACTACCACAATTTTCACAATGTCATTCTTACAGTGATTTAAAACTATGAATTAATTTGAGTACTACCACAATTTTCACAATGCCATTCTTATGGTGATTTAAAACTATGAATTAATTTGAGTACTACCACAATTTTCACAATGTCATTTTTATGGTGACTATCTCCTTCAAGGAGAAAATTATTATTATTGTCATGGTTAAAATTATTGCATTCAAGACTTATTTCTTGATAACCAATGACAAATTTGTGTTGCCACACAATAACATTTATTTTAGTCATGACCACAACCTTTATAGAAAAGATTTATTTCTTTATTTTGTCTTCCAATAGTTCATTTAAAACATACCACAATATTTATGTAGTACTCAAAGTATATGTATGACCAAAATGACTATTTATGTCAAAATATTTTCTTTCAATCTCTCAAACCTCCTGTAGAGGTGAGATGTGACATTCATCCAACAATACATGAACATATTCTTTATCCGTACGAACACAAGTCACATTTTCTTCAAGAAATGGACCATAACCATTTGTTCATGTTCCATAAGTTTTTATTAGAAACCCATTGTCATGTTTTGACATTATGTGACTCACCTCAACATCATTTTAAGAGGTCATATGTACCAATTGTACTACCACTTTGTATTCCTTTATTTTGATGGAGGATTTACAAAACTTTTTGAATTGGGTTGCACCAACAACAATGTGTGCAACTTCTCATATCTTTAACAATTACCTTCACATTTGAAGGACCATCTTAAGAAACAATATGCCCAATAACCTTTTGTACAATTTTAATGGACAAAATTGCCTTTACATTTGAAAAAACATCTTAAGAACCCATAATGTTCTTTCTTTTAATTACCACAATGATGACCATTAACATTTTACCATACCCATATTCATACATTCAACCACTTTTCATTTTCAGACACATTATGTCCTGCTATCACATTCATATAAGAAAATGGAGCAAATCAATTGGACAAATTTCATGACTTTTATCAAGAACATATGAATTTGCTCAGTCATCATCATTATTTTACATTGGGGAACCCAATGTCTTACCCATAAGAAGAAATTTTAAATCATTATTTTAAGAAATTTTAAGTCATTATTCTCAACAAGGTATGTACTAATATCTTAAACTTGTCAAATCTGAGAGTTACGTATAGCATTATATTATCTTTGGTGCACAATTATGAAGTTAGTGAATTATCATTATAAATCAAAGAATTAATTGCACACTAAAAAAAAATAATCCAATTATACTAAAATAAAATTGTTCACTACCACCATTCCTTTTTCAATTTTCATGTGAACCCAAAATATTTCACACAAAACAAAATAAATTGAAAGCTTATGCAATAATCAAAACAGTGAGTATAATCATAAATAAAATATAAATAAGTTTCACAAACAAAAGAAAATATATATAGTCATAGGTGGAAAAAAAATGCATAGTAACAATAATAGTAATCATTCATCTTGTTCACAAGTAAAATATAAAATAGATTTCACAATAATTTACCTTGTTTTCGAGAGAAAAACAAACACAATTATTTTACCTTATTTTGTTTACTTTGCTTCAATATTCCAATGGTAGAACAATCGTGCTGATAATGTATTGTAAAACTAATAAATAAAAAAACAATATAAAGATAAAGACAAGAAGCATACAAGAGTAATGGTTATAAAGTTGGAGGTTATTAAGGTTATGTTTATCTTCATAATGGAGGAGGTTATGTAGTAACTTCTTAGTATAGTGGACATCCACATTATATTATTTTATAACATATCCATAATTATTTGAGTCAAACTTCTATGAAATGTGTAAGTTAACACTTCTGTTTAGTTATCATTATTTGGCGAATATTTTTGGAAAATATCCCAAATTCTCAAATACTAGTTTTTTCTAGTATTTGGACCAAATCTCATTATTTGGGATCTTTTAAAAATTGAAATTTTTTTACTCCAAATTTTTATCTTTTACAAAAACACCCTCTATAGTTTTTGCTTACGTTGTATTACATAATTTTTTACGTCAATTCCAAAGTAGTGATGAAATATTCGGTGAATGTTAAATGATGATATGATTATTGATGAAAATGATGAACAATCGTCTCAAGATAACAAAGTCATGTGTTTTGTGTACTTCACGATGTATGAAATGATGCTTATTGTACGCACTCCAAATTACTACATTGTTCTAGTGTCATGGACACTATTTATTATTGTTGTAACAAAGATCTAATTGACTTGTAATAAAAACTTATGGTTAGTTTTGATATTTTTAAAACTTCTGGGTATAAATCATATTTTTCTAAAAAAAGTGAAATATATTTCCCAAATACTATGACCAAACACATGGTTAAATTTCACCCAATTTTTCACCCAAATAATATTTGCCAAGAATATTTGAAAATCTATAGCCAAACCTAGCTTAGGCTTTTGGTTGGTAAAATTCTGTGGATCGGGCCATTTTTAGGATTTTGGGTTGTTAATGGATGATGGACAACAAAAAATTATTTTCGGAAACGCATACTTCACTATCATATCTATTATTATTAGGAAAAATGACAGAAATCTCACATTTGAGTTCTCTTATTACCATTATATTAATTTTACAAAACCCCAAAATTTCTCATTTTTGTTCATCAGATTAATGTATCATCGCATCAGTAATGTATCTCGCGCATCAGATTAGTGTATCATGTATAAAATGTACATCAAATTAGTGTATCATGCATAAAATATTATGTATCTTACTTAACGATTAATGTATCTCGCGTATCATATTAATGTATCAACACTTATATTATTGTATCAATTTTAGGGAATTCTGTAATTATAAACTTATAAGGGACAAATGGTAATTTTGCCTTAAAAGTATGTGATTTCTGTATTATTATCTGTACTTTGAAAATATTACAAATCTTATTATTAGTTAAGAGTTTTCTACTACATATTGAGAAACATACACTTAAATACATTTTTGCTACCGGACATCCTAAAATAAGGAGGAAGACGAGCGAGATCTGTCATGTATATCAGATATATGCGAATCTCACTAAATATACACTAGATTCATGTATTTGTATGTATTTAGTGTGATTCACATGTATTTGAGAAATCGAATACATGTGAGAATGAGAGCGAAATGAAAGAGAGGCAAGCGAGATTTATTATGTATCCTAGATGTATGCGATTTCAATTGACTACAATATATTTAGAACAAATTATGTCCAATTTATCCCATGTTTCCAAGACACGTGTATTTGGTCACCAAAAATTGATAATAACATAATATTATAAAGTGTATTTAATACTTCCTCAGTTTAAAAAAGAATGACCCTATTTCCTTTTTAGTCTGTTTCAAAAAGAATGACACCTTTCGTTTTTTGGCAACATTTTAACTTTAACTTTCCACGTGGCATGTTTAAGACCACAAGATTAAAGGGTATTTTGGTACATTTGACACAACTTTAAATTAGAACCACAAAATTAAAAAGTCTTCTCTCTTTTCTTAAACTTCGTTCCAAGTCAAACTAAGCTAATTTGCCCTAAGATAAAAGATCTAAGGCCCAATGGATTTATTGCTTTTGGACAGGATAAAGATTTCTCCAGGTTCCCCCCTCCAATTTCAACCAATCATTCTAATTCTAGCATGATGAGCTCAACTTCCATTGTCATCAACCACCTCAAAATTTTATTTTTCTTATTTTTCCAATGAAATGCTACTGATTAAGACCACCAAAATTCTTGGCCAGCATCCAAGTTTCTTGAACTAGTTGAGGAAAATGTCTCTTTTTGCTCCTTCCAGTGGACTCACACTTCTTCAATCAACTAAAGATCATAACTTTAGGCAACTTTTTTCATCTCATTTCATCAATCATGTTCAGGTAAGCACAGTCCCTTATGCAACTCCTTTTCTTTCTGTCAATTTATCTGGAAGACCCTTTAGAGTTAGTTCAAGAAAGCTTAAACCCATCTTTGCTTCAGCTGCCTCTGCTGTTGAAACCCCCAAGATTTCATTCAGAGGTAAAAATCCAAAAGATATCAATGTTTTGGTTGTGGGTTCAACTGGGTACATTGGGAAATTTGTTGTTAAGGAGTTAACCAGTAGAGGCTTTAATGTTATAGCTGTTGCTAGAGAAAAAAGTGGTATTAAAGGAAAGAATAGTAAAGATGATACCTTGGAACAGTTAAATGGAGCTAATGTGTGTTTTTCTGATGTTACCAATTTGGAGAGTTTGGAGAAAAGTGTACAAGGTTTAGGGGTTTCAATTGATGTTGTTGTGTCTTGTCTTGCTAGTCGAAATGGTGGGGTAAAAGATTCTTGGAATATTGATTATGAGGCCACAAAGAATAGTCTTGTTGCTGGGAGGAAGTTTGGGGCTTCACACTTTGTTTTGCTGTCTGCAATTTGTGTTCAAAAGCCCCTTCTTGAATTTCAGAGAGCTAAGCTGAAATTCGAGGCGGAGTTGATGCAAGAAGCTGAAGAGGATAATGGATTTACTTATAGTATTGTTAGACCAACTGCATTTTTCAAGAGCTTAGGAGGTCAGGTTGAATTGGTGAAAGATGGGAAACCTTATGTGATGTTTGGGGATGGAAAGTTGTGTGCTTGCAAGCCGATAAGCGAGCAAGATTTAGCTTCTTTTATTGCTGATTGTGTACTGAAAGAGGATAAAATCAATCAGGTCTTGCCAATTGGAGGACCTGGGAGGGCATTGACACCATTAGAACAAGGGGAAATGTTGTTTAAACTTGTGGGGAAAGAACCCAAATTTCTCAAGGTGCCAATTGAAATAATGGATTTTGCAATTGGATTTCTTGACTTCCTTGTAAAGATATTTCCCTCGTTGGAAGATGCGGCCGAGTTTGGGAAGATTGGTAGGTATTATGCAGCTGAGAGCATGTTGATTTGGGATCCTGAGACTGGGGAATATAATGCTGAGGCAACACCAAGCTACGGAAATGATACATTGGAAGATTTTTTCCAAAGAGTACTGAAAGAAGGAATGGCTGGTCAGGAGTTGGGAGAGCAAACAATATTCTAAATACTCCATCGAAGAGGTATTAACTAGATACTCTCTGAAAATCAATTTTGAGGTATGCAGTTTGTCCGGCTGTAGCAGATATTAATAAGTTTACAATTTATTTATGTGTAAATTATACTCTAATATGAATATATGCTACACTCTGAAATGTTAAGCAGCTTACTTATAATGTGCACATATCTCAGTTGTTACTTTCTGTAACTAGTTGTGTCAAATTAGTGAATTCTTTTCCTGCATACAGAATATGGAAACTATCCTGCCATCGAACTGCGGAGTCTAGGATCTTCTAGAAAACAGATGGTGGAGTAGAACTGTTGTTGAACAGTGTTGTCTCAATTTAGAGAGTTATATTTCTGCATACAAAATATGGAAACTACCCTGTTGTCAAACTGCATTTTATAGCATCTGCTATAGTTAGCCGTTTGGTGGTATATAGGCTGGCAAAAGGTGATTTTTATACCATGTGTGCAATTTCAATAATCCTATTTCGAGGATAATCTCTAAGACCAGAATGGTGGAGAGGGAGCTAATTGAGTGAGATAAAAGGGTGATCTCTTTAGTAGTTTTTTGTAAAGCAGTTAGATAACTACCTTGCAACTCCTCTTGATGGAATTTCAAGCAAACTTGGAGAGATATAACTGAACTGGGAAAAGCTTTTCACTTGCAAGGTTAAATTTCTAATGAGCTGGAGTGATTAATTATGAGGCAAGTGGATGTACTCAAAAGGTGATGCTTATTTGGCACCTTTCTGTTTTCGAGTTCAATTTCAGAAGCTCATATATCTTATTTTGAATTAGATCTTATTCTCTGATAATATATACTAATAAGTATGTCGAGACAACTATTTGTACGAGTTAAATAATATACGTGTTTATAGGACTGGTCATTGCTATCACATTTGACTTAATTTGCCTGCAATGACCAGGTTTAGTTGTTTTTAGATGAGGTATTCAAATTGAGGTAGAGTATATAAACAGCCTTTCATCTGTAAGACTCGTCACTTATGTTTGTTATATGGTTCGGACTAACTAGCAATTACTAATAAGATTCCCTTCATCATTTCTTTAAGTCCTCTCCTCAGATGGTGCAATATATGTAATTGTAGGTGGTATTTACTTGTCTTATGCTTCCACAAGTATATAGCAGGGTTTCCTGGGCGAAAAGGTAAGGGTGATATTGCCCTACGTTACACTCCATAGGATATTCAAGATTGTTTATACTTTTCACTTGAAGTACTTCTCTGTTTGCTATCTTAATATAATGAAACTTGCATCCTAGAAATGTTAACTATTACTCTGGTTTGTCTTATTTTGGAAATGTTTCTTTCATTACATTTATACGGTAAGGTTTATGCTTGTCGGAAAAATAATCATGAGAGTAATTATACTCAAAATCTAGATAAGGATAATTATGTAGATTATAGGTAGGGAAAAAGGACAAATATACCCCCGAACTATCGTAAATGGTATGCGGATACCCTCCGTCATACGTTAGGGACATTGGTGCCCCTGCCGTCCAAAAACTAGAACATATATACCCTTTATACTAACAGACATACGCATGTCATAATCTTATCCATCGACCCGACATCGGATCAATGGATGAGATTGTGCCACGTGTCCCTCTTTAGTCTTCCATTAGACTGAAGGGCATATACGCTCTAGTTTTTGGACGGCAGGGGCACCAATGTCCCTAAAGTATGACGAAGGATATCTGCATACCATTTACAATAGTTCAGGGGTATATTTGTCATTTTTCCCTTGTAGGTATGAAAGCTAGTGGATGCATAAGAATTAGATATCTTTTTTTTGGCTTGTTTGAACAGATATGTTTATCCGATTCTGGACATCCTCCAACGTTACAGTTTTTTTCTTCTCTTCTTTGACTATATATTCAGAAGATTATGCATGCACTGCTAGTCTCTGTGTATAGGTACTGGAAATGCTCCATTGTTTCAATATATGTATTTGTGTTACTTGTATCCCATTAGAGGCCAATTCTCACGATTTGATCGATCACATTATAGTTTCTCATTTATAGCGAGTTCTGTTTAATATTTGAGGTGTTCATTCAAGGTTGCTATAGGATTTAGACCTCATCAAAACATCCTATCTTAAATTTAGGGCCCATGTTGAATATGAAGCCTCAAGTATCGATAAGCTTCAAAGATATTGCAATCAAATCTAAGTCCTATATATGGAGCTTTGTGGCTATTTCATGTCTTAGCCACTCTTCATATTTTACCTGCTTAACTGGCAATTTACCACAATTGACTCCAAAATGCTTTTGGTCCTCTGCTGTATGATAAGAATTGATCGAAGATAGAGAATCTAAGTCGGGAACTTTCTGTTTAATATCAATACAAGTACATCAATGAATTCATATACAAGAACTGGTACAATGTCTACTTTCATCAGCTGCACAAGAAAATGGCCAAACATACCCAAATTTGAACAACACATACAAACACACTTTCACATACTGACATTTACCAAGGGATGTTCTGCTATACATGAAGAATTCACTTTTCATCTGTCTTGTCACTTGGGGATCTTCTTAGAAAGGGAGTATACAGAGAGGAGAACAAGTAGCACAAGCATAACACTCGCGAACAATGAAACTCCTATAGAAGCTCCAAGGTATCTGCAAAACTTCCCATACAGTATGCAAACCTTTCCCCACCTCACATGACTGTTTCCTTTTAGTCCTATGTAAGCCACCGATCCTGCTGCTCCGGTTGCTGATGCCACTATTCCTAGCAAAAGCTGCAAGTTTACACAAACATTAAGCTAGTGAGTACAGGTAAACCCAAGATTTAATCAGTAAACATGCCATAGTGACAGTGAACAATATTCTACGCGTGTCTTGACTGTGATAGTATAGTCCATACCAAAATTTCATAACCTACTTCCTAAAACCATTGTATGGAACTAGTGATACAACAGAAGGCTCGAGAGGCCTCAAGCACAATACACACTACCTTGGAGATACCTAATTACATCTTAATCTATCGTTGAAGAAAAAGGCGATCAGAACTTACTACATCAATGACAATGAAGTGGGAAATGATCTTTGCACAGCAACCAGGCTTGATGAGGGAGTACAATGAGCCTAGTGTAGTGATTAGGCTGAAGAAACCAGCCACAGAGAGTGCTGCTACAAAATAGCTGCAACACATAAATATATCAGAATTAGCTACCTTTCTTAAATTAGTTTGAAATTGAAGTTCAATTTTGATCAATATTAATTATAGTCAAAACGAATTAAAAAGATAAACAAGAAAAGATAAGGAAGGTGAAATAGAATAGTCAAGTGTCAAGATATGTTATGCATTAAATTAAATGATACTATAAAATAAGAAATTTTGACAGAATCCTAATTATGAGATGTGACTCAAAAAATATAATTGTTGAGGCAGCTGCAAATCCACTTGCTAATTGTTTTATAATCATATTTTCAGATTTTTATCATACAAAATTCGAAAAGAATAGATATACATAGAAGAAAATGTTGGTTTTGCAACCACCCTGTTGTGCAATTATTCAAACGAAATAAATATACAAAGTTCCAGTCAATATTGAAAACAATAAGGAAGAAAATGAAAAAGAATAGTGAGGACTCGGTAAATGTAAAATTGTGCATCAGCCTGTCCTTTACAATAATCTCGAATTTTTTTATCGTCTCAAGTTAAGCTGCAAGAAGTCTTATAAATCGTATTCCAACAGATAATGATAAAAAGTTGTGTGTTTTACATCAAACTAAATTATACATGCAACATGTTTTCACATACACTGCCAACACAAAACTATAGGTAATTAATATATTTTTCTCATCTTGATTTCTGACTTTTAACTATAGTAAATAAGTATACTTAGGTGTCAACACCAAGTGTAACTATGATATTTCATTTATGACCACGGGCCTCGGTTTAGTTATAAGAGCATATGGGTGAGTTAGGCACACATCATGAATTTGAACCCTACTAAAAAGAAAAATCACAATCCTTTTTTATTTTAACAATTTCTCTTATGTACCAATCAATACTATGTTCTCGCCCAAATTAAACGAATACTTTTTAGAATCTGTCTGAATTGACTTAAAAGTTGATTAAACTTAGTTTTAAGTCATTTTTAACTTTCGAAAGTGTGACAAATTTAAAATTAACTTGAGATAAGTTTACAATGACTTAAAAACCAAAAGTAAGTCTCTCCTTATTTTTTATTTTTTTTGGCTTAAAAGTTAAATTTGATTTTTATTTTTTTTTATTCAAAAATTATTTTTTCCGTCAATCCAATCGGACTCTTACTAATATTGATTTATTAGCATGTCCTACTATTGGTATTATCTGCTATAATATAGCCCATGACAATTTATTCAAGGTTTCTAAAAACAATTTAAAATTTAGGTCAAAAGATCTCAAATTTTTAAAATAGCGCTTTCTGAAAACAAAATAATAAGAATAAATTTTTGGCCTCCCAAAACGCTTGGCCAAGCATGTTATTGCATTGTTTTCCGAAGCACATCAAATTTATCCGTATCGAGTGTTTATATCAATCTGATACATGCATGTCCTGTGTTTAAATTTATTGTTTATTTTACTTAATCTTAATTAATTAACATGTATATTACTTCATTAAATCACATAGTAATGAAAATTGCATTAATTTGATATAAACACCTGATGCGGATAAGTTTTTTCTATCTTTTTATCATATAGTATGTTGGCCTCCCAAAAGCCTCTTTACTTTTTATATTTTGGAACTCTTAGTAAAAATCTTGGCTCTGCTGCATGTCGACCAAAACAAAGACAAGTAAAACTTACATGAATGCCGGTGAGTGAACGAACTTAGCAGAACGGGGGTTTGGGAGCATTTTAGTTTCCTTACTAGTTGACATGACCACCACAGACACAAGCGCCGAAGCAAACACTAACAACCTTAACACCACATCTGCCACCGCAAAGTAGTCGGTGGGCCGAGTTGTCGGTGGTGGAGCCGCCTTTTCTGGCTCCACCACCGGAGCTTCGGTTGGGGGAACAACCTTTTCAGGTTCACTAGCCATAGGTACACAACACTAGAGGTACCAAAAATTATGTATTGAATGATAATTAATTTAATTAGTGATTAATCAACACAATAGATAGTGATATTTATAGACTTTTTTTTGAAAACTTAATTTAATTAAGGTAGTTGGAATTGCCCACACGCCAAGTTTTATTTGGTTAATTGGATAATAAAACATAATTATATTGATGCTAGTTAGACTACGTTAGTGTTCAAACGATGTGGAAAATATTCATGACGCTACGATTGATATAGAATCAATGATCATACATTATATAATTAGGTTTCTTGTTGATGTTTATGTCCAATTTTGTACGTGAAGGACTAGGACCTTAATTTACATAAAGTTGAAAATGATTTAATGATTATCTTGAACTTTTAACACTTCCTTATAGTCTAATTAATCATTAAAATCTTTTGTAATTTGATGAATCACCCATTTTACCTAACTTCCCTTTTTCCACCGTCTCAAGATAAAGGCACAAGTATACCCTATACTATATTACCGAAATATTAGAAATACAATTTAACTAAACTATAGTTCTATTATTCTATAACTAATTTTTTTATAAAAAAATTCTATACCTTTTGGCTTACGTGACTCTACACAATTGAAGCGCGTGAGAGATATTCGAATGTCAGGTAAGTAAAAAAAGGCGTACAAAAATTTAAAAAATGA
Source organism: Solanum sitiens (assembly GCA_016801875.1). Lineage (NCBI taxonomy): Eukaryota > Viridiplantae > Streptophyta > Magnoliopsida > Solanales > Solanaceae > Solanum > Solanum sitiens. The sequence goes on along the minus strand of JABWTJ010000412.1, from coordinate 623,866 downwards.
GTTCAGAAGATAATAGGACCTTAATTTAATTAAAATGTGTCCTGAAATTTTGATTACTAGGGTACCTTTTCCCCATCAAAGTTGTGACGTTACTCGAGTAAATTAAGGTTGATGGGACTTGTTCATGAGAAATTTAGGTATATATTTTTACTTGAGGTAAATACTAACTATGGTAATACTAATACCAAAAGAGAGTTGACAAATGATAATGTAAGAGGGGCCTAGTTTGTTCAACTAATTAACTAAACGTTATTTTCAACATTTTCTAACAAATGATTGGACTTGTTTGAATTTATCTCCTTTTAATTTTGGGTCCGTGTCATTTACGTTATTGATATTATTAAGATTGAAATATTTAAATTTAAATATATATAAATAAAATAAAACATATGAATTAACATTTATGTATAATTTGAATATTAAAATGTTAAATCAAGCTTTGAAATACAAAATAATTAAAGTTGTTTTTTAATCTCAATATCTGAATAAATAAATTTGTTCTATTTTAAAATTAATAAATACATAATCAAATAAAATACTATTTTAATATAATATTTTAAAAAAAGTGGCAGTTGGTGATGGTGAAGCAACTGCTAATAGTAGTGGTTATGAGTGTTAGATTGGAGGTAATGTCGATCGTATGGTGTTTAAATTTGAATAGGAAATAATATTATTTTTTAAAATAAGTAGGTGCACCAAAAAAAATTGAAATCAAACTACACATATTAAACTAAATTTTATTTAAAAAAAATAATAATTAAAATGAGTTTGTTATGAAATTAAAACATGAATTTTACGGTTGAATTATGTTTTTGGTCCATTTAGTTTCTAGAGTTGATTAGACCCAAATAGGCCCAATTTAAAAGCAAAATTTAGAAGGCTAAAAATAAGGGAAAATCACACAAATTAGACCCTAGATAAGGTATTTATATGGTTTCAAAATGTCAATATTTTAACGTTTAAGAGGGCTCATTAGCAACACTTTCAATATTTAATAAAAATATCAAAAATTTGTTTTTGTTATGTATCTTTATATTTTTGTTTATTATTTTTATTTAATGAATATAATTTTTATATAACAGATTGAAGAAATTTAAGGGAGAAAATTATTTTAAAAAGGAACAAATGGCTTAAAAGTCTTCTAAGTTACAATTTATCAAAATACACCAACTTCCATCTCTTTCTTTTTCTTTCACCATGTTTTTAAAAATACACCTCTCACCATTGTTTTAAAAAAATTCAATATCCAATTTTCTTAATTTTTTTTGTTTCTAAACACTTTTATTTACCAAAATAAATATTCAATTTCACTAATTATTCTTATGAAAATTACGAAATTAAAGAAGTACCACATCTATTAAATTTTCAATATCCAATTTTCACTAATTATTGTTATGAAAATCACAGAATCAAAAAATTCAATATTCAATTTTCACTAATTATTGTAATGAAACTTTATGATAATACGTTAGAGTTTTATGTATTAAATTTAAAAAACTTTAATTTAGAAATTTGAACACCTATAGTTTTATTTGTTATTTGACATATTTTTCTCACAGTGTATTTATTTTATTTTTCAGAATTTTGTATCCTTGCTTAAATTGTATTCATTCCAATCTGTATACCATTTATATTTGTATTCATTCTAGTTTTCATGTTGTATTTTGTATAATGAAACTTGTATTTCTTTATTAGTTTGTATTCATTTCAATAAGTATGCCAAATAAATATGTATCTATTTAAAAAAACATATTTGTATTCGTATATTTTTTAAACTGTGTATTTATTTTTCTCTTTAGAATCTTGTTTCCTTTCCTAAGTCGTATTCATTCCAATATGTATATTATTTGTATTTGTATTCATTCTAGTTTTTATATTTTATTTAGTATAACGATGTATAAAATATAAAAATAATATGATGGAAAAGTGAGAATGAAATATAAAATTGAAAAAGAGTACGAGAATATTTATTGCAATCATTCTTAAATAAAATACAAATGTCAGTTTGAATACGAATTGAGAAAAGATACAAAAATTTGAAGAAAAACTATAAAAACAAATAAACTAATAGAAAGTTGTTCTTCTTATAAATAAAATGCATAACTAGTTGACATACTTTTGCGATGAATATAAATTGGGGACAAATACAAGATTCATAAACTATGCAACATACGATTTTTAATAAATACAAATCAGTGTTTTGAATACAAATTGAGAAGGAACATCAAATACTAAAAAAAACTATAAATACAAAACAAACTAATATAAAATTTTTCTTCCTCAACTTGGTCTTTAACAAGTTTTTCGAAATCTTCTACACTCAATTTTTTTCTTTATTAATAGTGTATTTACCCTGTTGATATTACTATCTTGAACTTGAATACGAGTAGAATCATGAAGAAACTTAGATCTTCTATCTTGAACCATTTTATTTGCACAAATTACATTTTCCAATAATCCTTGAGTAATGCATAAATCAAAGAGGCAAAATTTCCAAAAGTTGATGATTATATGTGATACTTCTTATAGTCCTCTTTGAATCAGAAATTGGATTGCAATTTTTGTGTTTTTCCCTTTATTTAAAGTCTTAACGAAAAATAAGAAGATTGAAAAACACAAAAACACACAAAAATCTAAAAAGTTTCAAACGAAAATATAGAACAATAGAATAAAGATGAATACCTTAATCAATGAGATTGTTGAGAATTCAATTTCTGAAAGTAAAAAAAAGGAAAGAGTGATATGAGGAATCTGAAAAATGGGGGAAACGTGATATGGAGAATTTGAAAAATAGGGGAGAATTTAAGAGATAAATTTTAGAGAGAAAATAAATTATTGTTTTTTAAATTTGGTAAGGAGTTAATTGAAAGACAAGTAATTTTTTTTTCTTTTACTAAAAAACGTGTGCTTTGTGAGAGAAATTAGGAAGTGATTTACAATACATTATTTTTTTAAAATAATGACATTTTTGATATTTTTACTAATATTTTTAAAATAGGGAGGTTTTCACTAAAGATGTTATTTTTTTTGACTAGTTTGCTAATTTTTCCTTTATCTTGTACTCAATTCAATATGTTTAATTTGATCGGATTAACAACCCTATTATTTACCTGACTACTCCCCTTATTTTATTTATTGAACCATTGCTGATATCATCAGAGTATATATATATCATCTTAAATATATTTATAATTGTGGAAAGTAGCTAGTGGATGATGATGGCTAATATAAGTGATTAACATTAGTTGATGACGACTGATAATTCTCCTGGATGATAGTAATAATTAAAAGAGTAAAGGATCAAAATCATTCTTTATATTTGAGTTAAGAATCAAAGTAATCATTATCTTTTGACCTAAAGTACAAATAGTTTTTCAGGTTTTGGTACATTTTAGTCTTTCAAACATCCGTTTGATTTTTTAATGGGGATTTTTTTGCACGTGAGGAAGTTTCCCCCAAAACTCAGCTTTTTGTCCCTTTGAATTCCTCATCAGGATTCTATTTTCTCTTCCCTTTCTTCAACAATCAAATCCTATGGTTAAAATTTTATTCAAAATTCCATTAAAAGCTTAGTTGATCCTTGGAAGCAACTATGTTGTTGAGGCACAACAATGACAGAGAATCAACTCTTACTTATGGTGAGATTAATTTTTTTTTATCACTGTTATTGCTTTTGCGAATTCATATATTATATATACGTGAAACAAAAATTTGGTAGCAAGATTTATATAAAAATAAATCAACTTAATTATATATATATATATATACACACACAAAATACAGGAAAAATGAGAGTGACAACCTCGAATGAAAAGACTTGTTAGCACAACAAGATTTGAAAAAGAAATCATACGATGAGTACAATTATGAAAGAACATACAACTAGAGTTGATCCCCCAAAGTATGTCGAATGAGCTTTTCTAGAACAATACTCTCCTCTGCTCACTTGTTTTTATAAATACTAAAAAAAACTATATGTATATTTATAGTGGTTCTCGAAAGGAATTTCCTTCAAGTTGCTTAAAATTTCCTTCAAATTTTGATTTTTGTTTGTATAGTAGAAAAATCAAAGTTATGAAATTAGGGATGGATACTATGGAGAAGAAGGGGAAAATCTGGTTTACACCAAGTGAAAATGGAGTTATCGAAGAAGATGGTAATATCTGATTCACAATAGTGAAAATAAAATAATCATGTTTATGCTTTCTCGCGTGCAAAGGAAGGCTCTGTTAAAAAATAGATAGATGTTTAGAAAAAAATACGAAAAGTGTACCAATTCTTGAAATATGGAGAACTATTAGTACTCTATGTTAAAAGATAAAGACTACTTTGATTCTTAACTCAAAAATATATGACGATTTTGATTCTTTTCTCTAATCTCTTTTGCCAACTTTCGTTCATACTTAATCAAAAGAGACTAATCAAACTGACAATCACCGTAACAAATGATAACTTCAGTTCATCCTTATTGAAAGTTTGTAGTTGATACAATTTGATTAAATGACACAAAGAAGAGAGTTATTGCCTAAACAAACTTGGCAACACACAATTGATACCCAACAATACACCAAAATATAGTTTGATATCAATAATCACCGTAACAAATGAGAACTTCATTTCATCGTTGAAAGTTTGAAGTTGATACAACTTGATTAAATGACACAAAGAAGAGAGTTATTGCCTAAACAAACTTGGCAACATACAATTGATACCCAATAATACACCAAAATATAGTTTGATATCAATAATCACCGTAACAAATGAGAACTTCACTTCATCCTTGAAAGTTCCAACCGAAACCAGGGACAAATGAACCGATTATTTTCACAGATCTGCAACAATAAAAAAAAAGTTGATACAACTTGATTAAATGTCACAAAGAAGAGAGTTGTTGCCTAAACAAACTTGGCAACACACAATTGATACACAATAATACACCAAAATATAGTTTGATATCAAGAAAAGTGTAAATAACACAATAATAACAACACCAAAATAAACTATTTTCCTCGAACATTGGTCTTCTTTGTAGTCGAATTTCATTGGCTTTGATTAATAGCAACAATTGCAGACCTTGTTTGAATTCTTTTTTCACCCTTCATTTGTTGAAGTCTATTCTTGATAATGGCTGATTCTCCTTTCCATTCCACCCCAAAACATGGTTTGATAGTCAATATCTCCAATGACTTCATCAGATCTCTTTGAAATACTTGTACCAATACCAACAACCCTTCTACTTGGCATTTCAGGTTGTACAAATAAATCACAAAGGTTAGTAGAAGTATATGAAAATTAAAAATCTCTAATCTAGTTAATAATTTAGGGTTGTACTTACATTAAGAGTTGTAAAACCATTATCAATAACTAATACTTCAAATCCTACCATCCTTGGCCTTTTAAAAGGCCTTGAAGTCTGTCCAACACTAGTGCCTGCATTCTCGTTATTTTATTGAGGCATACCTATTTTTCTGTCTGTTTCTCTATTTGTTCCTTCATTCACTTGGTTTTGTTGAGGCATCTTTTTTCCATTGCATGTGTTATCATTTTCTTGTCTACCTTAAGGCACCCCCCCCCCCCCCTTTTTCTCTATTCATTCATATGTGTCTTCCTCTCCCTCTTTCTTATTTACTTGGTTTTGTTGAGGAAACTCTATTCTATTGTCACTGTTTCATTCTTCTAGTTTTCTTGAGGTTTTCCCCCTCATTTGGCCCTTTCTCTACCTCTTTCTTTACCATTTTCATTATTTGTTCTGGTATTATTCTGATAATAAAACATATTAGCATATATTCAATTAAATATTAATGACAATTGCTATATTTATCTATGATTAATAAGAAGTTGTTGCAGCTTGACTTGAATCAGTTGGAGGAGTAGGACATCTTTTATTATGGCTCTTTGCATGACAATTGCTACAATGATAACAACTTCACATTTGCTAAGCTTTTCAGTTTTTTTTCTTTCATTTGTCTCGTTCCTTCTAGCTTTACTTGACCTTCCAGACAACTTATTGCTGATAGTTGAACTATCGAATTACCAGATGGTGGCAACATGTTCATATTATTCATTGTTTGAATAAAATATTCATATGTTCTAAGATAGGTTTCCTTGTTGTAGAAGTTGTCCATATAATGAATTGGTTCATATTGTTTGTAATGTAGGGAAACAACATCATGAGGACATGCTATGTCCTTAAGCTGCCAAGCTCTGCAACTATAAGTGCGTCTAACAATGTCTACACAGCCTGTAAAGCTCTTGTCTACAACTTTAAATCATTTTTCTCCATTTCATGATAAGTTACAGTGCATTGACTTATTCATGTTTTCTTGTAAAATCTTTAAAGCCATGGGAGAAACATCAGTGATCCATATTTTTGAAAACTTACTTAATTGACCAATTCTTTTTATCATTTTTATCTTAATATCTTTTAGTATTGTAATGTTTGTCTTGTATCTTGAAGACAATATATCCATGCATTCAAGCTCTCCGTCATATTGTTATCAATTGAGTCACATCTACTATGTTATTTGAAGTACCTTTTGCACCATCTTTCTAAATGTTAGTACAAAAGACCATTCAAGCACTCTCTTCTCAATTTCTTCAAAACCTTTATGTAGTCCTTCAATTCAGCTTCAAATGAAGATTTTGCAATCTTCCAGAAAATATTTATTCTCTCTATTTCTTTCTAGTTTTTACACCAATTCATAAGGACATGTCTGGCACACATTCTATGTTCAGTAAGTGATAATAAATCTGACACTTCAATTTCCAATCCTATTAAAGATAGAAAATTAACATATAAAAGAGTTAATGTGAATAAAAAATATGTAGAAGATGAATGTTAATCAATAATCCAAGACATACCTTTTGCATATCAGTAATTAGGTAAGTTCATGTGCTTCTTCAAGATCAAGATCATTCTTCACTAAACTTAAAAATCATCTCCGAGTACATTTATTCTCAACCTCAACTATTGCCCAAGTAATGGGCAACATCTGATTATTTTCATTATGCGAACTTCAATCAATAACTGACCTTTGCACACTTCTTTGAGAAAACATCCATCTACACCAATGCACCTACTAGTATCTCCAAAGAATGTTTTTTTAAAGCATAATTTAACAAAGATTTTATGCGCAGTTTCAATAGTTTCTTTAACTTTAACAATGTAAGTGCTACCTGAATTTGCTTTTAAAATCTCATTTTGTAACAAAAATCTTACCACACTCAACAATACGAGTACCCATAATCTCTTGTATCACTTCTTCTCATTGTTGTCTTTCCAACACGAATAACCAATCATTTTCCAGTAAGCTCTTGCAACTTGATAATTCTGATGTTTATCTATTCATTCTATCCTTATATCTGTTGTCTAGAAACTTTGAATTGCACGAATAGTTAAAAGGTGAAATCACACAAATATGGGTAGGTTTTGTAGTTTTTAACCACAAAATCTATAGTTTGGCTATCCAAATTCCAAACATACAACCAATAACCAAGAACAACCTTCTCTACAGTATCTAACTCTAACTCTTCCAGGCTCATTCACATATTTCACAATTTGAATTTTTTTCTTGAGCTACATATTTGGTTACAACTTTCCTAAATTCTCTTACACTTCCAAACACCAAACATGTTTCTCAAACAATCTTCCATAAAATTGGATAAGAAATAACTCTGTTTTTTTCTTCTTTCTAATAGATTTATTCACAACTTGATCAAGCTCCTCACCATCTTCCCAACTTGTTTCTTCCTCTAATTCAAAGTTAGGAGCTTCATGACTTGGATAGTAAGGTTCATCACCCCCTAACGTACCTAATAAGCTATTCTTACTGTCAACATTTGTTTCATCATATCCTATATTTGATCCATTTTCACCAGTATGAATCTGTTTAGTAATTGTGTCTCTAGTTCTCGTGTTTGACCTATTAAACTGCCTTTTGAAGCCTTGAAATCTCTATACTCTTCATGAAGATCACTATCTAGAACCTCTTCACTGCTATCCACTTGAGAACTATTACTTAACTCATTATCTGCCATTTTCTTCACTTAAATCATTATCTGTTTGTGGCTCAGCATGAAGAGTTTAAGACTGACTATAAAGATTGGAAGGTTCAAATGTAGGAGCAGAAGACTGACACAAAAAGTGTTGAAAGGTTCAATTGGAGGATTAGTAGGCAGAAATAAAGTGTTGGAAGGTTCACCAAAATGATTAAAGGGTTGAAATGTTCAAAAGGGGGACTAGAAGGTTCAGTAGGATGAAACCCGTGAGCCTTCACTTCTTCGTTCTGATACCACTATTCAATAAATTTCAACCACCGATGCTACTAATTTGTTTCGCCTCATGAAGTTTCTTAGGGTTTTGATCGGTCGGGGGAGAGAGAGAGAAGGGTAGGTGAAATTCTTTGGTAATGGGTTAAAAAATGAACGAGTTCGAATAACATTCGATCTTTGTTAAATGGGTTGGAGGTGGCACACACGTGCTTGGATTGAGAATAATGATGGTTAAAAAAATGATGTGTTCATCGTGCTTTTGAATGATTTTGTGGAGTAATAGGACCCATAAATTTAAGGTGTCTACCTTAAAAAAATATAAGTTCCATGGAATATTAGGAGTTAAGACCTGGCAATCACATGAATTATTCTCTAATTAATTAATTAGACTTACTGCGAAAACTCTAAACAACGTAATCAATTCAAGCACTTGTGTTTCTGATTCACCAACTAGTAGAGTATATTAGTGTGGGGCTTCATGGACACAATATTAACAGGGCAAGGCGACTAGTTTTTTTTTGTTTTTTTTTAATGGAGTATTTCTTCCATTTAATTTTACTTGTCATTTATTTTTAAAATAGATTTTTATTTTTACTTGTTATTTTTGACATATCAAGAAAAGATAATTCATGTTTTATCTTAGCATTAAATACTTATTCTCTAAATCATCTTCCAAGACATAATAATAAACATCATATATATATATATATATATATATATATATATGAGAGGTGATAGAGTCTACGTGTTAACACCACAAAAAAAGACTCTTTAATTAATTAAAAATTATTATTTAAATATAATAGGATTAAATAATAAATTACTAATTATTTTTTAAATATATATATATATATATATATATTACAAGAGGTGATAGCACCTACGTGTCAGCATCATAAAAAAGTCTTTTAAATTAAATATTTAAATATAATAGGGTCAAAAAATAAATTAATATCTTTTTTTGAAAAGTATGATTATTAATTTTAAAATGTAAAACTAAAAAGAATAAAAAAAGAAAAAAAAAGAATTGCATCACGTCAGTAGTGCAGAATTTGAAGGACAATGTCAATTAAAAATATTAATTACACATAATAGAATTAATAATAAATTACTAAAATTTAAAATAAAATAAAATTTTAAAATTGAGGGTAATTTATTAATTTTAAAATTCAAAAATAAAAATCACCGCGATGGACATTTGAGAATTCTAAGGAATAAGTTCGCATCATAAAAAATTGAATTTGCAAAATTAATATAAAATCTGAATTTGTAATACTAAGAATAATAGTTTAAAGTATTATTTAAATAAGAATAATATATATTTATATAATAGGAGATGTGATAGTGTCTACGTGTCAACACTACAAAATAGGCTTTTTAAAATTTAATTAATTAAAAATTATTATTTAAATGTTATAGAATTAAATAATAAATTAATAATTATTTTTTAAAAATTATGATAATTAAATTTCAAATGTAAAGTTAAAAAGAAAAAAAGAAATGCACCACGTTAGTAGTGCTAAATTTGGAGGACAATTTCAATTGAAATTATTAATTATATTAACTAATAAATTACTAAAAATTATTTTTTAAGAATATAGAAGTAAATATAACTCGTTGAACGATTAAATAAAGGATTGATGGAGATGGGTTTTGGTGGTTGGGGGGTCCTAACATCACAAAGTCTCTATGTCATGATTGTGGTGTACTTCACAACCATATGTTAGAATCTACGCAACGTGGTTGTGTAGAGCTTTATTTCTAGGAAATTTAATCTTATGCTCTGATACCAAATTTGTCACGACCCGGACTCTGGAATTCGAATCGCAATCGGCGTCGTTAATCTCTCAGAGATCGCATTAACTAATATTCAAATTACCCATTTAAAATGGATAGTTAAATAAATAAAATGGATAGAAAATGTACTTTTACACATCTAAAGAGTGATAAAGGGTGGGGATAGTAAGTAAGACTTTTTCTTTAACTTTCTTTTTACATTTTTATTTAGGATTGGGGGGAGTGTTGGGGCTGGTAGGGGTATCTTCTATATCTATATAATAGGAGAGTTAATAGCGCCTACCACAAAAATAGGCTTTTTTAATTAATTAAAAATTATTACTTAAATGTAGTAGGTTTAAACGATAAATTAATAATTATTTTTTAAAAAGTATGGTTATTAATTTTAAAATGTAAAATTAAAAAGAAAAAAAGAAATGCACCACGTTAGTAGTGCAAAATTTGAAGTACAATTTCAATACCAACATGGGTTGTGATGCACTGGTGGGAGTGCTTCACCCTTAACCAGAGGTCTCGGGTTCGAGCCCTGGGTATGTAGAAAATCCTGTTGGGAGCGCCACCCCCAAATGGACCTACAATGCGCGATCCGAATTTAGTTGGAGCTCCAATGTGGGCTCCGAATACCGAGTGGAAAACCAGAAAAAAGGTACAATTTCAATTAAAATTATTAATTACATGTAATCAAATTAAATAATAAATTACTAAGAATTTAAAATAAAATAATTTTTTAAAATTAAAGGTAATTTATTAATTCTAAAATTCATAAAAAAAATACCATAGACATTTGAGAATTCTAAGGAATAAGTTGGCATCATAAAAGAAATTTGCAAAATTAAGATAAAATCTGAATTTGTAATACTAAGAATAATAGTTTAAAGTATTATTTAAATAATAATAATAATAATAATTTATTATTTATTTTAAAAAAATAAACACAAAAATAATTATTAATTAACTTTGGAGCAGTTTTTACCACTTTAAACAAAAAAACAACTTAACTGCTTCATTTCTCCACTAACTCCACTTCATGCAACCCCACATTCTTTTTTTGATAAATTTAAAAGTCAAATTTTAAGTAATAACATGATCCATGATGTTTAGGGTTATTTACATTACATTAGAATATAATTTATACATTTATTATTCGAAAAAAAGGGCCTAAAATATTATTAAAGTATTAGAAATGGTACAAAACTATCCTCCATCCACCTATTGGCTCCAAAATACCTTTTCCACCCATCTATTGACTCCAAAATATCCTTGTCATCCACTTTTCAATTCAAAATTGACCACGTTTAACGATTTTAAATTTAAATTATTTAAATATTTTTTAAATAAATGACGCTCAACTATTTGTTATAATTTAACTTATTAATGTAATTTATAAATCAATCGACTGCCACTCATTACTAATTAAACTCCACTCAATTAATAATCCTCCCCCCCCCCCTTACTAATGCAACATGAAAGCTTACTGCCAATGAGTGTTTCTAAAAATTTGAGGTGAAAATGCCTATAGAAGTACAATATATTCAAATACTTTAATCAAAACATATTATAATTCAATTAAAGTTTGAATATTTAAAACAAATCATAAATATTTATAAAATTATATTTAAAAAAAGTACATGAATTAATTCAGGATGTACTACTTCTTTACCTTTAATCATAAATTTCGAATTCAAACTTAAAGAGAATCCTATTAAAAGTGTCCTCCTAAATAAGCGGCTCAACCTAAGTTTAATCGGGGATTCGATTCGGACTCGAATAATTTTGAATGTCATTTTTCAGAAATCTGTAATTTCGTCGTGTTTTATAGTAGTGTTTAGGACGATTTTGATAGTAGAATTGGTTTATTAATTGGGTGGAGTTTAATTAGTATGAGTGGTAATGGGTTGGTTCATAAATGATATTAATAAATTAAATTATAACCAATAGTTAAGCTTCAAGTATTAAAAAATATATTTATACAGTTTAAATTTAATACCGTTAAATAAATTGTCAATTTTGAACTCAAAGGTGGATGACAAGGGTACTTTGGAGCAATAGGTGGATGAGAAGGGCATTTTGGAGCCAATAAGTGGATGGAGGATAGTTTTGTACCATTTCCAATACTTTTGAGGATATTTTAGGCCCCTTTCCGTTTATTATTTGACGCAAATGTATACGTTGCTTTCTCTTCTTTCTTCATTACTAATTCTTCTCAATTCTGAAACATGAAGTTGTTTTCTCTCCTTTAGTACTTCTTAATTGAGAAAATTTTGTCTCTTCATACTAATTTCATCAGCAAATTATCAACAAGAACATGTGGCAAGATACTAAATTTATTTTGCTAAAGTTAATTCTATCGAATGTAATAACTTGGTAAATTCACCAATCTTTACATATCAAAAGTAGTATATGTATCTCAAATTTCTATTATCGAAAATAGTGTCATAAATTATATTGAAAATATTGTTATTGTATTATCGAAAATAAACTCTTTAATTGTATAAATTCAGTTCAGCATTAGTCTACATGTTCAAGTTATTTTTATAGTTTTTCAGATTTAGCTTACAAGAAATTAAAGATCAACAAACTCACAAGTTGGTAGTAAGTATTTTTTCCAAAATAGAGGCTTATCATTTCTTTTTTTTCGTTCAAAAGATAATATTTATTTACTGTTCAAGTTTAATAAAGTTCTTTATATTTAATTGCTTCTATGAGATACTTGCTAAAAAAAATTGGTCCTATGCTTTGATAGTTACAATATAATGGACATAGTTGATTTTTTTGTTATTTATTTATGTATTTTAGTAGCTAATTATTATTCATCATCCGGGCATTGGATAATTCATTAAAATATGTTCATCTTTAACTCAAGTAATATGCCATAATTATATCATATTTCGTTAATAATGAAAATATATAGGATAATTTAATTTGATCATCACTAACATATTTAAATTATGGCTAAATCATGTTATTTACTATTATTTGCATTATGTAGTCTCTTATAAAATTTATATTAGAGTACATATTAGCAGTTTAAGTTTCTTGAATGTGAGAGGTATTATTGTATTATACTATGTAATTCATTTTGGGTGAAGAAAGTATATATTTATTGAAAATTTCTACTTAATATTTGTTTTTGTGTGTGTTTGTTTCGATAGTATAAGCAACATTTCTTTGAAAATAATTACAAAATTGCATTAATAAAAAAGACACATGAGGCAGTTAAGATAGGCATATTTAATTTTTTATTTTATCAATTTTAAAATTTTAAATTCTAAAAGTATTAATAATTATTTACAATTCAACCTATAAAATTGAGATCAGAGTTACAACTTTCTTATTCCACTAAAATGAAAAGAATTATAAAATAGATTTCATTTACAATTTAAAAACAAAACAGAAAGTTAAATAAATTTTTTAATTTAAATTAAATAAACATGAAAGCATTTATGAAAACTATACATGTATGTTACTGCTTATTAGAAGAGGCTACAAACAAGGGAGAGTTGGCAAAATAGTCACTCTCAAAATTTAATTGAGTATTTAGACAAAAATCTTCAAAGAGTGGTACTTTATACACTAATTATGACGTCGTCCATTATTCTTTTAAAATATAGATCAACTCTAAAGTTTTTGATATTACACTTTAGTTCCCCTACCCCTTTCAATAATATTTTTATTTTTCTATCATTATTTTCAGATTTAAAAATAATTAAAAAAGAAAATATTTTTCAAGCTCAAAAAAGCTCCCGTTTTCCAACTGTTTTTCACCTATTTTTGTCAATTCCGACGATTTTTCAAGCGAAATCTTCCTCTCACAACTGAAAATTTTCATTCTTGCTCATTGCCTCTAGTGTTATACTATTTTTTAAAACTTTTTGTAAAAAATATTTTTTACACCACTTTTACTAGCTTGAAAAACTTGAAAATTCCACCCAATACCTTATTAGTAGATAAATTCCATAGTTTAGAAGCCCTACTAATACATCTCTTCATTCCGGAACTAGCAGAGTACCTATTACATTCGATTTTATATATTGACATTTTTTGAAGAATTTATTGCCAGTCCTTGCCCAGTTATAAATCGATATCGTAATCTAGGATCGATCATTGTGGTCTATAATGTCAGTAGTTACAATAATTATTTTTAATGGTGATTATATAAATGTATGTGGAAGGAGACTCCTAAATGTTGGATTTGAAAATTATCTAGTAAGGTGACGACGGTCATCCCATTTTGTCGTAATGATTTATACACAACATGGTTCGTATCGTAATTGAGATGTTGGAATTTAGATTGCGAGCCAAGCGAAGTTAAAATTAGTTATCTAATGAGTGAAAGGGGAAAAAATACATCCCACATTTATAAAAAAAATAAATGACAACCAAGTGTCCTTGTACATGTTGGATGTCACCGCCGATCGCACTAGGCTAATATTAAAAATAAATTAAATATTGTCGTGAGGTCTTTGGTAGTCCTCTCACCCACCCTACAATCGATGACGACGATTCGATTGAAGATAAAGTTTGGGTGATCATTGATATAGATGGTCATCCCAATGGAATAGTTGTAGGGTTCAAATAGTGTGTACCACATGAATTGTTAGATGTTTATATTCTTTCAGTACCCTTGTCGATATTGTAGACACATAAATTGTATTGGATCAAATTCATACAAAATTGAATTAAATTCATGTTTATTTGGGCCAAATAATTAATTTGGGCTTTACAAATAAATAAGTTTATCTTATTAAATTCAAATCCAAGGTTCATTTCACCTTGAAGCCCAAACTCATGCCACGTGTCATAGTGACTAGGCATCCAAGACCAACAAGGTGACGCCACGTGTCCAAATGAGGTGGTAGTCCAAGTCAAATGCAAGAACGAATCAAAATGCGCCAAGTGTCAAAATGACATCCTTTGGCCAATCACAAGCAACCTTGTCCACTCCCTACAACTATAAATAAGGGATAGACATGACATTTAAAGGGATCCAGAAAACTCTTCAACAAGCATTCAGCAAATTGGAGAAAGCTACAACATCAACATCAATAGTTCTTCGAAGAAGTGATCAACAGAGTTCTTCTCGGAGATCGACCTACAACGACGAAGCATTTTCCGACGTCCCGGAGATCGACAACATCTCAAGGGGGTCTACATCATCTAACAATTCGGGAAATACGTTACTGAAGGCCCTCGAATTGCGGAGAAACTTAGGAGAGAGAATCAAGAGAATAACGCAATTGTACTCACAACGATTCATTAATAAAACTCACATTTTTCTTTTATTTATTTTGCTTGCAGTTAATTTTCTGCGCTTACAAAAATTTGTTGCGAACAAATTTGGCATGCCCAGTGGGACCGATTCTGCTCTTCATTTCTTTCTCTTGCAAATCAAAAACTATAAAGGCTACTACTGCAATAGCGTTCAGAAAGAGTTGTCATTTTTCTAACAAGGACTCTACTGATGTCGTGTCTGCTGGTCTAAGTCATGTTGGCCCAATTACTCGGCGTAAGTTCACTTCTTTGGAGGCGATGAAAAGCGACAACTCTCATACGATGGTCATGAGTGCAACACCTAGGGGCAATCTTGCGCATGTATTCTTCGGAGAATCTTCTCAAATTGGCTCCAATTTTGGTGATTCTGAAGATTCAATGGATTCTCCAACTTCAATGAATGTTAAAGCTTTGATGGCTGACTCAACTGACATGGACGAGAAGTTTGCGATGATGGAGCAAACCATTAAGGCCTTGAAGATCTGTTGATGACAAAAATCTTCATATTACTCAACTTATGAACAAGTTGGAGGCCTTTACACCTGGAGAGTTAAGTCACACTCCTACTTGTCCATCTGGTTTTGATCAACGAAACAAGAATGTTGAGGAATCTCTAGCGAAGTCCAAGTTTCAAAAGGAGAAACAATCTGCTTCAGTTGCTGCACTATCTGTCCAACAGTTGCAAGACATGATAACGAACACTATCAGGGTTCAATATGGTGGAACACCACAAAGTTCCTTATATTACTCCAAGCCATATACCAGACTGCTTGATTGTCAATCCATGCCGACAAACTATCAACCACCAAAGCTACAACAGTTTGATGGCAAGGGGAACCCAAGGCAACATATCGCGCACTTTGTTGAAACTTGTAGCAATGATGGAACACATGGTGACCTCTTGGTAAAACAATTTGTTCGTTCGCTGAAAGGGAATGCATTCGACTGGTACATCGACCTGGAACACGAGTCCATTGATAGTTGGGAGCAACTCGAGAAGGAATTCCTCAATCGTTTCTACAGTACTCGCTGAACCGTAAGCATGATAGAGTTGACCGACACTAAGCAAAGAAAGGATGAGCCAGTGGTGGATTACATCAATCGATGGAGATCATTAAGTTTGGACTGCAAAGATCGTCTTTCTGAAATATCTGTCGTGGAAATGTGCATTCAGGGCATGCATTTGGGACTTCTATACATACTACAAGGAATCAAACTGCGAAATTTTGAGGAACTTGCTACACGAGCACATGATATGGAGTTGAGCATCGCAAGTCATTGGAAGACATCTCCTTTTGCTGATTTGACAAAGGAAAAGAAAGAGTTCAAGAAAGGCATGACCTCAAAGATCCATACTAAGGAATCTATGGCGGTGAAAGCAACTTCTGTGAAGGTCACCACCAAGGTAAACTAAAAGAGGAGGAAGACCCAAGTCAATATCCAAGAGAGGAGAGGCGACGTCCAACCTTGAAGGAGTAGAGGCAAAGGTTTACCCATTTCCAAATGCAGATGTACCTATGATCCTTGAGGAATTACTAACCAAAAAAATTATTAATCTTCCTGAATCAAAGAGGCCCAAAGAGATCAATAAGGTTGGTAATCCTAGATATTGCAAGTTCCATCGCGTCCTTGGCCATCCGACAAGTAAATGCTTTATCTTGAAGGAGAAAATCATGATGTTGGTAAGTGAAGGAAAAATCATCATTGACCAAGATGAAACGGCGAAGGCAAATCATGCTAGTGTAGCACCAAATAAAAAGAAGTGCTCAAGGTCGTCATCTATTCCAAACACCACCTTTTTGCGATTCGGAAGTTTAGCGCCTATTTAAGTCGATGTTCCAAGAAAAACTCTTGAGGGTTCGCTAGAGATACACAACCACAATGAAAGTGAAGTTGATGGTTGGACTTTGGTTACTCGTAAGAAGCGGAGACATCAAGAAGTTCTTAGGATACGACTTCCTAAGACAAGAGCAACAAAGAGTGATGTGAATCAACTGCAACCATCAAAAAGCGTCAAGCCTCATACTAGCCGAAAGATCAATGGTTCTTCATCGCAGGAGGTTCGAAGTCCCATTACATTGGATGAATTATTTCCTAAAAAATTCTTTTGCGGTAGTCAAATTAGTGAAACATATGTTATTTCCATCACAGACGAAACAAAGGAAAGCGAAGGGGAGCATAATCCAACAATAACACAAGAACATCAAACTAATGAAAAAGTTGCCCCATGTTGTGCTACAATATCCTTCACAGATGATGACTTGTTGTTAGGGTCTAAGCTACACAATAGGACCTTATTTGTTGTAGGGTCTATTCGAGAACAACGTCTCAATCGCATACTAGTCGATGGTGGTTCGGCAGTCAATATCATGCCAAAAGTTATTCTGAAAAAACTTGGGATCTCTATTGATGAATTGTCCAAAAGTAACCTAACGATCCACTATTTCAATCAAGGAGCACAACGATCCCTAGGAAAGATTCGTGTAGGATTTTCCATTGGCGATGTGAAATCAAACACTTTGATTCATGTCATAGATGCCAAAACATCCTACAACTTGTTGCTCGGACGTCTTTCGGTTCATGAAAATGGAGTGGTGTCATCTACTTTGCATCAATGCATGAAGTATATGAAAGATGGTGAAGTAGTCAAAATTGATGCAGACATCAATCCTTTCACTGAGACGGAGTCATATTTTGCAGATGCAAAATTCTACTTATATTTTGGAAAATCAAATATGAAGAAACATGAAGAAGCCGACTCAATTGATTTCGAAGATAGTAAAGTTCAATGGGCTGCTATCAAGATGTCTAAGAAAAGAACGGAAAAGGCTTCCATTAAGCTTTCACCATCTAAAGGAGACTTGCAGACTAATATGGATGATGAGCAGCCAATTTTTCATTATATTCCACGTGAATGTAAAAAAAAGGGACAACCACTGCTAGAGGAGAGCACTCAACAAGTCCAGCCACCGAGGAAGGAACTTAGTCACATAACCCTCCAAGATTTGAAGGAGAAAATGATTGTCACAGTCGCACAAATCCCGTGTATCGCTTTGAAGCCCTCCAAAGGCAATATCCAAGTTGGTAAGATAAAAGGGAACTTTGATCAAAAGGTCTTCACATTGTTTGAAAAATCAGGCTATGATTTCTCAAAGCCAGCGAAGTTAGGAGAACTCAAGAATGAAGTCACTGGTGAAAGATACACGGGCTTACAAAGTCTCAAATGCAGTTGAGAAAGCAATGATATCATGTCGTCACTCCTAAGTTTGGGTTAGGATTCATCTTGCTGGAGCCTCTTCGAATTTCGTCTAAGAAGGGGAAAGAAGTAACTTCATCCCACTACACCTCTACAAAAAAGACAGAGGAAGCTAAGGAGGGTAAAACATCACCACGGACTTTGGTGTTCAAACGCATTGGAAGACTGACACCTCGCATCTCTACATTTGAAAGATTAGGCTGAAAGGGTGAAAAAAGATCCTCTAAATAAGTGGATGAATATGTCACCACCTCAAATACCTCTGTATTTCATCGCTTAGGAACCAAAAGAAAGTCATTATCCGAAAGGAGGTTGCTGGAGCATGAAAATCAAGATTTTTGTGATGTAATTGACGATGAGGAGATTCACAGTGTATTCCCATCACGTATGAAAAAAAGTGTTGTATTGTCAATCACCACTAATGGTTCTTTAAAGGTGAAAAGAAGCACAATTGTTGTCATCAACCAATTTCATGAAGAAACCAAGAAGGAGGAAAATAAAGTCATCACGGTGTTCGTGGGAAGTGAGGTGGAAGATTCAAACTTGGCACAATCATCCTATCACATAACAGTGGAAGAGGGCCCAGACGTTGATGATACGAATGATGATCTCCTAGAGGATCCCCCTCAACTGGAAAATGGCGTACAATCAACCGTAGACGATCTCAAGGAACTAAATCTAGGCACTTTGGAATATCCACGTCCAATCTTCATTAGTGCACTTCTTACACCAGAAGAAAAGAGGAAATACTTCAAGTTATTGTTTGAGTTCAAGGATATTTTTGCTTGGTATTACAAAGAAATGTCGGGTCTTAGTCCCAGGATAGTTATTCATCATTTGGGGATAATAAAGGGAACACGTCCTATAAAGCAATCACAAAGAGTGTTTCATCCTGAGTTGGTAACACAAATTGAAGTAGAGGTCAACAAGCTCATCGAAGCTGGATTTATTCGATAAGTGAAGTACCCATTGTGGATCTCAAATATTGTACATGTTAAAAAGAAGAATGGTCAAATAAGCGTCAATTTTGATTTTTGAGATTTGAACAAGGCGTGTCCAAAAGATGCTTCCTTTTGCCGATCATTGAGCTTATGGTTGATGCTACAACTAGGCATGAAGCTATGTCATTTATGGATAGATCATCTGGATACAATCAAATAAGAATGTCTCCTAAAGATGAAGAATACACTGCCTTTCGAACTCCAAAGTGAATTTATTATTACAAAGTGATGTCATTTGGTCTGAAAAATGTTGGTGCCACCTATCAACGTGCAATGCAAAATATATTTGATGACATGCTTCATAAGAGGGTGGAATATTACGTCGATGACTTAGTGGTAAAGACGAAGCAAAGGGAACACCATATTGAAGACCTTTGAATTATTTTTAAAAGGTTAAGAAAGTTTGACTTAAAGATGAACCCACTCAAATGCGCATTTGGGGTCACCTCAGGAAAGTTTCTTGGCTTCATTGTGTGTCACCGTGGAATTGAAGTTGATCCTGCAAAGATTGATGTTATTCAAAAGAAGTCTGAGCCAAAGAACTTGAGAGACCTCTGCAGTCTGCAAGGAAATTTGGCATTCATCCGGAGGTTTATTTCTAACCTGGCTGGACGATGTCAACCCCTCAACCATTTTGATGAAGAAAGATGTTCCTTTCCACTGAGACCAATCATATCGAAATGACTTTGAAAGTATCAAAAGATACTTGAAGAATGCACCTGTATTAGGGGCAGCAACTCCCGGAAAGCCATTGATACTATACATTGCATCGCAAGAGCGATCACTTGGGGCACTTCTTGCTCAAGAGAATGAAGCTAAGAAAGAACAAGCATTGTACTATCTGAGTCAGACCTTGATAGGAGCCGAGTTGAATTATACTCCCATTGAGAAGATGTGCTTAGCATTGTTTTATGCAATAAAAAAATTGAGGCATTATTTTGAAGCTTACACTATCAAGCTAATTTCTCGAGCTGATCCCGTGAAGTTCATAATGACTCGACCAGTTCTCTCGGGACGTCTAGCAAGATGGTCTATATAGTTTAATCAATATGAGATCATATAC
This sequence comes from Solanum sitiens, assembly GCA_016801875.1. Classification (NCBI taxonomy): domain Eukaryota; kingdom Viridiplantae; phylum Streptophyta; class Magnoliopsida; order Solanales; family Solanaceae; genus Solanum; species Solanum sitiens. The sequence continues at coordinate 603,207 of JABWTJ010000412.1, read as the reverse complement.
ACACCTCAAAACGTTGTGAAGGGGCAAACGCTTGCTAATTTCCTTGCTGATCACCCTCTTCCAAGAAAATGGGAAACTTCTGATGAGTTCTCTGATGAAGGCCCATTTTTTACTGAAGAGCTGCCAGCCTGGACAATGTTCTTTGATGGATCTGCACGCCGAGAAGGAGCCGGGACAGGAGTGATGCTCATATCTCTAGAACGACTAATCTTACCATTCTCATTTGTTCTAGGTGAAACATGTTCCAACAATGTTGCAGAATACCAAGCTTTGATTGTGGGGCTTGAAATGGCATCAGATATGAAGATTCCTCAATTGGATGTATACGGTGACTCACAATTGATCATCAATCAACTCTCGGGGAGGTACGAGGTGAAGAAAGAAGATCTTTTGTCATATCACCAATATGCTACTTTCTTACTTTAAAGGTTTGATCAAGTGTTTTTAAATCACGTTCCAAGAGAAGAAAATCGTATGGCAGATGCTTTGGCTAACTTGGCTACAACAATGACACTTGGAGAAAATGAGACAACAAAGGTGTGTGTATGTCATCGATGGGTTATTCCTGGTTGTCTTGATCTTCAAGTCGATGAAAGCCATCATACATCTGTTCGAATGGTTGAAGAAGAAGATTGGAGAAAACCACTAATTGAGTATCTTGAACATAGAAGGTTGCCTGAGGATCCACGAGTAAGAGTAGACATTACGAGAAGGGCACCACGATTCTTTTTTCATGATGGAATGTTATTTCGTCGTTCTTATGAGGGACTATTCTTGTGGTGTCTTGACAAAGAATAAGCTCAACAAACAATGGAGGAGGCGCATTCTAGAACATGTGGAGCACACCAATCGGGGCCTAAACTTCATTTTCGCATCAAGAGGATGGGTTACTATTGGCCAACAATGGTGATGGAATGCTTAAAGCATGCTAAAAAGTGTCAAGCGTGTCAATTCCACGCTAATTACATCCATCAATCTCCAGAGGCTCTGCATCCGACTGTAGCCTCGTGGCCCTTCGACGCATGGGGACTTGATATTGTTGGACCTCTTCCAAAGTCATCAAAAGGATAAATGTATGTTTTGGCTGCCACTGACTATTTCTCTAAATGGGCTGAAGTTGTACCATTAAAAGAGGTAAAGAAGGAAAATGTTGTTGATTTTATCAAATCAAACATAATTTTTAGATATGGCATACCAAGATGTGTAGTTACTGATAATGGAACACCGTTCAACAATAAACTAATGAGTAGTTTGTGCGAGAAGTTCAGTTTTAAACAACATAAATCTTTAATGTACAATGCACCTACCAATGGTCTTGCTGAAGCTTTTAACAAGACATTCGGTAACCTATTGAAGAAAGTAGTTGCAAAGAATAAAAGTGACTGGCACGAGAGAGTTGGTGAAGCTCTGTGGGCATATCGTACAACCTTTAGAACGGCTACGCAAGCGATCCCGTTTTTATTGGTGTATGGCGTAGAAGCGAATTCCATCATTGCGAATAGCAGTCCAAGAGGGACTTACAACTTAAAGCAATGCTCAACTTCGTCTAGTAGAGTTGGAAGCATTGGATGATGATAAGATTGATTAGGGTTGGTATGATGTTGAATTGAAATGTCTTTATTTATGGCTTGTGAGTTGTTGGCTAAGATGTAATGATATAAGGTTGGTGATGGATTGCCTATGTACTTTATTATGATATGGTGATGTAAATGTGCTAACCTCACATGTGTGAATTGTATTGAAAGAACAATACGCATGCAATTCCTATGGATATATGACAATGACTATATAAGGGGTAGACCTCTATGACCTAAACTAAGTTATGATTATTAATGAAAGACATTTCAAAAGGGAATCCAGCTTAGAACCGAGTGAACTAGAGTGTGTCCCTTCCCACATATGGAAGGTAGGTTCACTAATGTACTCATGAGATTGGAGACTATAATACATGTAGCATAAAGAGGGTCCCAAATACATCTCCTAGTTCTTGAACTATGTTGCCCCCATAAGAATACTAGTTAGTGGATCCACATAGATGCTATGTTCATGCATTGGTACTACCTTGGCAAGTAGTCCACCTTCTTTCGGTGTTGGGTTCCATGACACCGAATTCTCATTAGCTAATGTGGTCTATGTCGATTAAGGAAAGATGTTTCCAAAGGTAAAATGAAGTAAAGTGAACTCTAACTAGGATGACCTAAGGGGTTTGGCTTAGTATAGGTAGAGGTATGGGACTCTACCTATACATTGCACTAGTTAGCCTTGAGGGAAGTCTTAGAAAGATGTTCTTATGTGCTTATATGCTTATAAATGTAAATGATATGTATATGTTGATCTTACCTATTAATGACACTATGTGATATTGGTTTCACTTATGAACCTGTGGTTGGTCTCTATTGCTAAAGTATAATGATGTCTACTCTTAATGATATAGCATGTAAAGTTGGCATTGCTTATAGTTCTTGTTGGATTTACTTGGTTGAGTGAGGTTATGGGGCCTTACTTAGTCATTGCACTAGTGGACTTAATGGGGGTGTATAAGTGATGGTCCTGATTAGGTTATGACATTATGAACTCTTATGCATGATTGTTGATAGTATAACTTGATGATAGAGTTGTCTTGATTATGTGCTCAATTATGTTGATATGCATGGTGACTTGACTAGACTTGGTATTGTTGGTCTTGTGATGTACATGGTCTTGACTTAAGTAATATGTGTGTATTGACTTGTATTGGTTCTTGAATGTGCATAACGTATTTCTAAAGTGACTTCGCATGCTTTTGAATAAATGTCCCTTTTGGCATGATTTTTATGTTGTATGTGCATATGATCCTATACTTAGTACAAGTTATGTGCTAACCCCATTTCTTTCTTTTTCCCCAATATTTTAGGTTCCGCCCGTTGAGGAGATTTTGGTCATTTGCACGGAAGGCTTGGAATCATTCTCCAAGTGGGTATGTCCTCAAGTCTGAGGATGATGCCTTGCTAACTCTAGTTATATTTCTTTATTGTAGTCTAAAGACGATCATTTCATTCTACTTGTTCCAAGATATTGTTGTAAGCCCTAAGTGGCATTTATACATTGTGTAAGTCTTATGCCCATGTTGATTCGACTCCGTTTAGATGGTTTAATATGAGACTTCCCTTTTAAGACTATGTTATGTATCTTATATATATGTTTGTCATAAAAGTAGAAGACTATGTAATTTTCTTATACGAAGGGTCTGTGTATACTCGATATGAATATATTATGTGTAAGCGAGAGGTCTAAGTAAACCTCATGAAGTAGTGTAGATGAAAAGTTTTAAATTTTCCGCATTTTTAACCTATGAATGTAATGATGAATGCTAAGAGGCTAGTCTTAGTCCTCTCCGAGGACGACGACGCCGTTACGTCTAGGGGGTGCTCCCCGGATGTGACAGGAATGTTCATTTACGAGGTCCCAAAACTTTCTATCGCACTTCCTTGTGTTCAAAATCATATTATCATCTCCTATCCATATATCTCGTGACCTATGAGTGAGCTATTAAGTTAATACAGAAGGATCAAGTGGACCAGGATCCAGTTGGTATGTATTATTACTAGCCATAAAAAAAGATACCTACACACAAATGAATGTTTTTAAAATAATGAACAAAATTCGCACAATTATTTCACCACCAACATAAAGTTCAGTGATATCAATTAAAAATATAAGCTTTTCAAAAATAAAATAAAATGCAAACTCTTGAAGAAATTTGTATGTCATTAACAAAAAGGAAAACAACATATTTATCAAATTAAAGATCAAATGTATAAGTGTGTGACAAAATTACCTCAATCAGAAGATCAAATATATTCTTTCAAAGTCTTCTCACCAATTTTTGCAAGTAAAATGCCAACCTCGTTTGAAATTTTGGAAGTTTCACCCCTATATAAATCTCTTGTAGTGTGTCGAATCTTCAACAATTGAACAAAATGATTTCAAATCGAGTGTAGTTAGAGTGTCAATTTTGTAAGAGGCGGGGGGTTTTCTTCCGGCAATAATTGCAGTTGGGTTAGGAATAAAGTGGTGAGAGGTGAGGGTTTTGTCTTTCAAGCAGTAGTTGTTGGAGTCTCTAACATTTTCCATTCTGGGTTTTGTTTAGTTGATATGAATAAATGGGCCACATTACACGCGGGCCACAATCGTTATTCAAGATAACGTTTTATGTTTAAAACGTTATTTCTAGTCACATCAATCAATTTTGTAACTTTTTTGCCCATTATTTTTTCAATTAAATAAAGCCTAAAATGTTACTGTCAACCACGTTTATACTAATTTCATAAAAAAAATTAAAAGTGTACTATTTTGGTAAATTGATTTAATAATGGCTTATTTTGGTCAAAAATTCCTCTTTTGATTTATGGGAAACTTTCACATATAGCCACTTAAAAATAATTAATTACTCTCCATAGTTATAGTTTGATAATTACAATTTGTAGCTACATGTTATATGGAGGAGAGAGGAGAGCGAGACTAGGAGAGAGGGGAGAGGCAAGAGAGAGGGGGAAAAGAGTGGGAGAAAGGTGAATTGTATATGTATATTGGTTAGATAATTGTATATTATACATATGTATTTGTATATATGGAAAGAGAGATTAGGAGAGGAAGGAGAGAGGCGAGCGAGACTAGGAGAGGGAGGAGAGAGCCGAGAGAGAGAGGGCAGAGAGTGGGAGAGAGGTGAATTGTATATGTAGATAATTATATATTATACATATACATTTGTATACAGGGTATTGGGAGAGGTAGGAGAGAGGCGAGCAAGATAGGGAGAGAGAGGATAGAGGCGAGAGAGAGAGGGCCGAGAGTGGGAGAGAGGTCAATTGTATATGTATATAGGTTAAATAATTGTATATCATTCATATGTAGTTGTATATTCTGGCGAATTATACATATACAAACATGACTAATTATACAAATTCGAAGTCAGACCACGTAATTAATGTATAATGTTAGTCGAGTGGTAATTATAGCTAACTATAGCTATGATGAGTAATTGAATAGTATAAGTTTGCTTTGTTGCGTAATTTTCCTTGATTTTTATAGCCTTGGATCGTTTTTTTCAAAAAAACAAGGGTTTTAGTATTTATTATATTAAACAAGTAAAAACAAAATATACATTTTTAAAATATAGATCAAATAAAATGAAACGAAAATAGCATGTGTGATGAATGAAAATATTACTCTTTGTTCATCTCCAAGTATCTGTCATAAAGGTTGTTAATATATTAAATTAAATAAGTAAAAATAAAGATATATTATTTTATTGATGATTAAAAAAAGTCAACAGGTTATCAACTTTTATATATATATATATATATATATATATATATATATATATATATATATATATATATATATATATATATATCAACTTATTTTTTTATTTTTATATATATAAGTGGCAATAAGCACACAGCTGAAGGTTAACAATGTGTTCTTCAGCTGTGTGCTTATTTGCATAACTAACTATTTGGCCTACTAAATTTCAACCCCAAGGTCTGGAGTTCAAACCTTGCCAACATCTTTTTATATTTTTGTTTTAATTTCAGCTTCTTTTTTTTTCCGTAAATCAATTACTCCCTCTGTTCACTTTTATTTGCCATGTTACGTTTTGTAAAAGTCAATTTGACTAATTTTCAAAGTTACATTAGATTCTATTAATTTGATATTTTAAACAAAAAAAATTAGATACTCAAAAACTATATTGCAATTTTTTGCATATCAATATGATGAAAAAATATATTGTAAAATGTATGTCAAAGTTTTTATGATTTGACTTTAAAAATGGAAAGTATGACAATTAATAGTGGACGGAGGGAGTATTATTTTTTATAATTAAAGGCCTCTACATCTACTAATTGATTTACGATATTCACCAAGAAAAATTGTGTTTTAATTAGTAGAGGTCTTTAATTAATTTCAGCTTATTTATTGATTTGAGGCTTTTGACATTTCGTATGCGTAAATATATTTGTTATTCATATTTTAGTTATTCCGTCTTAACAACACAGGAGACAGCCAACATGTCTACTTCACATGTGTAGTTCCACGCTATAATTAACAACGTATTGACTCTTGAAATTCTATTTGTGCCACATATGTTAGGACAAGAAAAATAACATATATTATTTAAAATTACGTAGATACTATAAATTACAACAATTTGTAACTTAAGTATTTAAAAAGCATACTCCCTCCGTTTTAAAAAGAATGTCCTTATTTCCTTTTTAGTCTGTTTCAAAAAGAATGACCCCTTTCTTTTTTTGGCAACACTTTAACGTTAACTTTCCACGTGGCATATTTAAAACCACAAGATTAAAGGACATTTTGGTACATTTGACATAACTTTAATTTAGAACCACAAGATTAAAAAGTGTTCTTTCTTTTCTTAAACTCCGTTCAAAGTCAAAATAGGTCATCTTTTTTTAAACGGAGGAAGTATTAAAATTAATTGACTCTCTAAATTTTATCTATGTCATATAAAATGGGACAAAAAATAACATATATTGAGCCCGTGCTAGCACGAGCACATGTGTCTAGTAAGTGACAATAAACACACAGCAGAAGGTCCAAATGTTTACTTCACCTGTGTGCATATTTACATAATCAGTTGTTTGGCCTACTGGTTTAGGCTTGACATAGCAGCCCCAAGGTTTGCAATTCAAACCTTGCCGTCATCATTTTTTACTTCTTTTTTAATTTCAATTTTTTTTTTAATTTCAGTTTATTTATTGATTTCCTTGCTAACATCATTTTTTATTTCTTTTTTAATTTAAATTTCATTTTATTTATTGATTGAGGTTTTTGACATTTCATATGACGTATATTTCTTAGTCATATTTTAGTTATTTCATCTTAACCACACAGGAGGCAGTCAACATGTCTGCTTCACACTTGTGATTTCGCACTATAATTAACAACATATTGACTTGAAATTATATTTGTGCTACATATATTGGACAAGGAAAGTAACATATATTATTTGAAAATTACGTAAAGATCTTATAAATTACAACGATTAACAACTTAAAATATTTAAAAATCATATAAAAATTTAATTACCTCTCTGAATTTTATTTGTGTCATTATGTCACATAAAAAAGGGATAAAAAATAACAAATATTGAACATGTGCTAGCACGGGCGCATGTGTCTAGTAATCTTTAAAAGAAAGGACCACTTTGAAATATCTTCTTGGAATTTTGACTAGAACCATATAGGTGTGAATTATTATCCAATCTTTATTAATATCTTAAAGAAACTAATATTATTATTTTTATTTAAATATTATTTATCATAATAGTTGTATTATAGTGTCCGCCTTACTTAATAAAGAAATTATTGTTATAAATCCATTGAATTGTGTGGATTGTCCTTTAGATATACTCAAGACTTAATTGTATTCATGTATACATGTTTCCAAGGTGATAAGAATCATTTGGATAACTATGTATCTACTAATTGGGCATTTATCATGGTGACCTTTGGGGGTGATATCTCAACTCTATAAATAGAGATATCTTTCACCTTTTGTTGAACACACTTGAATAAGAAGAAAAGTCTTCTCCTTCATCTACTTCTCTTGCCTTCTTCTCTTTCTATTCTATTATTACTTTTATAACACGTTATCAGCACGAGACTCTATCCAATTAAGAGTGAGTTCTTGTTTTTCTTTAGCTCATATTTTGGTTGATCTCGTTATGAAGATCAAAGTATTATATGCATAAAATCAGGTATGTATTTTCTAAAATTTTTTTATGATTTAGAATACAATAATGTTCAGTCACTAACATTGACCAAGAACAAAAGAGATATACTACTATTGGTTGAATATGACATACTATATAAAAAAAAAAAAAAAAAACTTTAATGGAAAAAGGTATAAAGTTTTAATAGCATGAGTTTGAATATTATTTTGATTATTTTGAAAGACTCATAGGGTGAGTCATGTTGTATTTCGATCTATTATACTGTTGGTTAAGGGTAAGACGGTGGATTCAAGTCTCATCGCACCAAAATGGTAAGACATCAGGTTAAAGTCCGGATGCACCATAATAAAGAAAAAAATGTTTGAGGGTAAGACGATAGATTCATGTTCTATCGCACCAAAATGGTAAGACATCAATTTGAGTTTTGATGCACCGTGATTGGGTTCAAGTCCCATAGAATTATGGCGTAACACGCCTTATATGGGTAAGACATTGAGTTTTAGCCAATGCACCATATCGATGATAAAATGATGACTAAGAAAAATAATATATTTTTTATGAAAGCCTTGAAATTTGTCCCATTGAATTTGCTTCATTCCTTGAAAAGAATGTGGTAGCAACATATGATAACTTTGAAATCTGATGTTGACTTGCTCCATTCTATCGTATGAATGTGGTAGCAGTAAATAATTAGTCTGAAAGATGACAAATGATTAACGATATGAAAAAGGGCATGAAGGGACGGAATTATAATAGTCATCATTGTGGTAATTATAAAAGGAATAACATTATGGTTCTCCAATTAGTCCTTCAAAATGTGAAGGCAATTTTCATTATCAAAATGGTATGAAAGGTCATTGGACTTGTGAATGTTGTCGACCCAAAAATTTGACAAGTTTATAAATCCTCTATCAAAAGACAAGAAGATAAAGTAATGGTACACTTGATCTTTCAAAGTGATGTTGAGGTGTGTCATGTAAATATGATGAATTTTAAAGGCATGACAAAGTGCTTATAATGCAAATTTATGAAACACATATAAATGATTAGTCCATTCCTTGAAGAGAATGTGACAAGTGATGAGTATCATGAATGCTCCACCATTCTATAAGAGAATGGGTCAAAATGTGATAAAATCATTATTGGTTGGATATATGTCACAACTCACCTCTATGGGAGGTTTGAGAAAAATAATATATGTCAAAACTCACCTCTACAGGAGGTTTGAGAGGAAATAAATTTTATTTGACAGAAATGGTTAATGGTATTGTACGTTTATACGGCACTATGGTATGTTTATTGTGAACTACCGAATGGGCAAAAGAAAGAAATAGTTCTTGCCTATAAGGGTTGTAGTCATTATTGTGTGGCAATACAAATTTGTCATTGGTTGTGTACCTATGGTACAACAAAAGTAAAGCAAGAAACATGTCTTGCTCGTAATGTTTGACCATGACAATAATAATATAATTTCCTCCTTGAAGGAGATGTTCACCATAGGAATGGTGTCATGCAATATCTGATAGTACACAAAATTAATAGCAAGCTCTAACGAGTTGTGTTATTACCAGAGGAATAATATTGGGGTTGTAGTAAGTCTCAAAAGAAACTTTTTAAGTTTCAGATGAATTAAAAAGAAATATTGAGACTATAAATTACGAAAGAATTTGATATCTTTAAATTACTACAACCGAAGCGGGTTATAAATATTGATGTAAACGATTACTCATTTTTTTCCTCTTGTTTGTTGCATACAAACATGGACATGCTGATGAAATCACATGTAAAAGTAAACTGTAAGTGTACTGAAATAAAGATCAGTTGGCATGATCAGTTGGCCATTGCGATTAAATGTGATGCAAATATAATTGAGAATTCATGTGGTTTATATGATGAAGAAATAAAAGATTCTTCAAGAATTCTCTTGTGTTGCTTGTTTTCATTGTACCAGCTAAGGTTGGGATTGTAATTTCCTGAAATTTTTGGAACATATAAAAAGGTAAATAGGGGCCCATTCATCTGCCATGTGGATCATTTGCAACTATATGATAGAGTATCTATGCGATGATTACATGTACTTTGTTGTCAACTTACAAATTGGTGTTTGTATGGTTGTTTGCTCGAATTGTTAAATTTAGAGCATAGTTCCAAATTATGAAATTATATTGATAATGCTGGTTGATTTAGCAGAAATTGTATGCCTCCAATTATAGCTAAATCATGGTTATGAGAACAAAACTCCCAAATAAGATTTGATATGAGATAATTTTATTTAACATGTAGCAACACATGTTTGCATTAAGCCAACAAGGTTTCCCATCATAATTGGTTCAGGGTCAGGAACCAAATAATTTTCATCTAAAATGTTGAATGTGCGGTTATGATTTTAATTGCTCCAACACGCACGAAGATGAATTCCCAAATAAGGTTGGGGTGAATGTTAGATTTTCTAACATTAGGGGGAGAGATGATTGACAGCTGAAAATTATGTGTGAGGTTAATTATGAATTATCTAGATCCTCGTTAAATAAACATGTGAACTTAAAGTTCAAGAGATAATTCATTTGCATAATGTTGCAAATTAATTGCCAGATGAATGTACTGACCCTATGAAATAATTCAGCTGCAAATGCTCCAATGTGAAGTCCTTGAAGGACAGAGTCTATGATACGCCGGAAGCGTAATAGACCAATCGATTCCAAATATAAAATTCCTTGAAGAAGGAGAGGAGCAAATGATCAATATGGTCATAATAATGAGGCAAGTGCTATAAGAGAGCACCACGACAATGATGAAAGATGAAGAGATCTCAATAAGTTATGTCATGTTGGAATCGATATCAAATAACCGTCAACGGAATCTTTGATATGAGGTAGCGCTCAATGATAAAAATTGTGACGAGGATCTTGAATTCAAATCTGTCATAGAGTGGGACAGATAAATGATTGGCCAAGTAAAATGCATAATTCAAGTATATTTTGTTTCACTTAGAAAAGTGATGTTTAAATCAAGGTATAATGTCAGTGGGGTACAAATAAATTATTATGCGATAGTATAATCGTAAGATATCAAATACGGTTTGTGCCTTGGGGTATAAAGATTTATCGCAAAAATCCTGACATTATTGGAGATGTTTTCTCCAATGGTGGATGCAATGAGGTTTGTTTTGATCTGGCAACATATGAAAAACTTGAATGCATTTAACGAATATTGTAATGTCTAGCTAGACAATGAGGTTATATGAAAATCCTTGAAGCAATCGAGGTGTATGAAGCATATAAAAGTTTGAAGGAAACTTTTTCAACAAAGCTTCAGGAATCCTTATATGGATTGAAATAATCAAGGAACACAAAAAGAATGACCCTAATTGTCCTTGAATTTTTATGAAAACAGGATCTGAATTTGTTATAAATTGTTTGTGTTGATGACTTGAAATTACTAACACTCTTAAAGAGTTTTCAAAAGCTCTTGAGTGTTTGAAATGGTGAAAGGTCTTGGTAAGACAGAATGTTGTCTTGACCTACAGATTGATAATTTGACGAATGAAATATTTGTCCATCAATCAATATACATAGAAAAGTTTTGATGCAATTTTATATGGATAAATCACATTCATTGAGTACCCCAATGATTATGAGATCGCTTGAAATAATGATGATTCATTTGATCTCAAGAGAAGGATGAAGAGCTTTTGGTGATGAAACTCCATATCTTAGTGCAATCAGGGTACTAATGCATCTTGCTAACAATACTCGATCAGATATCTGTTTTGCAGTAAATTTACATGCAAGATTCGGTTCCTCCCCAACAAAAGGACACTGAAATGGTGTTATGTATATACTTGAATACTTTGAAGGACCATAGACATGAGTTCATTCTACTCCGAAGAATTCAAGTCAGAGCTGATAGTTATGCAGACGCAGAATATTTATCTGATCCGCATAAAGCACGGTCTCAAAAATGCTATTTGTTTGCACGTGGAGGCACAACAATATCCTGGTGATCAATTAAACAAATGTTGCTATGCAGAAATAAAAGCCCTCCATGAAGCAAGTCGAGAGTGCGTCTGGTTGAGATAAATGACACACCATATTCCGGAAATGTGTAGTTTTTCTTTGAAAAAGAATATACCAACCAAAGTGTACGAAGATTGGAGACATCATCGTAAGAAATAAAGTGATGTTTTAATCAGGGGGAGTATAATACGCGTTGCACTCTTTTTTCCTTGATCGAGGTTTTATCCCACTGGGTTTTCCTGGCAAGGTTTTTAATGAGGCAACAAATAATGCGTATCAAAAGATATGTGTACTCTTTTTCCTTCACTAGAATTTTTTCCCACATGGTTTTTCCTAGTAAGGTTTAACGAGGCACATTATCTATGGACATCCAAGGGGGAGTGTTATAAATCCATTGAATTGTGTGGATTGTCCTTTAGATATACTCAAGACTTAATTGTATTCATGTATACATGTTTCCAAGGTGATAAGAATCATTTGGATAACTATGTATCTATTAATTGGGCATTTATCATGGTGACCTTTGGGGGTGATATCTCAACTCTATAAATAGAGATATTTTTCACCTTTTGTTGAACACACTTGAATAAGAAGAAAAGTCTTCTCCTTCATCTACTTCTCTTGCCTTCTTCTCTTTCTATTATATTATTACTTTTATAACAATTATTAATTAAATTTTCATACTCATATTGTTCTTCCAAATAATTAGTTCTTTTTGAATGTTCACATTTATTTGTAAAATTCTCAAAAATTTCTTTAAGAGATGGATTACTAAAATTATTAATTTTTATTTATAGTTTCTTAATATGCGTGTAAAAAAATATGATTAACTAATATGGGACAGAGAGTACTACTATTTTCTTCTCTCTCTTTTTTGAGAATTATTTGGAGGTTTGAAGCTTGACAAAATTTAAAGCACCATTAAACGAAATTTATATCGGGCTTAATTTAAACCCAATTAGAACTTGAAATTTCAAATCTAAGAATTAGGAGTCTGTTTTGATCGGGTGTTATTTAATTTTGTTGCGATAGAAATTTCATTATATGCCTATGAAGTCCTAGTTACATATGCTTGAAGTTCAATCATATATATGTTAAATTTAGCCAACGTTAATATTACTGAAATTAGGTTTTGACAACTCAAACTTCTTATAACCACTTAAAAATAATTAATTACTCTCCATAGCTATAGTTTGATTATTACAATTTGTAGTTACATGTTACATGGCGGAGAGAGGCGAGCGAAACTGGAAGAGAGAGGAGAGAGGAGAGAGAGAGGGGAAAAGAGTGGAAGAAAGGTGAATTGTATATGTATATTGGTGAGGTAATTGTATATTATACATATGTATTTGTATATATGGCAAGAGAGATTGGGAGAGGGAGGAGAGAGGTGATCGAGACTAGGAAAGGAAGGAGAGAGGCGAGCGAGATCGATAGAAGGAGGAGAGAGGCGAGAGAGAGGGCAGAGAGTGGGAGAGAGGTTAATTGTATATGTATATAATTGTATGTTATACATATACATCTGTATATAGGGTAAGCGAGATTGGGAGAGGAAGGAGAGAGGCGAGCGAGATTGGGAGAGAGAGGAGAGAGGCGAGTGAGAGAGGGAAGAGAGTGGGAGAGAGGTCAATTGTATATGTATATAGGTTAAATAATTGTATATCATTCATATGTAGTTGTATATTCTGGCGAATTATACATATACAAACATGACTAATTATACAAATTCGAAGTCAGACCACGTAATTAATGTATAATGTTAGTCGAGTGGTAATTATAGCAAACTATAGCTATGATGAGTATTAAATAGTATAAGTTTGCTTTGTTGTGTAATTTTTCTTTGATTTATAGCCTTGGATTGTATATTTCTTTTAAAAGCAAGGGTTTTAGTGTTTACTATATTAAACAAGTAAAAACAAAATTTACATTTTTAAAATACCGATCAAATAAAATGGAACAAAAATAGCCTGTGTGATGAATGAAAATATTACTATGTCCATCTCCAATTATCTGTCATAAAGGTTGTTAATATATTAAATTAAATAAGTAAAAATAAAGATATATTATTATTGATGATTAATAAAAGTCAACAGGTTATAATCTTTAGAAGAAAGGACCACTTTGAAATATCTTCTTTGAATTTTGACTAGAACCATATTAGGTGTGAATTATTATCCAATCTTTATTAATATCTAAAAGAAACTAATAATATTATTTTTTATTTAAATATTATTATCATAATAGTTGTCTCATAGTGTCCGCCTTACTTAATAAAGAAATCATTAATTAAATTTTTCATACTCATATTGTTCTTGTAAGTAATTAATTCTTTTTGAAAATCTTCACATTTATTTGTAAAATTCTCAAAAAATTCTTTAAGAGATGAATTAATAAAATTATTTTTTTATTTATAATTTCTTAATATGCGTGTAAAAAGAAATATGATCAACTAATATGAAACAAAGAGTACTACTATTTTTCTTCTTTCTCTCTCTTTTTTAAAATTATTCGGAGGTTTAAAGCTTGACAAAATTTAAAGCACCATTAAACGAAATTTATATCTAATTGGGTTTAATTTAAACCCAATTAGAACTTGAAATTTCAAATCTAAGAATTAGGAGGCTGTTTTGATCGGGTGTTATTTAATTTTGTTCCGATAGAAATTTCATTATATGCCTATGAAGTCCTAGTTACATATATATGCTTGAAGTTCAATCATATATATGTTAAATTCAGCAACGTTAATATTACTGAAATTAGGTTTTGACAAGTCAAAACTTCTTATAATCTTTAAAGTTAGTTAAAGTTAATTTAAAGCGATTATATATAATAAAAAAAAATTATGAATTTCTACTATGCCTTAAATTGAGGTCCAAAATCAGCTATAAATGAACTTGCCCCTTTTAAAATCAAGATAATGTGGTGGCTCAGCTTCAGCTATTAATAAAAATATAAAATAATTAATTGGTTCTTCCCCTTATCTAGGGATTTTGTCTACCATGTCTTGCCAATTTTAGAGATCATTTTTGCAAGCTACATACCTGCAGTTAGCTAGCTGTTATCTTAAGGAATTATTAGTATTTAAGAAAGAAAAGAATAAACCAACTATTAATTTGGTTTTGATGCATCTGCAAGATATGATTAAAAAAAGATCTCATAGTAGAACATGTAAAGTGGTTGAACACCTTTCTTATTAATCAAATAAGTTTGAAAATTTGAGTCATGTTAAAAGGTAAATGGAATATTTGAATTTTAAACTCACCCCCGACTATGTGTTCTTTAGACTCTTCGCTTATAGGCCATCCTCGGCCTTCTTTGTTTTCATTGGAAAAAAAAAAGGAAAATGCACAAGTACCCCTCTAGACTATGACCAAAATCTCAGAGACACGCCTCAATTATTCTAAGGTCCTATTATCCCCTGAACTTATTTTTTTCTCTTTTGTGCACCTTTTTTACTTACGTGGCATTCAATTATCTCTCACGCGCCTCAATTGCGTGGAGTCACGGAGTGTGCCACGTAAGAAAAAAGATGCATAAAATTACAAAAAAAAAAATCAGGGGATAATAAAATTTTAGTTTAGTCAAGATGTGTCTCTGAAATTTTTGTTATAGTCTAAGAAGATACTTATGCATTTTTAAAAAAAATAAAAAAAATCAATCTTCGGAAGCATTTTTCTTCCCTCGCCGCACCTCCCTCTCCCTAACAAAAAGGGCAAAACTTTAGGTGTCTTTTGCATCCGTGTGCCGTTGAAAAAATATTTGTAGTTTAATAAGTTTCATTATATCTTGTGATATATTATTATGAAAAATTGTGTACTAAGTTAGTAATACTCTCTCTATTTATTACTTAATTTATATTGATCTAACAGGATCTTTGAGAAATTTTAATAATGTATATTTTTAAAACTAACCAAAATTGCTAACATGCATTTAAAATAATTAATAAAATGAGATTCCATATTTCCCTTTCGAATTAAATATTTTTTGAATGAAGAGTAGCCTATTAAGTTGTTGGCTAAAAATGTATTTATTGTTCGATATAATTGGCCAATTGGGTATGCGTTGTATTTCCTCCACTTCATAATAATACTAGTACACTTAGCCGCGCTTCGCGTGATTATGATAAGAATTAAAATAAAATTACGTATCAATATCAATAATTACTTTAATAAATAAAAAAAATTGTTAATCGCATAATTTTATAGAAGAGAAGCTATAAAAAATATTTAGATTAAATATGAAATTTATTAAGAAATTAATATATGTGAACTTCGCAAAGTTAAATATTAAAAATAAATTTCATAGAGAAAAAGGGAAGGTAATAAGAATTGGGTATATTAGAACTACTTAAATGTAAACTTGTGATCATTTTTTTCTTTTTATTTGAGATTTTCTTAGTATAATTTATACATAATTATGTAAACTTGAAATCTGATCGTTCTTTTATGCTTATTTGTAATCTTTTTAATTATATTCTTAGTAATTTTTTGACAATGTGTAACTCGGATTGCTATTAATAGTTAGTATTCATGACTATATAGTTAGCCAACACTATTATAAATCATTATCCACAATTACTATTACTTGTCCTCGTCATCACCCAATCATCACATGTTTAATTATTTTTATTATTGTACAATATTAGATTAATTTAATATTTGTATTAATAACTTTTTAATAATTAAATTTTAAATAAAAAAAAGTTTAACAATCTTAATTAGTTAAATTTCATATTTTTTTATTAATAATATTATTATTATAATAATTATTATTATTATTATTATTATTATTATTATTATTATTATTATCATTATACATAGGTTTAGATATCCAATTATTTTTTGGATAACTTATATTGGAAAAAAAATGTAAAATCTAAAAATAACATAAAAGAGAAAAAAAGAGAGAATTAACTACGCAAAAAAGATTTAAGAAAATGACACATACAAAATTCCTATTTCTTTTAATTTTGTTTGGCTTAAACACAAAATATTAAAAAGTATATTTCACATTTTAAATAAATATTACATTTAATATAATAAATTCATAAGAATAAAAAGTCACAGTAATTAAGTGGATTAATAATATGACTTTGAACTTTTGTAACATAATAAGAGTAATATTTGTACATTATTACACTAATAAAGAACATTAATTATAGAAAATGAAAAGACAAACAAATTAGAGTTATTGAGACAAATATTTTATTATAAGTAAATAGAAAGGTAGGAAACCAACTACATTTTTAAAATTATAAATTAATCGCAATTTTGAAATAACTTTAGAACTTTCGAAAAATAACAAATATGAAAATATAAAGACTTATTAATAAACAACTTGAAATCTTAAAAAAAAAAAAAGAATTAAGAATTGCAATTTTACATATTATTAAATAATTTATTTTTAATAAAACCATGTGCATCTTCAAAATTATAAATTAACTTTACATTTTTATGTTTTATCATTTTTGTTAATAAAAATTGTTTCACCGGACTATGAAACTATATGTTCGTATTTCTTTAAGTAGCATATCGATATTCATTTACTCATTTTCTACTTCTATGTTTTAAAATATTATACGCCACAAACACAATAAACTAATATTATCAATAAAAAAGTGAGAGATGAATTTACCTGAACAAATAATTATTTTTGAAGAGTGTTATCATTATAATATAATTAAATTATCTAAGAATCATATAGAGGTCTAAAGAGAATAAATTAGATATTTTTCTTTAAAAAAACTCAGGATTTCTATCTTCATGAACACAAACAAATAATATTAAATGTATGATTCAACAAAGAAAGAATTGTAATTATATTAGACATATCAAATTATTTTTCTTGTAAACTCAAATTATGCAAGAATGTCTAACCATTTTTATTATAGATATATTTCCTTTAATCGGCAAATCTGAATAAATAAGTTAAAAAATTATCTATCAAAAGAAGAAAAAGATAAAGAATAAGGAGATAATTACATTTAAACACGTATAATCATTTCTGACAAAATATAAATAATTCAAAAAGAAATAATATAATAGAAACATTACTTCTTAAGGACCTAAAAAAATAAAGAATAATCACTATATAACTAAAAATCCATTAATCTCCATCTCTGGATATTTTCATTTCATCCTATATACAAGAGTCAAGAAAAATAATAACAAATAAATTATTAGTCCTAAAATGAATCTCAAAGTTAACAAAATAAAATATTATATCTCATAAAGAATAAGGGAAAATTACATTTAATCATAAGTTCTACATAATCATTTTTGACAAATAATCAATATATAAATAGCTCAAAATCCATTAATCTTCATCGCTTGATGTTATCATTTCATCCTATACACAAGAGTCAAGAAAAATAATACAAATACATTATTAGTCATATAATGAATCTCAAAGATAACAAAACAAAATAATTTATCTAGAAGAAATAAAAATATGCTGACATATTAGTCTTACTTGCTAATTAAAAGTAATATATGAAATAATATTTGAAAAAATGATGCACCTCAAAGCTTACAAATATTGTAACATGTCTTCCACTAATTCTCTAACCAAAGATGACTACAAAATAACACATAATTTTAGTGTGATTTTATAGTGTTAATGTAACCTTTCACATTAAATAATTAGAAGTTATGAATATGAAAGGCTTAAGAGGTTGTGAATATGAAAGGTTTGAGAGTTATGAATATTATTAATACTAATTTAAGAATAGAATTTATATAATTTAAGAGATATTAGTTTATAAGAAAAAAATAATTAAAAAAAAAATGTCAATTAAAAGAAGAAAAATAAGAAAAATGAATGGAGGTCACAGAGAGGTGTCTCATCACCAAAAAACTGTCAATATAAAGTTACTAGATATATATATCTACACTTCGCGCTGTGTATTAATCAATGTAAAAAAGATTTTTAAAATATAAATTTTATCAAACGGATATGATTAAACTTTTCATGTTTATGTATAAAAACACAATTATACATATTCATGAAATCCTTATTATATAATTTTGTTATAAAAAATAGAGTTATATGAACGATATTCTTTTTATGATTATATCTTCTTTAAAAAACTGAAAATGTATAAGAAGATTTTCATTTTTAAATATGAATTTGTGTTTGTGATTATAATAGCAAGGTTTGTTTCTTTCATTAGATAGTACATAATATTTGTTTTATGACAATTTCTTTCATTAAAAATAAAAGAATAAAAAAGAAAAGAAACTAAACATATAAAGAAAAAATAAATTATTATAAGTAGAAACATTACAATTCAATGGGATGGCTCATCTTCAACTTCACAGTCGAAAGGTGTCTACTACATATTTTCTTTTAATTATAAGATTAAAAACTTTTAAAAAGTATTTTTCTTTTATTTAATTATGAGTATTTATAACCTTTTTTCTTAGTTATTATTCTATGGCTAAAATTAAGTGAAATAACAATGTTTTTCTCTAAACTTATTTATTATGGAGAAGTAATAAACCCTATTTTTTGAAAAGGTGACTTTTTCCTTATCTATTTCGGAGTTGAAATAGAATTTAATTATTACAAATGTTTTTTTCTTTTGAAATTGTTGTCACTTCTCAAAAGTTAATTTACTTATTTTTTAAAGTTAAATAATATTAGATTAATTTAATATTTTACAATTAAAATTTAGGTATTTAAATACTATATAAAAAACTATAAATAAAAAATTTACTCATGTATTATCTATCAATATGATTAAAGATATATGCACTTTAACTTTGGTGAGTTGGGTTTTAATTTATCCAATAGGGAGAAGTCATGTAAAAAAAAAAAAGGTGTGATGTTAATTTTAACGGTAAAAACGAGCCCAAAAATGGATAGAAGTGTATTTTTGGCCAAATAAATATATGAAAAGTTTATTTAAATTTTTTTCAATAATTTAAGAGTATTTTTATTTTTTTGATTTAAATATATATTTTATACTGTAGGGTGTAAACAATAAAACTTAAACAAATTATAATTTGCTAAAAAAGGACCACTTTGAAATATCATTACTTTGAAGTTTGAACTTTGATAAGAACCATATTAGGTGTGAATTATCATCCAATTTGCTTGGCTAAATGTTGCATACTTTGACATAAATTAGTTTTCAACTCCTTTGAGATGCTTCCCCTAATCCCATCTCACTTTTCAACTTTATTATAAACTATTTTTTTTATTTAAATATTATTTATCATTTCTTTATTTCTCAAACTAGTACCTTTTTAAAAAAAACGAAAATGATGATTACATTAGTCGGAGGAAATATTTTTCGAATTTTCTCATGTTTGGTAGATTAAAGTTTTTGAATAATATTTTTTAATATAAAAATAAGCTCTTTTGAATTGAAAAAAAAAAGATTTTATAACTAAAACAGAAAAAATTAAATTTCATAAGTAGTATTTCATATTAATTGTGTTCTACTCACTCCATTGCCCCACCCATCATCCCACACCGCCACCTTCCACCCACCTCCTATAGTATATTTTTAGATTAATATTTAATACATTCTCTTTTATTTGTCATAATAATTTAGAGTTAAATAATATAATTTTTTATTAATATTTTATGATGTATTTTTCATCACATGAAACTCATAAATTTTAATTCATAATATTTTTCATATTATTTTTAAATTTATAAATTTTAATTTTAATTTAAAATATCAAAATCTTATAAAGCTAATCAAATTAACTTCCAATGATTGCATATAGACTATCTTTTTCAAAATTCCACTCATAAAATTATGCTAAAATATATTATTAAGATTCGTATTTAATATTTTATTTGTGTGTATGAATACGACGACCAAAATGTAGAGATAAGGCATGGGAAATTGATATTTTGTATCCATGTGAACTAATCTGTGTATTAAAAGTTGACCAGAATATGTGGTTAGTGGTCAAACACGACGACAAATTAATTACTATTTTCCCATTTTTATATTTGTTTAACTTTAATTAATTAATATATTTTATATATAAAATATCTATTTTTATAGATGAGTTATTAATAAAATAAAATGGAGAAAGTACTAAACCATTAGTCTAAATCGATTGAGGAAACTCCCTCCTTTGCATTTTACGTATACAATATGCATTTTACAAGCACTAATTGATTAATCGTTTTGCTGATGATTCCTTTTTACTTTTAAAATTTTGATCTAAGTACTACATAATACATATATACTGAAATTTGAGAAATTGTTACTTAATAATAATGATTTTCGAGGAAAATAATTAATCGACCTAATTTATTAGCGTGATTAAATAAAATGAAAAATTATCAATTAATATACTGAACAAGTAAAATGGATATCTTTTTGTCCCTTTCACAATATGTATTGAAGACTTTCGTGTAAAATTCTATTTCCTCATTTGATATTTGTGGTTTTAGCATAGTAAATTTGTTTTAAAATATTTGATCTATTAAAAAAATTGTTAAGTTATTTTTCTTCAATCAAATCAAACCCTTAGTTTATAATTAATGTTCGTATCAAATATCTTCTTTAATAAAGAATCATAGAGTCCGATTAATTTGGATTCATGCTGAAAAGTCCTATATTAGGGGATAAAACGCTCTTTAACTAGGCTGCAGAAGACGCTTTTCGCCCAATAGCAACACAATCACATAGTACATTTTGACCTAATACGAGACTTCTTAATTAAAGATAAAGAAGTTGTTTTGTAATTAAGAAGTGTTTTGCAACATCCTTGGATGATGGATCAACTGACGTTATTTGTTCAGAATTTTCAAATTTAAGGTTTAGGTTATTTGGTAGCTGATAGTCGAAATTTTAGATTTTGATTTGGTATTTCTGTAATAAGTAAATCAAATTTTGATTTGGTATGATATTCGATTATTTTGTATTGAAGTAGTAGTTGATTGTTTTACAAAGTTAATACTATTGGTCCAATTATATCTATTTTTATATGTGGAGGCACAATATATTAGAAGATCACAAAGAAAGAAGAGATCGACAAAAATAATTCGACACAACAAAACACATGTATGTATTTGGCATGTATCTTTAGTTTTAACTTTCTCTTTGAACTTGTATTAATAAAAAATAGATATGTTGATATATGACCTTCCTTAAGTAAATAATTCGATATTCACAAAATATCAAATATCAAATGGTACTAATGTCTCATACCAAATTTGAATACCGTAATTCTAAAAGTATACTCCTTGAATCTCATATTATCGATCGAATACTAAATTACTGAATATCAAATTACCAAGAATTTCTAATCAACTCTCGATATTCTATGCTTAGCCGCCCTTAATGACGCCAACCATTTGTCAATGAAATACAATATCATTAACAATAGTGATGCATCTAGAATTTTCACTTATAAATTCAAAAAACAAAAAAAGAACGTTCAGAATTGAATTCTGAACTTGAAAACTCAAAATAGATTTTTGAATCATACAACCACTTAACCAACTACTAATATTCTTGGATTTAGGGATTTTGAATTTTCTCTATATATAATATAAATAAAATAAAAAATTACCTAATATAAATAACATAATTTTTCATCGCTCTCCTCGATCCGCCTAATTAACACTTCAACCACATTTTACCAAAAAAAGTAGATGTAGTTATGTTGAGCTTTCCCAGCTTGTATTGATTGTCCCTTTCTAGTCGTTGCGTACCATTAAAGTGACATTCATATAAAATGGTCTCTCTTTGTCTCTTCCTATTTAACATTTTTCCTAAATCAAATCGATAAATCATCGTCATCTCAAATTTTTTATGATATTTGCTTTTTTATATCACGTGGTTAATTTCACTACGTAAAAGTTTTGATATTATTATTTTATGACATAAAAGTGAATTAAAAAATCATTTGAAAAATTGATGTTACATATAGTCATTTTTACAAAAGTTCTTTTAAAAAGAAAACATAATGGTTCACAGTTCACACATACTTTCTCTGTTCAACAATAATTGAAAAACTAATTGTTCAACAATACTTATTCAATTTAGTAAATCAAGAAATAATCTATTTTTTGTGTTTGTTTTAATTCAACTGTTAAATATTATTTATCATTTAACACATTTTTTATAGTTTTAAATTTAATAAAGAATAAAATAGTAATATTACCAAATTCCCAAAATTGAAAATTAGGAGGTTGAATTTAATATTATTCAAGTAAAGATATTTCCGTTAAGGTTAACTAAGAAATTGCACATTTTATCACCCATATTATAGTGGTATTATTGGTTCCCAAACCTACGAATAGAGACTCCAAAAAAATCAACGTTAAAATAAAATAAAGACTATTTATCTTTTACTGCATATACAAGCTAGTGTTTTTGTGACATCACTAATAATAAAGTAAAATATTTTGATTGACAAAATGTAATTTCATGACTGTGTTATTGTAAGTATCTGTTTATATAACGCCTAGTACCAATAAGTAAAATTAATCCTTTTATCTCTTTTTTTTTTATACTGTTGGATTTATTATAAGAGTTTAGGGTGTGTTTGGTATGAAGGAAAATGTTTTTCATGGAAAATGTTTTCCTAGAAAATATTTTCTTAGAAAATAAGTAGATTTTGGACTTATTTTTTCATGTTTGTTTGGTGAGTAGAAAATATTTTTCAGAAATGATTTTTAGTGTTTGATTTATGAAAGAAAAATATTTTTTGAGAAACATCTCTTATTTTTACTAGAGTAGAAAATAATTTATGAAATTGAAAATATTTTTTAGAAACAATTTTTTTTGGGGGGGTCTGGGGAGGGTGGGTGGGTGTGTATGGGGTAGGTGAAAAAATAAAAAATTGAAGTTGAAAATATTTTTTAAAAACAAAAATTAATTTTTTGGGGGGTGGGGGGGGGGGGGGGGCTGGGGGCTGCCGGGGGGGGGCAGGGGTTAGGTGACAAAAATAAAAATTTTGAAGTTTAAAATATTTTTTTAAAAATAAAATTAATTTTTTTAGGAGTGGTGGTGGTGGTGGTGGTGGTAGGGGGTGGGTAGGGGGGCTGGTGGGGGAGGGGGGGAGGGAGGGAGGGAGGGAGGAGTTTTAAAATAAAAATATTTTTAAAAACAAACTCCAATTTTTTTGGGAGGGGATCGAGTGAAAAATATAATTTTGAAACTGAAAATATTTTTAAAAAATTGATGTTTTTGTCCAAAAAAATATAACTTGTAGTTGGAGGAGAGTTTTCGAAAATGTTTTCCTTAATTTTTGAAGGGAAGTCATTTTCCTTAATTTTGAGGAAAATAAGTTGAAAAACATTTTTCAAGACTTTTGTCATAACCAAACATGAGAAAATTGAAAAACATTTTCTAGAAAATATTTTCCTTCATACCAAACACACCCTTAATGTATATTTCTTTTAATCATATATATTAGCAATGGTAAGGCTAAAATGGAAATGGAAAAAAAGTAATCAACTCTATTCTGATTAAGTAAGTAATTAAGATGTTTCGATGTTAATATCAATTAATTAAATTTTAGGAATAATATAGGCATAGAAAACCAAACGTGTCATACATCAAATCAATTTCACTCATTCATCCTTATTCTAAAAAAAGAGAGTAAAAATAGAGAAGTATTATGCTCCATAAGTCATAATCAAATTTGGCGTTATTATATTTATTTTCAACTAATACTAATAACGGAAAGTGAAATGTCAAGCAAAACCACTGATGTAATTAATACGACGTTACTGCTAATTATGAATGAAAGAGAAGTTAAAAAGAAGTATATATTCCGAAATATCATAAAAGATATCTATTCTAATTCGTTAATTTTATTTTTCTGATTATTTTAAAAATTAGCTTCTAATATATATCTTATTTAAGATTTTAAAATTAAAATATATATTTAAAATGATAGCTTTATTAAATATTTTGTTAAATTAAAATCAAACAAACAAATTAAACTAGAGGAAATTGGATAGTACAGACTATTCCAGTTGTGTCAAAATAGTCAAAAAGATCTCTTGTAACGTAAAACCTACATTAAATATTGTAATTAGTTTTCTTTCCAACTTATTAATACAGGTAGCCCATCTACATCTACTTATGTACTCCCTCCGTTTTAAAAAAGTGACGTAGTTTAATTTGAAACAAATTTTAAAAAAAAATAGGGATATATTTTTTAAAATGGAGAGAATATTAATTACACTATAGACGAAAAAAGGTTCAATTAAAGTTCCTTTATTTGAATAATTATACTACTACTACGTCTACATTACATATATAGTTATTCTATACTGTCAATCAAATTCTTTATTCAATTGTAAAATATTTAAAGTTTTATATTGCTTCAATTTATAATATTTTTTAATGATATTTTTCAGATAATATATATGTTACTCTTATTGTTCCAATGTTTTTGGCAAAAATGGAATTTGAAAAGCCAATGAAAAATTTATATGGTTTTTAAATATTTTATATTGTTAATTATTATAATTTATAGTAAGTAATTTTCAAATATATTTGTTACTCTTTCTATCTTAATTTATGTGACACCATTAGAATTGTAAAAGTCAATTAAATTTTTTTTAATATATTCTGTAAAAATATGTTGAATTGTCAATTATTATAATTTATAATATTTTTTACGTAATTTATAAATATATACAACTGAACATATTAATTTATTAATTATTATGTTTACAAAACTTTTAACATAATTTTCAAATATATAACATATTAAAAAAAAAATATCACACCCTTAACTAAAACCTCATACAACTTAAACAAATATATCATCTAACCATTATACAACTCAAACAAATATATCGTCTAACCATCATACAACTCAAACAAACATATCATATTCGTATTTTATGTAGTAGAGTATAAATTTTCAACTAATACTATATGATAAAATGAGTCAAAATTTGTAGATTGAAATGTGAAATTTTCATTTGTTTTTACATTGTTAATATATATTTTTTATTCCATTCCCACCGTGTTATCTCCAACTCAAAACCTCACACGTTGAGCCACTAATCTAATACCTCTAATAATAAAGCCAAAAAAGTCATATATACAACTAGCTTCTTTTTCACACATATTTTAATTTCTACATACCTTATTTTATATCCCCACTTGACTTTCTATTTCTACTATATAAACCCTTCATCACTTGCATAATAATATAACAACACCTCCCATATTCACATTTTTTTTTTTACATCTTCTCTTAATTAGTTAATATTATGGAGACAGAAAGTTATTCAAATGGAGGAGGTGTTGCAAAAGAAATTGGGGTTGCTAATAAGCAAACCATAAGATGGAATGATTTTGTGTTGAGATTTTTGGCATTTGTAGTTACACTTGTGGCTGCCATTGTGCTTGGAGTTAGCAAACAAAATGAGCTTGTGTCTGTCCAATTGGTACCAACATTACCACCTATCAATGTTCCGGCTTCCGCTAAGTGGAGTCACATGTCCGCTTTTGTGTAAGCATTTAATTTTGATCGTGAATTCAGATATGAATTTTTTAAATTTTTTTTTTGGAAATGAAATTTATGTTTAGAAATTATATGAAAGTATTATAAGGGATGATGATTGATAATTTTAAAGAATAGATGAAAATATTACGATAAAAAATAAGTTGTTTGACTTTTGAAATTCTAAGAAGAATAACGGCGGGTACGGCGGGAGTATCTTTCTTTTGGTATTATGATATTATCTAAAAGAAATACAAATATGACTGAGTTATGTTGCTACTATAACATAATTTTGTATATGTAATTATATATTCGAAATAATTGAATTGTTCAAAATTCAAGATGGATGTTTTGAATTCTTTTTTCATATTTCCCCTTTCCTTTTAATGAAGTGTGATATTTTCTAAGAGATACTCCGTGTGTCAAATAAGATCGAAATGGACAGACGTATTGTTTTGTCCAGAAGTAAATGAATTAGCAGTTAGATCGTCGACAGGCAAAAATATGTGATGGCAATTAATATCTTGCTACCTAAATTAGATTTTTTCTACTCCATATTAATTACAAATGTTATAGGAAGATAGTGACTAATATTAATATTATCGATGAGCATGAAATGTTAGTTGGGTTTATATAATTTATTATATGGTTGGTAAATTTTCAACATTATTATTTTTTTAAAGTGTTTTGATTGGTGTAGACGGTATAAATATTTCTTGTACCTTTTTTTGACTCAAAGCTAGGTTTGATTTGGGTCAAATATTGATGCTACCACAATTGAGCCTAGCTATTAGATAAAACTAAAATATTAATTAAATATTACTATGTGATTGAAACTAATTTTTTTGTGAATTTCAAAATAAATTTCAGGTACTTCGTGATTGTGAATGCAATTGCATGTGCATATGCAGTTATCTCCTTAGTCCTTTCGTTGGCAAATAAGGGGAAAATGAAAGGCCTCTCTGTAACAATCATTCTCTTCGACCTCATTATGATGGCTCTTCTCTACTCCAGTGTCGGAGCGGCTGCGGCTGTCGGCCTCATCGGATACAAAGGGAACACCCACGTCCGGTGGAACAAGGTGTGCGACGTGTTTGGTAAATTCTGTGGACAAGTCGCGGCGGCAATTGCTATTTCACTCGTTGGTTCTATATTATTTTTGTTGTTGGTGTTGTTTGCTATGTTGAACCTTCATAAAAACAGGCGTCATTAACAAGCTGGTTCGAACACTATCATTAAAATAGTTTTTCTACATACACGTAAGTTATTTTATTGTATTGTGTTTATTAGATAGACTATGGTGTTTTCTTTAATTTAATTTACACGTGCGTGGTTGATAAATCATCCTTTGTAGGCCTAAGTGTGTTGTATTTCCTGTTTCAGTAAATATAGTAGATTTATTAAATTTGTTTATTTTATGTATATTCTTGAAATTGGAAGTGTGATTTTAATTATATCGTCATATATTAATCTTTTTATCATAAGGGGCCACAATATAATATAATGATCTTAATGTTACAATTTGAATTACAAAGTCATATTTTATGGTGTCCGCATTGGAAGAAACAAATTCATTGCCTAGGAATTTGTTTTAAAGAAATTTTATTCGATCTTAAGAGATCGAAGTTGACAGATCGAAGTTGACTTCTACTGTGTGTTTTCATGTTCGATTGGTCAACAAGTTGTACGAGTGAGATATTCCACGATAATTGCATCCTTCCCACCCTCCTACACACCTCATTTTCACTCCCATCATCCCAAATAAGCTCTAACAAGGTTAACCTAGATATGCAAAGTTAGGAGTTAACTAACTCGATTAATTAGCAGAAAAAAGTATATATTACTAAAAGTAACAATAAAATTTTTACTATACACGACTCGATTAAAAACGTATAAATTTTGAGCCAACCATCCACTTCTATTTCAAATATATATAAATCTTGGGCCAAAGCCCGAGCATGAGAACCAGCCTTAGCCCAACCCCTATTCAAACGAACAGAAAAAGGAAAAAGAGAAAAACGATCAAGCCATTAATAAAAGATGGGGAACTTTCACATATAACCACTAAAAATAGTCTAATTTATACTTTGATAATTACAATTCGTAGCTACATGTTATAGGGAGGAGAGAGGAGAGCGAGACTGGGAGAGGGAGGAGAGAGGAGAGAGGAGAGAGACGGAGCAAAAAGTGAGAGAGAGGTGAATTGTATATGTATATTGGTTAGATAATTGTATATTATACATATGTATTTGTATATATGACAAGCGAGATTGAGAGAGAGAGGAGAGAAGCGAGCGATATTGGGAGAGGAAGGAGAGAGGCGAGCGAGAGAGGGCAGAGAGTGGAAAAAAGGTGAATTGTATATGTATATTGGTTAGATAATTGTATATTATACATATGCATTTGTATAAAAAGCAAGCGAGATTAGGAGAGAGCAGAGATGCAAGCGAGATTGGGAGAGGGAGGAGAGAGGTGAATTGTATATTATATTGATTAGATAATTATATATTATACATATGTATTTGTATATTCTGGCAAATTATACAAACTTGAAGTCAACCCACATAATTAATGTATAATGTTAGTCGTGAGTGATAATTATAACAAACTATAGTTATGATGAGTAATTAAGTAGTATAAGTTTGTTTAACCGCGTAATTTTCCCATAAAAGATCTTGCGGTAGTAACATCATTATGTGGCGACTCTATAATTTTCAAAAATAGTTAAGTTATTAATACTTCATCTGTTCTTAATTATTTGTTCACTTTTCTTTTATACTTGTCCCTAATTAAATGTCTATTTTGAACCTTCAATTAATTATTTTGAAAAAAGGTATAAATTTTTGAAAAATATTAAGTTTTAAATTCATTCACTTCATAATTAATAGGGGTAAAATGATAAACTCGCTAAATCAATAATTAATTTTTTAATAAGTGTATCAATTTAAAAGTGGACAAATAATTAGAGACGGTCGGAATATGTTTTTATTTATTTAATTGAATCTAAGAATGAATCATAACACCCCTCCTAATCTATTAAATATAATTTTATTTCAAGAAAAATCATAAATCAATTCACTTCTTCTTATTGGCTGGGGTGGAGAGAGTATAAAGTTTCACTTTTCTTACAGCCCAAGTACCACTCCCGCCCCTACCCCTAATTACCCCCCACCCCACCCCCACTTGCATGTTTGTTTGAGCAGAAATTTTACACTGTAAACAAATCAGCAAATCTTGTAAATCCTTAGGACAATCATGACCGTTGATCAAATAATGGACAGCTCAGATTCAACCAAGTGATCAATCACCATGCAACAAATATACAGAGAAGAAAATTTCTAACTGCAACAGAATCAAAATATGATCATTCCTTGGTGCAAAACTGCAAATATCATGTAACCAACTTGTTAGGGGTAGGGGGTAGGGGGTGGGGTGGGGAGGTCTATATGTATATATATATATACATATACTCCATTGATACAGTAATGGTAGTAGTGGCTTGAGTGATGAAAAACAGTGTAGAAATGTGGCAAGAGATGATGATGAAGGAAGAAGCAGAAGAGGAAGAAATTGAAAGATTATTTATGGGTGTTATGGGAGGATATAAAGATGCTTTCATACCTCCATTGACGGATTTTTCCACCATTAATGAGATGGGTTCAAGCTCATCATATGGGAATAAAAGGCACAAAACAGAAGCTCCTCTTGCTGATGGTAATATGCACAAGGAACGCAACAGAAGAGGGAAAATGGCTGAGTTGTACTCTCTGCTTCAATCCTTAGTCCCAACTATCTCCCACATCCATAAGGTCATTGTAATTTGCTTCAGATTCGAACTCTTTTTTGTTCAATTTCGTAGAGGATTCATATAGAAGTACCCAACTGATTTGGAATTGCAATGTAAATTGATTTGAAAATTTCTCTGTTTTTTTTTTAAAATTTCAGGCGACGAGGGAGAAGATTGTGGCGGAATCTATAGATTACATCAAACGTCTTGAGGAAGAAGTATTGAGGTTGAAGAATCTGAAGAAGTCATTAGTAGTGTATAAACCAGCTTTATCTCAATGCAGAAACAGGGTTTCTTCTGTTAATGCTACTGTATCGAAAGGATTAGCATTTTTCGGGATCCAATTTCAGCTCACACAAGGACTGATGACTAACATCTTCTCGGTTCTTGACAAGCATCAGGCCGAGGTTTTGGCTGCTAATATCTCTGTAAGTGACCATCAGCTAACAACATTGACAATCACAGTAACGATAGGAAATAATGAAAGTAATACAGTAGAGAGTATTCGGAGAGAATTGCTTCTTTTTTAGAATTGTTTTTGTGATTTATATGCATTGGTTGATGGATATCATCAAGTTTTCCGAGATCTTTTTTGTGTTGTTGCTGATTACGTATGAATCATTATTTATAGAAAATGCATACGAATAGTTCAACAGATGTATTTGGTTGAATTCGAAAAAAGTGAAATCAATATACAGATGTTCAATTGATGGTATTATCCTCATTTCTCTGTATATGATGAACTCGATGTGCCATTTCATTTCGAGTAGATCAATGATTACCTGAGATCTGAGAATTTGATAAAACCTCAAAACTTCGAATGTCTTTGCGAGGACCTTTGTTTTATTCCTGCGAGGATGTAAGTAGGTTGTTTATTGTGTTTCGATTATGGCACTATTTTGTTGTTGTTTTTGCTCCCTTCTGGTAGACTTTGTTCTGCTTACATGTATCCTTCTTCATTGTACCTGGATTTGCTGCTGAGGGTCTCTCGGAAACAGTCTCTCTACCCACGAGGTAGTGGTAACGTCAGAGTATATTCTACCCTCCCCACAACCACAGTTGAAGTGGGATCCTTCTCGTTTAACAAGCTGACCAACAGTATTACCTTCTTTCTGGTTATATGATCTCAGTAGATTGCTCTCTGCAATCAAAGAGATGATCCTTTTGTTTACCATGGTTTGATGAGGACTCAACAGAACGAAGCTTGCTTATCTCATAGTCCTTAAGAAAAATGGATGCAGAATGGAATTGAACCCCTAGAAGTTTGAACATACAAAGGAAGAACGCATTAACTGTATCCCCCATAATTTGGAAATGAACTGAAGCAATGCTACGGGACATTGCCATTTCCATAGTCCATGCAGAATTGATATCATACATTATCAGGAATGGTTTATGAAACTCAAGAATGTCGGAGAAGGCAGAGCTAGCCATTTCTAAGACCTCAATTTGGAGGTACGTAGGCATTACTTGTATGACAGTGAGGAGGAAGCAACAGTTTCTCCACCATTCTTCCTTTAGTTCCTTTTGTCCTTTGTAGTTAGACAGGCATACTTATTGTATGTTGTTTTCCCTATGGATATGCTAATATATATCTTCTAGCAGACAGTGAATAAGAGGTGTCATTGAGTGAATTTTGTTTATGGACTTCATTAACTTTGATCTTTAAGTTCTATAGAAGTTGTTGAAGCATTAATCTTCTGGTTCTTCACTTCTACTTCGTTTTTGTTACTTGATGTACAATTCGTTAGACGAGTGAAAGTTGCTCGGGTGATAAAGTCCCTTCATTTCCAACAGTGTTCTAGTCTTTCACTATCAATTTCATTGTAGCTCTATTAATCAATCTGGAACAGTTGAACTAGAACTGGATAGACCAGAATCTGTGAGGCACCTAACTAAAAGCTACCTACTTCTTTAAAGGAGGAAAATGGAATATATCATGAAGAAATCGAGTGCAATCTTCAATGTCAACAAAAACATTTTATCATTTCCATCTAATTGAAAGTAGAGAAACACCACAGAGATTTTTTCCAGGACAAGAAGAAAAGTATGTTTCAATGTTTTCATTGCATAAAAAGAAAAGAAAATAAAATCACTCTATTTTGTGCTCTTCTTTTATGTCATACTAAGTGTTCACTGTTTGTTTATTCTTGGTAGAAAGGCCCAACAACTTGTTAGCAACTTGATCAAACTCTTCTTCTCCTTTCTCTCTTATCTTTTTCCTCAATTCTTTCACCTTTGCCTTCACATTTTCACCACCATTCTTCTCCATCACCACATTTCTTATCACTTTTGCTGTCTCTTCTTTATTCAGTTTCCCATTTTGATCATCTCTCACAACCTCCATAGCTGTCCCCAACTCGACTGCCATTCTTGAATGAGTATGTTGATCAAAATGCATAGGCATGGTTATAAGAGGAACTCCAAAATGTAAACTTTCTAGTATAGAATTCCATCCACAATGGCATAAGAATCCCCCAACACTTGGATTTCTTGCTTGAGATGCCCATTTTTCCACAATAACACCTTTTCCTTCAACTCTATCAAGTAAGCCTTTTGGTAAAGCATTTTCAATGTTAGTTTCTTCACCTAATAGAAACCTAACTACCCAAATGAAGTTCAATTCACTTAGCTCTAAACTATGAGCTATTTCTTCGATTTCCTCTTTGGACAAGAAATATTCACTTCCAAATGAAACATAAACACAAGAGGATTCATCCTTCTTGTCTAGCCATTGGATAATCTTGGAGTTCTCCTCATTCTCTGTCATTGTTCCCATTTCACGAATAAGTTGACCTACTGGTATGACCTTTTTATTGCTTAGAGTCGAGAGATAATCAACATACTTACCCTCTATTTCATTACAAGTGTTGATCAAAATGATCTCATGGGATTTTTCCAGCCCATTGAAAGCAACATCAGGTCCTATGGAAATGTTCATTTCCGCAGTGAGTTGGAGTTGCTTTGCCTCATAATCCTTAAGGAAAATTCCTGAGAATGGAAAGTCTCTTTTGCCAGCATACAGATAATGGTGATAGAAGAAAGATACTGAAGTAGAACCAATGATAAGGAAATCAATAGCTGGAATTTTTCTTGAAGAAGCAAGCTCTTGTGCCCATGGTTGATACCCATCAAAAATAAGCAAATCAAGACAGAGAGAATCAAGAATCTTGGCAAAAGTAGAACCAGCTTCTCCAAAAGTATGGATCAACGTTGAAAGCAGGTTTTCGGTAGGCCATTGGTGGTGTGCTGGTGGCTAGGAAGTAGTGGTGATGATGGTAAAGGGAATTCTACTACTTGGATGTTTTCTGGTAGAATTTTCTTGATTGATGGAATTGAGAATGATAGATGTTGAACAAAAGTATATGAAGGAAAGATTGGTTTTGGAGAGTTTCTTGGCAAGTTCTAAGTAAGGGATTACATGGCCATGAGCTAACCATGGAACCATTACAACCTTCAAAGTTGTAGGATTAGTATCTTGTATTTTCTCCATGATGGGAAGTTTTTTCTTGTCAAAAATACTTTTATTTTTAGATCTTTTATAGATAAAGGAAGCAATGAAGTTGTTACTTACCTAAAGGGAAAAAGGAAAGTGTTTAGCTATTATTTACCAAAAAGTAGAAGGAAATAACCTTATTGTGAGGAGAAATCATAACAAGTTACCTAAAACAAAAGCACAATAGGATCATATAATTAACTTTAGATATAAGTGTTAAATTACATCCCAAATTATCTCTCTATACAGAGATTAAGGATATATCTCATTAGAGAAAGAGTGCAAATCTGTTTCTTTCTCATTTTTGAATCTCAAAAGTGTCCCCTTGGATTGGTACGATAATATGTGTACATAGTTCTGAATGAGTGACTAAATCAACACAGTTGAGTTTTACTCTCACATCCTTGGAGAGAAAAAAAATATAATGTCCACATTGCAAAAAGAGTAAAGTTGTGTTGTAATTTGCAATGGCTATGAATAATGCAGAAATGACACCAAAGAATTAATAATGAAGGTAACACCATAAATTTCTTCTGTTTCACGTCCGCTGCACCAGGTTTCAGCAGCGCAAACAATCAGTTTTTCTGGAGTAGGAAGTTGCTATTGAGGAAGAACAGGAGGTGCAATCATACGGGTGTTATATGATTGACAGTGTCTGCATTTCTGCCCGATTATGTGGAAGTATACTTCAGTTGTGTCATTACAGTCGTTACAAAGAATCCAAACCTGCGAGTAACGCCCTCTGTAATTAGCAGCCAAAACAACTAACAAATCACAAATATGGGGTCAAAGGAAAAGGAAGTACCTTCTTATATCTAAGATCTTCAGGCATGATTGTCTCTTCGATCTGAACAACGAAAATTCACACTTTTAGTGTAGGACTTCAATACAGCTAGGTAAACAGAACTCATGAAAATAAGAATAGAGAAAACTTAACCCCCACCGGCCACCCCCAACGACCAAAATAACAAACAGTCTGAAATTGCCAAAGAATTAAGCATTCAGCATGACCAACTTAAGAAGAACAGGAACAAACATCACCAAAACCTTAACACTGCCCACAGATTAGCATTCATATGTAGACTTGACGTATATTATATCGACCTTGGGACAGAGAAAAAGAGAATGAAATATTGTGTGGCTTCTCAGTATTATCGACCACAATTATTTTACAAAGTACCAAGGGCTTAATGTAGTTTTGGGAATTATGCTGATTGCCAGACATGCTGGACCATACCACATGGTTCAAAATGCATCCTCTATTCGGCATATGATCATTGCAGACAAAACTCAAACAACTTGTTTAAATGCAAGAACTAGATGTTAGGTTTCTCTTTTCTTTTCCTATTTTGCCTTCGAAAAAGAAGGTGAACTGGCACTCTCCTTACCATATAAAACTAGATTTTTGTGGATGATAAAACTATGTTGTTCCAAGACACTTATTTAACTGAAAAGATGGGAGAAAAAAGGTCTTATATACAGCCCTCCAAAAATTTATGCACAATGCTGAACCAGTTCCCAAGTGATTATGCATGCATACACAATTTTCGATGAAAAGATCAAGCATCCTCAAGCAATTGGACAGTTCAAACCTTTCGGACTGATCAAGATTCACGAAATTGGACTTGGATCATAGTGATAGCACTACAGTTCTTAGATCCATTCCCTTAAGAACAGAAGTAGTTTAAGAATATGCATAAAACAGCAAACTTGTGATAAGATAAACCCTTTGATAATTAATATCTAAACCTACCTCCTCATCTATTCTTTTCCAAGCTTTGGTCATGTCTAAAGTTGATCTAGAACATATTGGACAGCAGTATCTGAGTTCAAAATACAACGGACGTCAGTAAACATAAAACTCTTCAGGCCAAATGAAATTCAAAAGCAATAAATATAGATAAATACTAAGTGATTACTTGTCACGCTTTATCATCTCGTGGTAGCATTCAGTATGCATTGTGTGCCCACATTTCATTACAGTTGTGTCTTTCAGAGAATCAAAGAGAAACTGCACTTATGAAATTAGAGCATATAAATGACAAGAACATTTGAAGGAGGGATCCACAGGGGTATGTAACGTACCTCGTAACAAATCGGGCAATGATGCCTCATGGAGTCCTCCACGCACGAGTGATTATTACGCAAACTAACTGAATAACAAGAGTCTGCAGAATGAAAGCAAGAAGTAGGTGAAGAAGCTAATGTAGCAACAAAACAACAAGAGAATCCACAACATTATGTGAACGGCCACTGTGCACAACACTAAATTAGAACGAATTAAGAAAGTGATACTTTTACCATACAATTGCAAATTTCCTAAATGAGCAATGTAAATGAAATTGAAAGTCTTTGCTCACTTCTCTTACTGTAAGATTCTCTGTTTGCATTGTTCAACCAATTATATAAGAAAGAAAAAGTTTGGTCATCACAACAGGTATGTTCAATAAGCCAACTGAATAAAGCATCAAACCAAGTTGAACAACCAGAACCCCGGGAAATACTGACGACAAAGAGAATCTTAACATGCTGCTTGTATTACAACTGATATAGAGGGTATAATCACTTAACAAATAACATTTATGCCTTAAAGTGCAAAGTAAAATCTTAACGTTCGCCCTGGTAATTTTACCATGTACACTTCCAAGGTAAAGATCAAAACTACTTTCCTTCTTACTAATAAAAGATAGGTCTGGATGCTCCTAGATCAAGAAGCAGGACGCGAGTATTAGAAGAGGAAGCTGAACAAATAAATGCAGCTACTCTACAATGTGCGGTATATCCTTCCTAGTCAGTCCTTCAAGACTATGTTATAAGAAAAGTAACCTGATTATTCAGATCGTAATCATTAACTTTTAATTACTATAATCCTTTCTTCATCCCACAAAATAAAGGTTGATAGAGCGTAATTATTAAGAAAAAACAGCAAACAAGACTAAGCCAATTGGAGTTACATAGTATAGTCGCAAGAATCTCTCATTGATTAATTAACATGTCAGTGAAGCATATATATTCAAGAAACTCATAAGAGAAAGAACACATAATTTTCCACAAAGCTTCGAATAATAATGATAGGAAGTTGTGATACGCACCACACTTGTTGCAATGAAAGAAGTTCTCGCGACCACCAACTCTGCAAAGAATATATTATATATATATGTGAGTCATGGAACTTACAGAAAAGAAGATATTTACCACATCAAACAATAAATGCCTTATGATATGTTTATACACCAACCTGCAGATTCCACAGTCATCACAATGAAACTGCCCTTTGTCTATCTGTAACAAGCGAGTCCAGAATAAGCATTTCGGGAATGTAATGGCTAAAAGGGTCTAAGCCCCCCAAAAAATTATGGCATTGCCGCATTTCAGACGTAAACAAGTTAATCAATATAAGTAAAAGGCACAGTATGTTACATCATCATCATAGAATTTGCACACTTCACAAAAGTATTCTCCCATATTGACACCACAATTCGTACAAACACGAGCAACCTGAATTGAAATAGAAAAAGATATTGCAGCATCAACTCAAGTAATACCAACGAGAGAAAGAAGGCATGTATTCAAGTCAAACGACAACACATACTGGCTGTTCGGTATCACAAACTGAGCAGATGACCTGAAACACCCAAAGAACACATATCTCATTATCAGAAACTTTCAACAATTAAATGTAACAGATGAATCAAAAATGGAAATAGTAGAAATATAACCTGTGTGACATCTTGTCGAACTAGTTCATGCCTATCAAAAATCTTACGCAACATGCTCTGTTGAAACACACACAGATTAACATCCATTAGACAGATACTCACTCACTCACTCAGTCCCAACATATATGACAACTTGTGGATTTCAAGAGTTTTTTCATCAACCATAATATTTTAATGTTAGTTTCCAAATATGTAAATTTTATTTCAAAAGATTCTATGTCAAAATCAAAAGGTTTGACTCGAAATCCGAATTGTGCCACATAAATATAGGACAAAGGGAGTAACATAAAAGAAGTCGCAAGCACGTAAGTTACCGTGGCTTCATTGTGACAATGTCTGCAGTCATAGACCTCATTGCAGCAAGGGGCTCTAATCTTGCATCTTCTCCTATAGTGCTTGCATCTATCAAAAGATACGAAATCAGGACTACTAAGAGACTGTAAAAAGAAACACTAAAAGGCATAATTGATATATAGAAGAAATTTGTGTTGATTCAACTAATAGTTATTATCTCAGATTATTCGAAGAAATAATAATCTTTGCATACCAATTTATGTGGCACATTTCAGATTTCAAAATTCAAACAAATCTACCTTTCATATATATTTTAAATATTTTGAATTATCAATTATTATAGATTTCATATGCAAATTCCCACTCAAACTCACTCTCAGAAAAAACGAAAAATATGACATAAATTGAGACAGATGGAGTAACAGATGACAAATCAAATCAAAGAAATCTATTTGAAGATAGACAACAATCCAAAACTCAACAAGTTTCAATCTGAAACTTACCCTAAGAAGGTTTGAATGTTGATTCACATAAACTACTAACAAGTTAGACGTTAAATCAACTATATGAGTTTAGCATCTAAAAGAGTTCAAGCACAATCAGATCGCGTCAATACATAAAATTCCACTAATCAAACAGTTCAAAAAAATCATATTAGATAATCTGACCTGCAATAAATAAACAGGAAAAGGGGAAAAGGACCTAGGTAGTAGTATTATACATGAGTATGCATAAAAGAGATAGTACCCATAACCCATTTTGCCAAAATCAAGTCTTTCATTGCAACAATCTTCCATTTATGCAAGAGAAAAATAGTTAGACCAACACCACCACCACCACCCACCTTATGGAAAATAGAAGAGAAAGAGAAGAAAGTAAGTTGTGGGTGGTGGGTCTCAAAATGGCTCAAAACCCAAAGTGCAATCAAAGTACAAAGAGTAATACTACCATCTTCTCAAATGGAAAGATGCACTTATACTTCGGGAATTTAAAATTTCCAAGCATGTTATTAAGGGGCATGTTTGCAAGGTCACTTTTATAATTGGATTTGGCGTAATTAGGTGTAATTATGCTATTAGTCCAGCTTAGTTGACACGTAATTACCTTGTTAGTAAGTAATTGATGTAATTGACGTGATGTTAATTAAGTTCTTCAATTCATAAAGATGTAAATTGTTGATAATTATATGATATAATAACAAAAATTCAAATATTCTTTTATTATTTAATTTTTTGTTTTATTATCAATATTTACTTTACGTGATTCCGTGCAATTTTTCTAAAATTAAAGTGGAATTTATTATTGAGTGAAGTTATGACTTTATATTTTCTTATTAAACAAAAATTTAGGTATGCCATGTTGAAATTTAAATTAGTCATCAAAAATTCATGTAATCAAGTACCACATAAATGAAAGTGAGGAAGTAGAAAAAATAAATAGGACAACGCCAAATGTCTAGAAAATTTGATACGAATTTGGTCAGAAATTTAAATTTATAAGGTATTTTTATTCAAAATAACTAATCTTTTTAATTATTTAATTAAAATAATATAAGTATTTTTAAAAATATAAAATATCATTCTAATCAAATTTTTTTGATCAAAAAAATCTTTTTAATAAAAATACTAAAAATGGAAGGGTGGTTATAGCTCAAAACCCAAAGTTGAATAAATCTGAAAATGTCTTGTAGTCAAGTGGACACATTTTCTTATCTTATGGGAATGAATAATTGAGATTAAAATAAGATATTGGGATACCAAAAGTGGAAATAAGTGGATATGCTACAATTTTGGGATAACGTGGGAACGGGGGTGGGGTATGGGAGACAAAAGGACAGGCGCCGGCATTATTAGCAAATGGGAATGCAATGAGTAAAACAAAAGATTTAGGAGTAACTATTTCTTGGCATTTACACAAACAAGTGTAGTTGGCTGACAGTTATATCACATGGGTGATCTCTATTGGTTGATCTAGCATTGGGACATGATCCCTTAAGATGTTCATCAACTATGATCGTGATAAATATTTATTTATCTTTAATCAGATATATTGTTAATTCTCTGTGTATAATTTTGATTATTGCATTATAAAACTATAGTTTCATGTATATACAAAATATGTATTTATATATGGGGATTTTTCATATATAATCACTCAAAAGAACTTAAATATATTTCATAGTTATAATTTGCTAATTACGATTCGTAGCTATATATTAAAGGGAGAAGAAAGGCAGTGATATTGGGAGAGGGAGCAGAGAGGTGAGCGAGAAAGGACGGAGAGTAAGACAAATTTTATATGCATATCTGTCAGACAATTGTATATATATGTAACTGATATACATATATTTTTGTGTATATGGTGAACGAGATTGAGATAGGGTGGAGAGTGGCGAACTATATATGTATACCTATCAGATAATTGTATATATGTAACTAGTATACATATGTATATGTATATCTGGATAGCGAGATTGGGAGTTGGAGGAGAGAGAAGAGCGTGATTGGGAGAGGGGGGAGAGATGAGCGAGAGAGGACTGAAAGTGGAGAGAGGCTTATTGTGTTCGTACATCTGTTATATAATTGTATATATACACATATGTATAATTTGTATTTGTATTTGTATATGTATAAGCGATGTAATTACAGTTTAAAGTAAGTCGTGAGCCGTAATTAATTTAAATTGTAGCTATGTTAACTAATTAAATAGTATATATTTGCTTATCTGCGTAATTTTCTCTAAAGAAAAGCAGTAAAAACTAAAAAATTAAAGAGAAAAAAAAATTGGGCCTTTTTTTCTTTTAGCTAATAAGGTTTGTTCTTCTTCACGACCCACTCCACCACCTTTACTAGGCCTAGCCTTTCTTCTTCCTCACACCCATCACCCTCGTTGCCGCTCTCAGTCACCACCTGCACCACTCCCTTCTTCGATGAATTCTCCATCTTCTTTTCCGTTCTTCGAAATCCTCCACCATATTTCTCGTTCTTTGAAATCCTTCATCCCCACTATATTTCTCGTTCTTCAAACCCCCCACCCACACCCCCTCTTTCTCGTGTTTCAAATCTCGTCGCCAACTAACACTTGCTTTACCCCTTTCTTTTTCGTCTTTGCCCCCCCCCCCCCCTTCTTTTGTCTTCTTTAAACACTCCCCACCCATTCCTTGATTTCAAATTATTCTTAGAAGTAATGAACATGGATAAATGAAAAAGTCAACAATGTTATAAAATAATATAATGTGGATGTCCACTACACCAAGAAGTTACTCACCCATTATCTCCACTATTTTCCTCATTATGAAGATGATCATAACCTCCATAACCTCCACCTTTATAACTATTATTCTTGTAACATTTCACTTTCATAACCTCCCCATTATATTCATGTTAATGTCATGTTTATGACTAACCTTTTGTATGCCTCTATGCTACACTATAAATAGAAGCATAAGGGTTCATATTGTATACACTTGAAGGTTTGGTAAATACTTGAATAAGAAAAGCTCTCATCTTTTGTCTCCCCATTTCTATTGTTTTCATCTTCTATATCTCTTGTCTTATATTCTTTTCTTTATCTTTATATTGTTAGTTTGCTTTAGTTTTACAATACGTTATCAGCACGAGTTGCTCATCCTCCGTCAAGAATCAATGGTAGTTTTAGTTTTTTTATGAATTATCCTAGTAATTCTTCATTCAAGGTATACTTCATAACTTTTCGGTTGCATGGTATACTTCATATTCTATATACTATTTGTACTAACAAAGCTTGTTTTGTAGTTATTCTAAAATGGTTAATAGATTATAATTATCTTCATAATAATGTTGAGAGAGACTATTAAAATGTTTAAATTTATTTTAACTTGGGATCTTTATATGATTCTAACATGTTGTTCTAATTAATTGATTTTGTTCATTTTTCTTGTATATTAAGTCAAGTTCAGATTTTTTTATGATTTTCGATAATTATTTTCTTGGAAATGCACTTGGTTTATTAAGGCATTGATTGAGGGTAAGACGGTGAATTCAGGTTTCACCGCACCAAGTAGGTAAGACATCGAGTTAAAGTCTAGATGCACCATGATAATAAGAAGTTGGGTTCAAGTCCCATTTATTTATGATCAAAGGTGTCTTTATATGGGTAAGACATTGGGTTAAAGTCCTAATGCACTATAGTGATGATATGATGATAACTAACATAAAGTTTTATACTTTTGACTGAAAGTCATGGAATTAACCCAATTGATTTGCTTCATTCTCTTATGTGACTGTGGTAGCAGTATCTTAATATGTCTGAAAATGACAAGTGGTTGAATGTATAAATATGGGTATGGTAAAATGTTAATGGTCATCATTGTGGTAATTAAAAGGAAGACATCATTGGTTCTTAAGATGTTCCTTCAAACGTGAAGGTAATTTTGTCCATTAAAATTGTATGAAAGGTTATTGGACACATTGTTTCTTAAGATGGTCCTTCAAATGTGAAGGTAATTGTTAAAAATAATTGTTATCCATCAAAGTGGTATGAGAAGTTGGGCACATTATTGTTGGTGCAATCCAATTTTAAAAGTTTTATAAATCCTCCATCAAAATAAATAAATACAAAGTGGTAGTACATTTGGTACATTTGACCTTTTAAAGTGATGTTTAGGTGAGTCACATAATGTCAAAACATGACAATGAGTTTCTAATAAAAATTTATGGAACATGTACAAATGGTTATGGTTCATTTCTTGAAAATGTGACTTGTGTTCGTATGGATAAGAACATGTTCATATATTGTTGGATGAATGTCACATCTCACCTCTACGAGAGGTTTGAGAGATTGAAAGAAATATTTTGACATAAATGGTCATTTTGGTCATATATACTTTGAGTACTACACAAATATTGTGGTATGTTTTATTATGAACTATTGGAGGGCAAAAGAAAGAAATAAATCTTTTCTGTAAAGGTTGTGGTCATGACCAAAATAAATGTTGTTGTGTGGCAATACAAATTTGTCATTGGTTATCAGGAAATAAGTCTTGAATGTAATAATTTTAACCATGACAATAATAATAATTTTTTCTTTAAGGAGATGGTCACCATAAGAATGACGTTGTGAAATTTGTGGTGGTACACAAAATTAATTGAGTGCCGAAAGGGCTAATTTGTTACTATCCGGGAGAATAAAATTATTCACAATATTGAGGTTGTAGTAAGTCTCAAAAAAAACTTTTTAACTTTAGTGGTATTGAAAATAATTATTATACTGAGACTTAAATTATTGAAAGATGAAATATCATCAGATTACTACAATCAAAGCGGGTTATGAATATTTACATAAAAGATTACACGTTTTTCTCTTGTTTGTTGTATACAAATATGGGCATGCTGATGGAATCACATGCAAAAGTAAACTAGAAGTTTACTAGAATAAATATCAGTTGGAACAATCGGTTGGCCATTCCGATTCAAATGTGATGCAAACGAAATTGAGAATTCATGTGGCTACATGTTGAAGATATAAAAGATTCTTCAAGAATTCTCTTTTGTAGTTTGTTCTTGTGATAAAATAATCATTGTACCAGTTAAGAGTGGGATTGTATCCCCTGAAATTATTTGGAACATATAAAAGGTGAATATGGGCCCGTTCACCTGCCATGTGGACCGTTTACTATTGTGATTTAATGGATGCATCTATGGTATGGTCACATGTGCATTTGTATCAACTTACAAATTGATTTTTGTAAGGTTGTTTGCTCGAATTATTAAATTAAGAGCACAGTCCCAAACTATAAAATCATGTGGCTAATGCTGGTTGGTTTAGCATAAATTGTATACCTCTAATTATAGTTAGACCATTGATTATGAGAACAAATCACTCAAATAAAATTTGGTATGAGATGAGTTTATTTAACATGTATGCAACAAGCCAACAAGGTTCTCCCAACACAATTGGTTCAGGGTCAGGAACCAAATAATTTTCATCTAAAAGTTTGACGTGTGCACATATGATTTTATTGTTCCACCATGCACAAAGATGGATCCCCAATTGAGGTTGAGGGTGAACGTTAGATTTTCTAACATTAGGGGGAGATATGTGTAGCAGCTGAAAGTTATGTGTGGGGTGAATTATCTAGATCCTCGTTAAAATATATATATATATATATATATATATATATGAACTTGAAGTTCAAGAGATAATTCATTTGCAAAATGTTGCAAGTAATTTGCCAGATGTATTTGCTGACCCAATATTTTAATTAAGCTGCAAATGCTCCAATAAATAGTCCTTGAAGGATAGATTTTAGGTACGCCTAAAGCGTGATAGACCAATCGATTCCAAATGTAAAACTCCTTGAGGAAGAAGAGGAGCATATTATCAAAATGGTCATTGATAATGAGGTAAGTGCTTTGAAAGAGCACTATGACATAACATTTCTTAAAACCTTGGCAAAGATTCAGGTACCTGAGAATGATGAAAAATGAAGAGATCTCAATAAGTTATGTCGTATTGGAATCGATATCAAAATGACCGTCGATGGTATATTTGATATGATGTAGCACTCAGTGCTATAAATGGTTACGAAAATTTTAAATTTAAATCTGTCATATAGTGTGGACAGATAAATGATTAGTCAAATAATATGCACTATTTAAGTATATTTTGTTTCACTTAGAAAAGTGATGTTTTTGAACTTATAGTTCATAGACCAAAATATATGTCAGCAGGGTACAAATGAGTCATTGTGCAAAAGTATAACCGTAAGATATAAAGTACGGTTTGTGCCTCGGATAATAAAGAATTTTC
Organism: Solanum sitiens; assembly: GCA_016801875.1. Taxonomy (NCBI): domain Eukaryota; kingdom Viridiplantae; phylum Streptophyta; class Magnoliopsida; order Solanales; family Solanaceae; genus Solanum; species Solanum sitiens. Next base: position 558,924 of record JABWTJ010000412.1, on the reverse strand, counting down.
ACAAAAGTACTGATATTATTAAAAGGAGATATATTCTCTAGTGGTTGATGCAATAAGACTTGTTTCAGTCTGGCAATAGATGAAATACTTGAATATGCATAATGATTGATTATTATGTCTTACTTGACAATGAAGGTTAAATGAAAATCTTTGAAGGATATAAAAGGTGTTAAAGCATATTGAATACCCAATGATTTTGAGACTGCTTGACACAGAAAAAGAATCTTTTTGATCTCATGAAAAGATTTGAAATGTCATGTATTAGTGTAATTGGTGCACTTACATATTGTTGGTTATGCAAATGCTAGAAGATTATTAGATATACATAATGAAAGTTATGTGAAAAAATTGTCATAGTATCATTTAAGTTATGACAAGAAACTGACAAAGCAAGTGACTCAACGCATAAAAGATGAGCTTCAATAAAATTGAAAGGATCAATCTCCGAGTCAAAAATAATTTGATTATGTAGATGTAGAATATTTATTTGATCTACACAAAGCTCGATCGCAAAAGAGCTATTTGCTTACATATGGAGGCACAACAATATTTTGGCATTCAACAAACACTGGTAACCACTTCTTTAAATCGCGCGGAACTAATACTGATATATGAAGTAAGTTGGGGTGTGTTTGGCTGGAATCATGATCTATCATATTCAGAAAATATGTGATTTTCCAACCACCATATACGACAGTAATATATAACTCAATTCAAGTGAGGATATAATCAAAAGAGATCAAAGAAAGTATAGTTCATCAAAAGTCTTTCACACATGATCTTCAACAAAATGGTGAGATAGACGTTCAAAGGTTTATTCAAGTGATCATCTTGTAAACTTATTCACTAAAGATTGCCAACATCAATATTTCGAAGTTGTGAAATGCATTTTTTCGAGATATCAAGTGAAGTTTTTATCAGGGGGAGAAAAATACGTGTTGTACTCTTTTCCTTAACCATGGTTTTGTCCCAATTGAATTTTCCTGGTAAGGTTTTTAACGAGGCAACATTCAAAGCGTATTAGAAGATATGTGTACTCTTTTTCCTTCACTAGGATTTTTTTCCCACATGATTTTTTCTTAATAAGGTTTTAACGAGGCATATTATCTATGGACATCCAAGGGGAAGTGTTATAAAACAATATAATGTGGATGTCCACTACACCAAGAAGTTACTCACCCATTATCTCCACTATTTTCCTCATTATGAAGATGATCATAACCTCCATAACCTCCAGTTTGTAACTATTATTCTTGTAACCTTTCACTTTCATAACCTCCCAATTATATTCATGTTAATGTCATGTTTATGACTAAGCTTTTGTATGCCTCTATGCTATACTATAAATAGAGGCATAAGGGTTCATATTGTATACACTTGAAGGTTTGGTAAATACTTGAATAAGAAAAGCTCTCATCTTTTGTCTCCCCATTTCTATTGTTTTCATCTTCTATATCTCGTCTTATATTCTTTTCTTTATCTTTGTATTGTTAGTTTGCTTTAGTTTTACAATAAACAACTTATTGTTGCTTAAGATCCTACTTATGGAAGTGTTTGTTGATTGTGATGAACTTGAAGCTTTTTTATCAAAAAAAAATTATAATATCTTCAGCTTAAATTAGTTTTTCAATTGTTATTATTTATTTGTGTTGATAATATGCCTTAAAATTGAATGTTTTCTAGCCTTTGATATGTAGAGTTTGATTATATTATTTTGAGATTTTTTATTTATTTTTATAATCTGGATTAATCCTCTTTAATTTTCTTCATTTTTTTTATCTTTCTAAAAATGTATTAAAAAAAAAGAAATTAAAAAAAATTAAAGTTCAAATAAATGTCAAAAACACACCTAAAGTATCTCTTTTTAAAATTTCATACCTAAAACTATGGAAAGTGTTTGTTTCATACATGAACTACCACAAATGTGTGTCACTTCTTAGTTTGAGAAACACACATCAGTGATGTGTGTAATGCACTCTCTCTTTTATTTGAAAAAAGTTGATACATGACATTAAAGATGAATAAAATATTTCACCTTAACAAAAATTAAAATAATAATTAATTAAAAATTAAGGTATTCTATCCCAAAAAAATAATTATTCTTACTCCACTCCACCACCTCCTAACTGTACCCCTCCCCCCTCCCCCCTCCCCCGCCCCCCGCCCCGACAATGCCCGCCCTTTTAATTTTCTTAAATTTCCTTTATAAAATATTTTTTGAAATTCATAATTCACCCTCTCACCTCCCCACCCCCACCCCACCACCCACCACCCCGAAAAAAAAAATCCTCATCAACCAAAAAAGTTGTTTATTATTTTGTTTTTACAAATAAAAACACTACCTCATCCTTTTAATTTATTTTTAAAAAATTTATATTTTTCTCGTTTTGTGTTAGATATGTATGTGTGTGTATATATATATATATATATATATATATATATATATATATATATATATATATATATATATATTTAAAAAGTCTTGCGGCGGCAGATGAAAAATATTTTTGATATGTATATATCTAAAACGAAAAAAAAAATTGGAAGGGTTCGGTGGAGTATGTAGAATTATTTTTTTAAAAAATAAGATAATATCTAAATTAGTATTTGGGAGTGGGGGGGGGGAGGTACGGTGAGAGGAAGTGATAGAGGGGGGTTAAGAAAAATATTTTACATTTTATTTTATAAAAAAATTGGGATAATAACTTTTTAATCTTAAAATTTAACTAATACTTATAATTTATTTAATTTTTGTCAAGGTGAAATGTTTTGTCCTTATGGAGTATGATGTGACAATTTTGTAAACTAAAGAGAGAGTGTATTACACGTACCAAGAGGAGAGTGTTATAAAGATAGAGCTGTATTTCTCAAATTAACAAGTGATGGTTTAGGTACAAAAATTCACATTTCAATAATTTAGATATGAAACTAAAAAAACAAAAAAAGAGATAGTCTAAGTGTGTCTTGTACACTTAATAATTTTCAATGTGGCACTGACGTGTCAATGACATGGTGTATGTGGAATTCACTTGTCATTGTAAGACTGATATTATAGTGTTAGGGTTAAAAAAAATTAGAAAAATAATAAGAAAATATTTAAACGTTTGTATGCTAAAATAAGTTGTATTGTCATATTCAGAAACTTTTTAATGTATTTTCTCATAAGCTTATAAAGAAGGAAAAATTAGCAAACTAGTCAAATAACTTAACTTAATTAGTAAAAACCTCTATACTTTATAAATATTAGTAAAAATGTCAAAAATGTCATTATTTTAGAAAGGATTGTGTATTCTAATTTACTTCCTATTTTATCTCATTTTAATTACAAATTTTTCAATTAATCCTCTCTCATATGTTTTTTAAAAAATGAAATATTTTCTCTCTCTCATATTTTCATCTTCCAATTCTTCTCCATTTCAAAATCTGCCTCTCTTCTTCTTCTTTTTTTTCCAGAAAAATATATTTATAAAGATATTCACACAATCCTTTTTATTAAAATATGAGTCTTTATTCGTTTTTCAATATTTGTTTCTTGATTTTATTTTTGTATAAATCGTTCAAAATTGTTGTTTGTAGTTGAAATCACTTTTTGGGTTTGATAAACTCTAGATCACTCTCCAATGGCAGAATCTAAGAGCAATACTAGAGGTATTCAACTTAATCAACAATGTTCTATTTTTCAAATATCACAATTGAAACTTAGAACACAAATGACGATAATTTTGTATTTTAATTTATTTATTTTGTATTTCAATATCACTTTGTATACAAATAGGTTCTATTTTTTCTTTATTTTGTATTCATCATAATGGTATACCAACAAAGTCACATTTGTATTTCAACTGAAGTGAGTATTTATTGTGCTCATTTTGTATTGTAATCTTAATTTTCAATGACAACAAGTTTGTATTTCTTTTTCATTATGTTTTCATCATAATTGTATACCAACAACTTTTATATTTTATGTGTTCACTTTACATTTCAAATTAAAATTGAATATCAAATTGTGGTGAGTATTTTACTGTGATCATTTTGTATTTAACTCTCACATTGTATTCAGAAAAGTTTATATTTTTTTGTGTTCATCATAATGATATACCAACAAAGTCAATTTTGTATTCCAACTGATGTGAGTATTTATTGTGCTCATTTCGTATTTTAGTCTCAATTTCAATGATAACAAGTTTGTATTTCTTTTATTATGTTTTCATCATAATTGTATATCAACAAATTTTGTATTTTATGTGCCACTTTACCATTTAAATTAAAATTGATATTTTACTTGCATAGTGAAACTAAAATTGTATCCTAGTGATCAAAATTGTATTACATAACTACCAAATATATTTTTCTTTTATTTGTATTACAAAAAAATTACGAATTGTATTCCAATATAATCTAGTCATTACATATGAATACGATTAAAGAAAGATACATGATTCAAGAAAAAGAATAGCATACATAATGAAAAAACTACAATCTGTTGAGGTTGATACAATATTCTAAAAATATACAAATTTAAAAACGTGATTTAATCAAATTTATTTCAACATAAATTGAGTATTATCAATGAAAATTTAAAAATCGATACTAGAATTTTGATGAACAAGTGGGATGAGTTCTTTGTGTTTAGTTTTTTGATTTTGTGTTTACTTTTGAATTTTTGTAACTGATGAGACTTTTAAGCAATTGTTCCTATTTTAAAAAATTCTCTCCCCTAAATTTCTCCTTTTTGTTAGTTAAATAATTATATTCTTTAAATAAAATTTAAACAAGATACATAATAAACTAAAATTTTGACATTTTTACTAAATATTAAAAGTGTTGACAGTGGATCCTATTAAATATTAAAATATTGACATTTGAAAAATTTTCATATAAAGAACAATGATGCAATTCAACAAATGAATGGATAATAACATCCAAGTATTGTTACTTCCACTTTGGTTTCAAATACAATTTCAAGGTGCTAGTTCTGAAACCATAGGTGCTTACGTATGCGTTTTTTAAGAAAATAACATTAATAGAAAAAATTTATTAGCATCGGATATTTACATCAACCAATGCAATTTTTATTATTATGTGATTTAATAAAGTAAAAAGAACAATAAGTTTCAATACATAAAATGTATGTATTGACTTGATGTAAATATCTGATATAGATAAGTTTTACCCCTTAATTAGACAATAATATAATCAATCCGAGTATGTAATGATCCTAGTTATTCCTCGGTGACTTCTCAAAAGAAGCTTTTGTAACTCATTCTATAGTTCTATCCGATGTTTGATATCCCAATCCTAAGCAACCAGGTGTATATGAAAATTTTCTCATATATATATATATATATATATATATATATATATATATATAAAGTTGGATAAAAAAGTTGTGATGTGGCACCTTTCAATGGCCAAAGATCTTATTTATTTATTTTTTTGTGGTTTTTTTGACATTTTCTCTAATTTTCTTCAATTATTTTATCTTATAAAATCATCTCTATAATTCATACTTCTTCAATTACATAAATTCAAATCTTAATTAATTTAACAATATAGATAACTCCTAACCTTTTAATAATATATATAACTCCTAACCTTTCATATTTATAAACTTCAAGTTATTTAATATACAAATTTATAACTCGTAAATATTACACCTATAAAAATCTACTTTGATACATGTACGATGATCACTTTATTTTCATTTTCCTTATTCTTCAGTTTTGTCTCTTTGATTGGTTAATTTTTTTTTTGTCTTCTTTGATCTGATTTTGCAGAAGATGGATGTATAATGAAAAATGTAAGATATTTTGCATAGTTTGATTTTGCGAGGTAAAATAATTTGACATGTCTAATACTTATAATTATCACTTTTTTCTATTGTAAGTATACATTTACTTTTGGATTCTTGATGATACAAGTCATGAATTTTTTATAGAAAAAAATTATTATTTTTTTCTCTTTTGCTTTTCTTTGTAGTTTCTTGATATTTTTCTTTACTTATTCTTGTAGTTTCTAAAGACGTTGATTGTTTTACTCTCTTCATATCTTTGTAAATTTTGAAAAATTGAATTTTGTTGTGTTGAGAACATGATCCTTCTTTCCTCTTCAAATCATATGTAAATATTTTTTAAAATGTTTTTACTTGATTAGTTAACTATATTTTTATGTCCTTTTGTTGTAGTTATTGTAAGGATTATTTATAGTTCTCCAGTCAAACCTTCAATACACTGAGAGATAATTGATTCTTTATCAGCATAATTAGTTGATTGAATAAACCACCAGTATATCTTATTTTTATTGATTTGATATTCAATTACGTCTAACAATATCTTCTTCCTCACTAGCTATAAAATTGTTATCCAAATATAAGTAACAAAAAAAACTATATCTCAAATCTCAATATAAAGTATAATAAAATACTAAATATTAAACACAAACAATGTTATACATAGAGAGAGAATAAAAAGAATCCTCAATTGAAATATGAAAAAGACATACAGTTCAATTAAAAAAGATTCATTAATAATACGAGCCATTAAAAACCAACACGATATCATATATATTAATTTTTGAAAAATAATATGATCAAACCAATTATTTTTCTTATGTAGCTAAGAATCAAATAAATCAATTCCTCTTACAATTTCGTATCTAACAATTACATAACAATAATACGATAAAAGTATATAATTTTAACCCTACATTCTTAATTATTTTTTAGTTATATATAGAAATTATTTCTAAGCCATTGAGAATTTATCAACAAAAAATCAAGTATTTTTTATTTTATTTTATAACATCCGCAACATTACTTTTCTTCACAACTTTAAATATTTTCTATCCCTTTTGATGAACTTTTTGATTCTCTGTCCCTTTTTAAATTTGTTTTTAATTAATTTTTTCCCCATATATATATATATATATATATATATATATATATATATATATATATATATATGAAAGTGTTCAAAATAATAGTAATTATTAAAAGTAATGTTTATTAGTAGAAGCATATTTAGAGACTTTTAATTAATTTGAAACTTCTAAGATAAAGTAAAAAGGAAATATATCATATAATAAAATTAAACCATAAGAAATACTGGAGGATTTTAATTAAACATACTTTTGTTTATTTAAAAAGATATGTATTTTTTTTTTACTTTGTCTCTTATTTTTTTTATATTTATTTTTATTTAATTTTATCATAAACTCACACCTCTTCATCTTTCATAACCTCTATACTTAATTAATACTTATAGTAATACCTAGAACTTCCAACTTTATACCTTCATAACCCCCAATTACTAATATTCAAATTTGTGACATAAAAGCACATCAAAATAATATTTCTAACCAAATATATTTATTTTTAGCTTAATTGTCTCTACTTTAATCTTGTAGTGCAAAATCTATCGACAAAGACTACTTTGTGTAATTATTTTACTTCTTATAAGGATGATACAAAATAAGATATATAAAGCAAAATTGATTTGATTTTCCCCCCTATGAAATTATAGGAGCAGGATCATTAATAAAAGTTAGCATTAAAAATAATTCTCGAAAATATTAAAATGTATTTCAGGTTACGCTTAGCGGCAGAAGATAATCAAAATTATTATAAAGTTATTTTAAAATTTTAATAAAATATGAATCATGAAAAATATAAGAAAAATTAATTAAGAGAATTCAATTTTAACATTTCGCATAAATTAGTAAATAGCTAAAGACAAGCTAACTTGATTATGTTAAGATACGATGCTAATTGTTATTGTTTTTTAAAAATAAAAATTAGTAAAATAAATTAAAGACAAGCTAAATTGATTCTCTTAAGATACGATGCTAATTGTTACTGTTTTCTTAGTTGAATTAAATAAGCAAAGACGAAAAAATGAAAAATAAAATTAAGAAAATGGAGAATCGAAAAATAGCGTTGAAACAAATTTAAAGAAACGTAGAACTATAGGAGAGAACTTATTAAGGGGAAAATTAATAGGGATAATTATTCCAAATATACTTATTACTTAACCATTCACCCTACACTATAATTATTCTAAAAATTTACTTAACTTTTTTCTCTTACACTTTAATTATATGAAAATATTATTTATCGTTAATAATTATAAATAATGCTATTATTTAGAAACAATTTTTTTATATTTACCTTATTTTTAAAAAATAATCCAACAGTCTAATTATAAGTTTTTATTAGATATTATAGGATTTTTAAAAAAAATCTTTTATAACATAAAACATTTATCATTCTTTTATAATTTCTCATTTATTACTTATTTTATTATGTATTTTAACAACAATATATTATTTTTTTGTTGATTCTATATCACTAAAAATTATTTTGCAGAACTAAAATCATACATCATCTATCTCTTTCCGAAGAATCAACATATAGAGAAAAAGCTTTAAATTTTAAGATACAATTGAAGTACTTTTTTAAGTCTTCAAAATATAGATAGCTTATCTATTACAAATAATTTTTTATATTTCTAAGACCATTTTTGAATGTGTTACTATTTTAATTCTTTTGACATTTTTTAAAAAAATTAAAAGACTCAAAATTCTACTTTAAATTTTTTATAAAATATCAAAGGTGACCATATTTAATTTTGAGCATCCAAATGGATAATAAAATCATTAATTATTAATTATATATTGTAACTAACATAAAAGGATATGTACTATTCAATCAAAAAAGAGTGTAGGTATTTGATTGTATTGCTAATTTAAATATATTTAATTTTTGATAAAATCAATTAATGAATCAAGTTAAAATTACAAATCTGAATGTCAAATTTGTTATGTAATTTATTCAAATTTGAAAATTAAAAAGAAAAACTTTAAAAAATTTGTACACCATGCGTATTGCGGCTAAGTTTACTTGTATAATAATAAATAAGAATGTGGTGGAGGAGGAGAGGTTCTAACAAAAGTCTCTTCGTGCTCAACTTTTTTCGATAGGGTCAAAATTTAAATATCAAAATTATCGGTGTAAATTTGTGTAGAGCATAAATCCAACAGATCGATGGTTCAACTTTCAAGCACATAGTACAAATTTGTAAGTATGATTTCTTGTACTAGGGTATATTTGTTTCTTATTAGTTGATTATTATGTTAAAAATAGTTATCTCATATTAATTTTCCACCTTATAAAATGAAGAAAGAATCAATTAATTTTTTCTATATTATCCTTATAATTAATTGTTTTTAAAAGTATTCAATTTGTTCGTAAAAATTTAAAAATATTTTTAAGGAGTAAATTACTAATAAAATTACCTTCTTATGTTTGATTTTTTAAGAATGATGTAAAATAAAAACTAAATAACTAATATGAAATAGAGGTAGTATACGTTTGTACGTAATTCAATATTCTAATGGGCAACTTTCACCTATAGCAAACATAAAATTCATATTTGTATGCTATAGCAAAGTTTGCATAATTGCACTCCATAGCAAACATATATATGTATAATTCGCTATACATATACAATTGAAGGAAATTGTATAATACGAAGTGTATAAAACGAGAAAGAGAAAGAGACTTGGGCAGAGAATTGTATAAAACGAAGTGTATAAAACGAATTGTATAATTATAAGTGTATAGAACGATTATATACAATTTGAATTTGTATAAATGAGAAAGAGAGAAAGGCAAAAGAGACTTGGGTAGGGAATATACAATTGAATCGAATTGTATAAAACGAGAAAGAGAGAAATTATATACAATTTGAATTTGTATAAAACGAGAAAGAGAGAAAGGAAAAAAAACTGGGCAGGGGAGTATTTTTATTGTATAATTATAAGTGTATAGGATGAAAATATATATATTTGCATGTGTATATACAATTTTCTCTCGCTTTATACAAACAGAAACACAAATTATACATTTCGTTTCTGTTTGTATAAGCGAGAGAGGCGAGGGTGGCGAGCGAGATCTGGGAGAGGGGAGAGAGGGGAACAAAAATATATGTATTTATATAATTTTCTCTCGCTTTATACAAATAGAAATAGATTTTGTACACTTGTGTTTGTATAAAAGTGAGAGGAAGCGAGCGAGATAGGAGAGTGGCGAGCGATAGTTTGAGAGAGATAGGTGACTCGCAAACAGTTTGCTACGGGGCACAATTAAATCAAAGGATGATTATAGCAATTAATTTAATTTATTAGTTTGTCATTATACTTCTAAGGGCTTGCATTAAGATGCTTCTTTGGAAATTTTTATGTTTGTACGTACCGGCTCTAAATTAGAGACAAAAAGATAAGGATTGAAAAAATATATTGCTAATTAATCAGAATATTTAACTAGCGGAAGGGGAAAACGACTATATGGTTAATTAATTAATCTAATATACAAGTGTTGCTTTCTCATTAATGTAAACAAATTCAATCTTATTTTTATATATATATATATATTAATCTTTTGGAAATAATTGATGGTACGTTGAGTTAAATGAAGTTTTTTCTTGGAATCAACTTCACATTTAACTCTACCTCTTAATTAGTCAAAACAAACTCATTTAATTTCATGCCAAACTTTTGGTCCTCACGTTTATAGTCTTGATCCTTAATAATAAAGTATATCGCTTAATTAAGAGAAAAATTCAATTGATACTCCTTAAGATCATGTTTCTAGAATTGAATATTATTTATTAACGGTGAAGTAAAATACTTAAGTAGAAATATTTAATAATAATTTTAGATTATTTATCACCCGCTAAAAGATTAGTTATTGAATGATTAGTGACCCCGTTGGAGGATCTAATCACCTAAAGTTCTAGCTAATCTATTGGATTCTTCAATTTCTTTTTTAAATAATACAAGGAAATATCATTAGAAATTGGGTTTTCCGCAACAATTGATATACGGAAATGCACAACAGTTATATGTTTGATAAGTACAAGTTATATGTTGTTTTTTCTCGGCCTTTAGTGCATCTAGTGCTTATATGTCTCATTGTAGGGTTGTTTAAAATTAAATCGAAATTGATAATTTAAATAAAAAAAATATATATTGATTATTGGTAATGGGTTATTAATTTATCAGTTGCTGTAACAATTTTGATTTTTTTTTATTATTGTGTTATTGGTTCTTAACGGTTTGAAATTTTTTCTTAATGAGTTAATCGATAATTCAGTCGTAAATTAAATCATTATAGTTATATCATTTTGTATATAAAGTCTTTGACTTAGAGTTCAGTTTCATACTTTTATTTGAGGTTGTCTCAAACTTTCGTTTATTCTGCAATGTGACAATGTTTACTTATGAGTAAAATGCATTCTGGCAACTCATGTGTATGATTCATTTCTTTTGTCACCTTGTTTCTAAGTGATTTTTCATATTTTTTTGGTGTCAAATCTTAACGATTAAATCAATAATGTTTAATAACTGATAAACTAATAATCAGTAAGTCAATATCTTAATTACCTTCAAAATCTAATCAAACCGATCGATAGTTTAGCGGATATTTCAACATTAATTTCATAAATTTTATGTCCACTTTCATGCGGCCGGCATGCAACAACCTTTTATTTGTAAATTGTGTGCATGAATTGACCCTTTCAAACATAACAACTAATTTGTTTAATTCATACCCAAAATTCCCAAGTAGTGGTTACCCATTAATGTACTTATTATTGAAGAAAAATAAAAACAATAAGATGTAATTTATTTAAGTATATCTTTTATTAAAAATAATAATAATGATGTACGTATGGACATTGACTTATCTAAGTATTCATGTATTCATGAATTGATTTGGATTGATTATTAGTTAAAATCAAAACTAAATCAATTCAATTGATTTTTAAAATTAATAAAAAATCAAATCATACTAATCATAATGCATGTTTATCGATTTGGTTATTATTGATTTAAGTTCAATTTGGGCATCATCAATTTGGTTGTTATTGGTTTAAGTTCGATTTGGTTCGCTTGTTTTAATTATTAATCATATACAAAAATAAAAGAAGCGGTTTATTCAAAAGAAGAAGAAAAAAACATATTTTTGGAACCCAAGGAAGATCCGCAACCGCTACAACCTATGTCCTTCGGGTGAGCACTCTGTGTGTCCTAGGTAAAACCCCACTATGTAATAGCCTGCAAACCACATAGGGAATGCAAACCGTACTAGGGAAGCCCTATGCGACAGACTCGACTCAGAAGGCATTGAGGGGGATCAATCATAGGTCATCCGTATGGATATATAACCACCCTCAAGCCAACTGAGCCACCCTAAAAAACTAAAAAAACATTTCATTCATAAGGAAATGAATTGTATATGTATCATTTTCGATCTTAAAATTCTTATATGAGAACTCCGATTATATTAAACTTTCTTCTTATATTGTTAGTTAATCCAAATGTACTAAACAACTTAAACTTATTGAATAATGCATAAGCTACCGTTATAATTGCACAAATCAAAGGTGCATCATACCACTATTTTTCGTTAGAGTGTTGCAATTATTTTAGGATAAAAAATTGTTCACGAAAAAAATAATATAGTATGAATACAATTTGTCAGTTCAGTTTTGATTTATTTTAATAAAATCAAATTAAAGTCGATCTATTTAATTGTTTGATTTATTTTTTCGATTTGGATTGGTTTTTACCCAAACAATAAACACAATTGACTTAGTTATGACTGTACCCACAACATTTAATTCGTAACTTATAGAGAGATGAAAAGTAAACGAAAAATGTGTATATATAATATATCATACGTGAGATTAACTTTAAATCTTGAATTCCCACTCGACAAATTTGGCAAAAGTATATACCATTGGACATGTTTAAAAATAAAAATATTGGAAATTCTCAACCATGAAAAGCCAACGAAAAAAACGGTTTTCTATTATATTAGAAACCTCAATGCCCCGCCAAGAAAAAACAAAGGGTGAAAAGAAACAGAGAGAGTCAATCATTTTCTCCATCAATCTTCCTCTCTTCTTTTTTTTTTCCTTTGAATTCCAAATCAAAGGAAAACAAATATCAATACCCCTTTTCCCCTGTTTATTTTCATTTTTTCTTCAAATATAATATAATATGGGTTGTGGGGAATCAAAGCACGCAGTTGCAACGGAGAATGCCACCATTCCTAAGAACAAGAGATCATTGAGTTCTAAATCTGAATCCAGAAAGGGTGAAAATATCGTAAAAACTGAAAACGGGGAAAAAATGGAGGAGGAGAAGGAGTTGATTGCACCGAAAGTGGTGGCTGTGGAAAAAGAGAAAGAAGAGGAAGTTGTAGAGCCCAAGAATGAAACAATCCCTGTTGCTGTTGTAGAGATGAAGAAGAATGAAATTGATGAAACAACAACCCCTGTTTCTGTGGTAGAGAAGAAGAATACAATTCCGGTTGCTGTTGTAGAGAAGAAGAACGAAAATGAGGAAATAGCTCTTGTTTCTGTTGTAGAGAAGAAAAATACAATCGATGAAACAATTCCGGTTTCTGTTGTAGAGAAGAAGAACGAAAATGAGGAAACAACCCCTGTTTCTGTAGTAGAGAAGAAAAATACAATCGATGAAACAATTCCGGTTTCTGTTGTAGAGAAGAAGAATGAAAATGACGAAACAGACCCTGTTTCTGTTGTTGCTGTTGTGGAGAAGAAAGAATCTGTTGAAGAAATTAAAGCAGAAGAGAAAACTGGTTTGTTCTACTTCTTTTTTAACATAATTTTTTTTGTGTTTTTACATACTTGTTGTTTTACATTATTTGTTCGATCCGAGTGTCTATCAAAAATAACGTGTTTACACAAGATAGGGTTGTCAATGACTTGCCCTTTGTCCCAACGTTATGTGGTGTATTAGCAAGAAAATTTTCAATAACACTAATTATCAAAATCTTGAAGATTTTTTATTTTCAAATTTACAACAAGGGGAAAAGACCAAGGACTTTATATTTCGATTAGATATTTTGAACTTTTTATCTAACTTAGTCCTTTTTTTTTCCTTATTGATGTTAATATGCATTTTTTTTAACCCTAGAAGAGACCATCAAGCCAATTGAAGAAGTAAAAGAGAAAGCGGAAGAGAAGGAAGAAGTTATCGCTGTTTCTGAGGCCACAGATGCTGCTAAACCAGAAACTGTCAAGGATGATGATAAACCAGAAACTGTCAAGGATGCTGAACCAGAGACACAGGAAAAGCCAAAAGAGGTATGGACTTCATATGTAAAAATGTAAAATCCTTTTGTTTTTTTTTAGGGTCGTTTGATTAGGAGCAAGTTATTTCGGGATAAATTATTTCGGGATAAGTTGTCCTTAAGAAATAAATGCTCACGTCCATAATGTTAGCAGTTTTTTATGGAAACAAGTGTCAATTTTTTTGTTTGAATTTTGCAGGAAAATGGAACTGAAACATCAGCAACAGATTCAAAAACAGATTAGAGTGCAAGCATGGGAATATGAAAGAAGAGTGTTTATTAGTTTAATCCTTGATTTTTAAAGCTTGTTGTAATTTCCGGCTTAAGTATACATATTTGTTCCATGATCTGTTTTCATATATTATCTCTCTTCTGCTTATATTTTTATATAACATTATCCCATTTCATCTAAATCTATTGCTCTTTGGGAATTACTTTAACTTGTTGTCAAAGCTTGTGACTAAAAATAGTTTTGTTATGTTGGTCTTCTTGACATTATTAAGAATCTCCACCAACCTTTGGTAAAATTATATATTCCCTTCAACAGACAACATATTTTTGTATAATACTCCTTTGTTTCAATTTAGGTAACATTATTTTCTTTTTAGTCCGTTTTAAAAGAATATTATTTTACTGTGATTAAAAATAATTTATTTTTAAACTCTCTTTTTAATCTATATGAAATAATTTACCGTCACACAAATATCTAAATATTTATTTTTAAATCACAAGCTTCAAATTCTTTTTTTTTTTTTCTTAAACACCTTGTCAAATAAAATGATGTTTTGTACGGTTGGAGTAACATGAAGACATATATGTCATTCTTAGTTCTAGTTTGTCATTTAATTTATGAATTTTATCTCTGAAGTATTGTAGCTTTAAAAATATAAATATATCTCTAAACTTGCAACATGAGTTAAAAAGTTGTTTTCAACACTTATTTCAATTTTACATTAAGAGATGATAATTTTTGCTCCTACCAGTACTTGATATCATTTGCTATGTCAATACTCTCTCATGTATACTATATATAAAAACGTGAAATTATATCTAGGGAAATTTAAGATTGAAGTGGTTTTTCTAAAACTAATGCTGGTATATGTAATTTAAATTTTTTACATGTTATAAGAGTGATATAATAGTATTTATTAAGATAATTTCTTTAAAGCTACTAAAAATTCAAAATAGTAAATGAAAATAGTTCAATAAGAAATAATTAAATTTCTTATATATTTCCTAATTGACCTCTAAAAAATAAATTTTGAGTCAATATCTTGTTAAACTGATACAACTTAATGAAAAAATGATTTTATTTTTAATATCAATTTTAATTAGAAAAAAAAAATATTAAAAATTATGTGAGTGTATTCATGGTAGCAGGTCTATGTGGAGCGGGGTAGGACGGGTTAAAAATAAAAATTAATGTTATGCGGGGCGAGACGGACGGATTAATTTGCGGGTCCACACACAAAAAAAAAAAATCCCTGATTGTATCTAACTAAGTTACAAAATTATTGTTTCTCGTTCCTTATCCTAGAGAAAGAAAATAAATCTTAGAAGGAATGGGTGTATCAACAACTGTCAGTGATTGGGAATCCATTTTTTGTCATTTTCAAAAGGAACAGATAGCTACGTTTACGAATTTACAAAACATTAATCATATATATAAAGTCAATACTTTAATCTCTTTTTATTTACATGGATAAGATGTAAAAAACGATAACAAAAACAAAGTTAAATAAAAGGAACTATATACACAACGCCTTTCCAAGCAACAGGACACAACTGGCATACTCTGACTAGCTCTATACATTTACCTTAAGTGGGAAACTCTGCTTCAGCTCTCCCAAATTTTGGAGAGTCAAATGGTAATCCCAATAATCTCTATAATGATTTCCCTTCCTCACTAGACTCCACATTCATTCTCAAAACAGAAGATATATTTCTGGAGAAGATGATATTTCCGTCGTTGTCTGTTGTGTGATACGATGCTAGACCATTACCCATCACAATTCTGCACCCCGCTGATACATCACATGATAATTTTACACCAAAATATCTCACATGATCCTTAACACTGTTGCCTTTCACCGACCTACAAAGATGTGATCAAAGTTACAAAGAGGCCAACAACAGCTCTAGTAACATTCAGCCAGTCGTTTATTACTACGAAGATTACTAGAGAGGGGTGGACCACCTTTAGGTGTCTCCAGTCTCGACATGTTTCTAATCCAAAAATTGGTCTTTCTGGATCCTAAATTACCAGCAAGAGTATAGATTATTTCATTACAACATGGTTCAGCAGTAAAATTACCACTTTTCTTACCAAATATCAGTGTTTTATGGTTTCACTTTCTTGTTTGTTTATCAACAAGGAAAGTGAGAGAGACTCTATTCTTTTCTTTTTTGCATCATCACAATTATGTACGGTTGTGTTTCACATACCTCATACAGCTTTAGAAAGTTCTTGTTAGAATTTATTTTAATGTTTTGTTTTTTTTCAAATTGCTTTCTTATTTGACAAATGGAAGTTGTATGATGTATCAGCATTTTCGCCATAATGCTTTATAAAATGGATCCATATGTGCCCTCAAACTTGTTATGATTTGCCATAAGCATTTTCCACTGTTTGCATTTGTAGTTTAACTTAATCTAACCGCTTGAAAGCAATTTGAAGAAATCCAGTGCAGCTGAGCACATGAAAGAGAAACTTTACCTGCTGCAAGAAGGATCCTCCCCAGAATTATCGCAGACCTTTTCAACTGTATAAACTAAACTTCCAAAGCCAAGATCATAAAGCCAGACCTGCAATTTCAAGAACTCACAGTCAACATAATGCAACCACGAATCAAGACAGCAAGAGGCAGAGTCACTTGAATGTGTCTAAACATAGTTCGAATGCTCACAATGAGAAAGACTTGTAACTAGACTTGTGCAGTTCAAAATCAAGCACTACAAGGTTTTGAGTTGACGAACTTGCCTCTCTAGGGAAATGGCGATAAGTTTTGTGAGGGAAGTATTGATAGTAAGGGGGCAAATGAGGCACAATATCATGACGATTTGTAACACGAATTGTATTGGGGACCCGTTCTCTGTAGTAGGACACAAATGCAGCATTACCAATTCGTGGTTGTCCAAATGTCATAACCGAAACATTCTGGCATCCAAGATGCACCTGGAATAAGAAGATAGATCCATTAAGGGCGAGTTGGAGAATATTTCTTGCATCATATGGCAAATGGTCCTCAAGTATGCAAGATCAGTCATATTTAAGATGTGACCTATTTTTCTAAATGGCAAGTCAAAACATGTAAACAATGATTTTTTGTAAAAAGAGTGGCGAGTCTTTAGTGCATACGGTGAGATCCAGGCCACAGAAAGCAGCCATAGCCCCTCCCATTGAGTGTCCAGTCACCATAATTGGAATATCTCCATAGAACTCTTTCGCACTTTTAACAGCAGTTAGCACTCCTGGACGCAATGACGTGTTATGATAAGCAGAATAAAATCCATGATGCACCTGGAAAGAGGCAGAGATGACTAATTTGCAGAAAAGAAGGTTAAAAAACAAAATAGAAGCAGAAGAGGCTTGGCGTCAACACACACCATTGCATCTTCCATTCCTGGATAAGATATATCAAGCTGCTTCCAGTATAGATCTTCAATCCAATTCTGTAGGCTGTAACCAAAAAGTTAAAACTTGAACTTCATATCAAATATATGTTGAATCGTAGAGCCAGAGACCATATAGCTTCATTCCTATACAGTAATTTAGATAATGCATCACAACCGTGAGCAGACTGATCAGAGGTTATTAGATTTTAAACTTGGTCACCGTGAACATCAACAAACAAAAGAAAATCTTAACATTTCACAGCTTAGACCTGAAGACAAGAAGTAACAGAATTCTGATTGAAGCAGCTTCAGCCACTCCTGGTTCACAAGTTATGAATCAACAGTCATAATCTATTATGGTCAAGAGATTCAAATTCCTCAACAAAATTTTGAAACCAAAATCACGAGAAGTTATAGTACTCACTCCGTCCCATATTAATTGTCCATTTTACTGAAAATAGTTATCCCAAATTACTTGTCAATTTACAAATCCAAGATTGAATTAATTAAATTTCTCATTTTTGCCCTTGCAATTAATTCTTGTTGAAAGTGTAAACAAGTTTGTAAAGTTCCAAAAAAAGTTTCTTTAGGTTTCGTCGTAAACCAAATTTGTTATTTCAAATTACGTAAATCAATAGTTCAACTCGCACTCGAAGATGGGGCATTTCCCATTTTTATGGGAATTTCTGTACCAGAAAGAATGGTATCTCCAATTATAGCCACTTTGGGATGTAAAATATATCTCCTTTCACCATCCTCATAGTGTATGTGACTGGGGTAAATTAGTAAAATTACCCTTTCTTATTTACAATTTTTAAGGGGCGTGTAAAGGGGAAAGTGGACAACTAATATAGACAGAGGGAGTAACTATAAGTAGGCAAATACACAAGTACCTTGGTGCTTAGAAAATTCCATAATGACTGAATCTTATTTTATAAGGAAGATGTCCTGAAGCAAAGGGTGGGTAATTCACTTGTGATGAAGCCGGAAGTGGAAGCCCAATGTCCAACATTGACATTTTCTTATTCTATTAGTAGTAAATGTCTTCAATAGAAAAATCCAGAAGAAACCTAGAAAATTGGGTGTTGTTTGGTTCATGCTTACTTTTGCAAACGGTTCATCCAATATTTGGCTTTTCCTCAACATGTACATATGATTTGGCTTGCTTAAACGGGCTTCAACAACTAAGTTATCCCTTCTAAACATCTTGCTAAAATGAGCTTCAACAGCTAAATTATCCTATCTTTTAGATAAAGCTTCTTCTGCTTTCTTTTTTTTTTTCTTCAAGAAACAACTCTCTAAGGTGCAAAAGTGAGACATGACCTCAGGCATGACAAAAGTTGCAGATCTCATAGGCGTTTCCACTTCCCCCTAAATGACTGCTAAAGAAAATTAGGCTTTCCCTTGCCTCAGAAGATTTTCCAAGCACATTACACGTTGATTAGGACTATTCAGGTTGAAAGAAGAGAAATTAAGAAAAGAATATTTACATGTCAAGACGATCAATTATAACTCTTCAGCTTGTCAAATAAAGCCAAAATCCAGTGGACAGCTAATTCTATCAATAGCATCTCTGCCTCTTTTGTTGCAACAAATTCAGCTGGAGAACATTAGTTAGTTATACACCCCCATTGGTCTAAGCATCCACAACATCGTAAAAGGTGGTTTAGATCCAGTTCTCGTTTTCAACATAACAAATTTTCATGGAATATCAATAGCCAACTTGGACCCAGACAGCTGGCCAGCAAAGTATGTATAAGTATAACTTTCTCTAATAATTTACAGCTTAACATGATTTTATCACCTCAGTTATGAAGTTCTTACTTCTTACTGACTTTCATTAGGTTCACAGGACTTAAAGAGTAGCATATCATTATTCGTTTCAAGAGAATGGTTTTCCCACGAAGACCTAACGTAAATGACTATTTAACAAACTACAAATTTTGAAACCCCATAAATTAAATTTAATGTTGCACAATTATGATAATGAAGTAAGGGGCAGTAGACCAGTGGTATCCAAACCTGCTTTCCTGAGTGCCTCTGAATGCAATAACAATGGCATTAAGATCCTGCGCCACACCTACATATGCCTGCAATGGGCAGTGGGTATTAGATCACATAGTAGCGGCTTAGTGCATCTAATTAAGAGCAAGCTTACTTCTGCATAGTGTAATACACACCTGAAGGCATCGTTGCACATCAACAATGAGCTCTAGAATTTGAAATCCCTGCTCAAGGAAAAAACAAAATATATCATTCAAAACAACTTAATAATGAAGGCTTGAACAAACCAATCATATATGAAAACTACGTGTGATATTTATTTTTTGATCTTAACAAGGTAACTATTATGATATTTTTATGAAGCTTTTTTTTAACATGAAGCGTGTTATAAGATGATGATCCATATAGAATACCTTGGTTAAACCATTACATCTTGAGCAAGTCCAGGCAAATAATTCTGTCAAATCGGACACATAGACCTGCAAATGAAAGGGAACTTTTTGGTAACAGTCTAGTTGATATCAAATATAAGTGAACAATGTAAAGTAATTACTGCATTAAAGGAGCAGCCTGAAGTGGCAAATGCCGTGCATTAACGCAAATAAGAAGTGCAGAAAAACAAAGGACAGGAGTTCCAGAATTATAGAAGTTAAAACTACATAAAAAGCATTTAATAATCTTAATAAAATACTTAATACAATTGTATTTCAAACTCAAGTGATGAAGCCTCCAAGGTTCTAAATACAGAACATTTACAACCATTGTGGCCCCGAAACTACAAGAGATCCAGATAGAATTTGGAAAAATATATTAAAAAGGTATGAAGTTCTCAGAACTTACTGCTGAAGCATATTCCACTAATATGGTGGCAAGGGTGTGGTTGTAGATAGCTGCATGATGCTTGTTCTTGGCCTTCACTTTGAATTCTGCAGACAAAATAATTGTAAGCTGTCTAGAAATTTTGTTAACGGTAATCAACATGATCAGTTTAACGCAACGATCACAAAGAGCACGGTGTAAACAGAAAAATAACTTCATAACATATATTAGTAAAATAACTTAGCGAAAAAAAAGTCTTGATCAGCTTGCACTAAGCAGAAACTAAGAGTTCTAACGTCTAAACATACAGCAGACCTATCAGTGTTTGCATAATCCACTCTAACAGCTCCACCACGCCTACCTCAATCCTCCATCTCAAAAGTGTCCTAGTTTGAGTTTAACAGAAGAGTTAAACTTTAACATGTTCAATATGAGATGAATCATATACCAATGTTTTTTGTTTTCTTAGGATACTTTAGAAAAACAGTTGTATAAATGAAGTTAACAGTAGTCCAGTTATAACTTTCGAGATACAAGAATTTCAATATAAAAATATTCTAAAACATGCTAAATTTTTTGGATTGCAAAACCATCCAATAAAGCATACTATACATAGCATAGAGACAATTTTTATCGTCTAGTTGAAATATATTTTAAGTAAAGAAACTAGCCACATTAATATCATAGCTAATCATCCAAGTAAACACGCTACTTTGGAAACTAAAATTCTAGTCTAAGTAGTAATTAATAATTCTATCAAATCATGATTACCTCTACCAGTTGAAAACGCAATTAAGCATAGAAAAATAACCACCTTTAACCATTTTTTTCCGTCCATAATCTGTATAACAATGTCCAAAACAAAAAGCTCAGCTAAAAAAAAAAACCTAAAAAAACACATAGAAATCGGGAGATAAAATTCAGACAACCGATCACCTGGAAACTTGAAGATGCTTAACTTGGAGCTCCGTTATCCTATTGAATTTTTTATTGTTCTTTGTGAGCACCGGCGACGGCGAGCAACGTCAACCCGCGATGAATGCAGAATTAATGGGAAAGGGAAAAACGTAGAATGGAGAAGAGTCGAAGCTTTTTGGCATAAAAGAAGGTGAAATTGGGTTTGACTATGTATTGATACTTCCGTGACGGTACTGGAAATCTACAGGTCACCGTGAGAAGACGCCGCCGTGCGGTGGCGTACATAAACCGATTATGACTCCAATACGGAATTAGCGTCCAAATATTTCGTTTTATATTTTAAAATAATATAAATATAAAAATTATTTAGAAATCAATTCATCCCAATATGTTATTTGGTGAGGTTGGTGGTTGTATAAAAATAAAACAAGGCTACATTATGTACCCTCCTTTTAATTTAAAAAAAAATTGTGTCGAGTTAAAATCAAAAAATAAGTTTTTATTTTTTATTTTTTTATTTTTTATTCGAAATTCATATTGAATTTTAACTAGATATAAAATATGTATTGATAAGGCTCATTCAAAAATAATACTTTTAATAAAATTTTCTCTATATTCAGAGATCTAATCTGAGACATCTAATTAAGAGCAGAGCACTCCAACCATCATCACATTAAAATGAGAAAACAAATTGGCAGGGGAAAAAGTAATTTGTTGTTAAATGGAACTCAATTATGATGTAGTGTTCCCCTAAGTAGTTTTTTTTTCTTCTTTAACTCTTTTTGGAATATTAGGATATCCATTTTCAAATTCGTCACTGTTAATTTACACGTCACTTATTAGATTATGCCAAATTCTCCAAATATTTGATCCTCTTATAGCTGCATTTGGTACTTATGTGTCCGCTACACGTCAGTCAATGGACTATGTCAAATTTTTAAGGGAAACTTCCATAAATATACGATAATAAAAAAATATTTATCATTTATAGCAATAATATTTTATTTTTATTTAATTATTTTTAATTTATTTATAATACAAGTTTAATTCATATTACAAATAATAACTTTTTATTCACATATAATACAATTTTAATGATAAATAAATTATTTATCACACATTTTAATACACTTATAATTCAATGTGTCAAATTTTTACCAAACAAACATAATATACTTTAAAAACAATTATAATTCATATATAATTCATATATATTGCATACATAATTCACTTTTAATACATATTACAGATTTAACATAATATTGCTATAAATGGTAATAAATAAAAAGTATTGCTAAAATCAATAATTATTTATTAAAATATACCAATTCATGTAATTTTTCCAATTTTTAAATACTTAGATCGTCTTTTAGTTAGAGGTGTTAATGATACAGTTATATCGGTTATTTTTTAAAAATTATATCATTTAATTTTTTGAGTTATTTTATAATATGTAATCAAAATTAGACTTTTTAAAATCATCTGAATCATATGGTTTGTCTCCGGTATCGATGTGGCTCGATAAAACTTAGTTTGTTTGTTTTTTAATATATCACCTCAAAATATACTACTATTACAATATTTATTTCGCAAACATATTCTTGATGAAACACTTTAATTCTTCACCAAAAAGACAAAAATGTGAATTTCTGCTGCCTTATTATTTGATCTTAAGCATTTAATAAGAGTGTTTGCATAGATTTTGATGTATTGTTTGATAGAGCATCTAATGTAGTATCTTTTAGTTTTAAATCTAATTAAGTAAAGGTTAATTAAAATGCAAACACTCAAAATCGTCTACTCACTAGAGGCCTAGGAGTTAGGTTATATTTATATTTGAAAAATGTCATAAAATATATTTATATATTAAATTAACATAATGTTAATATATAAAATATATTTACATACATGAAAAGTTATTCGGTTCGTTTTGTTTTTTTTTTTCATAAATTAAAAAGGTCATCCCTATTGTTCTGGACGATTATACACTTAAATTAAAGTCCACGATCTTATTGAAAAAATAACATAAATTGGTTCGATTAAGTTCGGTTAGTCAATTTTTCATATTCTTTTGTCATCCCTATTTTTAGCTAACATTTGGTATTTATATGCTTGGTAGAAGGAAAATGTTTTTCATAAAGTAATTTTTAGTTTATCTTTTCATGATTGGTTGGTGAGTAAAAAAAGCATATATATTTTTCAATGTTTGCTTGGTTAATGAAAAATATTTTTTAGAAAATATCTTTTATTTTCTACTAGAGTAGAAAATATTTTTTAAGAAAATAGTTTTTGATTCGAAGATCAATTCAAATAATTTAATCCAAGACCTCACCCCAACATCTGAACTAGGACATGATATTGGCGAACAATTCAAAATTTAGGACCTGACCCGGACTTCCAACCCGACATTCGATCTGACACACGACCCCAACACTAACACTCAATATAAATATCCAGCCCCAACGACTAATCTGAGATCATATTCATACACTTGACTCAGGACCTGACCCTAACACTCCAATTAGGACCCATCTTTTGAACCAAGACCTGACTCTGCCTCCATACCCAAGACATGACTCGACTCGAAGCCTAATTTAGGACCCGACTTCTGGTTCGAAATCCGATTTTGAAATGCGATCCTAGACCCGAGAACAACATTCGAACTAGGATTCGACCCTGACTTGGGATCCGATATTCAAACTAGGACCCAACTCTGATCTATAACTTGACCCTGACTTTCGATTCGAGACCCAGCATTCAAACTTGCACCGACCGTGATACACGACACTCGATGCAAGACTCAACTTCTGACCAAATATTTGACTCCAAATCAGGACTCAGCCCCGACTTTCGGAATAGGATTCAACCACACCCGACTCGAAATCTGACTTTCAAATCAAAATTTGATAAAAAAAACAAATTGTGTGGAAAAAGGGGTTGGTAAGGGCGATGTTAAAAATGAAAATTTTAAATAATTATCAAACAAACTTTCAAAATTATTTTTTTTAGAAGGAGAGGGGCTGGCAGGGGGTGGTCGGGATAATGATGAGGTCAAAAAATATATATATTTTTAGAAATTAATTATTATTTAAAAAAAAAAAAACAATCTTTTAAATTATTTTTTTGTTGGATGGGGGAAGGTCTAGTAGGGGGTCGGGGTGGTGACCGAGTAGAAAAATGAAATTTTTAATATTTGAAATATTTTTCAAAAAGAAATTCAATTATTCTTTTTGTGTGGGTGTGTGTGGGGGGGGAGATAGGGGTAGTAGTAGTCAGGGGTAAGGTAGGATAGGGTAAAGAAAATTGAATATTTTAAAATTCAAAGTATTTTTTTTTAAAAATTAATATTTTTAGTTTGGAGGGAGCTGGGGGTTGGCAGCTGATTTGTGGTTAAGGGGCGGAATTTGGGGGTAAAAAAATTGAAAATTTTTAAAAAGATTTTTTTTTGAAAAAAAAAAAAAATTCAAAGGAGGAGGGTTGGGCTATGGGGTGGGTAAAAAAATTATAATTTGAAGTTGGAGGAGAGTTTTGAAAAATATTTTTCATGCTTTTTGGTGGCAAGTCATTTTTCTTAAATATGAGGGAAATAAGTTGATTTAAGAAACATTTTTCAAAACATCTAAATCAACCAAACAAAAGAAAATTGAAAAACATTTTTCAAAAAAGTATTTCATACCAAACATTTAAGAATCATTTATTTTTTTCATATAAAAATTTAAATATTTTTATTGTTATGTCATATTAAAATTTGGATTCTAAATAACTAAAATGATTTATTGCATTAACATATTAGTTGTTGCTCCCAACAACACACACAAATTTACGCGATCGTACAAGTAATAAAGTAACTCAAAGAGTCAGATCTCAAACTTGAAGGGACTTGTGATTTAATAAAATCTTGTTTGATCTAGTAACACAATTTAAAACAAGTGTTACATTAACACATATAGATTTTGTATTTATATCTACTTAAATTTAAAAATTGAAAAACAAGTAGATAGTTGTGGTTACAATTTAAGAGATGTTATTGGGATAAGACTCTTTTTCAAGTTATACAAAGTATTCTATTTCATAGATATAATTCACTTATATAATTATTGATTTACGAGGTTAATAACATGATTATGATCTACTGAACCTCTAATTATTTATTTAAATTAGCTCACAACTATATTATTGAACAAAAATATGATAAATTAATCTAAACGTATTTATATACCTTCTCTGTCATGGCCCAATCTGTCACGAAAGACACCCACACTATTCATTGGTATGAGAACCAACTATATATCAACATGCAAGACACTTAACAATAAAATGAAGTAGTTTTTAACAATTTAAAACAATTTTCATAAATAAAAAACCAAGCAGTGCGAAAGTAACCCCTTTGTGTAACGATCAGCTAGGTCGTTTTGAGAACTAGGACTATTTTGACTTTTTTCGTAAGTTTTAAATGAAAATTTTATGCTATTCGATAATGGCGATTATTTAGTTAGCGGGTATTTACTAAATGGACAACTTTCACATATAGCAAACATAAAATTCATATTTGTATGCTATAGCAAAGTTTGCATAATTGTGCTCCATAGCAAACATATATATGTATAACTCGCTATACATATACAATTGAAGCGAATTGTATAAAACGAGAAAGAGAAAGAGACTTGGGGCAGAGAATTGTATAAAATGAAGTATATAAAATGAAGTATATAAAACGAATTGTATAATTATAAGTGCATAGGACAATTATATACAATTTGAATTTGTATAAAATGAGAAAGGGAGAAAGGCAAAAAAGACTTGGGCAGGGAATATACAATTGAATCGAATTGTATAAAACGAGAAAGAGAGAAATTATATACAATTTGAATTTGTATAAAACGAGAAAGAGAGAAAGACAAAAGAGACTTGAGCAGGGAAGTATTTTTATTGTATAATTATAAGTGTATAAGACGGAGATATATGCATTTGCATGTGTATATACAATTTTCTCTCGCTTTATACAATTAGATACACAATTTATATAATTCTATTGTATAAAGCGAGAGAGGCGAGCGAGAATATGAGGGAGAAAGGGACTGACAAACAGTTTGCTATGAAACACAAATAAACCAAACGATAGCTACTATATTTATTTTATTGCTAAACCCATTGGTAGCCCCCTAAATTTGGCACAAAAATTCACTTAGACCCCTCAACTAGCTAATGTTCATTTTAGACACCTCAGGTAGAATCTCATTGTGTCATTTTGATAGTTTTCTCTGACATGGCATGGTAAGTGTAATGCACCCAAAATCTGCGCGTGAAGGGGCTCTTTTCAGGCCAAAAAATAATATTTAAAAAGTCAAAACTATCCTTCTTCCTCATTCTCTCCTCCACCACATACCATCCATTCACCACCGTTGTCACCATCGCTATTAATACAATTAAATTAATTTTTTAATTTTTTCAATTCCGAAAATCACCACAACCATCATCTTCTCATTCTAGTTCTTTAGATCCAACAATTACATTTTTTATTGCAATCTTTCAAGTTCAGTGCTACACATCATTGTACATCTATCACACCCATCAAGTTTATTCTAAATGAGAGGGACGACAACGTACAAATAATACATATCATTTGTATCTCTGTGCTCCTTTTCTAGTTTTATTCCTTTTGGAGGCATTGCAATATTATACTGCACAATTACAAACATGAAATTGATAAAATACAAATTGAATCTACAAGAAAAAAAAATGAAAATCTGAATTTAATAAAAAATCCGAAAAGAAAAAGAGCAAAAGAAGAAATTAGGGGTAAAGAGGAGGCGCCGGAAAAAATTTGGAAGAACGAGTAAGAAGGGGTCGGATAGTTTGGTGGGTTTTTAGAAACTAAATGCTTTTATTTATTATTTTTGGCTTAAAATTATTTTTTCTTTATAATGTATTTTTAAAGTATTATTTTGTACTTAAATATCACGTGTCGTTCTTTAATTAGTCATGAAATTATATTATTCGCGAGTGTGTTACATCCACAATGTAATTTTAGCGAATTGTCAAAAAAGTGTCAAAATGACACATCGAGATCCTACATGAGGTGTCTAAAATGAACATCGTCCAGTTGAGGTGTCTAAGTAAAATTTCGTGCCAACTTTAGAAGGTCTCCGATGAGTTCGCCTTATTTTATATTATTAGTTTGTCATTTCATATAATTATCCCTTACTAAATAGTTAAATTTTCTTTATAGTTGATAGTTAATGAACCAATTAATATCATTACTACTTGGGGCATGTAGGAAATTGACCAAGTAAAAGAAAAAAATGGGAAAATTTTTTAAAATAGCAATATTTTTGCTTTTAGTGGGACTTCTTAGCAATAGTTTCACTATTTATTAAAAATGACAATATTTTAGTTTGTTAAAAGATGAACTATGTATTTATTTTATTTTCATTAATTTGAAAGAGTATAAATAATTAAAAACAAAATAAAGAAAATCATGGAACAAAAAAATTTCAAAAAAGAAGACAAACGATTTTAAGTATAAATCAGTTACGTCTTGAAAGAGCAGATGGTGCCATTTTTTCTTTGGAGCGCTTTTTTTTCCCTCTGTTATTAAGAATTCCAGAAAAAAATTGCAAAAAAAGTTTTTGTCTTCCGAATTATTCAATTGATAATCTTCGTAGTTTCTTCGAGTTGAATTCGGCATATTCTTCAAACAAATATTTTCAAAATTGACGATTAAAATTCATCAGTTTAATTGAATTCAAGAAATTTCAACATCGAGTATCTTTGTTTTTGTTGATCATTTTGAACCGGTGAAATCTTTTTATGGTTTGATATTTTTAGTTTTTTTTTTTGATGTTTTGTAACCAATCATTGATGCAGTACGTTTGAAAAAGTGTTTGATTCTTGTTAGTTTCATAGTTATTTTCTTTTTATTTGAATGCATATAATATTTTTGTATTCGTATCTCATTAGTTCCTCGGTGAAATTGATATTTTATTTAGTTTGAAAGTTATTTTTTAAATGCAGACCTTATTTTGTATTCAGCAAGTTTATGTAAATAGTGAAAATATAGTGATATAGTCATAATACTAGATACATATCATTTTGTATTGAGTGTGTGTTTTATATTTTATCATTTTGGAGGTATTGATGTTTGAGCGCCAAAGGATGCAATTGATTATTGGATGCAATTTTTATGTTTTAGAAAACTGCAAATATGTGATTATCAAATATATATTTGTTAATGTAGTCATGGAAAGCATTATGGAGTTATGGAATCTGCAAAAATTCATTTTTTTTCTTCTGAATATATGTGGAAAAAAATTCTGATATGTTGAATAAGAGAAAGGTGTGCACTAAGTTTATTGTAATCGTGAGGTTCAAGAAAGAATCGGACCATGAGGATCTTTTATTATTTTTACCCACAACTAGATATGTGATAATAACTTTATCAGACACGTCAAAACTCGAGATATCAAGATTGAAATCTACAAAAATTAATTTTGTGGAAAGAAAACAGCATATATGTTTAGTTTTACTTTCTTTCAAATGGGTTAAGCTCTGTTTCAGGTAAAGATGAAATCTTGATGATGTATTAGTAGTAAAATACATTTTTGATGAAAATATAAAACATATAATAAGTTGTATTCAAACTAAATTGTATTTATATTTCAATATCCAGTCTTGTTATATTATTATTATTTTATCTTAAAATTGTACTTACTATTTCTCTGGATAAGTTTATATTCCAAAAATACAGAATGTATTTCAATATTAGTTTTTATTCCAAACATCATGATGTATTTATATATTATTAGTATACATTTTTGGTGAAAACATAACACATATAATAAGTCATATTCAAAGTAAATTGTATTTATATTTCAATATTCAGTCTTGTTATATTATTATTATTTGATTTTAAAATTGTAGTTACTATTTCTCTGAATAAGACTATATTCCAAAAATTTAAGATGATTTCAATATCAGTTAGTATCCCAACATCATGAAGTATTTCAATATCATTTGTATACATTTTTTTGTGAAAACATAACACATATAATAAGTTGTATTCAAATTAAATTGTATTTATATTTCAATATTCAGTCTTGATATTATTATTATTATTTGATTTTAAAATTATAGTTACTATTTCTCTGGATAAGTTTATATTCCAAACATTCAGGATGTATTTTAACATCAGTTAGTATCCCAAACATCAGGATGTATTGAAATATCATGTGTATATATTTTTGGTGAAAATATAACACATATAATAAGTTGTATTCAAACTAAATTGTATTTATATTTCAATATCCATTCTCGTTTGTGTTATTATTATTTGACTTTAAATTTGTAGTTACTATTTCTCTGGACAAGTTTATATTTCAGAAATTCAGAACGTATTTCATTAACAGTTAGTATCCAAAGCATCAGGATGTATTTCAATATCCTTTGTATACATTTTTGTTGAAAACACAACACATATAATAAGTTGTATTCAAACTAAATTATATTTATATTTCAATATCCATTCCTTTTGTATTATTATTATTTGACTTTAAAATTGTAGTTACTATTTCTCCGGACAAGTTTATATATCCGAAAAATCAAGATGTATTTCAATAACAGTTAGTATCCCAAAATGTATTTCAATATCATTTTGTATTCCAAAAGCCAAATGAATACCAAATTAATTTGTATGTCCTCTTATAATGTATTCATCACAATTTTATATATTATATTTTCAGTAAACTTATCTTGCTAAACTGCAGATAGCATACACATGAATATCAAAAATGTTATACATAAAATAAAACACAAAAAATTAATATTATGGAAAAAAAGTTCAAGAGTATTTACAATAATAAAATCAGAACTTCATAACTTTTGAAACCAAACCAGAATTTCTTCGGCCAAATGTCTTTTTCTTTACTACAGTAAGGCTGCCAGAATGACTATAAAACACACAGCAGGCAATGCTTAAAACCTACAGAGATGATGAAGAAATAAGCCACAAAGACCCCAACTACTTTATATCATCTTACAAATTGTTTCAAAAATTTACAGCACAATTTCACACAATTATCAGGATCTCAAACCTCTTTCTCGCCACGCAAACAACAAGGCGAAGATACCAAGCCCAAAAACAACGTGAAAGCCTAAAAGAAACAAACTGAATGAGACAAACAATGTCATAAACAAATCAAAAGAAATCTGCATAAATAAACAAAATTATCTTTACCAATCGAGAAATTCTTGAATTAATATAGAAATTTCGTTTACTAACTGAGAAATTTCTTGAATTAATATACAAATTTTGTTGAAGAATCTATCAGAACTTTGAACAATTTGTGTTTCTAAGTGAGCAAAAAAAGGTGAAGAAAGAGTTTACTGGAAACGTAAAAGTTGAAGAAAAAAAATTCTTTAACTGAGAAACATGAAAGGTGGGAAACGTGTAAGATGTTGAAAGAATATTAATGAAAGTTTTGTATTTGTTCTTATTTTTAATAGATTATTGGTTAGAGTTTGGTCCAATGATAGATTCTTTTGATAAATAAAATTAGTATAATAATAAAACGTGAATACAAATTATTTTTGAAACTATTGTCATTCTGACATTTTAAATAATATTTTAAAGTATTGTTATTTTGTCTAATTATGTTAATTATTATGACTAGATATCTAAGTAACCCCAAAAAAAAGGGGGGGGGGGTAAATAGTCTGAGTCATAACTCAGAAACAATAAAAAAACTCAAAATAATAACAATAGGGCAGATAGCACGATTAGCTATTTCTTTAATCCTTGTATATTGTAGTTGTGTGATATATATATAGTAATATAATAGTAATTCTTTCAAGAATAGGAAGAAATCAGGTCGTTATGTTGGTACTGTTTAAAAATGATCGATCAAAGTGGAAGGAAACTAAATGGTTTTAAGTAATGATACCACGTGAGTGACAAGAATTTGTATGATTCTTAATGTGATGATTTCCTTGATATTAATATGCAGTGACGTGGTAAGAAATAGAAAGTGGGATACAGTGCTAAGGTTTGTTGGATTAGAGTAGGGAAAAATGTTTATTTAATTAAGAATAATCATTGGAATTGTATAATCATTGGTAAATATTTGGAGTACTGATGGATGGTTAAGATCAGAAAATGTTTCCTCGAGTATATACTACATTAGAAGTTAAGTTCTGATAACATTATTTTACAAAATCTAACATTAGGTGTGTTCCATCATGTAAATATTTCTATAATTATATTGTTTGGAGAAATTAAGACTTAATCCTAGATTTGATTTTTAGGAAATATAAGACTGATATATTAGTTGACATCATAATTAAAAGCTTCAAGTATAGCAATTTTATGAGTTTTTGGTTAGGTTAAAAGTGTAGTAATATGAGTGTCTATGAACTCGCTTACTTATGAATATTGCATAATTGGTAGGTTGGAAACATTCTGAAGCCTTGCAAAAAGGGAAGAAAAAATCTTGAGGATTTATAGCACGAGTTCGGCATTTAAGGTATGTTAAGACTTTCAGACTTGTTGAAGGATGTTTTTCTAATTAAGATTAAAAATAAAATAAACAATGGGTAAGAGTGAAAGATGGAAATCTCGTACCAATGGTGTGACGAGCATTGGTACGAGTACCGGTGTTATAAAGGGAAAGTTTTTTGCTATAGTAGGCGGATGGTAATTCGACAATGCCAAATCATATGAACATTAGTTGATGTATTATTGAATTGGACTCCTTGTGTGATTGTGTTTCTTATTTAAACCCGTATATTTGTAATAGTTGAGGTGGTTATGTATTATGTTGATTATTGATTGATTGAGATGCATCATCGTCCCCTTTATTGAAATAATATTGTGCACATGCATTGACATGAGACTGCGTATAAGTTGGACACGTAGAGATCGTCCGTCTTGGGGATGGTGAGATGTTAAGATTATAATTTGGGCACGTGTAGATCGTTCGTGCGAAAATTGTTTGATTTTATAATAGTGTGTTGAGATTGTCTGCACAGACACGTGGAGATCGTCCGTGTCGATATGTGGACCTCGCGAGTCCCACGTCATGAACTCTCGATGTTTTTCCGAGGAGTATCATGTATATACGGTTGAGGGAGTACTGGGTATTCTGAGGCATATCATTTCATGGTGTCATATTGCATTGCATCTCATGACATCCTTCATTCTTGATGATTATGTGTTTTTATTGGTGGTTGGAAAGTAATTGATATTTGTTTTCCTTTATTTGATGAAACTTGACTGGTAAGTGTAGTATAGACTTGTATAATTAAAGAATTGATTTTTCTTATATAAACTTCTGTCACTACTTTTTCGTTGTCGGTCAATGAGATATACCGGGGACACGTGATTTCATACTCATACTACACTTGTTGCACTCTTTTATGGTGCAGATTCAATTTTGAGTACGAGCACATCTCGTGGAGCTTTTTAAGTCCGAGCTTGGAGTGTCTTGGAGTTGTGGTGAGCTGCTTGGTTGTTCCGTGGCCCACACCTCCGTCTATCTTTTATTTATTCTGTTATTTTAGTATTTGGACATGATATTCCTTATGTTTGGATTTTTCATTTTAGTTTCAGACTTGCATTGTATTTTAGAAGCTCTTCTACTTATGACACCAATTATTGGGTGATATTTTTTTGCTTTCCACATTTCGTATTTATAAAGACTTAGTGCAGAGATATTTAATCGTTGTTTAGCTTTTACCTAATTAGTTAGTTAAAGTTAGTAAAATATATTGGGTTGACTTACTTATTAGTTGGGAACATAGGTGCCATCACGACTTGTGAATTTGGATCGTGACACTTTAAAATTGAAAGTCGTGTATCAAAACACTTACGTAGTTTAGAATGTGGGGATGCAACCCACTAAAAAATGAGTCTAAGTCCGGAAAATAGACTAGGGAGAAAAGGTGAACTCATAGTAGCTCGAAAGAAGCAGCTTACCCTTGGATTCAAGAAGTTTCAGTCTATCCTAACATAAGTCGCGTAGCAGCCGTTAGAATATGCCCTGTACTAAACAAAGTAAAAGCATATGCAATATCAATATACATATCACAATGTACTTATATAATTATCAGTCAACTCCCAATACATGAAATATAAACAGAAAATTGAAACTTAGTAAAAATAAGACAAGATGCAAATATAGCCACAATAATTATGTTCAAAAACAATTATGTTCAACAACAATATAGTAATCAAGTCTGATTCACTGACGAAACCTACACACAGAACAATCATATGTACCAAGTGTGGTATTCGAGTCAATTGTTAGTAAACCTCTATTGGTGTGGTACCTGAGTCAACCAATAA
The DNA here is from genome assembly GCA_016801875.1 of Solanum sitiens. Lineage (NCBI taxonomy): Eukaryota > Viridiplantae > Streptophyta > Magnoliopsida > Solanales > Solanaceae > Solanum > Solanum sitiens. Next base: position 525,073 of record JABWTJ010000412.1, on the reverse strand, counting down.
GATATCTTGTACTAAGAGTGATACCTGAGTCAACCAAGAAATATCATGCGCCATGTGTGGTACTTGAGTTACTCATTGGTATGTACCCCTGTGGTACTCAAACCAACCGAATATCACACAACACAAATTTTTAATTACAATCACAATAAATAGCATCACATTAATTTGTAACACAAGTAAATATAACACTTTTATCGCATGAGATGTATAACAATTATCATTTCATATTCATAATTTTTTTTCAATTCCTTATCCACATTGTGTACAAGTATTACTAGAGTTCTATGTCAAACTGATCTCTACGTCAAATTCGATATCAAGAGTTTTACTCACCTTGAATCACTTCTGAAAGGTCATATAAACACATTAACGTTTTAGCAACAAGAAAGATAAACTCTACCTAGATGTTTCTCCCAATCCTTTCTCCAAGTTTCCTAGATTTTACCTTGCTCAGATTTCGTTCAAGTCTAATCTAGCCTGAAATTTCTAACTCTTCAAATTAAAAGATTTCTCATTCATGTCATCAATAATTGTTTGACACAATCCTCTCTAGGGCACTTTTTGAAATTGACCCCTTGATTATTAGTATATCTTCTTAATAGAGAATGTCTTCATATTCATGATATTCTCATCACTAAAGTAGACACGTTTCAGTGTCACCTTTGCTTTAAAGATTTTTCTAATCAACCATGATGCTTGAGTTGGATAAATATCCAGCTATGCCTATTTTATATAGCAGTTAAGAATCCAAGATCTATACATTTTATCCTTTTTAGGATTTTCTTTTGAAATTATGTTGCTAATTGTTATTTTATACCAGAGGGACCTTCCTGTCACAAAAAATTCTCCGATTATTTTAAGTGAGCATATAACCTTTCAAAATTGTAGAATTCTTTTTGGATACTTCAGTATTATCTGCCCAAAGAAATTTTCTACATACTTCCTCGATTATATGCATAATCATTTTGAAAATAATGAAAACTTGTGATTAAAATGTCTGAATTACAAACAAGACATTTTCATCAGCCGCGAATGACCCACATACGACAAGAATCTAGTTATTTGTGTGGTTATCTTTTTCACCATTTTATCAAGAAACAATTTACATTAAGCTATATATAATTCTTCGTACTCGAACGGACACCAACACCCATCCAAAAAAATTTAACATGCTTAATATCTTCTGCTTGTGATACCCATTCCCTCTTTCCAAAAATAAAATAAAAGATAAAAAATACACAATAATTTTACTATTATTAATAATTTTTATTACTATGTGAAAATGTGAATGACATTAATGCTCACATTGTTTTCCTTGGTTTTATACAAGTGTTATGCCAATCTTAGACATCAGAAGACACAAAACAAATTAATTTTTCTCTCATTTGATAAATTACTGAAGATTATAAAAGAAAAATCTTTGTTAGTTGAGTTTCTAATATTAGAAAAGAAAAATTGAATTTTGAAAAATACATTTAAACTGATGAAATATCTTGTAAAACGGTTAGAAACACGCTTCAAACTTCAAATTTTTTGGTGATCTCGACTAGTAATAAACTCACTTCCGATGAGCAGGAATGTTTAAACCACTTTCATCAATATATAGTGGAAGGTGTATAACAGTTTATATATTCAACTACGTTATCAGTAGTGTTTTGAGTCTCCTGTCGTTAATTTTCTGTCGAGGACAGAATTCTTCAAATACAAATCCATAACTAAAAAAACGAATCACTGACTCGATAATTTGAATAAAATAGCTTATTCTTACTCTTGCTCTGTGCCCTAAAAAGTCAAACTATGCTTATCTCTGATCATCTCAAATGTATTTTTACAACAAAATACCAATTAGAACTTGAGCACAACATAAACCAAGAACCCAAATCAGGAGGCAGAGGCCCAAACAAATCTGAAACCCAGTCCATAGGCGGGAAATCATATTTCATCATCCAATAAGTGGCGGGAATAGAAGGTTCCCATTTTGTTGGTCTAAACGGGTTGCTATAAATACGTTAATGTAATAGACCGGTTTAGACTTTAGAGTCGGTCGGTCCATATTTTAGTATTACTACTTCACTTCCTCTTCACCAGAGAAACCCTCGAACTCACGTTTTTCCCCCCCCTTCTGAATCATAGCGATGGCGAGAAACACGAGAGCGAAATCCTCGTCGTCGGAGCCATTATCGGACGGTTCAGAGGAGGAGCAAGTCAACGATCAAGTCAACGATGAGGAAGATGAGGAGGAGCTTGAAGCTGTCGCTAGGTCAGCAGATGATGACGGCGATGACGAAGCTGTTGCTGATAGAGAAGACGGTGATGATGAAGATGATGAGGTGGGTTTATTGGAGGTTCTGTTTAGTTTCTCTTTTATCTTTTAGCTGCGATTGGTAGTGGTAGATCTGAGTTTATAATAAAATCCCTTTTTGTTTGGTGTTTTGGCTGAATAATGAGTGGATATTTCAGTGTTATAGTTTAGAATGATATTTTAGGTGAAATTTCAGAGTAGTCGAATTTTTTTTGAGTAATTCAGCTGGTTAGCGTATTTTTCTAGCTCATTATCATGAGTTAGTATACGTGAAGTTCCAGGAGGTGTTGAAATGGCAGAAAAGAATATTATTATGAATTTTCTGTTGAATAGAAGCGCCTGTTTCTGGTCAAGAGTATGTTTTTGGGTGATTATTGCCAATTAGGGCCCAGCTTTTACCTAATTAGTGGACATAGTAGGGTTTTTAGTTTAGAGTTAATATTTCAAGTGCATTTCTAATGGGATAAGGGAAGGAATATTTCACCACTGATATAGAAGTTCACGTCTTCGATAGAAAACATTTTTTTGATAGCCAATTAGTGTGAATTATTCAATATGTAGTATTTGTGAAGTGAAAATGATGTCTACTTAGTTGATTTGACGTATTAATGAGCGTTACTTCAGTTGTTTAAGTTTGTTTCGCTATGCTACCTGTAGGAAGACGTTGCAGCTAATGAAATCTCCAAGCGTGAAAAGGCACGGTTAAAAGATATGCAGAGGCGTAAGAAGCAAAAGATACAGGAAATGTTGGATGCGCAGAATGCTGCAATAGAAGCTGACATGGTATCTTACTTAGACTAACTTCTGAGAGATTTTGGGCTCTCCTCTTTTCGTTAGTTCCTTGTGAAGGTGGTGTGCGTTATGGCTATTTTATCATTGACAGAGTAACAAGGGGAAGGGGCGTCTTAAGTATCTTTTGGAGCAGACAGAGTTATTTGCACATTTTGCAAAAGGCGATCAATCGACTTCAGAAAAGAAGACAAAAGGAAGGTACATATAATGTAGTCTTTGTTGCTTTCCCTGATATGTAGGGCCTCCAGTTTGAAAGATCTCTAGCTAGTATAGGACCATGTACTCTTTGGGTGTTAGTGGTAATGAAATAGAATAGGCAAAAAGGAAGAATGAAAACATTAACCTCTTTTTGAGGTCTATGTTTATATTCCTCCTTTTTACATAAAAGTGTAATTTTGCTCATACACAAATGACATAAAGAGTAATTTTCTTAACCTTTTTAAGGGGAATTATTTATAGACATCTGTTCATGTTTGGTAAGTGTATTTGGAAAATTGAAATAAACACATCCTAAATATTAGTAATGTTATTTGAGTAGCTTGATTGGGACTATTCACTTTGTTGGGTTGGGTTTCAAGTACCTTCCTCTTCTTGTATTGGTGACAAGGGACTATTGTCTCCATCGCAGGCAGGCAGGCTGGCCTACCTCCCAAAAATTATTGTATATTGCTTATATTAGAATTGAGTGTTATGTCCAGTTGGTGTTACTATGTTATATGGAGAAGCTTCATTATTGTGATTCATTGCGTTACTTGCATATATGTATGAATGTTTTTGTCTGAGACAAATGATTAATCTTTTTTTCCCAGGGGCCGTCATGCGTCAAAGATAACCGAAGAGGAAGAAGATGAGGAGTATCTCAAAGAAGAAGATGGTGGGCTGTCCGGGAATACACGGCTATTGGCACAACCCTCTTGTAAGATCCCCACCCCCACAAACCCAACACACAAATATATCCTGAATTGTTGATCTCCTAGCTGATCAAATCTTGCCCTCCTTTCTGGATATTTAAAATTCTTTGTTTAATGATTCCCTTTGGCCTTTATCATCTTCTCTTTTACAATTTAACCATTGACGTTTCTAAGTGCAACAAACTGGAAAAATGTTACTTGAATAGTGCCTTCAAACAATAGATACTAGTGTGAGAGACCTGGTTTTGGTAAGCACCCAAGGGTATGACTTAGTGGTCACTTCTGTGGGTTGTGAACCATGAGTTATGCTGGGACACAATCCCTAGGTGACATCATTTTGTTTGTCTTAGTCTTGGTGAACATAATTAGTTACCTTATAGCAACACTCTTTTATGTTGTATCTATTGTTGGTGGGAGGTGACATGTATCTCGTGGAATGAGTTGAAGCGCATGCTAGTTGGCCTCAACAACACTGCTATTAAAAATTATTTTAATTATCTTTTACAACAGTTTTTATAAGGTAAAAATATTTGGGATAAGACACAAGTACCCCCATAATTATACCCGAAATCTTAGAGACACATCTAAACTTTAGGGGGGGGGATCCTCTTACCCCATGATCTCTTTTGAAATGGAACGAATGCCACCTTAAATGCTAACGTGACATAGATAACATAATGAATATTCTCTGTGTCTATTGCACGTGCTTCACATTCTTTTAATTTTTTTCCCATTAAAATCTGTTTTTGTCTTCTTAATTTCTGAATCTTCTCTCTCTCTCTCTCTCTTTTAAAAGACAAGTGGGGCTGCCCTTGGATCAGTTTAATCATTCCTTCATTTTATTCAAACCCACTCAGACCTGATTTTATTGGAGTATAAGCTAATCTTTCCAAAATCTCTCAAACTGTAACAGAGATATATAGTCGGTGTAGTCCTTAGTGGACACACTAGGATGGGTTTGACAAATTAAGGGCTAGAGATGAATGCAAAGGTATTTCACTGGAATCTTTACAAGAATGCCGTGATGAGTTCTTCTGGCAAGGTGGGGCTTGGACCTTTGTTTAAAGTGAATGGAAATTGAGTATGCTTTGTGAGTTTCCTATGTTCTGGGTGTTGATGAAACACTTCAGATTCCATTTGGATTGCACAAATTTTAGCTTTCGTATTGTTTTAATTGAAAGTTCCAGTCCTTTCAAGGCAATTCAACAAAAATAGTTTACAGAGATGTTTTCATTGGTTTTTCCGCAAGTTATACTGCAAGTTTTGAAAGGTTTCAAAGTAAAATCTGGAGAAGTTCAAAGGCTTCCAATTTTGAAAAGTTTCAAAGTGAAATAAGAGACTTCGACCTTTAGGTTGGGTATCTAAATCTGAAAATAGCGAGTATTGTGGAGCTTAAATTCAAAGCTGAAACAATGAGTAATTGACTTGGTTTTGACTGTTTGAGTCGAAAATGTGAAGAAAATCTGAACAACATTAAAAGCGCCCACTTAAAGTACAATTTTTTTCTTCCAAATATGACGTGAAAGTTGTTATTGCTTAGATCTGTATCCATTGCTCTTTGATGATATAGATGTAATTAATTGTGTAATGTCCAATTAAAATATGACACTTCTACCTGTTAATTACATCTAAAATTATTTTTGCAACCTTCACTTGTCTGCAAGAGGGTGTGCACACTCTCTATGCCATGTCTGCATTCAAGGTGGTATTTGTTCCATTTATTGCTTAAGGGTAAATAGGACCTTTGTAAAGTTTAGGGTGTTTCTGGTATAGTATGGGTGGCTGTACTTATTTTCTTCAAATTGACCTTTTTGAGGTTAGTTATCAAGTCTTTTAAAGGGTCGTTTGGTGTGAAGGATAAAAATAAATAGTCATGGGATTTAAAAATAGTTTAGGGATAGAAGTTCGGTTTCTTGTTTGGTTGCCAAGTTTTGGTGTCATAGTATAAAATTAGTCTAGGGGTAAAATTTTGGTCTCTTCTTTGGTTGCCAAGTTTGCGATAACTTATCTCACCATTTATACCATAGTGATGGGATAGGTTATCCCTTATACACGGTGGGACAAGTTATCCCAGGATAATTAATCTTATTATCCTGGGATAACTCGTTCCCAACTAAACGGCCCCTTGGAATTCTCCACTACTTGAGAAATCATTACGTCTTGCTGTTCTTTAGATAAGACCCGTTCCTGCAAATCTGGTTATAGGTTATTTATCAAAATTGCAAGGCAATTCCTATACAACCAACTAAAGCAACCTAGATGTTCGATAACATTGGTTTAGAACTTTGAATGGTCCTGCTGTATCATATGTAATGTGCTAGGTTAAGTTCCTAGAGGTGCATACATAGTTCCGTTTGCCCAGTAAATGCACTATGCTTGAAGGTGATACTATAAGCTTATATGATATGCGTCATAGTTGCAAAGATCTTAAGTTCCCTCTCTATGGTTGTATCTCATAAATACCTTTTGAGTTGTGTAGTCTTTACTTTTTAAGAAGTCATTTTTGAAATTGATGAAGCTTCAGGGACAATGAGTTTACTTAGGTATACTGAGTATAGAAAATATCTCGATGTAAAAGCACATTACAACCAACCTAAAATAAATAAATAAATTTGTCCCCTCTTGAATAGCTCAACCTTGTAGTTTAGGTGCTTCACATAGTTCAACCTAGTATTGGAACATGCAGGGAATTCATCCTGAATTTTTGTCTGCTGCCATCTATCAAGTTTTTTCCTGTGTTCTTAGCCTAGAAAAAAGAACCTGGCCTATGTAGAAAGGGTGTGAGTAGATCTAAAATTATTAAATTAATGTGTCTAATCTGCAATACTTTTAAATTTTGTAATATTCTGGTTCATAAATACACAAGTCTTCCACTACTAACATTTACATGAAGATGCTAATTACTGGTAGCCTTGGCCTTGTGGGTGTGCTTTCTGGTGGAAAAACTCTAATTGAGTAGTGGAAGTGTGAATTGTATTGTGATTAATAGTGCTTCTATGTTGGAAAAAATGTTTATGTTGATGCTCTCATTTCCTTGTCTCTTTAAGGATGTAAGGATCACACATGCATGTTTGTCAGGTATTCAGGGAAAGATGAGGGATTATCAACTTGCTGGTTTGAACTGGATGATACGGCTATACGAGAACGGCATAAATGGGATACTTGCTGATGAAATGGTCAGTGTTGTCACTTGAATTTTTTTAGACATTCCTTTTCATTCTGTGATTCGTGTTTTTGAGAGAAGCAGCTTTACTAAATTATTCCTGTATTTGCACAGGGTCTTGGTAAGACCTTACAAACCATCTCTTTGCTGGCGTACCTGCATGAATTTAGAGGGATTACTGGTCCTCACATGGTTGTTGCCCCAAAATCCACACTAGGCAATTGGATGAATGAAATCAAACGTTTTTGTCCTATCATACGCGCTGTAAAGTTCCTTGGGAACCCTGAAGAAAGGGTAAGCAGATAAGGGATTCTCTTTCTTCCCCTTATGTACATACCTCATCGCTCCTGACTCTGCTGACATTTCCTTTTATAGAGATACATTCGAGAGGATTTACTAGTTGCTGGGAAGTTTGATGTGTGTGTCACAAGTTTTGAGATGGCTATCAAAGAGAAGTCTGCTTTACGACGCTTTAATTGGCGTTACATCATCATTGATGAGGCTCATAGAATCAAGAATGAAAATTCTCTTCTTTCCAAAACCATGAGGCTCTACAACACTAATTATAGGCTGCTGATCACAGGGACGCCACTTCAGGTGAATAATTCTCTTTGATGATTTCCTTTTTGTTTAGCAAGTAGTCCTTTTATCTGAAAGTATATCTGACCTCTTATAACCTATGTCCCAAATAACCTGACCCTTTCATGAAATGCATATTTACCTATCCCAAAATTCTATAATTGAATATCATATGATGTTATATTTAATAATTTCTGCGGGGTATCTCTATAGCAAATTGATTTATTTTTCTTTTAACATTTTAGATGCTTCATTATATTAAATCTCCCATATCATTGCTTTTAAACCTTCTCTTATTTTTTCTGTTGGTTAAACCTTATCTTCTATTTTGTGACAGAAAAATGCTAGTTGTTATGTCTTTACCTTTGTTATGTTTTGGCATCTTGTACTGTTCTCTTGTATGGATCTCTATTGTCTCAGACTGTTGTCAATTGATGTGCTGGATTCAATGCGAATTGCACAGAATAATCTCCATGAGCTCTGGGCGCTTCTGAACTTTTTGCTGCCAGAGATCTTTAGCTCGGCTGAGACATTTGATGAGTGGTTTCAAATATCTGGTGAGAATGACCAGCAGGAGGTGGTCCAACAGCTTCATAAGGTAAAATTGTCTTGTAGTTTGTATCATTAATACTTGAGCTATGCCATAGGATACGATGTTCAGGTTGAAGTGACAAAGATAAGACCAACTACATGTGCGAGAGCTTCCAGCAGACATGATTCCCATATTCTAAAACTTTGACACCCCATTGAGAATAAATACACTGATATTCTAATTTCTGCTCTGAATCAGGTCCTTCGTCCATTCCTTCTTAGGAGACTGAAGTCTGATGTTGAGAAAGGTCTGCCTCCAAAGAAGGAAACAATTCTCAAGGTTGGTATGTCTCAGATGCAGAAAAACTACTATCGGGCTTTGTTGCAGAAAGATTTTGAGGTTGTTAATTCTGGAGGAGAGCGCAAGCGTCTTCTTAATATAGCAATGCAGCTCCGAAAATGTTGTAATCATCCATATCTTTTCCAAGGAGCTGAGCCAGGACCTCCATATACAACCGGAGAGCATCTCATAGAAAATGCTGGTAGTGTTTTGACTTCTATGAATGAATAGGAATTTCTAATCTATTGTGGTTGTAATTTTTTTAAAAAATATAATGCACGTTCTCTCTGCAGGCAAAATGGTTCTTCTTGATAAGTTGCTTCCTAAGCTGAAGGAACGAGGCTCAAGGGTTTTAATATTTTCACAGGTTTTTTCTCTTTTGTTTTTGATCTTATGTCCTACTATGCCTTTTCTAAATTGCTAATGTATGACTTTTCGGGCTAAATGCTTCATCTCAATGTTGTCATAGATGACACGGCTACTGGACATCCTTGAAGATTACCTGATGTATCGAGGTCACCAGTATTGTCGGATTGATGGAAACACTGGTGGAGAAGATCGTGATGCTTCTATTGAAGCATTTAACAGACCAGGGAGTGAAAAATTTGCCTTCTTATTGTCAACCAGAGCTGGTGGTCTTGGTATTAATCTTGCTACAGCAGATATTGTTATTCTTTATGACAGTGACTGGTGAGGATCTTGTAAGTCTAGTTTACAGTGTCCGGAGAATAAAGTGATATCTGAGTCTCTTGGTTTTCTTCTCATTGTATTACAGGAATCCACAGGTTGATTTGCAGGCTCAGGACCGCGCCCATAGGATTGGACAGAAGAAGGAAGTCCAAGTGTTCCGTTTCTGCACTGAGGTTTGTTTTCTTTCTAACTGTGTTACTGTACTGAAAATATGCCACTCTGGTCTCTCATTTGATGGTCGGCATGTAGGTTATTTCAGTTTCACTTTTTTGTTGAGAAAGTTTCTTATTTCAATTAATTCCAACAGTACACAATTGAGGAGAAAGTGATTGAAAGGGCTTATAAGAAGCTGGCACTTGATGCGCTGGTCATCCAACAGGGACGACTGGCTGAGCAAAAAGGTTAGCTTTTATTTTGTTTTATTGCCTTGATTATATTTTAGATATTAGGGTATACATGAATTTGATCATTGGTTGGTTGTTCATGCAGCTGTTAATAAGGATGAACTGCTGCAGATGGTGCGGTTTGGTGCTGAAATGGTTTTCAGTTCCAAAGATAGCACTATAACAGATGAGGATATCGATAGAATCATTGCCAAAGGAGAAGAGGCAACAGCAGCACTTGATGCCAAGATGAAGAAGTTTACAGAAGATGCTATCAAATTTAAAATGGATGATAGTATGCACTCTGCTCCTCTTCCTTTTGGCTTGTGCATTGTATCTTTTGGCTCTATATACCTTGTTTTGCTCTTCTGCTGTTTTTGAAAGATATGGGTTTTAACTATAGATTGACTACTTTTTACAGCTGCTGATTTGTATGACTTTGAAGACGAGAAGGTAAGTGCGCTTTTTTTATTTAGTTGTCTAACAATTCGTTGTTTCACATCTTTGGTGTGCTTATCCTTTTTATGCTATACATTTTTGTTGATGAAGGATGAAAACAAGGCAGATTTCAAGAAAATTGCTGGTGACAATTGGATAGAACCTCCAAGAAGGGAGAGAAAGCGCAAGTATGATTCTTAAGTTGCTAAGTTCACCTTTAATTATTGACAGTCTAAATTATCACCATTTTAAATGACTTTTCTTTGTGTCAGTTACTCGGAGTCTGAATATTTCAAGCAAACCATGCGACCAAGTGGTCCTGCAAGACCTAAAGAGCCCAGGATTCCTAGGATGCCTCAGCTGTAAGTCAGCATTGCAAACCATTCTTAAATTTTCTCTGACTTCTCTGAGTTTCATTTGTCAAATTCTGTGTATTGACATGTCTTGCCATTCATAGGCACGACTTTCAGTTCTTTAATACCCAGAGGCTAAGTGATCTATACGAGAAGGAAGTTCGTTTTCTCATGGTGGGTAATGCCTTCGGATGTGCCAGATTTCTTCTATTGCCACCTTCATATGTTTTTTTTTTTTTGTATCTTAATTTTCTTATTCATTCCAGCAAGCTCACCAGAAAAATCAATTAAAAGATAGCATAGAAGTGGAAGAGCCTGAAGGTATAACCTCTTTTCCTTTTAAAGTAGCTGTCTGTTCTTTTTTATTTATAGAATTGGATATAGGGACAAACCAGGATGCAATTTGCTTTGTGAATATATGCTAACAATTGGTGCATTGTAGATGTGGGAGATCCTTTAACTGCCGACGAGCAGGAAGAAAAGGACAAATTATTAGAGGAAGTAAGTGGATTAATAACTCGTCATCGGATGTTATATCTAGTTATCTACTCCCTCTGGTTCAATTATATGACACTATTCGAATTTCAAGATTCAAACTAGTCCATCTTTGATTGTATTTTTTCATATATTTTTTTTAAATATTTTGAATTGTCAATTATTATGACTTGTACATTTTACGTAGTTTCCAAATATATGAATTTTATTTCAAAACACATGGTCAAACTCAAACCGATTAACTCTTGAAATTCGAACTGTGCCTCATAAATTAGGACAAAGGGAGTAGCTTTTATGTATCAGAATTAATGATTTGTACGTGCAGGGATTTTCAACATGGAGTAGGAGAGATTTCAATACTTTTATCAGGGCATGTGAGAAGTATGGTCGGAATGACATAGAAAGTATTGCTGCTGAAATGGAAGGAAAGACAGAGGAGGAGGTTGAAAGATACGCCAATGTTTTCAAAGAAAGATACAAAGAGCTAAATGGTAAGTGCTGGTTAATTTTCAAATACAGAAAGAACTAAATGTCCCAATCTCCAATCCACATTGAACATCCAATTATTATATGATACAATCACCAACACGAGAGTGGTAAATACCATTAAAGTTCAAGTGGGATAAAGAATGGTGCACATGCTTCCTTCTATTTGTGTCGAAGTACCGGCAAGAAGAGGCGATGCTGTTACTTCTCAATAAGATCAATTGAAATGGTAAATAAGTGTGCTTAGAATAGGGTGGATGAAATGGAAAAGAAGTGAGCATGTGAAGAGATGTATAGACGCCCCAACAAGGAGGTGCAAGAGGTTAACTATAGTAGGTATGAGGAGAAGTAAAGGTGGATAAAATAAGATTGGGACTTAGGAGAGGTGATTAGATAAGACATGACATCTTGCAACTTATTCAGGACATAACCCTAGATAAAAAGATTTGGCGGTCGAGGATTAGGATAAGATTAATAGGTAGTTGAATTTGTCTATTTTTCTTGTTAATATTGTGTTTGTTACTCTCCTATTATCTTATTCTATGCTTTTATTGTTTCCTTGGATTCAGTTATCATATCATTTGTTGTTAGTGTTGTGATTCTCTACTCCATTACTTTTTCTCTGGATTTTTGACTACTGTATTTATTTACGTACTTCATTTTTTATGTGTTATTTGAGCCGAAGGGTGATTGGAAACCACCTCTCTATCTTCTTAAGGTAGGGGTAAGGCCGCACATCAACCTCCTAAACACCACTTGTGAGATTACATTGGGTATTATGTTGTTGAAAAACAAGTGTACTCCAACGAGCAAATTGGATCCTATGCAACTGTTGAACACAATATTGTATTGGGTGGAATTCCCTTTTAGGATTTGGAATGTTATTAAAAAAGGTCTAATTTTGGGAGGGGATTGTGTGTATGACGTTCTTTCATCGTCCTAGTGTATATGCTTGTTTTGTTTGAGAGGCAGAGGGATTAGGCCCATCAAAAAGCAAAAATAAAATGTTTTATTTCCCTGTTTATTTCTTTGTTGCAAAAAGCCACTCCATGATGGTAATCGAAAGATTCTTTTTCTTTGGGAAGTTGGTGTAAGATTTCATAAATGGTAAATTTGCACTATGCTAGTGCTACCACATATGGTAATAAAGGTTCTTTTTTCATCTAGTTATGGTTCTCATCTTCACTATACATCACCATTAAGTTTATTATGTGATTGTTCTTGTAATGCTCATGTTCTACACAAATTTTGTAAACTAAGATTTATATCACATTTCATCCATGTTGTAAATATTCTCCAGCTAATAATTCCATTTAAACAACTTTCACAGGGTTAGAACCTATTGAACTATTCAAAGTTATTGTTTTTGATATGTAACTATTCACATTTAAACCCAATGATGTTATTGCTATTGAACATAATTTTCAACTTGTTAGTGATATATAGAAGTCAAATTGGCATCATAATCTATGTGCACAGCCAACTGGTATTATATAAATTGAGATTGCGGGGGTATACATTGTGTTGCTAGATGGTTGATGATAGGCCTACACCTCTATCTCTACTTAAATGCCTAGTTTTTGTCTACGATAGATTCGAACTCGTGACATGCACCTAACTTTTACATTATATGTTGTGCCTTCAGCACTATGTCAAATCCCTGGGGCCATATTAGTTAACATTGGAAAACTAGAAATAGTTGAGCAGACAAATAAGTTCTTGATGTTCAGGCAGAAATAGTTCCTCTTGTGGCTAATTTTTTGCACTAGATAGCATTTGGCATGCTTGACATTTGAGCACTTAGTTTCTAATGGATGGAGTGCTTGCAGATTATGATAGGATTATAAAGAATATTGAAAGAGGAGAGGCTAGAATTTCACGAAAAGATGAGATCATGAAAGCAATTGGGAAGAAGTTGGACCGCTACAAGAATCCATGGTTGGAGTTGAAGATTCAGTATGGTCAGAACAAAGGAAAATTGTATAATGAGGAGTGTGATCGTTTCATGGTAAGCATACTTGACTCTCGGGGCTTTAATCTTTTACTATTTATCTTTGTGATTCATGTATATGGTGATCTTTTCTTTTGTAGATATGTATGGTTCACAAGCTTGGCTATGGAAACTGGGATGAGCTGAAGGCTGCATTCCGAACAGCACCTTTGTTTCGGTTTGATTGGTTTGTGAAGTCTCGGACAACTCAAGAACTTGCCAGAAGATGTGATACACTTATTCGTTTGGTGGAGAGGGAAAACCAAGAATTTGATGAGAGGGAGAGACAGGCACGCAAAGAAAAGAAACTTGCAAAGGTATACCTGGGTCTTCTGTGTGCTGTTTGTAGCCTAAGAAGATATTTAGTGCTAAAAGTGTTTTGTATTGACAGAATGCGACACCATCAAAGCGCTCTGTGGCAAGACAGGCAGCCAAAAGCCCTCCCACCTCAAAGAAGCGGAAGCAGTCATCAATGGATGATTTTGTGAGCTCGGTAAATATTTGTGCAATGATTTTATGTTTGTTTTGGTTTCAGCTCTCACTTGTGAGTTGTGACTTTATGTTGTGCATGACTATTTCCTCTTTTTACAGGCCAAGCGAAGAAGTGATGGTACAACTTAGACAGACTTTTCTTTTGTGGTTTAGATCCTCTCTTGTTTTTTCGTTTAACCAGGTTGGTCATCCGGGACACTATGTAATGTGTTGGGCATTGCAAATTGCAATTCTGTCAAGTGCTACAGAGGAAAACCCCACCAATGTATTCAGATATGATGTGTAGGTTTATTGTACATAATCACAATAGAATTCTATTTAGGCTAGTAGTCTTAACAATGTGGTGTGACACTAATATGTAACTTAATAGATCAACTAGCCAAATTTATGGTTTTGCCAGCTCGCTACTATGCTCTTGTTTGGTGCACATGTATATGCATATGCATTTTTCATATGAAAAGAAAAAGAACCTTGTTTGTTCAATAACACGCTAGTGCTATGTCCTGCCACTTCACAGTCAAAATTTTGCATGGGAATAAGGGAGGAAGAACCTAGAGTTGTAGAGTGGTTAGTGGAACAATCTAAATTTCCTATACCTTTCTAAGCCTCTAGAAATCCTTAATACTTTGGAACATCCTTGAACATGTAGAGAGTTCTAGAGAGGGATCAAAGTATAATTATTAGAGGAACTTGTAAAATAAATTTTATTTGTATTTTAGCCCTCTGTTGTAAGCAATCTTTCGAGCAATATAAAATTTTCTTTTAAAATTTCAAGTCTTCCTTTGCATTTTTTAGTGGTCTAGCTTGAAAGGGTTTACTTGAACTTGTAAGATCGTAAAAAAATCGTGAATGAGTTGTTAAGTGCTACACGGAAATTAATAAAATTCTAAGTCTGTGACACTAGGTATGTAGAACAAGCTACTGACAAGTTAACTTTGCACATTGAATGGAAAAAGTGAGCTTGATCAGTTAACCATGCTAATATCACGGGAAGCCTTGAAGATTATCATTATAGTTATTGTGATAAGCTTTGTAAACGTCGCAAGCTTACATTAGGATGTGTGCAACTTGACAGGTTGTTTAATGTGTTTCTGCTAATATATATTATTAGTTTACCATATAGATATAGAAGATTAAAGATGAAAAAGATCATGATCGTAATACCAATTCTGTGAATCAACAACTTGATAAGTATTTGTTTGATAATGAAAATGAGTATGATATCAATTCTATTTCATTGATTACATGATTTTTTTTATTGTGTGGTTAATTAAACATTAGTTTCTTGTTAGTTTTGGTTTAGTTAACTCATCTTGAGATTTAGTAAATTGAATAAATAATTAATGTTAGTTTGTATTGTAAATGGCTAATCGTGTTGTGTGTTATTTCTTGATAATTGACCGCAATAAGTACGATGTTGACAAATTGTTGGTTTTTGTTGCTACTATTAAATTGGTTGAGCATCAACTGGAATGGGTCTTGACTTCATAAATCAGCAGATGAACTTTTAGTTTGAAACCTCTAAGCTGGACTGGTTATCCAAAATATACAACCGTTTATCTCATGAGACATGATATGATTATACTCAAAACCCCTATTTCTATAAAAAAAGCCAAGACGCAAGACTCGGAAAATCCTTACAGATGGAAACTACAACAGAATACAAGGTGCAACAATGGAATTATACAAGGGACATCCGAAACCATATCCACCAAGATCCTTCATACAAAGAACACATAAGAAGAGAAAGTTAGATAGGTTCCCCACTTCTCCTGTACCATAAACTCTACAGTCTACAACAAACCCCATAACACATAGGATTAACATGTTCCCACAATGCAGCTACCATTTACCCCCAACTCTAGTCCCACATTGCACCATCAACCTCATTTCCCTTTCATTTTAACAGTGGTTTCCTTCGACCACAACAGCTGAAACATCTAAGTTTACATTGAACAGCAGTGAATAACCTTCAATGAGTAAACAAAGAAAGTAGGACAGGACTATTACTTTCAAGCTGAGTATGGAAAACCAAGAACTCAACGATTATGCAATGGCAGTATGTTGTGTTTGCATCATGACGATCAACACCTATATACCTAGAAATCCTTGCAACATATCTTGTTGCGTAAATCAATCATTTATCCCATCAAAACTGCTACCCCTTGTATTTGTCTTCTTTTTCTCTCTCCAATTTTCGCCCCATACCTTTGCTTCAGCAACTGCACGTTCCCTGTCTAGATCTCGATTCCTTGGGGTTTCTCTAGTTCTACCTGCACTGACAGGGCTGTTCCTTTGAGAATCAGGACGTTCTGATTCATCCACACCCCACTTACGACCAGATCCACCAGTAGTTGCAATTTTCCTCAACTCTATCCCAGTATTGAAATCCCTAGCGGAATCTCTTTTCCTGGAATCAGGAGAATTCCTCTGGATAGAAGGAGAACCATGGTGAGCACTGCTATATTCAGGGCTATCTACTCCATCCACCGAGTGCAGTCTATCCTCTCTGCTCCTTGGAGTGGATGAACCAACACGGTTACTTTGTGCACCAACTGCATTAGGGTCATAAGTTTGAGAGGCTAAATATGTTAAAGCTGTCACAACATCCCCAATTAAAGGTCTAGTAGATGCTTGTTCTTGCAAGCACATTGCTGCCACAGCCAGTGCTTGGTAAAGTCCTCGCATTGGGTAACGACCTTGCAATAGTGGATCTGCCATTTTTGGGAACTTCCTCCGATCCTTGAAAAGTGGTCGAGCCTGCAAACACATTTCTCAATGTATAAAACACGGCATAAGATATATCCTACCTTTAGAAGGTGTAAAAATGAACTAAAGGAAAAACAGATCTTCTGCACATCAAATGTCAAAGAAATCTAATGTTACTAGTGTCAAAAATGTCAAAGAAATCTAAGAAACAGAGGACACACATCATAATGATCAAATACAAAGGCAGAGAGGAGGACATACCCAGGCAACAAGATTATGCTCCCCATGACTCCGAGTATTATCAATTGCTTTGCGGCCTGTTATCAGCTCAAGGAAGACAACCCCAAAACTGTACACATCAGATTTCAATGTGAGTTGACCTGTCATTGCATATTCAGGAGCACAGTAACCATATGTGCCCATCACACGTGTAGACACATGAGTCTTGTCACCAACAGGGCCCAGTTTAGCAAGCCCAAAATCTGATAATTTAGGGTGATACCCTTCATCAAGAAGTATGTTGGAAGATTTTAAGTCTCGATATATTACAGGAGGGTTGGCTTTGTCATGCAGATATTCTAAGCCTTTTGCTGCACCAGCTGCAATCTTCATCCTTGTATTCCAGTCCAATGGTTCTTTATCAGGTGGAAGATCTGCATACATACTCCAAAGAGAAGGATTAGGTCCCACTGCGTAATCTGCATTGTTTCTATTACAGAAATATCAACACAACACAAAACAATCAACATTACAGATCTATTCAGCTTTAGAGAATGGGAACTTTTTTTCACTGATGAAGTAAGGCCATGTATAGCTGGCATCAAGAAGATGCAAAGTTGCAAAAGATATGTCAGCTCCAATAACAGTAGGCCTTAAAGCAAAGGGAGCGAATCAAAAGCAAAAGAGGGATATTGAGCCAGGCTCAGAGAGCCAATTAAATCTACAAAATAACCTACATCATTCTCATGTGATTCGGAAAATGGGAATAACCAACATTTTGTGGAATATTTTTATCAATAAGAAGGGCATGAAATGGGTTATGCCTAGGAAAGTTACGCAGACTCTGAAGTTATGGAGCAGTTATGCAAGCATTACCGGGCATAAAGAAAGATAGAAAATCATTCTGGCTTGCATCTGGTGGTCTGTGTGGAAAAAAAGAAATCTCAAATGCTTTCAAAACAAGAGTTATTCCATCCAGAAGATTAAGATGAACTGTTTAGTTTTGTTTCTTATTTGGTGTAAACTGGAGTACATGGTAGATCTAGAATCAGTTACAAATGTTTTAGGTTCCTTCTAAATTTTGCTATAGGATTAAAGATCTTCCTGCTGCTCTCCACAATTGTAATTAAGAACCTAGTGGCAGGTTTTGGAATAGAATACAAGTTGTTACCTTCTCAAAAAAAAAAAGAGAAAAAAAAAGGAGAAAGATCTACAGAGGGAAGTTAGAGCGAAAAGTTGAATTATTGGAGAAGTCGAGGACTAAAGATATCACACTTTCCTTTTGGCTGCAATTCTGAAGAAATATTCTTGAATAATGAAGAGTTTACTACTACAACACTATTGGGTCGTTTGGTTGCTAGTTAGAGACGACTGCAGAGTTATCCATGTATCAATTATACAATTTTTGGTTTCAAAATTTACAGAAAAATATCTCCATATAGAATCTAGTACAAGTTATACAATGTTTTGATTGACTCTCTTTTTCACATAAAACATAACATTGTTCATACAATGTTTGGTTCATGTTTACATTTTATACAATGTTTAACATGCATAGGTCACAAGGGAATCTACCTTTTATTTTATGCAGTATAGAAGATGGCATAACTATTCCTTGCATTACTAATACTTGTGTAACTCTAACAAGCAACCAAACAGCCCCTAAGAGTTTTTTGTTCTTTACAGGTATTATAAGCAAAAAGCAAAAAAAAGTGTCCCATTTATATACTTACAGGGGATCTATGATAGCTATTAAAGATTCAATAATGCACCATCTAAAATATCCTTTTTACAGAAAAAGCAGAAAGCAAGTATGCAATTGAACTTGATCTTCGTAAGGAAACCAACTATCTTCAAAACACCTTCCTTTCTTCTCTCCACATTGTCCACCATATGCAAAAAGGATGATATTCCACGTTTCTTTTAAATGGCGGTGTTCAGGCCAACTTGCATTGCAACTCGACTAGTTCAAATCCTAGTAGAGGAAAAAGCATTAAGTGACCTCATGGTTCTCGATCAATTTGTTGACTACTAAGCCACACCCTTGATTTTTTCCACCATTGATTTACCTCCTTAAGATTCCTTCCCTCATGTTCATTGACATCCCTTGGTAATCCATTCGAGTAACCATGTTTATGTTTAAGCATAACCGCCAACAAAAGGGGATAGAAGAGAAATAAAATTTTGAAGTTACATTGTAGTGTGGAGAGACATTGTGACTCACATTCCCAAATACTCATAGTAGAAGATGATAATACAACAGATTCAAAGGTTACAATAAGGTGAATTAATTGGGACGTAAAGGTCTAGAGGAGCCTTCCTCTTCTGAGGAGGAACTTTTGGAATGGGGGAATAGTTGATTTAAGATCTAATTGAATTGTTTTGATTGAGGAGACTTGCGGTGGAGTTAACAATAGGTTAGAGTATGAAGGATTCAAGTTAAGCAGAACCAAAGACAGAGTATTTGGAGTGTAAATTCAGTGATGTGACACATAAGGCAGGCATGGAAGTGAGAAGTTCTCCCAGCATATATATATATATAAGTATCTTGGGTCTTTGATCCAAGGAAATAGGGAGATCAACGATGATGTCACACATCGTATTGGAGCGACATGGATGAAGTTAGGCTTGCATCAAGAGTAATGTGTGACAAAAAAGTATCACCAGTACTTCAAGATAGAGTGGTGGTTAGCCGACTTTGTTCCATGGGGTGAAGTGCTAGCCAAATTAATAAAATGCAAGTGGCAGAAATGAGGATGTTAAGATGGATGCATTGGCATATTAGGAGCATTAGGATTAGGAATGAGGATATCTGAAACAATGGGCATGTGAAGAAGAGTTGTGCGTAGGTTGCAATGACGAGGTGTGAGAGGTTGGACATAGTAGTGATGAAGAAGGCAGAGATAGGCTGATGAAGTATTGGAAAGAGGTGATTAGAAAAGATATAATGCATCTTCAGATAAGAGTCGAAGGTAAAAGGGTGTGGAGCTTGCAGATAAGGGTCGAAAGTTAGTTGGTAGTCGAGCATTGTCTTGGTATTAGCCAATTCATGGAGTCTTTGGCTTGGTGGTAGTCTTAGCACCATGCATTTTGAAGTACTAGCCTAATCATGTAGTCTTTTGACTTTTGGTGTCTATTATCATTGGTTGTTTACTATGTTTAGGTGATCGCACCTTGTTGTTGATGTTATGGTTTCATTTGCTTCACTTGAGCAAAAGGTGATTCAAAAACAGATTGTCTACCCCAAAGAGGTATAGGTGGTGTGCGTGTACTCTACCCTCCCAGGATCCCACTTTGTGGGATTTCACTAGGTATGTTGTGGTTGAAGGTCTAATTGAATTACTTCACTAGTAAAGTACATCACATGCTAGACAAGACTTATGGAGGTGGGGCAGAGGGAGGGGATAAGAGATGACTTGTTTTCGATAAAATTCACGTTATCATAAGCTCTTCTTAAGGGGGGTAGTAGAATTTTCCACATTTTTGCAGTTAGATTCACATGACACCAACAAAAGTGTGTCGTTTCATTTGGTTGGTAGCAACGAAAACAAGACAATTCAGAATTTGAGGAAAAAGTAAACTATACATGTGTGCTTCATGTGCAAATCTCTAGGTGAAGATGTGCAACACCTCCTTTTACATTGTCCATTGCAACTTGCTTGTGGTGTGAAATCTTGAGATGGTCTGGGATGATTTGGGAATGCCTTTCACTATGAAGGAAGCATTCTCCAACCAAGAACCTAGAAGGATGAAAGGTTGAAAATCCTAGGTTGTTGCACTACTAGCAGTCACATGGATTTTGTGGGAGGAAAAAAAATAAGAGAGCCTTCAAGTTGGCACGGACACCACCGTCATTAAAAAAAGAGATAGCATCTCATTCCTAGTTTCTTTTCGGTACACCCATGAGGTGCTAGTTTGTTTAGAAGATTGAGTGTCGTAGATAGACAATCAATTTTTGTGGTAGATTCTATACTTTTTAGGTAATTGCTTGTATACCAGAGATTTTTCATATTAATAGAACTGTTTACTTATGACTTAAAAAAATGCAAAGGTAAAGCATATCATCCAGACACTGTTACTAGTATATCTGGTGCATGGAGTATTTTTTATTCCCCAATATCAATGTGGTTAAATTAATTTTTGTGCAGCTATCACTATTGCTTGATATATCTAGGACAGTGACCAAGACTTCCTTTTTGCTTACCTTAAGTTTAGGACTATGGAATTTGTGACATTGAATATTCAGATACATATACTAAATGTTGAAACAAAAACAGTTTGATACATTATACATTGGTTCGTCTGTACGTAAGTGGAAACCGACAATTTGGAAAAGAACCTAGCCGGAAACCACAGTTCTTCCTCTCCCTCCCCTGGTTTAAGAGAACTCAAATAATGATCTTTTTCACTCAATTCTCTTGATGAGTGCACTGGAAAGACATCAATCTTCAAAAGAGCAATTCCATTATGTGGCTATATCAGATTTCAGCACCAAATATTTGATAAATCTATACACAGCCTCCCACTGGTAAGAGGGATATTTCCTATTCCTGTTTGCTAAGATCGACAACAAGGAGAGGAGAAATGAGCTAAAGGTAGGCAAGTCTTGTATCCTAGACATGCTAAATGCACACATTCATGTAAAGTATGCAAAGAACTTTAGTCTGGGAACTTCAGAGAATAAGACATATACTCTTTCTATTCAAGTTACTTACAACTCCCAAATTACTCTCCCAATGCTAACCCCCAACCTTCACTAACCATGACATGTTAGGTGGTCTATTTTTAATTATATATATATTTGGAAAATTATCGGTTAATATTTTTATAGAGAGAAATTTACATCAGACACATTTAGAGGGTATTTGGATGGACTTAAA
Source organism: Solanum sitiens (assembly GCA_016801875.1). Classification (NCBI taxonomy): domain Eukaryota; kingdom Viridiplantae; phylum Streptophyta; class Magnoliopsida; order Solanales; family Solanaceae; genus Solanum; species Solanum sitiens. The sequence goes on along the minus strand of JABWTJ010000412.1, from coordinate 503,320 downwards.
AGTTTGTCAAACCTACTTTTAAGTCAGTTTTTGACTTCTTGAAGTGTTTTGACAAATATAAAAACAACTTAAAATAAGTCAAAATGACTTAAAATAAGTTAGGAAGTGTTTGACAAAATTAAAAATAACTTAAAATATGTTAAAAATGACTTAAAATAAATTAAAAACCAAAAGTAGGTCCCCTACATTATATTTTTGACTTAAAAGTTATTTAAGTTTGACTTTTTATTTTTGACTTAAAAGCTACTTTTAAGCCAATCCAAACGGGCTCTTATCCTTGCCAATTCGACAAAAGATCTGACCACCAGAAAGTTCATATATATAAAAGCTAAATCACAAAATTTTACCCTTTTTTCCTATTGATTTTGGCATGTAATGCTCATATCTGAATGGGAGGGGGTAGGAAGAGGTTTCTTAATCAATTATTCCTTTTCTCTCTCAGTATACAATCAACAACTCCAGCCAGCCCATGTTCATAACATTCTTTTTCTATTGCACATACATGGTAGATCCATAGTCCTTGACCTCCAGCCTAGCTTCCCTGAGCTGCTTACTGAAACCTCAATCATATCCTCCATGTCCTTTTCATTATTCTGCTGTTCCTTAGGTCTCAGACATCAAGATATAAATATAAGTAGTGTTAAAGACTTGCTAATGGCAGTAGGCTGCCGTCATATGGCAAAGGCTTTGCTGAATATTTGCATGAGTTCCTTGGCTCTCTCACTGTCTCCTAAACCCACAACATTGGTGAGATAATTTTGCACGCTTTCTTTGGGTTCCCAAGTGAAATTTCCAGCACAGGTAGCAGATGCATTATCAAGCATGAGTACCCAAAATGTTACAGCACAATAGTGATATCATTCACTTGACCGATCCCACACTAGAGCTGGGAAATGGGGGCCAAAGGTCGTTAAGGTCCCGTAATAGGTATTTAGAAGGCTGAGTTAGACCTTATATGAACCTACTTATGTAAATTCAAATTTTCAAATGGTTAACAGGACACCGGTTATCAAAATTTAAAATCTTTAAAAAATAATATATAATTTATCAATCCCCAACAATAACACCTACTAACCACACAACAGTGAAAAGAACATGGAATTCACTGTGTATAGGATGATTTAGATCAAATAACTTCAGAAATACAATACCAATTCAATGTGAGGGCAATGTTAACTGAAACAACTATATGCAACAGAAAATTGCTGAATACAATTACAATGATGAATACTATGCTGATGCTAGTCATTGTCATGCTAACGCCTGTTAATATAGCAGGCAGATGCCAAATAAAATATCTATGTTTATTTCATTAACTTGCATTATAATTTCTTCTCCAGCAAGAACAACTCTTCAACCAAAGGAAATATTCCCTTTCCACAGTAAAGACTAATCACTGCTTGTACATGTTCAAACGCCATACATTTATTGATAATCACTTACGCAGTGTCTTAGACAGATAATTCCACTAACCAACCAGAATCGAACATTGGTACAATAGCCAACTCTTGTTGAGACGGCATCGGTAATTCATGTAATACTCTAATGTTGCTCAAATTAGATTACACCATCTACCATATTTCTGTGTCAAATTAGATTACACCATCTACCATATTTCTGTGTCAAATTAGATTACACCAGCTACCATATTTCTGTGTAATTCCACTGTCACCAGCTTTATCCATATTACAACCTCTTCATTGGAATGTTCAAAATAAATAGAAGACCCAAGTGAGGTGCCACAAAACCAAGGGTATCAAAAGGAATGGTAAAATAAAATTAAAAAAAAGAAGCACCAATGTAACACAAATCAGCAAGCACCATCTCATCTAATTTCTTATGTTGTAGAATGTTGCAGTTGTTTTGATTTGGTCAGTTAATCTTGAAAAGCCCCATTGGTATGTTCAGACCATGCTTAGTCCATTCATCATTCAGCTAAGTTAGAACTTGGTAGTAGCGTTACTAAAAAGCTATATTCAGATATGAGACTTTCATAAGCGCTCTGTATATGAAACTCTAATAGTTTAATCCATTCCAAGGCATCATGTATTCATTTGAACCCCCCTCTCTTTAAACATTTCTATAGGAAGAAGAGGAGCCTTGGTGAACAGTAAGAGCTATCTCACAGGTTAAAGCCGTGGAAACATCCTCTTGCAGAATGTAAGGTAAGGCTGCATATAATAGACGCAATGTGGTCCGACCCTTTCCCCAACCCCACGAATAGAGGGTCTTCAGTACTGTGAGTCCCATATCAGTGAGATGAGAAGAATTGGGACTCTCTATATGGTCTTGGGAAATCCTCCCTTCATGAGCTAGCTTTGGGGTTGAGTTAGGCCCCAGGTCTATTTAACAAGTACATTTGGCTACCCTTTCTTATAGGGAAAAAGGCAAGATTCTAGTGCATAAATAGCTATTCATGATGAATCAAATTATAATTGCATTGTGCAAATCACTATATAAATTGCCGTAAATGGACTAACCATGTAAATGATCCTCTAAAGAACCCAATGGCATAAACTCGTAAACAAGGAGGCGTTGGTCCCCATCTGCACAATAACCAATCAGATTGACGAGATTTGGATGATGTAGTAGGCTAAGCATCAGAACCTCCACCAGAAACTCCCTATTCCCTTGAAGACCATTGCGATCAAGCTGTTTAACAGCAACCACCTGCAAAGAGCGTTCCGACGCAACCAAGAGTGAAATTGTAAATCGGTGTACAATTGAAGATTCTAACATTTAAAATTCTCTTTCCTAAGCTAACATATATCTCTCTAAATAGTAATCCTATGCTAACATTTGCTAAAAGTTGGCTTATGATTTGCTTCTGCATTACAGAATCACATTGTTATATAAAAACACCTACCTGTCCGGTGCTTTCCAGCCGACCCTTATAAACACGCCCAAATCCACCTTCACCAAGCAAAGACTCAGGCCTAAAGTTCTTTGTTGCAGCAGCAAGCTCACGAAATGTGAATGTCTGCGCAGCAATATGTGCTGTTGGTCCATCTTTTGGAATGGCTGGATCTTTCTTAGGATCATGACTTCCACGAGACTTTGATTTATCTGTATATAATAAAAAAAAATTTTTAGCCAACACCAATAAAGAAGAAAAATAAACAAGTCATTTCATAGCATTCTCATTGACACATAATCGTCATTGTTGATAAGAGATAGACCATAAAAAACTTGGCATACCATGGTTAAGATTGAACTTTTTCTCCTCCCAATTAGTAATCCAAGAGTTCTCCAAGTTAAAATTGCTTGTGAAGTTAACACAAGTTTCATTTTCATCTACTCGAAAGCCCTCTCCCGCCACCCCTCTCCCGCCACCCCACCCCACCCCCACAACCACAACATACCGAGTATAATCACACAAGTGAAGTCAAGTCTAGGGATGGTAGGATCTATACAAACCTTACCCTTTGTCGAGGTAGAGAGGCGGTGCCGATAGACCCTAAAAAGGAAGCAAAAATGTCTACTTTTGCAGTCAAAATGTGTCAATTAGAGTCCATTTTTTCATAGTTTACAATATTTCTGACTAATTCAAACAATTTAATATGGGAAACAAATTTTTAAACAATTAGAACAAGTGACAGATCTACATCAACAGCATTACTGAAAGAATAAACAAGAAAAAAACATATAAAAAGAACCAAATTTATTTCATGAAGAACCAACCAAATCTGCAACAACCCATTAGCTAAAACACCACAAAAAACTCAGATCAAGTCTATAACAGAAAACCCACACTCAATTCAACATAACCAAAGCAAAAAAAATAGGGTTCACACCTGAATTAACTTTAGTTAAATGGATAGATTGAGCAGCAGAAGAAGCATCCTTGAAAGACTCTTTTTTTACCTCATCTTTTCCAGTTTCCTTGTTTGATGATCCAAAGCAAGGAAAACACCCACCCATATCAAATCTACAGAAATCAAACAAAACCCACTTCACAAAATTCTATATACAATCAAACTTTGTACTAGTTGTTGTTGTTGTCTTCACCATTTCACTAGAATTTTCCAATAGATATTCTTCATCCATGAGCCACTCATTAGTGACCCAAATGAGAGCTTAACAACAACAAAGATCAACACCTTCCAACTTCAGACAAAGTAGATCAACAAATCCAAGAAAATTGAAGCTTAAAGAAAAGCTGAAACAAAGGCAAAATCTTTGGCTTTTTATTTTATAATAAAATAATATAAATTGGATTTTATGGTTATATATATATATAAGGAAATAAAATAAAATTAATTTATTGTGATACAGTAAAAAAAAACAAAAATTGATTAAGTGAATCTTTATCTTGTTTAAAAATGATCTTCTATGGGCATAACTAGGATATTGAGGAAATTTAGGGGCAAAAGTGAATTATAAATTACTTAGTTTATATTATATATATATAAGTATAGAGTTAATTGCCTTTGTTAGGTAAGAAAAAGTTGACGTAACTTTTGGAAATACCTGTTTTAATATTTGATAGTTTTGTCTTTGTTGTGGTTGTATTTACTATATTTTCTTTCCTCTTATATATACCCAAAAAAAAAAAATTTATACATTTTTTCCTAAAATAAACATTTCATACGTCTCATATTAGTTGATCATTATATTAATATAATTGTCTTATATTAGTTGTTCACTTTATTAAATTAAAAAAATATTAATTAATTTTCTTCTATATTATTCTTGTAATTAGTATTTTTTGAAAGTATTCACCTTTGTTTATAAAATTTCCAATTTTTTTTCAAGGAATGAATTCGTAAAATTATTTTCTTATGTATAGTTTATTAAGTGTTGTGCAAGATGAAAAGTGATTAACCAATATATTAGATGAAAGGAGTATTTATATAATAAAGAACTAAATGAGCGACACTTTAAAAAAAAAAGATAATTTAAGTTTTCTAGTCTTATTATCTCTTAAATTTGTTCAAAAGGGCATTCATACCACTTTTATTATGTTATTTATCAAATAATATTCTTAATCATTTAAAATTAATAAATTTTATTCTTTGTTATATTTTTTGTTTGAAAATATCACTATCATTATATTTATGGTATAAAAATATCCTCCATCTAGTTAAATAGTTAAAAAATATTGTTTACCAAACGATTGCTTTTAAACATATGGTCAATTTTACTCTTGAACAATCCAAAATACGATAATTTGCCCTTGCTGTTCTAGTTTTTTAATTTTTTTTTGTTAGGGGGTAATGTGTGAAAAATGCACTTCCCATTTTAATAAAATAAAAATGATTACATAATTTTTTTTCTTCCTCTTCCTTATATATTAGGTATGACTTTTTTATTTCTAAACGTGATATCACAAAGCTTTTTTTTTCCTTACATAAATATTTTAAAATTATTTTATTGCATTAATAGTAATGGATTCATTTTACTAACTCTAAGAATAATATGGTAAAAAGAATCAACTTCAAATATACCTTGATACATTATATATATTAATTCTTATAACTTTTTAGTCGAATTTCAATGCTAATATAATAATATTGAAAAAAATAATAGAATAATGTAAAAATTAATGCAAATAACTAAATTTTATATAAAATATTAAATTGGCATTATATAAAAATTACCATTTAAAATAGTTAAGGTAATCTCGTAATCTCCAAATATAAATTTTTACTAGTCTTTACAATTAAGTGCACATGTTCCAAAATTTAATTGGAGGACAATACTGCCCTATTTTAAATAATTGAAGGGCGAAATTGATTTATTTTTCTTTGTTTTGGAGCATCAGTTTATAAGAAAGATATTTTAAAACTACTTTACTAGTTTGAGGAAATTTTGAGCCAAAAATATAGCAGTGAATATATTTTTAATCAAAACATAACAAAGAATAAAACTGATTCATTTTAAATTGTTTAGAAATATATTTGAACTTTTTTTCTTTAATTTTAACAATATTTCTTTTACTCTTATTACTTTCCTTTTCTTCTGCCTTTTCATCATTTTCTTTGCTATTTCACTGACTTCATTTTTACTGTCACCATTACAATCATCTTATCTATTAATGCTAATCATTTGCCATCAATTTTATTTTCTATTTTAAAAAAATTCAATATCAGATAACTTTAGCTTGAGAGTATACAAGTGAAAAAATTATTAATTAACTACTTTTAAAAAAAATTATAACATCAAACTTTGATGAAGGAATAAATTATTGATTAAACTATAGTGTGAGAGAGGGGGTGGGGGGTGGGGGGGTGGAGATAACCTTTTCACAATTCTTGACTCATATATCAAGATTGAAATGGAAAAAAACATAATAAACTTTGTTACCTCAACTCTTAGGCTTATACATATGTAGATAATGAGTGAAGGTTACAAATTTTACAATATCAAAATAGAAAATTTTGAATGAAATGGCTAATCGACATTTACATTAACAAAAAAATTTGAAAAATAGTGGCCTATATATATTAATAAATTAATAAGAGGGAATGGATTGATATGAGTTCGCATAATTCAGAAAAACAAAATAAAGAGAAATATATTATTTTATTTACATACTTAAACAAGAAATCAAGATAAATAAAATTATAATAAGTAGCGAATAATAATAATAATAATAAGTTTCAAACTAGAAAAAGAAAGATAACTAGATGAGAAAGAGATGAATAACAAGAAAGAATGAATCATGAACAAGAAATAGAGATTGTTGATGACAAAAAAAAAGAAAAAGAAGAGAAAAACAAAAAGAAATAAAATAGAAAAAACATAAATAAATGATTTTTTAAAAAAAGCCTACTTTTTAATGAAACTAATATATAAAAAATATGGTGACTCCTCAATTTAGATAATTAAGTTTTACTTGTGCTTGTTTACAAGTTGGTATAATTATTTGTGGCTTGTGAGATGGTTTAAGTTAACACATGTAACCATCGTTCGATCATTTTGAGCTTTAATTGTTTATAATTTTTGTAGGTTCATTTGATATTATATAATTTGGGGGTATGAGTGACATGGATTTCGATGAGCTCGGGTGCATTTTGAAACACTTAAAAATCAAAACTAGTAATTTAAGAGAATGGTAATTTATGAGGTCGAATATGTCATTAAATGAATTTGAATTCATGATTTAAAACGTCTTTTTTATAAATTTTTATGATGAGTTTCTATTTGTATGTATGTTTGATTTGTAACCCATAGTGTTTAGATGAGTTGCAGAGATCAATTTCTGTCGTGACATAAAAATTCGGGAAATGATTACACCTATTCAATCCACCAATTTATAAGATGAACAAAATATATAAAAGCATAATGAATTATCAAATACACAGATATAATACTTAAAATAAAAATAAGTCATAATTTAACATTTTTTTACTAAAAAACATAGATGAAAATGCATAAATAGATAAAAGGAAAATGCATAAATAGATAAAAGGCTCCCCTAAAGTAGGTTTTCACTAGTACAATCCTCTATAAATCTAAAAATACAGTCTCAAACTTTATAATAATAATAAAAAATAAAACAACAGAGGGTGACGATCCTTTTGATCGTTATAAACAAATTATTTGTAAAAGAAATCGGATGAAAAAACTTTCGAGTTGAATAGTTGAAAATTTACACTAAATTTCACTGAGTAGTTAAACCTATTTTTAATTGCATAATACCTTATAAATTATTGAAAGATTTCATGTATAAGCCTTTATATAGAATCTGAACGGACAAACGTGTATTTATGATTGTTTAGGATGTGATTGTAGATGTTGAACTTATGATTGTTGCTAAGTGTTATCCAAGGGGTGGTAATATGTGGTTTATTGATAAAATTGTATGAGAAGAATCATTTGGAGTAGGTGATGGTGATTTTGTTTCCTTGTTTATGTTATAGGTTTACTATTAGAAATAAGCTATTTCAGACTATAATTGTCGACTATAAATGTGCAATCAATATATTAAATATTTTTTCAACTACTGTAATCAGCTAATTAAAATTTATGTTTTTCTAAATTTTCATAATTTTACTCGACTATGATTTTGACTACTGAAGTTGTAAAGTTTTATGAAATAAAGTTAAAAAAATAATTAACCGGCCACTTACCGATTACAGTAGTTGAAAACTTATTAAAATGATTTTTAAAAATATTATAATAGTTTTTAGTTTAAAATTAATTTTATTTTCCGGCTACTATGTTCATTATTAATTAAAATCACTCTCTCTTATATTAGAAAAAAAAACTCTTTATTAAATCAGTTTTGAGCTTAGGAATGTGCATTATTTGGGTTAAGTCGAATAATAAAATCAAATCAAATCAAATTTTTATTTGGATTGGTTTTGAATTAATAAATTCTTTGTTTGATTTTTGGTTTGATTTCGGATTTAAAAAAAGTAAAAATAAAAAAACCAAATTTTATATATATATATATACACACACACATGTTTAGAATTAAGTTGGAGTTAACCACTTTTGTCCCTTTTGGTTATTGTCTTTCAAGATGATTAAATTTATATTTTTTGCTTGGACATCTATAATAGGTATATATACTTACAAGTATTGTTTTTTAAATTGTTTTCTTATGATTTATTAGAAAGTATATTTAAGGGATTCAATATTATTACTTGGATCCGGCTCCCCTCCATTACCTCTTCCCTTTATTTCGTCAAGTGCACCCCTAGATAAGTAACACGTGTCTTATTTAAAGTTTAAATGTCAAGATTATATTATATTAACAAATATCATAATCATAGTTAAGTCAACTAATTTTAAAAAATTACTCTCTTAAAAAAATTATAATATATTTCATACAAAATTTAATATTTATTAACAAGTTTTAATTTCATCTTATATTTTTATATCAGAAAAAAGGACAACTGACTCAACTTCTTGATTATGTGTCTAATATTTACTGCTCATCTTACTTCTGTGTTCATATTATCTTGTTTTTATTTTAGTTATTATTAGCTATAGTTACTTATTGTTATATGCCAAACAATTTGTTTCTTGTTCATATCGTGAATTTAAATTTAGTATTTTAAAACTCGACGTTATAGAGATTTTTGACACCACATAGAGTCTGTTTGTTTTATAGTATTTATACTCTTCATGTATTAAGTTTTGAATAGGTCTTTGAATTAGCTTGGTGTCAAATTCTTTTTTTTTCCTTGCTACTTAATAACTACAAGTTTACTAGTGTCAAGCAAAAATATTATTTTCTGAGTCTGTCCTATTAAATTTAGAATTAGTTTGACGTAAAAATCACATCATAGGAACCAAGTGTTGAAGTTCACTGAAAAACATTCATGTTTATTAGTTTAAGTAATTTCTTTTCACGTTTATATCTTAAAAATTACATTAGAGATTTAGCTCTATGATTAAAATAACTTACAATGTATAGTGTGTTATGTTATGAACACTTGAAGAGTTGTGCTAATTGTTTTCTTAAAATCATATTCAAGTATTGTTTCTATCAACTACTTAAAAACAATTTCTATGATTCCAATATGACTAAAACATGTTCAATTTTTTTTAAAAATTTGTTATGATTATACTTCTCTGTTTGGAACCCCTTTCTCATTGATCGAGGTTTAGTTTAATATTGAATATGTCACAATGCATGATATATTGCGTCGCCTTTTACTTGGTAAAATACATGTTTATACCTTAGTGTTTAGATCTTAGGTAAATGACTTATGTAAAATGTTTACATTCTTGTTGGAATTTGCTATGAACTTTTAATTTTTATGGTCTAGAAACTTGTGGCTATAAGAATGTCAATATGTTTTTTCTATCTATTTTTTTACGTGACAAAATATTTAAGATTCTCATTGTGACAAAATGTGAATTTCCAGTTTGAATAATGGAAATTTAGAAAAACTTTCATTATTTCCTTTATAGGTTTAGAAATATGTTCAAACATATCTGTTACGCCCGAGCCTATATCCTGGGTGGGACTAGCACTCGAAAATCATTGTTGCCCTAAGCGAATCCTTGACCTTACTTACTTACTCAACAGAAGATTTTAAGCATAAAGAATAGTCTAAATAAAGAACTTGTGAAATAAACTGAGAATGTCTTAAAAAAAAAATTCAACTGGCCAAAATGGCTACACAAGTCTCATAGCAAAAGATATGAAATACAAGGCTAAAAGACTCATAACTAACTGACTGACTATCTATGAAGTCTCTTAAACAACTAAGATGGATGTTGGGACAAACCCCACAACATCCTGATGAACTGAAAATAAGACTGAAGGCAATAAATGGAGTCCTCCGGAATGCAAAGAGGCTCACCAACATACTCTGAACTGCTCACTAGATCAATGATGCGCTAGATGCTGATAGAAGTTACATGCGTCTGCATCATAAGACGATACATGCCAACTGGCATCAGTACATTGAATGTACGAGTATGCGAGTTGGAATGCTAAACATAACATAGGCTTGAAAAGAATATGAAAGAAATTGAAGAACTTACCTGGCTCAACTCAATATAACTGAACTCATGTTAATATAAAGAAGTTTAAAACAATTGCAATATAAAGAAAAACTTAAAAACATGATTTTCAACTCTGTGTATTTAGAAATACAATAATAACTCTCTATGTATGCAAAGATACAATATGAACTCTGTTTGTATATGAAAATACAAATACATCTAATTTATATACAAAGTACTGCCGTGGGAGTTTCTCTAACCGACAACCATCACATAAGTGTTATAGTGATGATACATCGATCTACCTTATGCTGTCAGCGCATCCTATACCCGACCAAAGGTATAGGACCTGAACTTCCTAATGGATCCACTAGTCTAATGTGAAAAGGATTCATAAAAAAAGTATGATACTTTTCTATCCATGGTGGCTACATGGTTTTATGGAGACGTGAGTTATTTGAACTCATGCTCGTCCTCATTTCGGTGCTCAATACTACTCCCAAAATATATTGGCTCTTTAAAATATACTTCTTCTGTGATTTGAGATTAGTGCTCAAAACTTAGCTCAAAGGTTATCTTGGAAATCTCAGTTTCCTGCTTGCTTCATTTAGAAAGCTATTACTCTTTTTTGAAAACTAGTCCGAAGGCTCTTTGAAAATCTCAGTTTCGTTCTTATTTAATGTGAAAATATTTTTATATCATATTGGGAATACTTAGTCCCATATACTTCTTTGAAGAAAAGACTTCAACTTTACTCTGTACTGAACTCAAAACTTAAGTCTTAAAACGAAGTTAAAACGTTTGTAAAAGACTTATGAAAACTTGAAATGAACCTCTCTTACTTGACTCTTGACTTAACTCTTAATTGATCTTGACTTGACTCTTAACTGATCTCACTTAACTCTTAACTGATCTCAACTTGACACTCAACTGATCTTAACTTGACTCTAAACTGATCTTGATTTGACTCTTAACTGATCCTTGAATTGAATTATGGATTTAAGAATTATGATTTATGATAGGAAAGATCTCATGATATTTAGGAATGATTTTAGATAGAAAGAACAAAATTTCCAAATTGAAGAGTTAAAAATTTTAGGCTAAACCTAACTAAATAGTTAGACTTGTATTTAATTGCATAATACCTTGTATAATGTCGGAAGATTGCATGCATAGGCCTTTGACATAGAGTCTGGGCGAATTAACATGTGATTATGATTGTTTAAGATTTTAAGGTATTTGATTGTGGATACTGACCTTATGATTATTTCTTGGTGTTATCCTAAGGGTGGTAATATGTGGGTAGTCAAGTACTAAGCGAAAAAACTGTCTAGGAAAAATCATTTGGGGAGTAGGTGATCGTCGTTTTGTTTTCTTGTTTATGTTATAGGTGCTTGTTAAATGATTCATTAGTCTTACCTATTTAATGCTGGGCTAGGGAGATGAAAAAAGGTGAAAATTTAAAGGTTAACTTTGTCAATCTCATGTAATAAATCTATTTATTTAGGTATGCAAGTGTATTTTATTCAATGCGAATGTGATGTGTGATTGTCAGTTGGCTCAGCTACCATGCTTGATATATACTAACAGTTCGCTCGAATACCTCACTTGGTATTAAGACTAATAGTTGATTGATAGGATAGTGAGTTGATTAAAGAAGTTTGTTACAACTAACTAATCCATAGAAAGCTGTTATGCCTATTGTATAAATAGGAATTGTATTGTCATTATTAAATAATAAAAAATTAGCTCTCTATTCTCTTCTTCGTTTAGCTTGCTTTCTGCTCCATTATTCATCAGCTTCAAGAAACTTAACATGGTATCAGAGCAAGGTTGATCTTAAGGGATTAATCTGCGTAGAAACAAGAAATCATAAGCGTTCAGAAGCCATAGAAGAAGGCCATAGAAGAAGATCTTGAAACAAGCAACAATGGGAACAGAATCAAGCACAACAACAGAAACAAATGAGATTACTACTCTGAATCACAATCACCCACTCTTTCTACAAGCTTCAGATGCACCTAGAATAATTCTAGTTCCAATCAAATTGACAGGGCCAGATAACTACGTGTTGTGGAGTCGATCTATGGAATTGGCTCTCCGAGGAAAAAGAAAACTTGGATTTATTGATGGATCTTGTGCAAAGATGGATTATAAAGGAGGATTGGAGGAACAATTGGAGAAGTGTAATGCGATAGTGTTGTCCTGGATCGCAAGCACAGTTACGAGTGAATTACTCCCAGGGATAATATACTCTTCAAATGCTAAGAGAGTTTGGGAAGATTTCCAAGAAAGATTTGATAGATCTGATCTTACTAGGATTTACCATTTATGGTCAGAAATTGCAACTCTCAAGCAAGGCATTGATTCAGTGACTTCTTACTACTCGAAGTTAAGAGATTTGTGGTCTGAATTGGAAGTGATGGTTCCACCACCAGGATGTACATGTGCGGATTCAGCTTCTTATATGGAACACTTGAAATCTCAGAAATTGTTACAATTCTTGATGGGATTGAATGAGAGTTTTGGGCATATCAGGAGTAGCATTCTAGCTAGGAAGCCTATAGTAACAGTAAATGAAGCATACTCAGTTGCAGCACAAGAAGAGAGTCAAAGAAGTCTAGGAGTTATGGATAAAAACAGAGATCCATTAACACTCTTAGCAGGGAAGACTCAAGGGTATAGATTAAAGCCAAAGAAGTTTGTACCACTTAGAACAATTTGTGATCATTGTGGTTTTAAAGGCCATTTTAAGGCTGATTGTTATAGGCTGGTGGGATATCCGCCATATTTTCAAAGTAAGAGAAGAGGGCCTGAAGGTTTTAAACAAGATTTCAAGTCTAATGCAAACTTGAGCAAGAATGCTGATGATATTTACAACAGAGGAAGGTCTATTGAAAATCAGATTTCATCATCTCAAAATGAGGATTTGGGAAACAAAATGGTCAAGCAGGAACATCAGGATGTGTTGCCAACATGTCAAGTATGGATTCTTTAGATGTTAAAACAGGCTCAATGTATGAGTGGATAATTGATAGTGGAGCTACACATCATATTACGCCTAATGAGGAGTTACTAATTGCCAATAGAGGAACACATAATAGTAGTGTTGGGGTGCAAGTTCCAACATGGAAGAAATGTGATATCAAGAGTATTGGGGTTGTAAAGATTTTAGAAGGGGAAGAACTTAAGAATGTGTTTCATGTGCCAGATTTCAAATTTAGTTTACTATCAGTTGCAAGGTTAACCAAGGAACTTTCTTGTTCAGTTTCTTTTACCCTGACTATTGTATATTTCAGGCGCTTTACAATGACAAGGTGTTGGGGATTGGTAAAGAGAAGGAAGGATTATACATACTAGAGAATCAACTGAAGCCATTAGTTCATGCTGTGACTGTTGATAAAGGAAATGAACATATCAAGCTATGGCATTTGAGGCTAGGACATGCTTCAGCTGGAGTACTAAAACATTGAAATATCTATCAAATAAAGATGTGCAACAAAATTGTGAGATATGTCCTTTAGCAAAGCAATGTAGATTGAAATTTCCTGTTAAAAGAAGTAAGACTGTTAGAGGTTTTGAATTGGTTCATGTAGATATTTGGGGACCTTATAGAAAGCCTACTTTCGACAAGAAATATTATTTTGTGACTATAGTAGATGACTATAGTAGGTACACATAGTTATGTCTCATTCATTCTAAGAATGAAGTCATTACAGTACTCAAAGATTTTATAATTTTAATAGAGAATCAATTTGGCTTGTCTGTGAAAATTTTAAGATCTGATAATGGTACTGAATTCTTCAGTTCATCAGTTATTGATTTACTTGCTTCTCGTGGAATTGTGCATCAAAGTAGTTGTGTTTATACTCCTCAACAGAATGGTACAGTAGAAAGAAAACACATGCATATCTTAGAAGTTGCAAGAGCTTTAAGGTTTCAAAGCTCTCTTCCTATTTATTTCTGGGGAGAGTGTGTTAGGACTGCTGTGTATTTGATAAACAAATTGCCGACTGAAGTACTAGGAGGGAAATCTCCTTATGAGATGTTACATCAGAAAGTACCTAGTATAGATCACTTGAGAGTTTTTGGTTGTCTGTGTTATGCATCTAAGTTACCAAAAGGAGATAAGTTTGCTTCTAGAGCTAGAAGGTCAGTGTTTCTAGGATATTCTGAAGTTCAAAAAGGTTACAGATTATATGATTTAGTTGAGAAGTCTTTCTTTGTAAGCAGAGATGTAGTCTTCAGAGAACATATCTTTCCTTATCAAACAGGAAATTTGTCTGCAGAATTAGACATATTTGAGTTAAATAGTACAGAATTGAGTACTGTATATTCCACTGGTGGTGTGGTTCCAATTGTGTTAGATACAGCAGTGGATGAATCATCTGAGCGTGGTATTGAATCACTTGAAACTGATATAATGGTTGATGCAGTGAATAAAATCTCAGAAGATAATATTTCTCTAAATGAAGAAAATCTGGTTCCATTACCAGATACACAAACAGAAAAAATTCCTCAAACAAAAATCAGACCTCCCAGAATTTCTAAACCTCCTACTTGGCTTGATGACTATATTACTAATCCAAAGTCTTCTGCAAATTGTGCACAACCTATCTCCAATTACCTTCAATATTCTCATTTGTCAGCCCCTTACCAAGCCTATTTGGGTACTTTTTCTCAACCAGTAAAACCAAAATCATTTACAGAAGCATCTTTAGATGACAGATGGGTAGCAACTATGACTGATGAGATTGCTGCTTTAGAAAGTAATCATACCTGGGATATAGTGGATTTGCCACCAGGAAAACAAGCAATTGGCTCTAAGTGGGTATTTAAAATAAAACATAATGTTGATGGGTCTATAGACAAGTACAACGCAAGGTTGGTAGCTAAGGGGTATAGTCAAAAGGAGGGGTTAGATTACCATGAGACTTTTTCACCAGTTGCTAAGATGGTAACAGTGAGAACTCTTATTACAATTGCAGCTTCAAAAGATTGGCCTCTCATTCAGATGGATGTTAATAATGCATTCCTTCAGGGTGATTTATATGAAGAAGTTTATATGGCTTTGCCACAAGGTTTTCACAGACAGGGGGAGACTAGAGTATGTAAATTGACTAAGTCTTTATATGGTTTAAAGCAGGCATCTAGACAATGGAATATAAAATTTTCTACTGCTCTACTAGAAGCAGGATATGTTCAGAGTTCACATGATCATTCATTGTTCATAAGCAGTCAGGTGATGATGTAGTGATGATCCTTGTATATGTTGATGATTTGTTAATTACAGGGAACAGTCAGAGTTTGATTAAGGATGCTCAAAAGACTTTACACAACAAATTCAAAGTAAAAGACTTGGGACAACTTAGATACTTCCTGGGAATTGAGATATTGAGATTAGATAAGGGCATTTTACTCAATCAGAGAAAGTTTACTTTGGAGTTGCTGTCCACTGTGGAGTTAAGTGGTGCTAAACCAGTTTCTACACCTATGGAATTGAATACTAAGCTTACTACAATAGAGTATGATTCATTGGTTGGAAATAAAGATGATCTTGTTATGAATGATATACATAGTTATCAACAGTTAATAGAAAAGTTACTTTATCTAACAATAACAAGGCCAGATATTTGTTTTGCAGTTCAGGTCCTAAGTCAATTCATGCAATATCCCAAGAAGTCACATTGGGATACAACACTAAGAGTTCTTAGATACCTAAAGGGATCATCAGGACAAGGAGTATTGTTAAAGAAAGGTCCAGTTACAAACTTGACAGCTTTTTGTGATTCAGATTGGGCAGCATGTCCCAATACTAGGAGGTCAGTAACAAGATATGTCATCATGCTTGGAGAGTCCATGGTCTCTTGGAAATCAAAGAAGCAACATACAGTGAGTAGGAGCTCAGCTGAGGCTGAGTACAGAAGTATGGCAGGGGCAGTTTCAGAAATTATTTGGTTAGTTTGTTTACTAAAGGATTTGAAAATTGATGTCAAAACTCCAGTCAAGCTATTTTGTGACAGTAGAGCAGCTATGCAAATTGCTTCTAACCCAATCTTCCATGAAAAAGCATATTGACATTGATTGTCATTTTGTGAGAGAGAAGCTCAAAGATGGCTTGTTCAAACCAGAGTTTGTTGGAACTAAAGATCAGTTGGCAGATTTACTTACAAAGGGACTTGGAACAGTGCAGCATCAGTTCCTTTTATCCAAGCTAGGAATTCTTGATATTTTTCATCCTAGCTTGAGGGGGAGTATTAAGACTAATAGTTGATTGATAGGATAGTGAGTTGGTTAAAGAAGTTTGTTACAACTAACTAATCCATAGAAAGCTGTTATACCTATTGTATAAATAGGAATTGTGTTGTCATTATTAAATAATAAAAAATTGGCTCTCTATTCTCTTCTTCGTTTAGCTTGCTTTCTGCTCCATTATTCATCAACTTCAAGAAACTTAACAGTACAAAATATGTCTTGTTTGATTTGATTACCACACTTGATACATAATTGATTGACTCAAATACCACACATAGTATATGATATATATATGGTTGGCTTAGATACCACGCAGTAAATGTTAGGCAAAAGTATTCATTATCCCTTTGAACTTGAAGCTTTTTATTCGGTGTACACTTAAACTTTATTTTGTTTGAATTACCCCTCCGAACTTGTTTATTCATCCAACACGTGCACCTTTTCTGTCCACCTGGTGTAGAAATTGAAATTCCACTCTACTAGGCGCGTGAAGGAGTGATTTTTTGCCACGTCATTAAACTATAACAATAAAAAAACGTAAAATCTCCAAAAAATTTTAATATTGACAAAAAGTATTCATTACACCCAACATTGCCCATGATTCCCAAACATATAAATCAAGTAACCGATGTTTTCAATCTCATTGGCTATCCATGCCATCAACATTCCTATCAAAATGTTTGAAATTACATTTATTTGCTCTTTTTGTGTTCCTTAGCATAATCGTTAACTAAGGCTTCAACATCTTTCCAGAATAGGCCCTCCACAAGAACTACATCTTTGGCAAACCTGCAAAAACATATTTATCTCATCAGAAGCAAGTCATCCAGTTTATGAAACTCCCACATGTGTAGGGAGTTTGTGTTTTCATGAGTACAAACAGGAAGCGCCGTTTTTCTCTCTTGTTTTGGGGGGCTTTGGTTAGAGACGGGTCCATAATATACTTTGCCAATTTTAAATCTTGTGTTCCTTTCAAGAATGGTCTTGTGCAGATAGTGGAACCATTATTATGGCGGAGATGAGGCAGGAGAGGTGGAGGAGTTGGAATATGATATTTATCTTTTGTCATTTTAATTTATCTAGGTGGCTATTATTTATCCAGGTGGAAATTCACATCATCCCTATTTTTGCCAGCTGACGCGCGTGTGTAGTCACACTAGGAGCAGTGGACAAAAAGGTGTACATGATAGTGGAATAAATAAGTTTGAGGGGGTAATTAAAACAGAATATAATTTAAGTGTACACCAAATAAAAAGCTTCAAGTTCAGGGGGTGATGAATACTTTTGCCTATATGTTATTAATGTTTGACTTGGTACCACACTTGATACAAGTGATTGCTTATTTGTGTTTCATGATTGTACCGGGTTACTCCTTTGTAATGTAATTGTTACATATTAATCCATGAGCAACCAAAATTTGTGCTTAGGTGTTGAAGAGGTTCTTGTAAAATATCGAGAGTACAAGTTAAACATCGAAGGTGATGTCTTGGGGATCGATCCTTGGGTGGTCAGGGTTACTAGAAATGAGTGATGAGATCATTGTGGATTGTTGTTGTGGTTGACATGTCATATATGGTTGTTGAATCAAGTTGTCTTAGTAAGAGCCATTGTGGGTGGTTCACTAGGTAAGTTAGAGACCAGGGTGTTGCCATGGTAGCTTCAAGAGAGTAGCGTACCAGTTAATAGAGTTAGTGGTGAACTTTTATTTAGGAATAAAAAAAAATTAAAAAAGGTCTAGTAGTGGTAGAATGAGTAATTTAGAATATCTTTATAGAATAGAATGGTTAGGTTATGATCAGGTCTAAGGGTGAAATGACCTAGATGGTGAAGTTGGCAGCAAATTGAGGTTGTGTGTCTTGAGATAGAGGTTCTGATAAGTTCAAAGGTATCATTATGTGACACTAAGGGTGGTGGGTGAGGACATCTGGGTTATAAGTGTATCTCTAAGTTTCATATTTATTTGATTAGTTACCTGATATTATTTGGTGACTTTGAATAAATCGATGATATATATGTGTTTACTGATACTATTTTTTCTATGCCACTTGACATAATTTAGTTGCAGTATCAATGATGTTGCTTAAGAGAAGATGAAGATGATTCCCGACAGCTTCTACCTCTCTTCCCTTATGGTGGGAGATGTGTCTGTTATTTTAGAATCTTGTATTCTCTTAGAAGCTCTTATACTTATTTATATTAGTTCGTTGGGAGGGTTCTGTGTATTTCACAACAAAAGTACCTTATTTTTAATCGAGTTTGAGAGTATTTATGTATTTAAAATGTGGTAATTGGTTTATAATTGTTCACTTCCGCATTAATTATTTCAAATTGGGTGTTAAAATTCTCCTATATACATGTTAAAGTAGGTGCCCGAAGACCTGGTGGGTTGGATCGTAACATAAAAATATGATAATGATAGAGAATATCTAAAGAACTGCAGATTAACCAAATAACTACCTCACAATCTTGCGTAAATGATTGATCCACTACAATCACCAATTGCTCGTTCTTGACTCAAAACATGCACAATAGAAGTGGAAAAAAAAAACAAGAATGAGTAAGAAACATATACACAACATTGTTGTTTGATCCAATTTCGAAACGATGACAAGGATCATCTTAAAGTGCTCCGATTCGATAATTATCACAAGCACTACTCATTTTTAAGCCAATGTCGACAACAATATATATAAATCAAGTACATATACTTCAACATCACACTCAAAATCAAGATAAGAGTAGCAAAGTCACTTTTATATATATAGTACTACCCTATGTAGAACAAATCCTACATCGTGTGAATATTCAAAGTAATCCTTTATAGGTATTTACCTTTTTTACTTTCTCAATTTTCAATGTCCTTATGCATGAGTTGCAATGTCAAAACACATGAATTTTTTATCGGATCAAATCTCATCACAAACAATAATAAACGTTTCAAAATAACGACATCGATGGCGGTCGACATGCCTGCTTTATCTGTGTGGTTTCACATTTACATATACATTTTTCTACTTTTTTTCCGAATTAATTTATTTGTCTTATTTTTTCATTTTTCTATATATCTAAAAATTGCGTTAAAGAATACTATAAATCATGTTAATTGACAACTTAAAATTCAAACAAAAAATTGACTGCTTATTAAAAAAGTTCAATTGATTCGTTGCCTCATAAAATACAAAAGAAGTAATATGTATTATTTTAATATGGAAATTACGTACAAAGTATTATAAATCTCAATTATTAACAACATATTAACGCTTGAAATTTTATTTGTGCTGCATATATGGGACAAGGAAAGTGACATAAATTATTTAAAAATTACGTTAAAAAGTACTATAATTTACAATAACTATCAATTTAAAATATTTTAAAATCATATCAAAATTTAGTTGACTCTCAAAATTTTATCTATATCACATAAAGTGAGATAAAAGATAATGAATATTAGACCGTGCTAGCACGGACACTTGTATTTAGTATATATAAAAGATATCGAGATAAAATATTTAAAGCGACAAACACCGTCTTAATTAATTTATTAATGTCTATCTATAGTTTTATCCATTATAGTTCAGAGTATAATGAACATTTCAAAAGTATTATTTACTGCATAAATTATCTCTATATTATAATTTTAGCGTAAATTGAACGTGAACCAAACGAAAAGAGTCAAAAATAAGTTGAAAAATATATCAATTCAAAAGTATCATTTACTTCATTTTTTTTTTAGAATTCTTCGTTATTGATAACCTTCCTCATTTTTTTTCTTTTCATTCTCCTTTCTTTTTCTCGTTTAGAGTTACATACATATATATTTATTAGCACTTTTATTTTAATTTATGTGAAATAATTAGATTAATGCAGAGTTTAATTAAAAAAACTTGAATTATGATATTAAACATGTCGTAATATTGTGTATAATTTTTATGAACTTGTGATCTTGAATATGCTATACAATTTATATGTATCTTGTGGTCTTGGATATGCTTTTAAATTTTCTATAGCTATAAAGTTTTTTATTAGAATTTTTTTATAAAATTAATAAAAAAAGTATCATATAAATTAAATAATTAACGATAAAAATAGTAAACTGATCCAAATTTAAATTTGAAAATTTTCACTTTATGAACCATAAAATAGATATTGGACATAGGTGGAAACCAATAGAAAGTATAATAATTAGACAGCCTTGCAAAATCTAAATAATCAGTCAATAATGGATCCTGCCGTGAAAAATGGATAAAGTTATTTTCCAACATTACCTTAATTAATAATCAATTTTATTTCACTTTATTTTATTATAAAAAATAATAAATAAATATATAACAAGTTACCGACACCCTTTTACACTTTTTTTTAAAAAAAGAATAAATAATTTAATTAAAAAGCATAGTCTCATGATCCATGAATCTTGACTTCTCCAAAATGATATAATTCCAAAATTATATGACTTTATGAAAATTAAAGGAGGCTACCAAACATTTTTTTTTTTACCTTATTCTATATAAATGACGACATTTACCCATATTAAACAAGACACAGAAAATTTTCATTGACTAGAAGTTTTAGATATTAAAGGTATTTTGTAATTCATAAAAAAATAATCCTTACATGTTTTTTTTATACGTAAATTTGTTTTTTTTTTATAAATATTTTTCTTATAAATATGATAGTTCACAAAAGTGTCCTATCACTTATTGTAATAGTTATTACAAATATATAAGTTAAGACAACAATTAGTTAAATGAAATAATAATAAAGATGGTATATAAATAATGCAAATATTTGTCTATCAACTAAACATAACGGTGTCAGTGTGTCCTAATTAGTAAGTCTATAATGACTATATATAATAATTTATGATATGATATTTCTATCTACATAACCTTCAAGAAACAATAGGTAAATCGAAATACAATTGAAAATTTTAATCGAACAATAAAATAATGAGTCCTTTGAGCAATAATGTGGACTAACTAATAATCTGATTCAAAACCAACTATACCGTAAAGCCACATAATTAAAGAGAAATAATCAGTATTTGTTTACTATGGTCGATAATGACATTTAATAGATACAAGTCAAGTCAAGTTAATTCATGCCAACTCATAGGCGATATAAATCAATCAAGCTAATTCATGGTCAAATAAAAACTTTGTGTGTCATATTTTAAGGTAATTTCAAATCCATCATGTTGATTTATTAGGTGAATCATAGATTCAAGAGAAATTCATCGGGTTTATCAATTCTCAAAGACTATTTTTTCTTCTGAATTGCAAGGCTGCCCCAAGAGTTAGAGATGTCAATGGGGCGGGACAGATGTGAGGTGGGACAAATTTAAGGCTATACGAGGTGCGTTTAAGGTTGTGTGCGGAACGGGCCAAGAGCAATTCATTAGGGTCCTCAATTCATTTCTCGAATACTGTTCTTTTTTTACAAATAACAAGGCTTCCTATACAGGCCTAAAAAACATAATTTCAATCATGACTTATTAGTTGAAACAAAAAAAATAAAATAAACCAATATAGTCCTAAAAATTGATTTGGGAGGGTAGACTGTACACAAGTCTTATCACTATTTCGATGTCTTTACTATTTCTGAAAGACCCTCGACTCAAGTAATGAACAACAAATCAACAAAAGTAATGAGATATATAAAGTAATAAGTAAAACATAACATAACATTTCAGAAAGGAGCAACAACCATAATCAACTAATGTGATAACTGAAGCCCAATATAAATAACGAAGAATAACAAAAGTTGTAAGATAGGACAACTTTGAGATAGATGCTACGTCTACTACTGGAAAAAAATAACTGGGAACTTGGAAAGTTAAAGTTGCATCATGTACAGTCTAGTCTAATCACCACTCCAAATGCAATACTTCTTCGGTCTATCTCTATCTCTCCTAAAATCCATCATGACCAATCTTGCAGACATCCTCATTGGAACCTCTACGCACCTCCTCTTCACATGATCAAATCATTTCAGTCTCACTTTCTCTCATCTTGTCCACCACAAAGGACATTTCTACGTCAACATCCCCATTTCCGCCGACATACGAGTTTTTAACTGGTCAAACCTCTGCTCGATATAACATAGTTGACCTAACCACCATTATGTTGAAATTGTTGGGTTTAGCAAGGTGTGAATGGGAAAAGAAAAGAGAGAATATGAAAAAGTGAGGGAACCAATTTGGAGGGAAAATGAAAAGTCATTTGCAAAGTGCAAATGAAAAGTCATTTCTCCCATATCGGCAAAAGAAAGGGAAATTGTTGTCCTTATATAAGGAAACACTTCCTTTACTTCTTAAAGAGCTAAGAAGAAGGTGCCCCCTCGCGCCGTCGACGCTCGGCCTCGGCCTCGGCTTCGGCTTCGGATGTGATTGATTGATAAATTTTTTGGACAAAATTTGTTTAATTGATTTTTTAATCAAATAAATCCTGTTAATCTTATCTCTTATATATTAATTCAGGATGCTAGTTAATTAACAAAAATAATTCGCGCGTAATGGTAACGTTTCGAAAAGTCGTTACTCTTTTCGAAAAGTTGTTACTTTCCGAAAAGTCGTTATTTTCCCAACAGACACATTTTCTGAAAAGTTGTTATTTTTTCCAAAAGACGCAACTTTCTGGATAAAACGAGTCTGAACAGACACGTTTCTTTCTGAAAATGGCTATAAAAGGAAGTCATTTTTTGATTTTCAAACAATGAAATTTTTTCCTTCTCTGCATATATTTTCTCTCAAAATCAAAGTGTCGATCGACTGAGTATGTGTGACTTCTTGTTTTTTCTTAAGTTTTCTGTAGTTAAAGAAATTTGAGGTACCGCTATTTATTTAATAGGTCGAATCCGTTTTATCTTGGAAAATATTAATCCATAACCTCGGGTACAGTTAGGGCATTAAATTTCTTAAGAAGACACAGTAATTTCTGTGAACTCGGATTATTTTTTTGTATTCTTCATCTTATTTCTGTTACTGTTTTGACTAACCTTATAAGTACATGTTAATAACAATCTTAAGATATTTAATAAGTTTCTGTGTTTGAGGTTTCTGGAGATTAAAACCTTTATGATTTTCTACTCTGCTTGAATTTTTAAAATTCATTCGATTAATGATTAAAAGAACATAAAAACTTTATCGTCAAATCAGAAACAGTCTGTCTAAAGATTTGTTCTTTACTGTTAGTATTTCAAATACTAAAATTATCTGCAATTTGTGACAGAAAAAATGACTAATTCAAGTCAAGTGAATGCTGGAACAGTGAGTGCTGCAACAGTAAGTGCTGCAACAACATCGATTGCACACAATCGTTCAACTGCTGCCTTAGCGCCGACTGAGAAACCTGCAAAGTTTTCTGGAGTCGACTTCAAGAGATGGCAGAAGACTTCTATCTCACTACATTGAGTCTGCAGAGGTTCATTAATGAGAATATTTTTGTTATGTCAGATGATACTCCGCCTGAAGAACGATTCTTGGTAACAGAAACGTGAACACACTCAGATTTTCTGTTAAAAATAATATTGTACAAAATATGTACAACAATGTCAAAACCTCAAAAGAACTATGGGATGCTTTAGAAAAGAAGTACAAAACAGAGAATGCCGGAATGAAGAAGTTCATTGTGGCAAAGTTTCTGGACTACAAGATGATAGACAGTAAGACCGTCGTCACCCAAGTTCAAGAACTACTAACATAATCCATGATATCCTTACTGAAGGTATAAATTTATTTAATACCTATGTTAGAAATATTAAGTTTTTCCTTAATACTCACATAATCTTTAATGTAGGATTGATTATGAATGATGCCTTTCAAGTGGCTGCAATTATTGAAAAGTTACCTCCATTGTGGAAGGACTTAAAAAACTACTTGAAACATAAACGCAATGAGATGACTGTTGAAGATCTCATAGTAAGGTTGAGAATCGAAGAGGATAATAAGGCTGCAAAAAAGAGGTCACGTGGTAATTCAGCAATATGCGGAGTAAATATTGTTGGAGAAGATCCACAAAATTAAAGAAAAGAAAGAAAACATCTGGTCCAAAAAACAACCCTCCTAAGAAGAAATTCAATGGAAACTGCTTCAATTGTGGTAAACGTGGTCATAGGGCTACTGAATGCCGGGGTCCTATAAATGACAAGAAAAATAAGGATCAAACAAACTTGGTTGAATCCAAAGGAGAAATGGACGATCTCTTTGCAATGCTTTTAGAATGTAACTTGGTTGGAAATCCAAGAAAATGGTGGATAGATTCTGGTGCCTCATGCCATGTTTGTGCCAACGAAGAATTATTTTCATCATATACTCCAGCACCTACAGATGAGAAGTTGTTTATGGCAAACTCCGCTGTTGCAAAGGTGGAAGAAACTGGCAAGGTCCTATTAAAAATGACATCAGGCAAGGTGGTGACTTTGAACAGGGTCTCGTATGTTCTAGAATTGAGAAAGAATTTAGTTTTAATTCCAGTTCTTACTAAGAATGGATTCAAATGTATATTTGTTTCTGATAAAGTAGTAGTAAGTAAGAATGATATTTATGTAGGAAAAGGATACCTCAGTGATGTACTTTTCAAATTCAATGTAATTGCAGTTGATATGAATAAAGATTCTGCTTCTTCTTACTTCCTTGAGTCTAAATATTTATGGCATAAACGGTTGGGACACGTTAATAACAGAACCTTGCGAAAACTGATTAACTTAAATGTTTTGTCAAAATTTGAGTGCAATAAATCAAAATGTCAAATTTGCGTTGAATCTAAGTATGCTAAGCATCCTTATAAATCTGTTGAAAGGAATTCAAATCCTTTAGAACTGATTCACACTGATATTTGTTACATGAAGTCAACACCATCACGTGGTGGGAAAAAGTATTTCATAACTTTTATTGACGATTGCACTAGATATTGTTATGTCTATTTGCTAAATGGTAAGGATGAAGCAATAGATGAATTTAGGCAATATAAAACTGAAGTTGAAAATCAGTTGAATAAAAAGATCAAAATGATCAAAAGTGATAGAGGCGGAGAATATGAATCTCCATGTGCAGAAATATTTTTAGAAAATGGAATAATCCATCAAATTACTGCTTTGTATACTCCTCAATCTAATGGGATTGTAGAAAGGAAAAATCGAACTTTAAAAGAAATGATGAATGTATTACTTATAAGTTTAGGTTTACCACAGAACTTATGGGGGAAAGCTATCCTTACAGCAAATCGAATACTCAATAGAGTGTCTCACTCAAAGACACATGTTATTCCATATGAGAAATGGAAAGGTAGAAAATC
This sequence comes from Solanum sitiens, assembly GCA_016801875.1. NCBI lineage: Eukaryota > Viridiplantae > Streptophyta > Magnoliopsida > Solanales > Solanaceae > Solanum > Solanum sitiens. Next base: position 477,362 of record JABWTJ010000412.1, on the reverse strand, counting down.
CAACTTAAAATATTTCAAAGTGTGGGGGTGTCTAGCAAAGTCCAAGTTCCTATACCTAAAAGGGTAAAAATAGGGCCTAAGACTGTGGATTGTGTATTTATTAGATATGCCACAAACAGTAAGGCATGTCGATTTTTGGTTTATAAATCTGAACATCCGGATATTCATGACAATATGTTAATGGAATCAGACAGTGCTGAATTTTATGAACATATCTATCCGTATAAAACTAGACTTGAGTCATTTAGTGGGAGGGGGGGGGGGTCTAAACAACCCAGAGAAGAACCAAAAGAGAATGAAACCAATGAAAAGAGTCCAATACGCAGTAAACGTCAAAGGACAACTACTTCATTTGGATATGATTTTGTAACATTTCTTCTTGAAAGTGAGCCTCAAACATTCAAGAAAGCAATGTTGTCCAGCGACTCAACCTCTTGGAAGGAGGCTGTCAGTAGTGAAATTGAATCAATCCTAAGCAATCATACTTGGGAGTTGGTTGATCTTCCTCCAGGGAACAAACCCTTGGGTTCAAAATGCATCTTTAAAAAAAAAGATGAAAGATGATGGAACTATTGACAAATATAAGGCAAGACATGTTGTCAAAGGCTTTAGACAAAAAGGGTCTTGATTATTTTGACACATACTCGCCAGTGACTAGGATTACATCAATTCGGATGTTAATTGCCCTAGCTGCAGTATATGGTCTTGAAATCCATCAAATGGATGTGAAAATCGACTTCTTAAATGGAGAGCTGGAAGAAGAAATTTACATAGAATAGCCTGAGGGTTATGTAGTTCCTGGTAAACAAAAGAAAGTGTGCAAACTTATTAAGTCACTTTATGGACTAAAACAAGCACCAAAACAATGGCATGCAAAGTTTTATCAAACCATGTTGTCAAATGGGTTTAAGATCAATGAATGCGATAAATGTGTTTACATTAAAGATACTCCAAATCAGGAAATCATTGTATGCCTATATGTGGATGACATGTTGATAATGAGTAAGGACATTGCCAATATAAAAGCTACTAAGCATATGCTCGCTAGTAAGTTTGATATGAAAGATCTAGGATGTGATATTGAGAATTAAGATTCTCAAAACTCCTAACGGTATAGCATTGTCTCAAACTCATTATATTCAAAAGGTACTTGAAAATTTCAAGTATTTGAATTTCAAAAGGGCAAAGACCCCAATTAATGTGAACCTTCATCTTGCAAATAATAAAGGTGAAAGTCAGTCTCAATTGGACAATGCAGAGTGTTGGGAAGTTTGATGTATGTCATGAATTGTATACGACCAGATATAGCTTGCGCTATCAGTAAAGTGAGTCGATACACAAGTAATCTCAATCAAAATCATTGGTTGGAAGTGAAGAGAGTTTTGGGATATTTAGATGATACTCTAAACTATGCTTTGGATTACAACAAATATCCAACAGTTCTTGAAGGATATAGTGATGCAAATTGGATTACTGGGTCAACTGAAACAAAATCCACAAGTGGATACGTTTTTACTATTGGTGGAGGAGCAATATCTTGGAAATCATCCAAACAAACATGTATAACTCGCTCTACAATGGAGTCTGAATTCATCGCCTTAGACAAGGCAGGTGAAGAAGATGAATAGCTCCGAAATTTCTTAGAAGATATTCCGTTTTGACCAAACCAATGGCCCTTAAATGCATACACTGTGATAGTCAAGCTGCAATAGGAAGGGTTGGAAGCGTTATGTATGAAGGTAAGTCTCGTCACACAAGACGAAGACATAAATCTGTGAGACAACTACTCTAGTGGAATTATCACAATTGACTATGTGAAGTCAAAGGATAATGTGTCGGATCCACTTACAAAAGGCCTAACTAGAGAGGGAGTTGAGAAATCATCAACGGAAATGGGACTATGGCCGAGAACAAGTCATCGTGGCGGTAACTCTACCTAGAAGATTGGAGATCCCAAGATCTAGGTTTAAGGAGATAAAACAAAGTCATTGATGACGGTTCAATATTATCAAAAATTATTTTATGGTCTATTCTCATGATGAGACAATGTTCAGTAACCAGGACTTTTTAATGGTTTCTAAGTTTGATACAGGGTATATCAAATGGTGTATCTACGGGATAACACATTTAGAAATTACCTGTGTGAGTGTGAAGTGTAAGCCGCTTCAAGGAGAATCCGGTAAGGCCAGTTCTCTAAGCACTTACTAACCGAGATGTGTTCATGGCTGAAACGAACAAAACAATGAGAACTAAGAACAGTTAAAGGGTTGATTGTGTGACTTATGTTGTCTAGGTATACACCAAAGCTCGACGATTCAAAGATATCAAATCTAACGATTGACCGAGTATATCCGATATATGTTCACTACGGAAAGTTTAAAGGGAAACCTATTTATCCAGATGCGATTAACCCTTACTTACAAGACACACAAGTTTTTCATGCAAATGTTTTAACAATAGCCATTCCCTATTCATGTGGGGGATTGTTGGGTTTAGCAAGGTGTGAATGGGACAAGAAAAGAGAGAATATGAAAAAGTGAGGGAACCAATTTTAAGAAAAAATAAAAAGTCATTTGCAAAGTGCAAATGAAAAGTCATTTCTCTCATATCAGCAAAAGAAAGGGAAATTGTTGTTCCTTTACTTCTTAAAGAGCTAAGAAGAAGGTGCCCCCTCGCGCCGTCGTCGTTTCTCGTTCGGTTTCGGCTTTGAATTCGGATTTGGCAAATGATTTGATTGATAAATTTTTTGGACAAAATTTATTTAATCGATTTTTAATCAAATAAATCCAGTTAATCTTATCTCTTATATATTAATTCAGGACGTTAGTTAATTAGTTAATTAACAGAATTAATTCGCGTGTAATGGTAACGTTTTGAAAAGTCGTTACTCTTTCCCAAAAATTGTTATTTTCCCAACAGACACATTTTTCAAAAATTTGTTATTTTTTCCAAAAGACGCAACTTTCTGGATATAACGGGTCTGAACAGATTTCTCTGAACAGACACGTTTCTTGCTGAAAATGGCTATAAAAGGAAGTCATTTTTCATTTTTCAAACACTGAAATTTTTTCCTTCTCTGCATATATTTTCTCTCAAAATCAAAGTGTCGATCGACTGAGTCTGTGTGACTTCTTGCTGTTTCTTAAGTTTACTGAAGTTAAAGAAATTTGAGGTACCACTATTTCTTTAACAGGACTAATCCGTTTTATCTTGGGAGAAATTAATCCATAACCTCGGGTACAGTGAAGGAATTAAATTTCTTAAGGAGACACAATAGTTCTGTGGACTCGGATTATTTTTCTGTATTCTTCATCTTATTTCTGTTACTATTTTGACTAACGTTATAAATACATGTTAATAACAGAAATTTTCTTTAAGTTTGGTGGTACATTCTTATCGCATAGGACTACTTTCAAGGTAAGCCTCCAGTTTATTTACCCTGCACTTATATGATGTAGACACCATCATCGATCTTTCCATTGCCTTGAATATTAGAGATACTAAAATTGTTATCTCTTAGGGATGATATGTGTATCTAGTTTTACTTTCATGTCATCCTCATGTGACACGTCACCGACTTACACGCTAGCTAGGTATTAGTTGAAATTCTCTAAAAATCACCATCTCATAAATGGAGGTGCATCAATTGTTTCTCAAATTTAAAAAACATGATTAAAGTTATTAAATGATGTTTCAAGACAATAATTCGCTTATATAGTAAAATTATGCTTAAAAATCTTCACTTTGAAATCAAGTTTAAATAATCTCAATTTTCAGGTAATATTGTATGCATATACATAGTTTTTTTTTAAAATTATATAGAACAAAATAAAAATATTAAAACTTGATGCAAGCTTTTCAACACAAATAAAATTTTATTTAATTCTCTTTATAATTCTTGTTTCTTTGATAAAGTTAACTAGTATAACATTATTTAGATTCTAGCAAATGCAATTGTCATGATGCCACTAACAACCAAGTAACAAAAGGGAAACAACATAATTGCAACACTTATTGTGTGATATATATAAGAGAGCATAGGTTAAACGCAAAGCTCCTATAAGCATTGCACTGATATTAAGGATTTTAAAAACATAAAAACTAAAACTATGAAAAAAATTGTACATACAAATCTAACTTTCTATAGATGAACTACTTGACCATCGACTGAACTACCTTTATATAGTTACTATCACAAATGAACAAATAATAAAATATTTTTTTCATTAAGTTCGATAAAAATTCATTGATTATATATATATATATATATATATATATATATATATATATATATATATATATATATATATATAATACATTCAATATAATTTTACAAGTACAGGTGATTAAGGATGGTACGTACACAAATTTTATTTTTATTTTGTAAAGGTAGTTGTTCCCGATAGACCCTCAATTCAAGCAAACCATTTGAAGCAAATATCTACTAACTTTCAAGGGTCATATGTTCTCATTAAGCTAAACGTGTATCATATCAGATCATCTCTTCTCAATAATTTTTCGATCTACCTTTACTTTCCCTCAAATGTACCATAATCAACCTCTCACACCTCCTTTTGAAGACATTTTTGCATCTCCTCTTCACATGCATGAACTATCTCAATCTCATTTTCGCATCTTATCTACCTCATAAGCTACTCTCACATTATCTTGAATAACTTCGCTCCTAATTATACTCCCTCTTACTATGCCCACACATACAACTTAAACATTTTCATTTTTCATTTTTCATTTTCTAGACGTGAGAATTCTTAATCGGACAATAATCCGCTTGTACAATTCATATTGCACATACTTGCAAAATAACATAAACATTAATCAACTAGAAAAAGACTGCAACTTATGTTTGGGACATTCTGGTCCTACATTTTAGGCTGTATAATAAAAACGTGTTTTAATCTGAAAAACTAAATACAACCCTCCAAAATAACTAGAAAAGACAGCACCTTAAATTTGTACGTTAATTAATTAATTTCGAAAGATAATGTTATTGTCGCTCTTCGTACTTCTAATAATTACTAGATATTAGGCCGCCTGCACCAGCGCGGGCCTAATGTAATTTTTATCTTAATTTACGTGACACTAATAGAAAATTTAAAGAGTCAAGTAAATTTTTTGTATGTGTTTTTTTAAAAAATATCTATTTAAAATTATTAATTTATAGTTATTTAGAGTATCTTTTATGACAATTTTCAAATAATATATGTTACTCCTTTTGTTCCATTTTGCGCGACACAAGTGATTTTAGGAAAGTTAACGTAAATTCTTATATGATTCACACACATTTTTAGTTGTTATTTTATTGTGATTTCTAGTGCTTTTTACGTTATTTTTAAACAATATATATTACTTTATTTTTCTTTCGATATGAAATTAGAGAGTCAATCAAATTTTCTATATAATTTTTAACTATGTTTTTTTTTTAAAAAAGTACCTTGAATTGTTATTTTGTAATTTTAATTTTATTTTTTGTAAAAAGTGCAATTCTCGAATATATAACAATTTTTTATTTAAAAAAAGACCAAAAAAAAGTACTAAATTTTTTAAATAATAAATGTTCAAATCTTTAATACTCCACATATACTCACAAATTAATATAAGGAAGAGAAAAGAATTTTCAAAATAGATTTGTGAAAGCTCTTTCTAACAATTGCATATATATATATATATATATATATATATATATATATATATATATATATATATCATTTTTAAGATATGATTTCGTCCGTTTCAAATCATATGAATTTGTTTTTTTTTTAAATTTCATTTTAAAAAGATAATAACCTTTAAATTTTAATTTTTGTTGTATAGCATATTTAAGATCACAAAATTAATACATTTGACATATACCACAAAATGTAAATGTACATATAAATTTTAATTTTAATTGATTTTCACTAAATATTATACTTGATATATAATTTTTAAGAGCTAAATATAAAATTATAATTTATTTACTTTCATGTAAAAGAAATGTATCATTTTTGAACATATCCACTGCCTTAAGAGAAGAGTAAGACTCTAATTAATAGCGAAAACGATTTTAAAAATTTAAATTTACATAAAGAATAAATTAATTTGGAATTTCTTATGCAAATTATGTGGGTTATTAATATTTTGTATTTGTTGAGGAAGATATTTTTTAAGTTACTAATTATTGTAATTTATAGTATTTTTTATGAATATTTGAGGTTATTAATTTATTGTGATTAGAAGTACTTTTTGCGCGTCATTTTTAAATAAATAAATATTATTCATGTTTCAATTCACGTGAATAATCATAAATATTTTCAGTTGTTAATTTATTGTGAATTCTAGAATTTTTGACGTCATTTTTTAATAATATACGATAATTCTGTTATATTAATTAACCATCCAAATTTTAATTTGATTTAAAAATATTTCCAGTTGCTGATTATTGTAATTTATAGTATTAATAATATATTTTATTCGATTTTGTTTGAATTCATGCGACAATGATAAAATTTCAAATAATATATTTTATTCGATTTTGTTTGTAGCTAACATATAATAAATGAAGTAATTAAATTTCTAAAATGTTTAATTTTTTGAGGAAGAAATAAAAAAGAAATTGTGAGGAACAAATAAAGAAGGAAATAAGAATTATTATGGGCAATTGGATAACGAAAAGAAAAATTGATAATGTGAAAACGACAAAAAGAAGGGCCCACATTTTTGGCTTGAGGTAAAGCCAAAGAAAAAGATGGGCGGACTTTTATGTCCACTAAAGGAAGAAGTGCAATTAAAAAAGAGTGAAATACAATCCCATTTCTACATAATGCTGAGGAAATTCCCTTATTATCCCTGGCTAGGGAAGCAAGCATGTTGAGGAACAGCTGCTTCCCTTAGCCACTTCTATATAATAAAACAATAGTAATAACACTAACTACTAAGGGTGTGGTTGGTACGATAAAAAATGTCTTCTTGTTTCTTTTATTTCTTTTCATGAATGTAAGTGCGTTTTTTTTTCTTTCATTTTTGGTGTTTGATGTATAAACAAAAAGAATATTATCTTTAAAAAAGTTAAACTTATATAATCTAGAAAAATGTCATAAAATGTGAGGGTGGGGTTGGTGTGTGTTGGCAGGGGTGGCTTAACGTAATTGGGGCCTAAAGCGAAATTTCAATTCGCTGCCTAAAATATAAATAAACTTTATATACGTATTTATTCAAAAATTATTTTTCTTACACTATTTATATGAAAATTATCCGTATATAATATTGTTTTTTCAGCTTTTAGTTTTAGGTAAGATTTTATCAACTAACTTTGAAAAACGTCATTTCAGTGAGGCAATTATTATATGTATTATTAACATAATGTCAGAAGTAATAAGTTGACAAATATTAAATAAAGATAAGAGTTAGAATCATAGAATTTGAGTCAAAAAGTTGATGACTTGGTATACCTCATTTTAATATGCTTGTAGTAATGCTTGAAACTAAAATTTAAAAAAAATTAAGAAAAATTGTAATTCACTTTTTTTAACACTTTTCACTATTAATTCTTATTTTTTACAACATACAAAAGAGGTTAAAGAGGATCAGATAATATATTTTAAAAATTATACTTTTTATCATGAATAATCAATTTTTCTATAAAAATTTTAACACATAATTTATTTTTGACAAAAATTTGGGACCTCCGATATTTGGGAGCCTAAGGCAAAGGCCTTATTTTCAATAGCATAGAGCCGGCCCTGTGTGTTGGACCTAGGGTGGTGTGATAATGGGGTGTTTAGGGCATCTCCAATCATACCCTCTATTTTACTCTCCAAATATAGAGTTCTCTATTTTTTCAGATAATCAACTCCAACACAATTCTCTATTTTACTCTCTAAAAAAAATCTTTTTCTCTCTCCTTAATATTATATTATTATTTTTATTTTTCATTCTTATTTTCTTATTTCATAATATAAACTCCTTATTTCTTTTTCCAATAATTGCGTTATATAATTTTCATGTGATACAACATTTTATTTTTTCAAAAATTTTATTTAATATAAATGATATTTTATTCTAAATTTTTAAATAACATAAATTTAAAGAAAATATGCTATAATATACAAATTAATGGACGAATTCTAATAAGATTGAATACAATTACATAAGCACTCAATTTTTGAAATTATTACTTTGCTTCTATAAATGCTCTATTAATGCATACGGAGTTCAAATGAGCATTATCGTCCTTAATTTTTTTTTATGTATAGCTAAAAATTATTCAAATCGGAAATTTTCATCTACACCATTTCCGTCGTTGAAATTGAAACCTTTACGACATCTTGAATTGGTGCATTAAGATCATGTTCACCCTCAATTATCATGTTGTGCAGTATAATACATGTAGTTATTATTCATGTAGCACTTCATTTCCTCAAAAATGTGACGATTGCAAAACATGATTGTAAAACTCCGAATGTACGTTCAACATCTTCTCGGCATGATTCTTACTTCATTCCGAATTAATTATTATGTTATGTATTGTATTTTATCTTGTATTTAAATTACAATGTTATGTATTGTACTGTTATGTTGTATTTAAATTATCATATTATGTATTTTATTTTTAAATTAAAATTTTCATCCTATCATTTTAATTGTGTTTATTCTTTATAGTGAAAATTAGTAATAAATCAAATTATATCATTGTTGAAAATTAGAAAATATTAAAATACTATTAATTCAGGATGAAAGTACAATATATTAAATAATATTTTTTAAAAATCTTATATTACATTTAAAAAGAAGTATGAATATTAGATATTTAATTAATGACATTATATGTAAAATAATATGTTAATTAGAAAGTAATAAAAAAAATAATAAAATAGTCAAAAAGTAAAATAGAAAGGGTGAATGATATAGAGATGGGTTGGAATGTTCTATTCTCTATTTTACTCTCCACATATAGAGAATGGATAGTAAAATAGAGGTGGGTTGGAGATGGTCTTAGGAGGATAGAGAGGATATGTGAAATATGTCATTCGATGGAGCTAGCGAAGTCATTTTTTTTCGATTTTCTAAAAAAATATTTTCTCACTAAACACGCGCTAACTTTTTTCTTGATTAAAATATTTTTACATTATTTAAGCATCCTCGTTTGTAATATCATGAAGTGTATTACAAACTTTGAGGTGATCAGAAAATACTAATTCTTATTTTCTTCATGCTTGTTAGGTAATAGACCTAAGATATTTCATTAGGATTAGTAAGGTAAGATCTAGCTCCCTTGCTTGCATTTATTTCTATTGATATTTTTTATGTTTAATAAAAGGTTACTAGATATTGTTTTGTGGTAAATTTGCGAAAATTAAAAAAGGCTCAAACATCAGTGTTAGTTTTTATAAAGCCGTGTAGGAAAAATGATTTTACAGTGATCTTTTCTCTTCAAAAAATGAAAACTTAAAAATATTTTTTTAAAAAATTATCTTTGACTAGATGCACAAGGTTTTCATGATTAAAGTATGTCATATTGTTGGAAATTTTTTGGGTTAGGGTCACTCATTAAGTGGTGTTAATTAACCTATAATTTATTAGTTTGTCCTTTTCTTATCCACTAGCCTATAATGTATAAATACAATATTATCTGTGTTACAAGAATAATGATTTTTCAATCATAATTTAAATGCTAAGCCTAATTATACAAGAATAATGATTTTTCTTTATGTTTCTAATTTCTAATATTCTCATTTTCTAACCTTTCAATTTATTGCTTGTAGTGTGCTTTCATATAATTTGTAACTTTTCGTATTTTTCTTCTTCTTTTTTTACTAATTGTCAAACACAATTCCGTCTTTTACTAACCTTATTTTCTGTTCATTAGTATAAATATTTCACATGAAAAAAAATTCTTGTAAACTCGTATCTGCATTTTCATTATTCTCTTCGTCCATTTTTAATTATCATATTACGTTTTTCGAAAGTTAATTGAATAATTTTTAAAGTTAAATCAAATTACATTAATTCAATATTTTTTCTAAAATATAAATATTAAAAAACTATACGAAAAATACTATAAATTATCTATTTTTACATATTAATATGATCAAATAATATATCATAAAATATTAATAAATTTTTTTATTATTTTATTCTAAACAAGAAACTATACATAACAATCAAAAGTGAATTGGAGAGAATATTTAAAAAGTGTAACAATTCATAAATTTCAATTACATTCATATAAGTTGGTATAAAATAAATAGATTCATAATTGAAACATTTATTAATTATCATTTGTCACCTACCTCTGACACCTAATAAGTCATTACACTCGCTTGGCAAACCCTCTATACTAAACATAGTAGAATGCAAATTAAGTAGATATATACCAATAAGTAATAGACTCATACTATATCAACTAGGGTTGTGATAAAATGATATTCTTAATTATATATATTAAATTTAATTTTCTTGAGTATGAAATTATTTTTGTTATGAAGCGTTTTTAGATGACTACTTTATTTATTTTGAAATTAGAACATATTCAATATCTTTTACTTGACCTTTACATATATTTGTGCTTTTAATATTAGAATTTGTTGAATGGACCCAAGATTAGGTCGACAATGAGACCTAACAAAAATAAAATGGGCTAGTTTCAAATACCGTATATAATAAAGTAATTAGCTTATAACAAATATAGTCATGTTTTATTTACATAAGAAATAGTCAAAAGTCACAGTTTGTCAAAAGTCATAGAACATAGAGATTTGTTATAGAATATAGTTTACTTATATATGAATTATACATTGGCGGTATATTATGATACACTCAATAAATTGAATATAGTTTAACTATACATGAAATATACATTGAACACACCTGAAGTATATATTGATTATTCAATCTCGATCAACTCAAAATTACTTCTAAGTTGTCCTAAATTTTAGATATGAAATAATCACAATGTTTCGAGTCCTTTAATATATAATTTGTTGAAACAATTCACGTTTGAGGTACATTAATCTTTTTTTTAAAGAAAGACAAGAAATGAATTAAGAAGAAACAAGAAGAAGCAGAAGAAGAATACGAAGATGAAGACGGGCCAAATTTTGGGTAATTATTGAGTATATTTGTATAAACTCAAAATAACAAATTTATACAATTACAGACATCAGAATTGTAAACAGTTATACAAATTATATTACACAAATTCTGAATTATACAAAAGTTATACAAATTATATTATACAATTCTGAATTATACAAAACTAAAAAGCTGAGTCCCATGATTATAGCTAAAAATAGATTGCGAATTTTAATTAAGGCGAACTATAGCTATGTAAACTAACTAACTCGTATATATTTATTTATATGCGTGAATTTCCCTAATAAATGACTTACTTAAGTGGGCTATTTTTTTTTATATATGAAATATAACATGTCTAATTTATCCAAATGAAAGTGGGCTTATATAAATCTTAATTACAATGAGGCCTAACTAAAATAGATATAGGCTTATATGGATCCCAATTAGAGATTGATGGTAAAGTACAAAAGTCATACATTTTACATTGTGAAAATTTTGTATATAGTGTGAAAGAGAGAGGATGAACGGTTGTGAGTGTTGGGTAGTGAGATGTTGTGGACGATGGCAGTGAGGTGGTGGCGTGAGGCGGGGCGTGGGTGTGATGGGTACCGTGTAAAATTTAATAGGCGTGTGTGGAGGGGCTTTGATTGGGGTGGATATGGGGTGATTGGATTGTAACGGTAAAAAAGAAAGTATAATCAATCTAAATCTTTAAAAATAAGTAACTGATAAATTCGTTTTAAAAAGGGAACTGTAATTATAATAAATTACCTATAAATAATTAATAAAATAAAAAATTTAAAGAGATCAAATATTTTTAAAATTAAATTGTAAATAATTTTTAAACAATTTAAATTTAAGTAATATGTTATAACATGTAAATAGACTGTTATAAGGAAAAATGTTTTAAAAGTATGTTTATAACTCGTAATATAGTCTCTTAAATGTGTATATGGTGTGATTTTTTCTTTTTACATTTGAAGGCTAATTACATTCTATTTTGGAAGTCTTCTCAATTATAAAAGTTCTGATTTTTTCATTGTTCTCACATATATTTCTTAGTGTCCAATACATTGTGAATGATACATTACGTAATAAGAGAGATGTATTCAAGAGGGGATGAACCCGAGCGTCTTTTTTGTAATTTTTTAAAATGGTTGGAAATTTTAGAGATTATGATATCTTAATTTGTGTAGTTATATAATTTTTGAATTTTTGTGTAATTTACATAAATCTCATAGTTTTAAAAGTTCATTACATTATTTTCCTACTATTTTTCAAAATACAAAAATCTTTTAATATTTATGAATTTCGAATACATCACTAGACTTCCGGATACATCAACAGACATCCAGATACATAGGAGAGGAATTTACCTGATCGAGAGGGGGATGTATCAGAGAGGGGATAAGACATTCATTTATACAGGGGAGGGATGCATCAGAGAGTAGAGAGATGCATCTAAGAGGGGATGAGTGTATCAGAGAGGGAAGAGATGTTTCCAAAAGGAAAGGGATATATCAGGGAGGGGAGGGATATATCCGAGAGAGATAGAGATTTATCAACCAGAAGGAAGTGATGAATTCAACAGGAAATTTTTGAATTCTTTTAAATAATAAAAAATATTAAAAATTATGATAAAATAAAATATGTTTTTGTATAACGTTTCCATATAGTTAATTATTACTAGTGTTACAAACTTCGTTACTGATGAAAATATTGAACAAGGTTGTGTTGACTCAATTTACAAAGTGTATTGAGTCAAAATCAAGAGTAATATTAAAAGAATGAACAAAGTCAACTTGATATACAAAATATATAATGGAGAAAAAGAGCAGAGAGAGTGATTTATTAAAATATCATTAGTCAATCAGACTACACACCTATTCCAAATAAATTTAATTAACATGACTAGATAGCATTATTAAAAAATAAGTAGGGTGTGCATCGTGCAAATTAGTGCATAAAATTAGAATCGCTAGTAATCGTGGATCAATAGTAAACACTAATTTGATCCCTATCAAGAAAAGAAAATACTTTTTTCTCTTTTTCTTTCTAAAATTAGAGTAATGGGACATGTCAACTTTTTAAAAAGTTTTTTTTTTTTAAATTAAGAAAAGCATGAGAATCTGAAAAATATTAGGACCTCTACACTATGCTCAAATATCAAATTTGTGTCACTGTTAGAATTGCATGCGGCGAAAAATACTAAAAAGTATTTTTGTATACTGTAACACACACATTTATATTCTCTTTTCTTTTTATTGATTTGATAAACCAAAGCAGATTCAAGATGAAGAGTTTTATTAATTTTAAATTTTAAGACAGGAGAAAAATATGACAAAACATGCTTACTTAAAAGAAGAAGAGAAACTTTTGTTGATAGTGGAGTTCAAACCCACAACATTAGTGTGAAAAATATTTTCACCGCTAATTCCTTAGCACTAAGATGTCGTCAATTTTGTCAAGGGGTTCACATATTTTCTAACACAAATACATGATCTACGAAAAGACTGATAAATTCGTTTAAATTCGCGAACCCTCACCTAGCTCTACCATGCTAATATATATGTCTAGTTGATGTTACAACTTACAAGTGTGTAATAACGTTTGTAGTGTTCTATTTCTTCTCTTTTTGTCATTTTATCATCATGCAATTCTGATAAGACGAATAAACTAAAGTTAAAATAGATTCTTTGCAATACACACAAGTGTTTGACACACCTCAAAATATTTGCCTAAACAACGTGGTAGTTTCTTGTTGAAATTGAGTTTGATCATGTGTATGTTCTTCATGATAAGTATTTTATCATCATCACTTTTCTTTTATCTTCTTTCAAAAGTAATGTTGAGAAATAAATTTTTACAACGAGCTAATATTCTTGACAATACATAGCCAACAGTGCCTCTAATACTACAATCCCGAAATAGTTTCTGGTGATTGACTATCTTATCTGAAAGCTTAAGCTATTATCATTGGTACACTACTTTAATTATTTAATCGGAAAAGGGCCTAAAATACCCTTAAAGTATTGGAAATGGTACAAAATTACCTTCCATCCACCTATTGGCTCCAAAATACCCTTCCCACCCACCTATTGGGTCCAAAATACCCTTGTCATCCACCTTTTAGTTCAAAATTAACCACTTATTTAACGGTTTTATATTTAAACATTTTTTTAAATACATGGCGCTCAATTATTTGTTATAATTTAACTTATTAGTATAATTTATAAATCAATCCACTATCCACCCATTACTAATTAAACCCCTCCAAATTAATAAACCCGTCACATTATTAATGCAACAACAAAAAGCTACAGTCAATTGAGTGTTTTTAAAAATTTGAGGCCAAAATATCTGTAGAAGTAAATTATCATACATTCAAGTGTCTAAATAAAAATTACCGATAAACTTAAAGGTCTGACTATGTTCATCTAAATTATTCTTACGTCTCAATTATGTGATGTTACTTCATAGGTAATTTTTCAAAATAATATATTAAAGGTTTTAAAATAAATCATAAATATTTATAAAATTATATTTAAAAAAATGCATAATTAATTTTAAAACAATTAAAGAAGTGATCAATTTTGAACCCAAAGGTGGATGACAAGGGCATTTTGGAGCCAATAGGTGGATGAAAAGGGCATTTTGGAGCCAACAGGTGGATGAAAGGTAATTTTATACCATTTTCAATACTTCAAGGATATTTTAGGCCTTTTCCGTTATTTAATTTTATCTTCAAACACCACATTAGAACAAAAAATTCATAGATATGATGAAAAGGATTTCTAATTCATAACGTCTAAATTTTAGATTTATCACTATAATAATAGCTAATTTGAAATCCTATTGATATATATATATATATATATATATATATATATATATATATATATATATATATATATATATATATCTTTTACATTTAATTTAAGATCATATAAGTTTGAATAAACGGAAAAGGGTCAAAATTGTCCCTGAACTATGCGAAATAGATCACTTATATCCTCCATTACATTTTGGGATAAAAAATACCCCCGCTGTTATCCTAGAAGACCACAAATACCCTCAAGAGCCCAATTGTTTAGTGACGTGGCATGCCACATGAGACTAATCCCTCCACCTAAGCGTTGCCAACTAAGATTCACTACAAAAGAACTTGATCTTTAGTGGCGACAAAGTTGCCACAAAATCTCAAAATATTGCCACTAAAGGTTATGAGTGACTTTTAGTGACGACTAATAGTATGACCTATTTTTTCAACAAAAAAATATGATAATTAATTTTCGATTGCAACCTAATTTCTAATATGAATAACTTGCAATATTAATATTAAAAACATCCAATATTATTACGAAAATCATGAAAATTACTTCTCGATTCACATTTCCTACTATATAATGCATCATTGTACATTTTATACATTTACATATAACATAAAAATAAAACATACAGTGTCTTCAAACTCCTACTTAATCGATATCATTTTTGGTTTTTTTAAAATAATGAAGAAAAAAACACAAAGTTAGAATTTAATGTTAAAAACTTTTAGTGACGATTTTTTTGCTTTTGTGGCGACTATTGTCGCCGCTAAAGGTCTAGTTCTTTTGTAATGAATCCTAGTTGGCAATGCTTAGGTGGAAGGTTTAGTACCACGTGGCTTGCCAAGTCAATAAAAATATGGGGTGTTAACTCTTGAGGGTATATGTGGTCTCTTAGGATAACAACAGGGGCATTTTTGATCCTAAAATGTAACGAAGAGTATAAGTGGTCTATTTCACATAGTTCAAGGACAATTTATCTTCAAACACTAGATTAGAACGAAAAATTCATAGATATGATGAAAAAGATTTCTAATTCATAACGTCTAAATTTTAGATTTACCGCTGTAATAATAGCTAATTTGAAATCCTATTGATATATATATATTATACATTTAATTTAAGATCATATAAGTTTGAATAAAAGATAAAATTTGTAAGATTAGACTTTTAATTCCATATCAAAGTTGATTAGGATCTATTCTAAAACTGGAAGGTATATAAGAAAATACCAAAGTTAGGAATATTAAAAGAGAAGTAAAATGCTGAATAATAATTAGTGAGAATATAATGTAATCTTTGATTTGAGATAATAAAAGAACAATAATGTTTCAAGAACCTCAAATTCTTTTATTAGCCTGACCTATATTATATTATATTATATAGTTTTATATTCATGTAAACATAATGTGCTGTCGCCGAAATCCTATCTTTTGTAGATTCCTAATTAAAGTTATGAATTCATTCTTCCACTCAAACCACCCACTTTCTTGGACAAGATTTTGAGTACTAAGATCCTGTTTGGATTGCTTATTTAAAATAAATTTTTTAAATTAAAATAATTTTTATAATATTTGAGTAAAAAAATATACATTTAATTATTTATAATTAAGTTTAAACACTAAATAATTAAAAACGACAATAAATTATAAGCGTATTCAAATAATAGATATGAACTCTCTTATTTTTACATGAAAGCATTTGAATACTCAAATAGAATGTATTAGCGTGTATAATGTAACCCCAACCCCTTCCCCAATCGTTATTAATAGGAGTCCTGCTTCGCCACTTACTTGTATTGATGCATATTAAGTCATAATATATCGTCTTATTTAAACAAAAAAATAATAATTTAGGGTGACACAAGATATTGTGTGCACACCATTTTAACAATCAATATGAGACAAATATCTTTTCTAACACCATTTTGCAAAATTAATTAGTATATATATATATATATATATTTGAATAAGTTGTCTAATTTTTCAGCATTTCTAACATCTATCCGTACATATTTACAAGAGATACATTAATAAATCATATCTAATTGTATAAAATTATTCCATAGAATCAAATGTAATCCTCCCATTACACAAATATGTTCTAAAGAATAAAAATCTAATCTATCATAACTAAAAATATACTCTATATATGAACATGAGGTATAATATGAGGATTGGAGCATAATATATAGCTAAAACCGATAAATCGATTATCCTTATGCGAAAATGACAACTATATAATTCACTATATTTGTATATGCTTAACAATGAGATCACTACTCCCAACTTTATAACTTTGACATGTTATTAATTTTCAAACTAGAAAACGAGTAAATAATCAATGTCCACACAAGATGGGAAGATTAGGGATTTTAGGACCTAGAGTCTTTTAACTTATTAGAGTAATTAGGAACTTCTGGCACTAGGTCGAGTTTAAATTTTTTCTATCTATTAAGTTTTTGCATAAAACTATGTGAGGATCAACTTTAATCGATCATATCCAGGGTCGAACTTGGAGGTTGCCGAGGGGTTCACTCGAACCTCCTCGGCAAAATAATATGTTGTTCATTTAAGGTACTTCTAAGAATTTTTATGTTTATATATTGATTTTGAATCTTTTAGATGTAAGATGCACTACTCTTTTTTTTGAACACCCTTAATGGAAATATTAGATCCACCCCATTCATATCTCTCATAATATGAAATGTGATGTACTTCATTACCCACCAAATTATGATCTTTGAGTCTTCTTTCCTACTCATATAATTGTTTGTCTAATTATATATTCAGGGGTGCCAAAAGAATTTGATTTTTATTTGTAAACAAAAGAATGCAAGAATTAAATAATAAAATTAACATACAATCTTTGGAAAATTTCAGGGCAACAACATGCTCAAGGTTTCATGTATCACATCTTGTGTAGTGAATCAACTACGATTATCAAATCACTGATTTACGTGGTTGATTTTATGGTCATGATATCTTGATTTCTAATCGCCTACTCCAGTTGACTGTCTAACTACATCGTTGAGCGGTCATAGACAGACTCAATTGACGAGCATTTATATTTCATCCTATTTAGTAACCAAGCTCGGTGTTCGTTCGGGTGTCAATCCTAAATACGAATCTGAACAAGTGATATGCTAGACAGATCGAGCTCTTTGTATCCTTTATCTATCCCTTCATCTCCCGAGTTCAAGAATAGAAAATATATCAATCTCTATGGTGTTGAAACAGGAAATACTAAAACAAGAATACAAAAATAATTTAAGCGATAACGAACATTAATTCAAAACAATTGATAGTCAACAATTACCCATAGCGACAGCTCCTGAACAAGGGTCTTTAACTACTAATATCTAAGAAAAAGTAAAGAAGTCTTTTAGCTACTAATATGTAAGGACAACTTTTCCTTAATGGGGTTCTCCTAGGGTAGCGTGTCAGTAGTATGCCAAAACTTGGTTTCAAAAATTTAGGCCCTGGTGCAGCACACCAAGGTTGTTTTTCTTCGCACTAATCAAATCAATCATTTGGCTCATACTTCATTACAAATCCATTCATATGCTAGTTATGTAGGTTAGTGCACATTCACTACAATACTCAATCAAAATACAACAATTATCACCAAGAATGTCCTCAAAACATAAGACATATGTGTGTAAATCGTAGTAAATGAGCATATAAATTCGCCTAAGATCAGTTACTCGTGATGACCTATCATATTAAAGGTCTACACGTCTTCTTTCCAATGCCAACAAGTTTGCATCATAAGATTTGATTAAAAAGTTATGACATTTTATTAGAGACTACCACAACATAGTTCTTAGAGTCTGTAACTACGAACCTCATTTACGGGTCGTAAGTTGAAGTACGAGTCATATTATGCACTCATAAAAAACTTAAAAAGTCATTTTTGTTTGATTCTTATGGACTCAGTTACAAGTCGTAGAAGCATCTACATGCTATAATTTGGACCAGTAAAATGAAGTCCTGAAACCTATTTTGGGCCTGATTTCCATGAATCTAATTATGGATCATAAACCCAATAGTAGGCCATAGTTTAGGCCCGTAGAATGAATTTCAGAAATTCAAAATTTTAGTTTGACTTCTACGATGAGATGCATGGCCCCTATATTAAATCACTGACCATAGATGACCTCGTAGAAGGTTTCCAACAACTTTATAATTGGGGTTGCTTTTGTCTTTTTTCACTGTCCTAAGTCCAATCCACTGCATTATGTATATCCTAAGAGGGACTTTCATGACCAAGACTCAGTTCCTACACTCTTAAATCCCCCAGACTTATAAACAACCGTAACCAAGGCAGAAACTAGGGTTTTAAGTATTTGAAGCAACTTCTTTTTTCAAATCTCAATCTCTCAGGTATGCAAGGCTTCAATGAGATTATTCGTTCACTTTCATACCTAGATTATTTTGATTCTTAAGAATTTCACGAGATTGTTAGAAACAAATGTATGTGTTTTTAAATAAAATTTAGGATTTTTATGAAATTGTGATCTTTCTTCAATAAGCAACATTTTCATTGTTTCACTTTGATTTTGAAACTTTAGGGCACCAATTTTGCATAATTTTATGGTCATTCAAACCCTTTGACTTTTAAGTATGAAAACAAATATGATATAAATTATAACCTAAATACAAATATGATATGCTTAGCCTCACATATGATTCAAGATGATAAATCATTTTCATATAGATGAGAATTATATAAATATATATTGTTTGGAAAGGAATATATAGTACCAAAAGGACGAGGGTTTTCAAAACCCGAGTCTCATAACTACGTGGCAACGTAGAATTATATTTTAATACTCTGCAGTTGAATATGTGGTTAGTTGTGATCTAGGACAATGATGGAATTGACTAGTTATTTTTTGAACTTATAGTGTTTTTTGGGAGTTATCCTAGGGAAAGTAATTGAGGGTTATCAGATCATGATAAAATAATATTCTAGAAGAAATCCTTTGGATATGTGATGGTTGTTTTATTCTCATTTGTGTCATATATGATTTTCAATCGCTTCGTTAGTATTGCATATATGATATATGACTAGGATAAAATGAAAATGTATGATTTGAAATGTTGAATGTTGTTCATCGCATGCAATGAATGTGTTTACTTGGGGATACAAGTGTGACTGTTATTCATTGTAGTTGTGATTGTGATATTTATTTGATGATTGGATGGAGTATCACATTAGTACATACTAATTATTGGATTGGGTACCATACTGATACATATTAATGATTAGAATGGTTCCCATGAAAATTCATACTAATGAGTGGATCGAGTACCACAATTGTCAATACTAAAGAGTAGATCGCGTACCATATCGACATACTAATAATTTGTGAGTGGGTTCTATGAGAGAATCATATTGACTTCATTGTTCAGATTCTCTATGTTTATTGTGCATAAATGCTCAAGGTGAGGATTACGAGTCCACACTATATTGTCTGTGTGCTATATATATATATATATATATATATATATATATAAAATCCAATAACAAAAGGACTAACATGACATTAACTCATTGTACCTTTAGCATTAGTACAATTAGTTAATGCCATGTTAGTCCTTTTGTTATTGGCTTATATATATATATATCGCTAAATTGTGGTTACTTATTCATATTATGTATAAGTGGAGCGTTGTTAATACAATGTGTGGTATGAAAATTTGCAGAAGAGTAGCAGGTTGATCAACATATAGCAGTGGACTTTTTTTGGGAAATTCTCTATGTGATATAAGGGATTAGGTTAAGACCTTATTATGAGGGTGGAATAACCTATATAGTGGAGTTAGTTGCGAAAGGTGGTGGGTCACTTAAGGTAGAGTTTAAAGAATTCAACATAATATTGGTTGTAGCAAAGGTGGTGATTTAAGGGTATGGTTTCTACTTCTATCTTTAAGTTATGTATTTCTTTTGATTATTTACATGATATTATGTGGTGAATCTTATCCCACCAATGATGCCTACAAGTACGTGTTAATTATATATATACTGATACTACTCGTTCTATGTTACTTAACATAGTCTGATTGCATTATTGTATGATGTTTCATGGTAAAAACGATGAAGAACTCTGACAACTTTTACTCTTCTTTCCTTATAAGTGAGAGTTATGTCGTATATTTCTCTTATAAATCATACTTTTAGAAGCTCGTATACCTATTAAAGTAGTTTCTTGGGAAGGTATTAGTATATTTCTTTATGAGGACCTTGTTTTTAATTAATTAAGAATATTCCTATATTGAAATAGGGTGATTAGTTTATAAGTATTCGATTCTGCATTTCAAAAATTTCTCATAAGAGTTCTCCTTTCTAGGTGACTTGAGTAACTGTTCACACGGACTGATAAGTTGGGTTGTGACAAGTGACTTGGGCTATATATTCATGTTGTCTTATTTTACTAATTTTTTATTACTGTTTCACATTCCGTATACTTGAGCTGACTGATAATCTTACTAGTATACTGTTGATTTTGTGTAATGATATTGTACTGGCTCATCTTTTATTGAGTACAATTCTTATTCCAGTGGCATCTAGGTGACCTCAATTATGATTCACACTCTTTCCGAATCTAAGAGTGAGCTGCTTCATTTGGGCTGCCATAGGTTCATCTATTTCTTTTAGTTCATTGTTCGGACTTAGAGTTCATTTGTTTTGGGGTTGAAACCCCACATTCTATTCTATATTAGATGTTTAGGTACACGACTTTCAGATTTTAGGGGTCTTAATTTCACAATATTTTTCATGTTAATGGTTTTGGATATGAATTCTTGACTTTAAATTAATGAAATGTTACTTTTAGCTATTTAGTTGGGTGCGTATTAGTAGACAATTGATTCTCCTATCGGAATTTAGTGTGGTTGCCTCTCACGACAGTTTTGATTGTGATAGATTTTGACTTACATTAAATATTTTTAAGAATTTTGATGACTAATTAATTGATATAATAGTACATAGAAAAGACTATGTCAATTAAAAAGATATATGACCGCCATGGCCCATAATCAAGAATGCGCATCTCATATTGATGACTTTTTAAACTAGCTTTAGGGTGACAACTCTTCTCAAAGATAGATCACATATCATGCTTTCTTTAGCTTAGAGTCAAAGATTGTGAAATTTCGAAGATGACCTTTAGGACTCGATATGATTACTATGAATTTATTGTTATGTCTTTTGGACTAACAATTGCTCCTGCATCTTTTATGAACTTGATGAATAGAATGTTCAAATAGTATTAGGGTATATTCATCACTATCTTCATAGATGATAACCTTATTTATTCTCGAAACGAGGATGAACATGCAAGTCATTTGAAGGTTGTCTTGCAGATTCTTAAGGACCTCTAGTTGTTTTCTAAGTTCACCAAGTGCAAATTTTGGTGGATATCATAAGAATTCCTTTGGCATATAGACTCTAGAGAAAGCGTTAAAGTTGATCCTTAAAAGACCGAAGAAGTTAAAAACTGACATAGACCACTTTCTCATTCAGATATTAGGAGTTTCTTGGGCTTAGGTTGTTACTACAAATCGTTCATTGAAGGATTTCCCCCCCCCCCCCCAATTGTTCTTACTTTGTTTAGATTGTATAGAAGAAGGTCAATTTTCATTTGTCCAAAACTCGTGAGAAGAGATTTTAGGAGTTGAAGACTCGTCTTACTTCAGCCCCAGTTTTGATTCTACTAGAGAGTTTAGTTAGATTCATGATTTATTGTGATGCTTCCAGAATTGACCTTGGTTGTGTGTTGATGCAACATGGTAAGGTTATAAGAAAAACTTCTAGGCAGCTCAAAATTCATGAGAAGAATTATCCAAATAATGATTTCGAGTTAGCGGCATT
The DNA here is from genome assembly GCA_016801875.1 of Solanum sitiens. Taxonomy (NCBI): domain Eukaryota; kingdom Viridiplantae; phylum Streptophyta; class Magnoliopsida; order Solanales; family Solanaceae; genus Solanum; species Solanum sitiens. Next base: position 454,584 of record JABWTJ010000412.1, on the reverse strand, counting down.
AGTGTTCACCTTGAAAATTGTAAGGCATAGTGTTCATGTGGATGTATTTACAGACTATAAGAGTCTTCCATATGTGTTCAATCAAAAGGACTTAAATCTTTGCAAGAGGAGATGACTTGAGTTGTTGAAAGACTATGACGTGAACATTGTATACCATCAAGTCAAAGCCAATGTAGTTATATATGTTCTCAGTAGGTTGTTTATGAAAAATATCACTCATGTTGAGGAGGATAAAAAGGAGTTAGTTCGTAATGTTCACATACTTTCTCATTTGGGTGTTCACCTTGTGGATTCGGTGAATGATAAAATTATTATTCATAATGGATCAGAATCATCTCTTATAATGGATGTTTTTCTAAATTGTACGAATTATTATTATTATTATTATTATTATTATTTATTATTAATTATTTATTACTTATGACTCAAGTTTACTTGTAACTCAAGTCATATCATAAATAGTATTTAATAAGAAAAAGATCTCGTTCATACATTGGTTACTTGATAGACGTACCAGATTAAATCATAACCTCTATAAATTGATCCTCCCTCCACCCATTAGGGTTATCAAATATTCTCTACAATAATTTCATCGCTGACGGTTGTGATAACATAAAGTTAGGGCGATGAGGTAGAAACCAATTTACAATTAAAACTTCCACTTTTCTCTGTGATGATGTTCCTCATCAGGTATGTACCCCTAACGATCTCTATGTAGGATTATCATGTTCAAGATCCTGATATTATGTATTCAAGTATTTAATGTTACATGTGACATCAGAGCCTAGATTGTTTGGACATATAATCTTCATAAATTATATAACCGCATCAGTCTTGGTAGGATAATAAAGAGTAATTACAGCCCACCATTCCTAAATAAATAAATAATTATGTTTGTGTTAGATTGCACAAATTCTGAAAATTTTAATCCTCTCATAATATAATAATTATATTTTCTTTTAGATTGTGCAATAAATTAAAGTGGTTGTTATATTAGGTAATAAATAATATGTGTGTACTTAGTGCAATATAGTTTGTTAGTCACCAAAGTGGCCAAACTAGAAAATTAATGTTTACACATATAATATATATGATCACTTGCCATATGTGGATTAGTACAATTCATTATTTATTGGCATATTCAATATTCCAAGAGAATGTGGGTCTGATTTTTCAACTTGATGCATGTATCATATTTTTATAGTTTGTAAGTCACCAAAATGGCCGAACTAAAATGTTAAAAATTATGCACATGTACAAAATTTTATGATATTATGTGAGACTTTGTATTTATATAGTTTGTTAGTCACCAAAGTGGCCAAACTAAAATGTTTGAAATTATGCACATGCACAACATTTTATGATATTATGTATACTTTATATTTATATAGGTTGTTAGTCACCAAAGTGGTCAAACTAGAAAAATTAACGTCTGCACATATCATGTTTATGATCACTTGATGCATGTATTATATTTCTATAGTTTGTTAGTCACCAAAGTGGTCAAACTAAAATGTTTAAAATTATTCATATGCACAAAAATTTTATGAGATTATGTATGCATTTATATTCATATAGCTTGTTAGTCACTAAATTGGCCAAACTAGAATGATTAAGAAAAATATGCACTCAAAAAATTGTCATTTATCTATGAAGGTTACTTAAATGCCTATATTGAAAATAAATAGATAAATTGACTTTCATTATTGCTAGAACTTAAAAATTTATCCAAAGGTGAATCTATCATTCTACGAATAGTGAAAAATTATGAGGTAAATTAATATTTTCAGTCAAACATATATTGTATATCCAAAGATGTCATATATGTTTGGTTAAAATTATTTAATTGCCTAATAAATATTTAAAAAATAGCATTTAAATTATGATAGTGTCTCGTAGTATCTACCCAAAGGAGAATTACGATGTACTTTTATCATTTTACTGAATTCACATTATTTTATATGTGAACATGTATCTATTTGTAGTTATTCTCCTTCATTCGCATGCTTCGTCTGTTACTGTGTTCAATGGATTGACTTCTCTGAATGTCATGAACAAGTCAAGTTTCACTTAGGTGTGTTGGACCTTGACTTGGCTCTGGTGAATGACAAACCTACTGTCATTACTAATAAGAGTAGTGAGGATGAGAAGTCTTTTCATAAATCATGAGAGCTCTCTAACAGATTGAGCCTTATGTTCATGCGGATGACTGTTGCTAACAAAATTAAGAGTATTATTCCACAAACAGAAAGTGTCAGGAAATACCTGAAGTTTGTGGAAGAATGTTTTCATTATGGTGATAAGTCTCTCGCTGGTACACTAATGGTTGAAATGACGATCATGAAGTTTGATGGGTCGCGTAGTATGCAAAATCATATCATCGATATGACTAACATTGGATTAAGACTTTGAAACCTTGGGGATGAAAGTGTATGACACCTTCTTGGTTCAGTTTATTCTAAACTCATTGCCTCTTGAGTATGGACCATTCCAAATTACTATAACACTATTAAGGATAAGTGAAATGTTAGTGAATTGTCGAGTATGCTTACTTAAGAAGAGTCAAGACTTAAGAAACAAGGAGGTCATTCCATTAACCTCATGGGTCAAGAAGCTGGTAAAGGACTTAAAGTGAAAGTCAACAAGTTTAAGAAAAGAAAGCATCTACTAAAGTTCCACAAGATGCTCATAAGGAACTCAAGGTTGATGTTTGTCGTTTTAAAAAAACAAAAAAGAAAAGAAAGGACACTATATGAAAGATTGCCTGAAATGTGAAGCTTGGTTCGAAAAGAAAGACACATTTAGTGCCTTTGTATGTTTCGAATCAAATTTTATAGAAGTTTCTAATAATACTTGATGACTTGATTCTGGTGCAACTACTCATGTATCCAATATGTTGCAGGGATTCATTACGATCCAAACTACAAATTTAAAATAAAAAAATTCTTGTTCATGAGAAATCACATGAAGGCTAAAATTGAAGGCATAGGACTTATCGTTTGATTTTGAAGAGTGAATATCACCTTGATCTATTACAGACTCTTTATGTTCCTTTAGTTTCTAGAAATTTGATTTCTCTTTCAAGACTTAATGTTTTTTTATTTGATTTAAGTTTGGACATGGTTGTTTTAATTTATATAAGAATACTATTTTTATGATTATGGTGTTCTTATTGATGGTTTATATAGATTGAAACTCGATAATAATTAGACGTAGTTCACTAAATGAAAGTTCTGCTTATTTATGGCATAAACGTTTGGGTCATGTATCCAAAGAAAGATTTAAAAAGTTAGTAAAGAATGAGACTTTTCCGAATCTGAATTTTAATGATCTTTATATATGTTTGGATTGCATTAAAGGAAAGCAAACCAAGCATATCAAGAAAGGTGCCACAATGAACATTCAGCTTCTTGAAATTATACACACTGATATTTGCGGACCCTTTAATGTTCCATCTTTTGGTGGAGAAAAATATTTTATCACCTTTATCGATTATTCACGTTAAGGATTTATCTATTTGTTGAAAGAAAAAAATATCAAGCAGCGGACTCTCTCAAAGTGTAAGTTAAGAAAGTTGAAAGACAATTAGATAAGAAAGTGAAAATCATTAGGTCAGATAATTGTAACGAATCAATACAATGTCTAAGTCCATTTGCAAAATTCCTTGAGAATGGTGAAGTTGGTGGGTGTGTTGAACAATAAAGTGTGGAAATTAATGAGGTAAGGTAAATATTTCATTGCCTATGAATGTACCTACTTCCGCACCAATCACAAATGTTATTCCTCTTGTTGAAAACACTTTGACAATGTTGAATAATATTTGGGTGAAACACTTCAAGAAGGAACTAACTCACAAGTATCTGACGCAAATGAACCACAAACAATGTCATAAACAAAATCGGTCATTATGTGATTTATTTGCAAGAGTCGGATTTTGACATTGAAATTAAGAAAGATTTTATTTTATTTTCACAAGTCACAGAAAAACAATGAGTGTGATAAATGGATAGATGCCATGAATGAAGAGTTAAAATCCACGGAATACAAAAAAGTCTGGGATCTCGTTCAGTTACCAGAAAGTTCTAAAATAATCGAATGTAGATGGGTCTTCAAGACCAAACGCGATTCAAATGGTAATATTGAACGATATAAAGACAGACTTGTTGCCAAATGATATACTCAAAAATGAGGCATTGATTATAAAGAGACCTTTTCACCGGTCTCAAAGAAAGATTCATTAAGAATTGTTTTGATTTTGATAGCTCATTATGATTTAGAGTTACACCAAATGAATGTGAAAATTTTCTTTCTTAATGTAAACCTCGCATGAGGATGTTTATATTGACCAACCAAAGGGTATTAAAATTAAAGAAAAAGATCAAATAGTGTGTAAACTAAAGAAGTCAACATATAGACTTAAACAAGACTCGCGAAAATGGTATATAAAGTTTAATAATATCATAACATCTTTTGATTTTAAGGAAATTACCGTTGATCTGTGTATATACTAAAAGATCAGTGGGAGTAAGTTTACATTTTAGTCCTATATATTGATGACATTTTACTTGTTGCTAATGATTTAGGCATAATTGCATGAGACAAATGATTTTCTCTCTATGAACTTTAAAATGAAAGATATGGGTGAGACATCCCATCTGATAGGGATAGAAATATTTCATGATAGATTACAAGAATTATTGGGATTGTCTTAAAATGACTATATAAAAAAAAAGTTCTAGAGAGATTTAACGTGAATAATTGTTCAGCAAGAATAGTTCTTATTTAAAAAATAAAAATTAAAAATTAAAAATTAAAAAATGAATGGACAAATTTGATCTCATGTTATACCCAAAGAATGATGTAGAACGAAAGGAAATAGTCTCAATTCCTTAATCTTCTATTGTTGGAAGTTTGATGTATGTTCAAACTTGCACAAGACCGTATATTAGCTTTGTGATCGAAATGCTAGGAAGATAATCAAAGTATCATTGGAATTAATTACTGAAAAACTGCAAAGAACGTTTATGGCACGTTATGAAGCCACAATCATACATTATGACTGCGAAAATTTATTTTAAGACTTGAGGTTGTCGACACCATTACGAAGCCGCTGAAATTTATTGTAATAATGCTGCAGCAGTATTCTTCTCCAAGAATATAAGTACTCCAAATGTGTCAAACATATGAAATTAAAGTACTTTACTATCAAGGAAGAAATTTGGAAACAAAGAGTGTTACTTAAGAATATTAGAATTGATCTCATGATTGCAGATCTGTTAACAAAAGACTTACAACTAAAGACATTTAAAGAACATGTTCAAAGAATGGATTATGGTTGTACTTATGATTAATACATTTATGATGTTATACACTCTGAGCTCAAATTATGTGTTTCTGATATACATTAATGAATATATTGTTTCTCATAATGGTATGTATTATTTTAAGATATTACAAAATAAGTCTCTATGAAACATTATTGTGGACCGTAATGTTATATGTTTTTATACCTTATGAACCTAGTATGATAAGTTGTTAATGTAGTAGTATATGGAAGGAAGTATGTAGTTTAAAATTTATGTACAATCGCCATAACTCACATTAGTACTTTGTTGTATTGTGGTATGTATGATGAACATTATAGAAGAGATCTATTGTATGTGCAACTAATGTTTATTAAAGATTAATGTTATATGGTTATTGGGCCAAGTGAGAGAATGCAAAAATTATTATTATTTATTATTAATTATTTTTTACTTATGACCCAAGTTTACTTGTAACCCAAGTAATACCATAAATAGTATTTAATAAGAAATAGATCTCGTTCGTACATTGGTTACTTGATGGACGTACCAGATTAAATCATAACCTCTATAAATTGATCCTCCCTCCATCCATTATGGTTATCACATATTCTCTACAATAATTTATTGCTGACGGTTGTGATAACACAAAGTTAGGGCAAGGAGGCAGAAACCAATTTACGACTAACGCTTCCGCTTTTCTCTGTGATGATGTCTTCCTCATCAGGTATGTACCCCTAACGATTTCTATGTAAGATTATCGTGTTCAAGATCCTAATATTATATATTCAAATATTTAATCTTGCACCCGTTAATCCTAAGTCAATATTATTTGCTTTGAAAATCAATTATCCATTATTGTTTTCTAACATCTAATAAATTCTTGACAAAATCATTGTGTTCCTCTTTAGGTCCTTGGCCGATCAGAGTCCTCTACGATAGCGGAGCAATAGGATACAATATATACTGAAAAGACATCAAATTCGCAAATCTTTGTTTTTCACCACGGGCCAAAGTGATATATATATATATATATATATATATATATATATATATAAAATATCATCTGTTTGATCTTAAAAGTTAATTAAATAAACTTAGGGTAACAACTTAGATGGCTTGCCCAAAATTAATATAATGTCCCTCCATATATATTTTTTATGGAAAAGACAAAAAATGTCTTTAAACTATGTGAAATTGAACAAAAATGTCATCCATTAACACTACTGGAAAACATGAAATTAGCTACAAAATTTATTGATAATCCCTAGCTAATTGATCGCTAAAATCGCTCCTAGATTATTGGATTTTCATATAATCCATAGCTTAATGAAATTCACATGAAAATTTTAGACCAAACTGTCAACTAAGCACATCTAATTCAATTTCTCATAATTTTAGTTAAGGACATTTGTGACCCTTTTATGTCTTTTTATGCTATCCAAAGAAAATACTCAAAAGCAATTAAAAAAAAAAGATTCTAAATATGTTAATGGGGACGACAGTGAGAATATAAACTTAAAAGTGGCCATTTTCTTAGTTATCTTGGAGAATATATGTGCATTCACCAGAATGACGTTACAATTGTTCATTTTGTGATTGCTATACATATTGAGAGATGTCACTTCAAGTTTTTGACACACTTTCGAATCTTCACATTACTGTCTTAATCATTACAAAAATTATTAGCTAATTAACACAATATTTAAGTGCTTAACTTTTTGTCTAATCATTTGTACATACCAAAATAATAACATTATGTGTGGTATAGCTTTTCAAATATGCTCTGATCACTACAACAAAAATGTTCATTAGCGGCATTTAATTCTTAATTATCGCTAAATATGTATTTTTAGCGGCAATTGTCACTCTTTGTATATATCCCTAAAGTCTTTAGCGACATTGGTTCTAATGTCACTTAACTAATGACTGTAAAGACTTTAACACTCTTTATTAATGTCAATATTTAATGCCGCTAAAAGTTATTTTTCTTGTAGTGGATACTGTTGATTATAACTTTATATTATATACTTGGTAAAGTAAACTCTCTTCGTTCCCATTTGTTTGTCTTACTTTTCTTGTTACTTTGCTAAACAAATAATTATATCACTTTTATATTTAACAACTCTTTACATTCAACATTATTCTATATGATATATTTCAGACCACATGATTCAAAAGACATTTTGATATATTATACACATCTTTAATTTACGACTATAAGATTTAAAAGTTTTTATATTTTCTTTAATTCTTGTGTCAAACTGAACTAAGACAAACAAATTGAAACAGACAGAAATTCAAATATATATAGATGAGTGAAGAGATAGTATGCTACACACTTATAAACATTGTTGCATTTCTATTTTTTTAAACAGAAATTGCATTCAAACATTTAGCACTTCTCACAAAGATCATGGCTTATTATATAAAAATAAAAAGCCATGAAGCAAGAAGTTTGACATAAAGTACAAAATTTAAAAAGGAAAAAAAAAAGAGGCCCAAAAAAAGAAAGGCCTTGTTTTTTTTTTTTTTTATATATATATAAGGAAAGGGTTTCATTCTCATGACTAAAGCCATAGAGCTCCTGCATCTTTAAGCATCTTCTTGAGTGAACCATTGATATGAAGTGTCATAACAGTGTTAGCTGATCCCACAAATCGACCACCAATAAACACGGCTGGTACAGCCGGGCTACAGCCTAACCTGAGGAGAGATCTCTCCATATCGCGTCCATTCATATCTTCATCAAGTTCATAAATCATAGGGCTAACACCTTGCTCGTAAAATAACCTCTTAATTGCATGACACATGCAACATGAACTCTTGCTAAATATCACAACTGCCTTTTGTGATGCAACTTTCACTACACGATCCATATCGCAATTATTAGTTAATTTGATTTGATTTGATTTTTTGTTTATATAGATAGGGTTTATAAGTGGTTTTCTTGAAGTTGGATTTGCTAGAGACTAGAGAATTGGTTTTGAGATGGTAATGGAGAGGTTATGAAGGGATATTTATATAGGGGGGGAAATGATCATGATGATGGTGGGATTTGGATAATCTTAATAGTTTATTGTATTTTGAGAAAAAGGAGATGGGGAAAAGTGAAAATTCTTTGAGATATTTGGATAGATTCTAGATTCTTGATTGTGCCATGGTATAATAATATGCAAAATTCTATATTTCTTTGCTATTTGATGGTAGGTTTAGATTTTCAAGAGCCAAGAACTATATATATGGACCCCTTTCTCCTCTTTGCCCTAATTTTGAAAATGAGACCTATCCCACTTACCTACGTCATGCTTTTACTTACTAGTGTGGCAAGAATCAAAAGTCCATCAACACTGATCGTGGTGCACTAGTGAGACTACGTCACTTTTAATTAATCATATGTCTTGGGATTTGAGCCATGAATATAGACAAAATCATGCATATTGGGAGCGCCATTACCAAATTATGAGCCTTTAATACACGATTCAAATTTAATCGAAGCTCTAATATAAATTTTGAACACTAAGGCGATTTTTTTTTTATCAAAATGGCCATTACTTTAGATATATACGTCTGATCCCTACAACGCTGACTTAGTGGTAGAATTTATTCCTTCCATATCCTAACTATAACCAATATTATAGACTTCTCTAGTTTAAGGATTTAATATTACGTCCACTTACATACTGCCACGTTATGCTAGTGGCACTCTTCGAAAAAGATTATAGAATAATATTGAGTATTAAAATATATTAAACATTTTATGCTTTACCTTGGTTGGTATTGGTAATGTAGCTTCTATATGTGTTGTTTAGCTTCAAATACCGAATTATTAAATCATAATCAATTATTTGATTTCATGTTTGACTTGGCACATTAAATAAGGTTTAAACTCTATTTCTGGAAATTTTCATTGGTAGAGTAAGCATAAATATTAAAACATAGTATGATTCATATTCAAGAGTCAATAGTTAATGAACTTGTTGATACAAACGAAATCGCACTAAAAGGTCTTGAATTAAAACTTAACCAGTACTCGAAAGACCATCTAATATTAAAGAGAAAAGGGTCTGAAAAATATTTCAACTTTGATCGAAATTGTTGTTATGATTTTAAACTTTATGGAGGACATTTTACCCCCTGACTATTTAATAGTGTATTTTAAAGGTATATATGTACCCACATGGACACGTTACTATTTATAATGATGCAATATTTATGATGTCCACGTGGGAACATATATACCTTTAAAATACGGGAAAAGGTAGAAGTACCCCTTAGACTATGACCGAAATCTCAGTGACACATCTTAACTAAATTAAGGTCCTATCACCCCCACCCCCCACCCCCACCCCAAACCCATTTTTTTTATATTTTTGTGCACCTTTTTCACTTACATGGTGTCCAAATATCTCCTACGCGCCTTATTTGCATGGAGTCATGGAGTGTGCCACGTAATACAGGTGCGCAAAATTATAAAAATAAAAATAAGTTTAGGGGTTAATAGGACTTTAGTTTAGTTAAAGTCTGTCTATGGAATTTCGATCATAGTCTAGGGAGTACTTATACCTTATCCCTTTAAAATACACTATTAAATAGTGCATGAAAATAAAGGTCCTTTTCAAAATTAGATATTATTACTCAATTTCGATTAAAATTCTTGATATAGCTCACACCTTTTTCCAATAACAAAACATAATGTGTATATTCAGGAATCAAGTTGACCTAATAGAAGAACGTTAGTTAGCCTTTTCATATTAAAGTGCAAAAAATTTAAACAATCAAATATAATTAAAGAAATATGTGGCTTTTAATTACTTTAAGTAATTAATATGTGGTGTCTTAACCATTGGGTTGTCCCTTAAGAAGAAGAGTTTTTTCTGACATCACCACAAGTAGTAGTCAACTTTTTCTAAAGAGATGAGCATATGCTTGTAAAATACAATGAAAACGATTTTCACTAGTAATAAATTCCAAACTTATTCATACTTCTAGAATTGATTTAAAATACTCTCTTCTTTTTTTAAAAAAAATTGTTATATTGCACTTTTTAAGAATTAATTTAACTAATTTTTCAAGCTAAATAAAATAACATTAACTCAATTGTTCAAAGTCAAAATAGTAGATATTTAAAAATTATACAAAAAAAAGATATTGTAAGTTATAATTTTTTTCATATCAATATGATAAAAGATATATCTTAAATGTTAATCAAATTTAACTCTCAAAAAGAATTGAGGAAAACTAAAAAGGAATGCAACGAGTAATGATTAACATGAAGCATATAAAATTACTTTTCGATGTTAGAAGCCAATTTTATAATTAAGTAATTATATTTGAATAAAAAAATTGCAACTGATAATATATATATATATATATATATATATATATATATATATATATATATATATATATATATATATATATGAAATGTTCTTTGAAGTTATTTATAAAATTATAAATTAAGAAGTATTTTTGCATTAGAAGAAAATATGAAGAACGGAAATAGAATAGAAAAATAAATCAAAGTTAGTATGTTTTAGAAAGAGCATTTTTGAAGATTATAAAAGATTTAATGAATCAAATCATAAATGACCCGGTCAAATTAAAAGTGCTTAATAAGTGACAAAACTATATAAAAGAGCAGATTATCTTATTTTAAATGTTTTTAAGCTAAAAACAACTTATAAACGCTTAAAAAAAACTTATATACTATTATTTATTTATTTTTCTTCTAGAGCTAGTTCTGATTTTTAAAAAAATGATAGAATGTCAACTGAAGATACGTAATTGAAAAAGAGGTGCAATTAAAGATGATAAGCATCAAAGAATAGGGGTATGGATACACAGTTACGTGAACATATCACAATAAAGTTTTGAAGAATTTTTCTAGCATTTTTGATGATATCCTGAACTTGGCTTTGGTTTATTGGTTATGGAAAGATATATATGTCTCAATTAATGGATTCCCAAAAAAAAAAAGAATTTAACACATATGGCTTGTCACAATTTTAATGAATGTTTAAATTTCAATTCTATGGTAGCCAATGGATTCCCTAAGAGACATCTTAATAGTAAAAAGTATATAGAGCATATCTACAAACATGCATCTAGCTCAAACTATATAGGTATCTCATAAAAAAATATTAAGATTATTAGCGGAAACGTGAAATTAAAGAACAAGGAAGAACAACAATATTTAACGTGGTTTGGATCAAAATGATCCTACGTCCACCAAAGAACAACTGCACCAATATTTATATCACTCTACAAAGAATACAAGTGAAATACTACAAGAGAGAGAACACAAATGCCTTAGAAGGTGAGAAGGCAAGTGAGAGGATGATTTGAAAATGAATTAAGAGCTACCTATTTATAGGAATAAATTCATCCTATTGATGTCATCCATGACATCACTATGTGTCAAAATTGTCAAGGTTAAGATAGCAAACCATTTTATGGTTTGCCTAACTTTCACCTACCAAGATACAATCTTTGACTTGTATTTTGTACTAATTATCTTCCTACCAAATATTCATATTAATTCATCTTCCATTTAGTTTGATTCCACAAGAACCAAAACCAACTCTTTCAGTCTCCACCTTGGTTTGTGTTCCAAGCATGCGTATAAACAACTCCGGTCAAAACTTCTAAGCTTACTGGGCAATCCCATTGTAAGAAACAAGAAGAATCAAACCTTTGTTGAACATACCAGCTCCACCTAGCAGTTGTTCTCTTAGAGTTGCATCAATTGATGCATACTCCCGCCAAGTCCTTGCAGTGTGCAAACTTGGCAAGCGGGACTATTTTGGTCAACATGTCTGCAGCGTTATCGTCTGTGATAACCTTCTCAACCTTGATAGCTCCCTTTTCTACGACATCTCGAATAAAATGAAATCTGACATCAATGTGTTTGGTGCGCTCATGAAATCTTTGATTTTTAATCAAATGAATAGCACTTTGACTATCACATTTTAAAATTGATTCTAGCTGAACCGAACTCAATTCTGCCACCAAACCTTTCAACCAGATAGCTTCTTTCACTGCCTCCGTTGCTGCCATATATTCTGCCTCTGTTGTAGACAAAGCGACAATTGACTGTAAAGTCGATTTCCAACTAACGGAACTGCCAACGAGAGTAAAGATGTATCCAGTTGTGGACCTCCTTCGATCAAGATCCCCTGCATAGTCAGAATCTACATAACCGAGAATTGAAATACCTTCACTTTTCCGGAAGGTTAGGCCAACATCAGGAGCTCCTTTGAGATATCTCAATATCCACTTGACAGCTTCCCAGTGCCTTTTTCCTGGATTTGCCATGTACTTGCTTACCACACTTACAGATTGGGCAATATCTGGACGTGTGCATACCATAGCATACATAATGCTACCAACTGCACTCGCATAAGGAACCTTTGACATATGCTCCACCTCATCCATATATTGAGGCATTTGTAACTCTGAAAGCTTGAAATGAGAAGCTAACGGTGTACTTACAGGCTTGCTCATATGCATAATGAATCTTTCAAGAACTTTTCCGATGTACCTCTTCTGAGAAAGATGTACAACACCATTTTCTCTTGAAATTTCCATTCCAAGGATTTTCTTTGCAACTCCTAGATCCTTCATGTCAAATTCCTTGCTCAACAGTTTCTTCAAAATCTTTATCTCTGTGATGTTGTTAGCAGCAATAAGCATATCATCAACATACAACAATAGATAAATCATAGAGTTACCAGACATCTTCTTGTGATACACACAACTATCAAATGCACTCCTCGAAAATTCATGTGTAGTCATAAATGCATCAAACTTCTTGTACCACTGTCTAGGGGATTGCTTCAAACCATACAAAGACTTCTTCAGTTGGCATACATGGTCTTCTTTTCCTTCAGCTAGGAAACCTTCAGGCTGATCCATATAAATTGTCTCTTCTAGATCACCATGTAAGAAAGCAGTTTTGACATCAAGCTGTTGAAGCTCTAAATCAAATTGTGCAACCAATGCTAGTAGCACGCGAATTGAGCTATGTTTCACGACTGGAGAAAATATCTCATTGTAGTCAATTCCCTCCTTCTGACTGAAACCCTTTGCAACCAATCTCGCCTTGAACCTAGCATCTTCCACTTCTGAAATACCTTCTTTCTTTCTGTAGACCCATTTGCATCCAACTGTCCTCATCCCTTTTGGCCTTTTAACTAAGACCCATGTATCATTTTTGTGAAGAGACTCCATCTCTTCCATCATGGCTAACTGCCATTGTGCAGCATCTTTGCAAGAAATTGCTTCAACATACGAAGAGGGCTCGAGATCCTTAATCTCTTCTTCTGCAGCTACGAACGCATGTGCAATCAAATTTTCTTGCTCTATAAAACGTTCCGGTTTCCGTATCTGCCTTTTGTCCCTTCCCTTAGCAATTGTGTATGGTTCATTGGAAGCAAGTTCTTTAAGATCTGCATCTTTTGACTCATCAATTTGAGTCTCTTGATCCCGTTCCTTGGTAAGCTCCACCGGTAGCTCGTTGTTCTCGTTTCTAGATAACTCCACAGAAACTTTACGAGGATCAGGTATAGAGGATTCATCAAAGGTAACATCTCTACTAACTACAAATTTGAGCAAAGACAAGCACCATAGTTTGTACCCTTTTACTCCATCTACATACCCTACGAATATGGCCTTTTTAGCCCTTGGTTCAAGCTTACCTTCATTAACATGATAATAAGCTGGACACCCAAATATTCACAAGTATGAATAGTTAGAGGGTTCACCTGACCAGACCTCATTCGGAGTCTTAAAGTCAATCGCTGATGCTGGAGACCGATTGACAATATGAGAAGCAGTATGAACTGCTTCAGCCCAAAATACTTTAGACATCTTAGCTTGTAAGAGCATACAACGAGCATTCTCAAGAAGAGTTCTGTTCATTCTCTCGGTAACTCCATTCTGCTGTGGTGTGTGCCTGACCGTCTTATGCCTTGCGATCCCATGAACCTTGCAGAAATCATTGAACTCTTCACTGCAAAACTCCAAGCCATTGTCCGTGCGAAGATACTTGATTTTCCTCTCCATTTGATTTTCAACCAAAATCTTCCACTCTTTAAATGCTTCAAAAGCATCACCTTTTGTCTTCAGGAAACGCACCCAAACCTTTCGTGAAAAATCATCAATGAATGTGAGAAGATACCTCTTTCCTCCCTTTGATGGAAGCTTAGAGGGACCCCATAAATCTGAATGGATGTAGTCTAGCACTCCTCCCGTCTTGTGCTTGCCAGTGCTGAAGCTGACCTTTTTCTGCTTCCCTAAGACGCAGTGTTCACAAAATTCAAGTGTGCTGATCTTCTCACCATTCAAAAGGTTGCGGTTGCTCAACATCTCCAATCCTCGTGCGCTCATATGGCCTAGTCTCATGTGCCATAATTTTGCCTTGTCATCATTAGATAACTGCACTGTAGATGCATTTACAGAGTCAATAATGGTGCTTCCTGCAAGTGTGTAGAGGCCATCCTCCAGCTTGGCCTTCAACATGACTAAAGATCCTTTAGTCACTTTCATAGTTCCTCCTTCACTCATGTACTTATAGCCTTGTTTATCTAAAGTACACAGGGAGATCAAATTCTTCTTTAGATCAGGAACATGACGGACTTCTGTAATAGTCCTCACGATTCCATCATGGCAGCGAACATGAACTGAACCAATGCCAACTATTTTACAAGTTGCATTATTGCCCATTAATACAGTTCCTCTGCTTGTTTCATAACTGCTGAACCAATCTTTTCGGAATGTCATATGCAGAGTACAACCAGAGTCTAAGACCCATTTGTTGTCATAGACTCCACTATTGCATGATGTTGTTAGTACATAATCATCATCATTATCATGTACTTGCTCAACAATGGATGCGCTCGCCTTTTCTTTGGACTTCGACATAGGGCAATCTCGTTCAAAGTGCCCCTTCTTGTGACAGCCCCAACATTCCGCATTCTTTTTGTTCACACGAGACTTTGATCTGTACTTCAATTTGCTCCTTCCCTGTTGGCTAGTACGACCTCTTACAAAGAGTCCACTAGCTTCGTCACTTTTGTCTCCTTCAAAATGCATCCGCACATCACAAGAGTTTAGTGCTTGCCGCACTTGCTCAAGTTTAATAGGTTGTTTGCTATACATCATTGAATTCTCAATATCACGATATTTTAAAGTCAATGAAAATAGCAAAGAACATGCAAGCGTCTCCTCGTCTTTTTTAATTCCAGCAGTTTGTAGGTCCATCACAAGTTTATTGAACGCATCTAGATGGTCTTGCAACAAAGTACCTGAATCCATCTTAAATGTATGAAGACGCCGTTGTAACAACATTCTTGTTGTCACTGACTGGTCCTGGTAAAGCCCTTCCAGCTTTTCCCATAACTCTTTGGCCGTCTCTTCGGTACTTGTACTCACTTCACAAAGTACGTTAGGTGCAAGGGACAGTTGGATTGCACTCAATGCATCTCCTTTAATCTTTTCCTTGTCGGAATCCGATATCTTATCGGGGTACTTTCCGTCAATAGCATGGATTGAACCTTCCCTCCGCAGTAACGCTATCATCTGGATTTTCCAGATATTAAAGTTGTTGCGCCCACTAAATCTATCAATTTCAAACTTCATGGAACTCATTCTTTTACTTGTTCTTCCTTTTCTACTACAATGTATTTGGAACTACAGAAAACCAAAGTAATCCTTTTCTGATGTGGAAGTTCAGACTGTGCTGCAACCACAGAGCATACTCAGACAGAACCTTGGCTCTGATACCAATTGTTAGCGGAAACGTGAAATTAAAGAACAAGGAAGAACAACAATATTTAACGTGGTTCGGATCAAAATGATCCTACGTCCACCAAAGAACAACTGCACCAATATTTATATCACTCTACAAAGAATACAAGTGAAATACTACAAGAGAGAGAACACAAATGCCTTAGAAGGTGAGAAGGCAAGTGAGAGGATGATTTGAAAATGAATTAAGAGCTACCTATTTATAGGAATAAATTCATCCTATTGATGTCATCCATGACATCACTATGTGTCAAAATTGTCAAGGTTAAGATAGCAAACCATTTTATGGTTTGCCTAACTTTCACCTACCAAGATACAATCTTTGACTTGTATTTTGTACTAATTATCTTCCTACCAAATATTCATATTAATTCATCTTCCATTTAGTTTGATTCCACAAGAACCAAAACCAACTCTTTCAAAGATAATATAAGATTACTATGACAATTTAAAAATATTTTTTAGCGGCAATATATAAATAGATATATTAATAAAGAGTCTTAATATTTTTATCAGCATTAGTTAAATGTCAATAAATCGAATGTCGTTAAAGTTATTAGGAACATATAGAAAGAGTGTTAATTGCAGCTAAAAATAAGTATTTAGCTGCAATTGCTAATTAAGTATCATTAAATATTTTTTTTTGAAGTAATGATTCAAAAAGATAATATTTAATATAAAATTTTTACTCCTTCTTTTCTTTTTAGTTATCATGTATACTAAAATATTTGTTTCTAAAATAGTTGTCAATCTAAACAATCAAGGGGAATTAATTTTCTTTATTCAACTTGCTCTTAACATTAAGTATTCTAGAATTAAGAGGTACATATAATATAGATAAATATTCAAAACTTAATAAGAAATATATTGATCAAACAACACTCAGTTAATTTTTTTTTATAAAATTAAAATTGTGAAAAAAATTATCGTGACACAACTAAAAAGGAACATTTACGAGATCAGTGTCAAATCAGGGAAGAGGGTTCTATTTCGTTTCTGCGACTCGTTGAATATGTTAGTACACTTAATTCACGCGGAGATCTCAAGATTGTAAGACATTATCGCCTTTGCAGCACTGGACTATATTTCCGTCATTTTCGAAAAGTGCACGGACTGAGACTTGGAGGCAACAACCAGAATGAAATATTATTTAATCGTGGAAATGTCATGTCAGGCGCACCTACAACCGCCATTTCCCCCTTTCACAATGTTCTCGTGAAGTTGCTCACGAATCAAAATGTGAATGTCCCTTCGAAGTCTCGCACGCTCTTTTTTATCAGAAGCGAGGAAGTATAAAGGTTATATGTCAAAGGGGTTGTCACTAGCACGAGAATGGTACGTAGTAGCTAAGAGAAACAATTAAGGCGCTTCCTATTAGTGTGGATTCACATTGAGGATAAGTTGGTATTTTTGTTATAATAACCAATAAAATACAAAATGATCAAGATTTTGTGGTGTATGATATTTACTGATGATATTGTGCTAATTGAAAAAACTAAACTATAGTATCAACCAAAAATTTAAATAAACTATAGAGAAACACTCTAGAAATTAGTAAAGGTTTTAAGTAACACAATATATACTTTGCAAGTTTAGTGAATGCACTAGTGTAGTTGAAGTGAGAATAAACAATATTGTGATGTCATCAACATGGATTATGATGCATCGATGATACGTATACACTTATAGGGCTTGTTGCCAACACCAATTTTGTTATTTGGAAAACTCAATTTATGTACTTTGTCTTGGCTCTAATATGTTTTCCTACACATAAATTCATAAGCATTCCTTAACGCTCTCTAGTCTATTAAAATTCGTGTCTATCATATCTGCAAGTGATAATTATCAAATGAATCTATAAAAAGTCTCAAATAGAAAAAAGGGATTTTAAAATTCAAATGACAAATTAAATTATTGAAATAGACTAAACTTCTTCAACCAATCATCAATGATCCAAAAGGCATAAGATTTTAATGAAAAAATAAATTATCCCAAGTAATGTTGACTGATTTTGCAAAGATTAAGTTAACATGAAGATAGAAAGTAGGGGTGTATAAAATCGAATCGAAAATCGAATCAAATTGTAAAATGAGTCAAATTTAAATAAAAATTTGACTAGTGATTGGTTTGATTTGGTTTGGTATTGGAAAAAACAACCCGACTATATTTCGGTTGGTTTGATTTTAACTAAAAAAAATCAACCCAAGACCAAACCAATCCGACATTATATATATATAATTTTAAAATTTTTATTTTATACATAAAAATATTTACTTTGATATAATTTTAAAATATTTATTATACTTTTTCATAGTTAATATATTATTTCAAGTTTGAAACTTAGAATTTTAAATGATTCATAAAGATTATAGTCCACAAATATTGGTAATTATAATAAAAATTAAATCAAAATCAAATTAATACTACACTAAGAATGACAATAATATTAAATATTTGTTCTCTGATTTTACATTGGTTTAGACAATTAAAATACATAATCTAATTTTAATTTCCTTCAATATTTAGTCATGTAACTAATATTTATTAAACTTATTTTAGCATGATATAGTACTTTTAAATTATGATCATTTTCATTATGACTTGTTAATTTGTAAATTTTTTTACGCGATTTCATTATTATTCTTATTATTATTGGATATTTAAGTTTCATTTAATCATATCATATTTTCTGTTATTTCTTTAGAAACACCTCAGATAGTTATATTTTGGTAGGACTGAATAAATATTTGAAGTACAAATAAATTACATGTGTATGAATACTTTATCAGAAAAATTCGAAAAACCCCGAAAACCCGAAAAATACGAAAAAACCCGAGATTGAAAAACTCAAGTTTTATTTGTTTGATTTGGTTTATAGATTTAAAAATCCGATACAAATGATTTGGTTTGATATTTAAAAAAATCCAAATCAACTCGACCATATACACCCCTAATAGAAATTAATATTCAAATACTTCAATTTAAAATAGAAATTTCAATTGTATTGTTATGAATCCCCTTTCTAGAAATCTCCTTAGGACTATTACAAATTGAACTTTTTCAACTGGTGAGTTAATCAAGTGAAAAAATAAACATTAATGTGTGTAAATAATTTCACAGGTTCCATTTTTGTTTTTAAATTCTAATGTTAGTGAGCTCTGATTTGTTGCATATTAACATAGATCAAATGCTTTAGAGAATATGATCATCTTTGTTGACATCACATAATGATGTGTATTATTACGCGATCTAAAGCCCCACAATCTATATTTAAAATTTCAATTACACATTTTAACTTTATGGGTGTCCTATCATCTCCTGAACATTTTATTTATTTATTTACTACACACTTGAGTGTTGACCTGACAAAGGAGGTGTTCTCACCTCCTCTAGACGCGTAAGAAGAGGAATAACCTTAAATTTTGATGAAAAAAGTGTACTTCTCCAACTATCATCTTCCTCAAGTTAAATAAACCATTTTTCTTCTTCCCCACCATGTGTTCTTTTTTTTAATTTAAAAATCATGATTTTCTTTCAATTTAAGGTAGGTTTTAGTTGCTTATGTCATTTCTACTTTAAATCTTGAAGTTAGGACTTGTAATCTGCTCTAATTTCTTATATATGGTCTCTAATTTGAATATTAAATTTTCTCAAAATTCGTTAAAAATAGCAAATGAAAACTTGAATAAGCTTTGTATATGAATCAGACATAATATTTCACACAATGTTGCTCTTGATTTCTCGAATTAACAAAAATCCTATATACTAAAGCACAAACTTGAAATAAGGGACAAAGAACTAACTCTTACTAAATCAGTTAATAAATTACGTAATAAAATTAAAAATACACACAAAAATGATTTGATCATCACCAGAAATACGTTTATTCAAATGGAGAAAATGACATGAAAAGGAGATGGAAATCTTCTCTTTGGGGGTTTCTTACGTTTTTAGGAGGGAAATAGAGAAAAAATAAGAATTGGGGGTAGGAGTGGGTGGAGACCCGCGCGTGCAAACATGTGAAACAACTTATTTTCCTTATGTGGATGGGGCAACACTCAAGTATGTAGTAAATAGACAAATTAAATGTTCATGGAATAATAGGACACTCATGTAGTTAGAGTGTGTACTTAAAATTTCAGGTATAGATTTGGGGGGGGGGGCTTTAGACCATATATATATATATATATATATATATATCACATGCTTTAAACATTATTTGGTCCCTGTAATTATCTCCCCCCTCCCAAAAAAAAATTCATTCTTTGGATGTTAAGCAAGTCTTCATTTCATTTGGCTGACTTGCTTAGAAGATTTTCAAGATATACTTTCTCTGAATATTGAAATTTGACAGTCTTCTTCATGCTTAATATTAACATGTTCAAACAATTTCACAAGTTCAACTTCTTTTATTATTAGTGAGCCACGATTTGTTGCATGATAAGATGAACCAATTGTTTTGGATAATATGATTCACTTTGTTGACATCACACAATGATGTGTGTTACATATATATCTCTGCTCTAACTATTGCTTGATCACTGTAATTATAATATGTAACAATAGTTAGAGCAGAGTCTCCATTTGTTCGGCTTGCTTTCTTAAAAGCTTTCAAGAGATGCTCTCTCTGTATTGAATATGACAGAGTCTTTTTCCTTCTTCGTAATAATGTGTGTAAATAATTTTCACAAGTTTAACTTCTTCTTTTAAAATTCTATTATTAGTGAGTCATGATTTGTTACATGATAAAGATGAATCAAATGCTTTGGAGAATATATACTCTTTGTTCATATCACATAATGTTGTGTATCATATATATCTCACACATGCTCTAATTATTGATTGATCCTTGTACTTATGCTCCTCCTTCCCCCCCACTCCCTTCAGAAAAAAATTCCTTCTTCCGATGTTAATCAAGTCTCATTTATTCGATTGGCTTTATTTCTTGAAAGTTTATAAAGAGATACTCTCTTTGTGTATTGAAATCTGACATGGTCTTCTACCAATTTCATACTAATGTGTGCTAATAATTTCACAAGTTCAATTTCATTTTTAAAATTTTTTTTATTATTAGTGAATCACGATTTGTTGCATGATAAGATGAACCAAAAAACATCACATAATGATGTGTATCATATATATATATATATATATATATATTATATATATATATATATATATATATATATATATATATATATATATATATATATATATATATATATATATATATATATCACACATGCTCTAACTATTGTTTGATCCCTGAAATTATTCCCCCCGCCCCCGCCCCCGCCCCCTACCCTCCCACTCTATGCTAAGTTTTCTTATTGTTCTTTAAAAATAAAGAAGAAAAGTTTATTATCACAAAATTTATTTATATTAATTTATGTTTGTGAATGGACAACTCTAAAAAATGAATGACAATCAGTAAAAGATATTTCTACTGGTTCATTGATATATATAATTTACACAAATTTGTTATCTTTTTCCTCTTTTGAAAAATATTCAAGAACAATATTTTATATTTGCAAGAAAAGAAATTAAAGAATCTGAATATAGAAAAAGTTAGTTCATACAATAGAATTGGATTGATAAATCTTTTGAAAATCTATATATATGTATGAAATGTACAAACTAGACTTCTTTTCATTTCTTTTTTAAATGTTTAGACTATTCAAAAGGCAGAGACTTCACTTTTAAGATATCAAATAGTTGCATGTATATGTACTATATTGATATTGCGTAAATATTAGAGCAACTTTTACATATAACAAACATAAAAATTGTATTTGTATATTATAGCTATAGCTTGCATAATTGTGCTCCATAGCAAACATAAATATGAATATTTCGCTATATATATACAAAAGAAAAAAGTTGTATTATCTTATGTTTTTTCGCTATACATATACAAAAGATCAATTGTATATTTTGTATTTGTATAAAGCGAGAAAGCGAGAAATACAAAACAAAACTGGGCAGGGGAAGATCGTATTTGTATAATGAGTTTATAGGACGAAATATATGCATTTGTATTTGTATATACAAATTTCTCTCACTTTATACAAATACAAACGCATTGTATATATTTGTGTTTGTATAAAGTGAGAGAAGCGAGTGAGATCTGGGAGAGTGGCGAGCAAGATTTTGGGAGAGGAGAGAAAGGGGATCGAAAATATATGTATATATACAATTTTCTCTCATTGTATACAAACACGAAGACATTTTATACATTTGTGTTTATATAAAAACGAGAGAGGTTAGGGAGATAACTAGAGTGGCGAGCGAGATTCACCAGGAGAGAGGCAAAATAGCAACAGTTTGCTATAGAGTACAATTAAATCAAACTATATTTATAGTATTTAATTTGAATTAATAGTTTGTTATTATATACAATTTTCTCTAAATATTATGTAATATATTGATATGGTATAAATAGTGTACATATATATATATATATATATATATATAGTATTTATACATTGTAATTGTTCATCTCCTTCGATGAGTTTATTATTTCAATCTCGAATAACTAAATAAATATGTTACCAAATTCTTCTGGTGATTTTGTATCTTGGACATTTTTGATTTTGTATTTTGGACATTTTTCTCTTCTAGATTGTCTGTACTAGTTGGGCGTCAAAGTTAATTAGAAAATTTATAAAATATTAATGCACCAATTGTTATTATCACTAAAAAAACGCCTAAATCATGGGGGTTTGAAAGCAGAGGTTAGCTATAGCCCTCACATATTACATTAAATAAAGGAGGGTTTGGCAGCTGACAGAAAATGAAAGTAAATAGTGGGGGGTCTAAAACCCCGTCATAAATAGTCGGGGTTTAAACCCATGCTATCTGAAATATTTCAAAATATAAATACGATTTGAAATATAAAATACAATTCAATACAATTGAATAGTTCCATATAAATATATAAAATCCTACACCTCTATTTTTACAAGCATTGCAACTACAGTTTTTCTTAAGAGTTTCTAATTTATCTTATCTTTGGTTGATTGTAGAAATGACAAAGGCCAAGCGCTGGCAGAACTTGCAAAACTCTGTTCAAACACAACCTACATTGTCAGTTCATCCCAATGCACAACCAACCACATCATAGTCGATTTCGTTAGTTCAGGCAAAAATACAAATGACTTCCTCAGTTCAGGCCACATCACAACCGTTTCAGTCAACTCAGGCTGCATCACAATCAATTTCGTTAAATCAGGCTGCATCATACTCAGCTTCATCAAGTCAAGCCGAATCATAACCGAAACCATTCAAGAAGCGTGTTGTTGGACGTGAGTCTACGGAGTATTGGACCGTAGAAGGAATAGGTAAACTTTACACTTCTGCTTTCTTTTTCATCATTTTTTTTCTTCTTGTTAGAGGGGCTGACAATTTTTTTTTCTGCAAAGTCATTTGGTTCGCGGACGAAGTAAGCATCGTAGCTATTTTAGTTGGACTTTTTTTTATCATCACTGATTAGGTGTTTGATAGAATGGCAAGTTAACTAGTTTATGTTATCTAGTAGGTGAGGTTTTCCTTTACTTTTTGTCTGTCTCACTTTTCTTTGTCACTCAAGTGTACGACATCTTTCGTGCTTAGACCCCTTATTCTGTTACCTAATGAAAGAGTTGTCCACCTCTTGACTTGGTACATTAGTCTCAAATAAGGCGTGTAAGTTTACTTATTCTACATGGTGGTACATTAGTAATAGATTTTGTTAACGTGAACAGAGGGCCACAAATACACATGGCGCTGGTGATTATTCATATCACTATGGTCCTTCAGGATATCCACAGAACATCCTGAAGAAGGGTCAAATGTGATATATCACGCTGGATTAGCAGCCATTTGCAAGCTTAGTTTACTGAAATGTTACTTGTAATTACGAGCTTAGCTTTTTAGTCATTTATGGTATTCAAGCTTAGCTAAATACTGCTTCTTTTATTGATATAAAGCGGGTTGTCATTTAATTGATACATGTTTAAATCAAAATCTTTGGTCATTTCATTTCTCTCTTGCCAATTCTGTCAAATCTTGTTCATAATGAGACATCAAGTGGTAGGTGTTTGCTACTTCTCATCTCAATCCTGTTGATGTCTCTAACCGCATGTTTCTCCATAGCATGTTCCTGTTACTTGTTTCTTATTTAAAGACTTTAATTTCGCAGCATGTCTCAAATTTATAATTGTTTTTTAAACCCTTTTTTGTTTTAGTTTTGAGTCAGTTTATTCCCTGGTTATATTGATATATGCCGTCTTGTTTTAAACTCATTTTTCCTGTTGAATTCAGTATTACCTAAAAATTTACTTTCCAAATGTTGCATCTTCTTGTCGTTATCTTCTCTTATCAAGAAAAGGGAAAAGTGTCAAAAGATTTTCTCCAATTATTCAGAAAATGATACAAAGTGGCTTCCTTGAACAGGATCATTGTAACAGATTGTATATTGAAGACTACCAACTGGCTTTGTTGTCATTTCATTTCTTTTTCTCTATTCCAGATTCATAAGGAAACAAAAAGAAACTCAAAGTAAAAGTCAAAGAAGTGCTAAATTTATCTGGAGAAGATTGTATTGTTGTCAATTTTGATTACCTAGATTGTCCATTTGGAGAAGCACAACCCCTTCTTTCTGGTTTTTATGAAATTTTAGCTGTTGATTCCTCCTTATCTTCAATGCACTTCAACAAAATGAATGAATATGCCTATGTCATACTTTGATCGTGTCTTTGATCAAATCATAGTGGTATAAATGGTTTCTCCTTACTTACTTTTGTTTGTTGAAGTGCTGAAATGATGTTACTATCCTTAGCTTAGTGAAAGATGTCAAGCCCCGAGCCTACATCCTGGATGGGACTAGCATTCAGTGACCATTGATGGCCTTAAGGTGACCCTTGGCCTGACTTACTTGACTCAGCAAAAGACCCAACTTAACTCAGTTATAGAATTAGAAAAGTTCTCATAAAATAACTTTAAATATTGTCTTGGCCAAAATGGTACTTAAGTCTCAAATAATAGAATGAAAGAAAGAGCTACAATTGAACTACTAACTATCCGTCTATTAAACCTCTAAACTAATTTGATGAATGTTGGGATAGACCCTACAACATTTCAAAATAGAAAGACTGGAAAGCATAAAAAAAGGATTCTCCATAATGCAACTGACTCTGGAGCTCAAACTGGATCAACGAAGCGTTGCATGCTGATCCTGGTTACATGCGTCTGCATCATAATACGATGCAGGTCAACTGTTACCAGTACATTGAATGTACGAGTATGCAAGTTGGAATTCTAAACACAACTATAAAGCTTGAAAGGAGTAAGGATGTACTTACCTTGGTTTTGCTCAACTCATGAAATAAAAACTCAATATAAACCAATAAAGACACATGCGATATAAAGAAAACTTGTAAAACGGTGTAAACACTTAGTTAATTAAAGATAGAACAATAATAAACTCATTTTTACTTATATATGAAAGTAATATAATTTATGTAGGATATTCTCTAACCGACAACCATCACTATAAGCCTAAGTGATGGTACAACATATTACCTCACGTTGCAAGAGGACCGCTCTATACCTTGTCGTCGGTATAGAACCTGAACTACTAAGTGGATTCACTAGTCTATGCTAAAAAGTATGACCCTTATCTTTCCATGCTGGCTACATGCTTTATGCAGACTTGAGTTGATATGAACTCGAATCCCCATATAAGTGCTCAATACTACTCCCAAAATACTTAGCTCATGTGTCTTTAAAACAACTTCTTCTCTGGTTTGAGAAAATTGTTCAAAGTTAGCATTTAAAGTTCTCTTGGAAATCATGGTTTCCTTTCTCTTTTACTAAAACTAGTCATAGGTGTGAACACCTAATTTTTTACCAAAACATAAATATCTTACATAAATAAAAAAAATTATAATAATAAATTGTAAATTAATACAAATTACAAGATCAGTTATAGTTTAATAATATTTAATAAAAAATGATAAATAAAAGTTGGGAATTTAAGTTATTTGTTAAATTCTATCTAGTCCAAAAATAGAAAAAAATATAGAAAAAGAAAAGAAAAGAAGAGTCTTAAATAAATTCAAATTTGTTTTACCTTATCCTAATTACTCCCAACTTCCTAACTTATTTTCCTAAAAGTCCTCCTCCCATCTAATTTTTTTTTATTCTATTTTTTTTCCTTTGCACGATTTTTGTTTCAAGTTTTTTTTTAACAATACACGTTTCTTTCATATTTATTGATTTTGTTGATTTCTTATTTATTTTATTTTACTTTCTTTATCTCAACCTTAATCTTCTCAACCAAATTTCAAATTAAATCACAATTCCACTCCACTACGTTCCTTTTAATTAGCACCAGATTCTCACCTAAAAATATTATAAAAAGACACGTTCAGTTGAAAAGAAAAAAACAACACATATTAAAATATACAGATAGATATAAAGAAGACACAAAACCGATATTGAAATACACAAAGAGAGAGAGAAAAAAGCAAAGCAAAAGCAAAAAAGGAAAGTCAGTTATTCTTTTGAGAATTAGGTCTAAAGTTAGAGGTTTTGCTCGTGGTTCCAAGTTCGTGGATCCTTAAAGTTATTTTTGTGGTATCAATACTCACAGCGAGGTAATTCTAAATTCTCGTATTATTTAAATGTAATGTTGTATGAAAATTTGAATCTATATGAAGTTCTTTGAATCGTATGTTATTATTATGTAATATCAATCTTTGTTACATGTTATGATATTTTTTTTCCGAATGTTCAGAAAATTGGACCCAAAAAATGTTTCTTGCTAAAAAATAATATAAAATAAAATATGTTTTACACATTTTTGTATTATTATTATTGTCTATACTTTTTAGATGCAATTTATATTAAAATTGATTTTTTGATATTTAATAGTTAATGTTTTTTGGAGCCTAATTTTCACTTAAGAATTATTATTTTAAAAAAAAAAATATTTGTAGATTTGTAGGGCTAGGACATAAACTAAAGTTTAAATGATTAGCAATTTAAAAAAGCTATACAAAACATGTTTCATTTTCTTTTATATATTATTTCAATAAATAAGATAATTTTCCTCTAGAATAAACGTAAGATGATTATCATTTTAATTAGTATTATTAAGAAATATAAATAAGAGGATATATAATATTATTTAGAGAATATGATTAAAAAAAATAGACTAATTATTAGGAAGATTAATAAAAGAAAAGCATAAAAAAGAACAACCCCAAAAAAAAAATGAAACAAAAGAAAAAAAAATAACCAAAAAATTAAAAACAGAAACATAACATAAAAAAATAAAAATAAAGAGAAAGAAGCAGAGTGAAAATAAATATGAAAACGTAAAAATAAAAAGAAGAAGTTGAATGTAAAATAAAATATAAAATTAATAAACAGAAATTAAAAAAAAAAGAAGGAAAAAACGTGTAAAAGAAAGAAAGAAAAAAGAAAGAAAAAAAAAGAAAAGAAGGAGAAATTAAAAAAAATATATATCTTTCTATAAATTGTCCTAATCTACTTAGAATTTCTTGCTAAAACTAATATTTTTTCTCATATTTTTAATTTAACTGAAAACATAATCCTAAAATTATCAAAATTCTAACAGTCTCATTCCTACATAAATCATAATCCTAACAATTAAATACATTTATATATTCTATTTATAATTAAAAATACAAATACAAGGAAAAAATTAAAAAAAAATTTCAAGTTCTAAATTAATGGACACACAAAAAATGAGATAATTTATTTTAAAAAAAATTAAAATAAATAATACAGTTTCAAATAAATTTAAAATAAATGAGAAAATAAAGGTAAATAATATTTTTATCATTAAATTAAATAATATAATATCCAAAAATTTAAGTTAAGTCATACTAAAGTCAATAAAGCGACCGTATTAGAACCACGGGACTCGAGGGGTGCCTAATACCTTTCCCTCGGTCAACAGAATTCCGTACCCGAAATTCTAGTTCGCAGACCAATAAAAATAGAGTCAAATTTTCTTTTGATTAGGGATTTAAATAAGGTGACTTGGAACACCAAAACTCAATTTCAAGTGGCGACTCTGAATAATAAAATTATCCCTTTTTAAAATGTCACTTTAATTGGAAAAACTCTTTTTCTTTCAAATCATAAAATCTAAAATATTGAGGGAAAAAAAGGGGTGTGACAAATGACGACTCCGCTGGGAAAACTAACTAGAATTCGAGCTTTAAATATTGATTTATGTATGACTATGATTTATTTATTTACGATTTTGGATATTGTATCTTAATATGCTAATTATTTATTTAATTAATGTTTAGATAATATTTGAATTGCATTATAACTGTCTTCTTTCACGCACCATTCTGATTCTTCTATAATAATAATATGGAAATTGCGACTGTGCACCCCGATTCTATCAAGATAGCCAGTGGGTCGAAGATCCATGGTGAAGGATTTTTAGTTAAATATGTATAGGATGGGGAGCACCCATGCACAAAGCCGGAAAGCGCTGCTATCGGTACGTTGCTACTCCCTGACTCGAATTGTTCACTCATTTTACAGCCAGTTTAGATACTTTTCTCCATAAGTTTAAGCTTGGTTGAACTGAAACCAAATATGGTTATTCCTAGTAGACTTCATTATTTATTATTTATATATGATTTAATTAGAGACTATATATGATTGAATATATCTAGTATAGATAACTTACCTTTTTAAATTAAAATCACAACAACAACAAAAAAAATTTACTATGTAAAGTTCACAAAAAAAACTTTTAAAAGTTTTTTTCTTATATCACTTTAAACGAAGAAAAGAGTTGCATTTGTCAACAAATTTCTAACAAAAATTATTTAAGTGTTCAATCTGAACGAACTACGCACACCTGATTCTCACATTGATGAGATACGCAGGCAACCTTCCTTGGGTTCGGTGATCCTTATTTAAAAATTAAAAAAATATATTAATTATTATTTAAAAATTAAAAAATAAAATAATATGTGTATCCATTAAAAAGGAATTGGTCTTTAAGAAAACAAAAATATTTTTACTCATGTTTTGAACTACGTTAGACCTGATTCTTGTTTTAACAAGATACGTAGGCAACCTCATTGTGAGATTTGGTCCAACCGTCTAAACATCTAAAAATTATCATCACATAAACTGGGTTATGCATAAGAAAAATAATGAAGTGTTAAACTATTTGGCAAGACAGATCAACTTTGTTGTGACCTATAGATTTCTATTGGCATCTCTCAATATATTTAGTAATACTTGGAAAATTAATTTTTGTTTAAAGTTATGGATAAAATAAATTCGACCTCATTGTTTCCAATACATGGTATGGTGAGCTTTATATATAAAATTCAAAGACATGATTTTGTTGATCTAGAACTTTGCCCGAATGTCGGTTGAGACGAAATTTTGAGCAATATTTAACTTGAGAAAGGATTATAGGCTTTCTTTGATTTGATTGTGCCTTTCAAGCCTAAGCCTACCAAATGTCATGTTATCCATAGAACTCCTACTTCGAGCCTGAAAGTTTTTTTTATTGCATAACCACATCTTAGCATATACCTTTTGAGTGTATAAATGCACTAATCCCTTTGTCTCACCTCCTTGAACGCACTATAAAATAATTATATAAGGCCAAAGACCTACGTTGGATAACAAAGTGAAAAAGATCAAATATGTCCAAAAAAAAAGAAAAAAAGATATAATGAAAAAAATGAAATCTCCAACAAAAAGGAGAGAAAATCAAAAAGAAAGAGAAAAAAATAAATCAGAAAGACCTTAAAAGAAAATAAAGGTCAAATGCAAAAATGAAAAAAAATAATAATATTGAAAGCATTGTGCAAATTTTATGGAGGAAATAGTCACTTTATTCCGAATGAATATCCTACCTTTCTCTAAGACTACATTACAAGTCAGTGACAAGTCCTATTTTATCTCATTTTTTTATGTTCTCATATTAGTGGATGCTTACATGAGGGCCAAGCATATGATATCTCAATCTCATTCATTGAACATCTTTCTGAGTGTGAGTGACTTTCAAAAATGTCCTACGATCAAAATTATTATATTGTGTGAAGTAGGACTTTCATATGTTGCGAGTGCATTTGAAACATGACAATACAAATAATTTTATCCCTTAATTTTGGCAACATAATTGATCTTGTAATTACTTAATCATATTTCAGATACAATTTAAAACTATATAAATTACTTAAAGTTGACCTCAAATTTGTTTGAAAGTAGTTGAATGTGGTTCATATGCATAATACTAGTTGTTGATACCAACTAAAGTCAAGACATTATCAAACATGAACTGATTCTTTTTCCTATTTTTTTTTTATATTTCTAAAATAAATCAAGGAAAAGAAAAATAATTTTTTTACTATTGAACTACGTTCGACATAATTCCTAACAGGATACGTAGGCAACCCTTCATTGAGGTTCGATCTAATCACTCAATAAAATAATAATCATGTTATTTCAAATCTCCAAGGGTTGAAACATGACGTTGTGACCTTTGATGTGTTACAAAAAAAAAAGAGGGTCTTATGAGTGAAAACTCTTACAAGAACCATAAGACGACACTAAAAAGATGAGAATGTCTACTTGGTAATAAATCACGAACGACACCATTGATCAAATGATGACATTCCGTCTTGGCATGAGCACAATCAAGATAGAAATAAATTTATAGGCTGAAAGAGCTATAAAGACAAATCGTGCAAGTAATTCGCTAGAGACAAACGCCACGAAGGTAAGTTCTTGAATCCCTGATTCTCATATAATATGCACACACACACAAAAAAAAGATTTTTTTCCTTAAGAAAATCTGGGGTATTTTTATTTTATTTTTAGATTGGTCAATGTACTAATAAAAATAAAATAAAATAATATTAAACAATAATAATATTTTTTTTAAAAAAACTGCTTGCATATAGTGCACAATAACCCCTATCTTATTTTTCATGTCTTCACAGGCACAATAACCCCTGATTGCATATAGGGCACAATAACCCCTATCTTATTTTTCATGTCTTCATAGGGCACAATAACCCCTGGTTGCGTATAGGGCACAATAACCCCTATTTTATTTTACATGTCTTCACAGGGCACAATAACCCCTGGTTGCATATAGGGCACAATAACCCTATTTTATTTTTCATGTCTTCACAGGGCACAATAACCCCTATTTTATTTTTCATGTCTTTACAAGGTACAATAACCCCTGGTTGCATATAGGGCACAATAAACCTATCTTATTTCATGTCTTCACAGGGCACAATAACCCCTAATTGCATATAGGGCACAATAACCCCTATCTTATTTTTCATGTCTTCACAGGGCACAATAACCCCTGGTTGCGTATAGGGCACAATAACTCTTATTTTATTTTACATGTCTTCACAGGACACAATAACCCCTGGTTGCATATAGGGCACAATAACCCTATCTTATTTTTCATGTCTTCACAGGGCATAATAATCCCTGATTGCATATAGGGCACAATAACCCCTATCTTATTTTTCATGTCTTCACAGGGCACAATAACCCCTGGTTGCGTATAGGGCACAATAACGCCTATTTTATTTTACATGTCTTCACAGGGCACAATAACCCCTGGATGCATATAGGGCACAATAACCCTATCTTATTTTTCATGTCTTCACAGGGCACAATAACCCCTGATTGCATATAGGGCACAATAACCCCTATCTTATTTTTCATGTCTTCACAGGGCACAATAACCCCTGGTTGCGTATAAGGCACAATAACCCCTATTTTATTTTTTATGTCATCACAGGGCACAATAACCCCTGGTTGCATATAGGGCACAATAACCCCTGATTGCATATAGGGCACAATGACCCCTATCTTATTTTTCATGTCTTCACAGTGCACAATAACCCCTATTTTATTTTTCATGTCTTCACAGAGCACAATAACCCCTGGTTGCGTATAGGACACAATAACCCCTATTTTATTTTACCCCTGGTTGCATATAGGGCACAATAACCCTATTTTATTTTTCATGTCTTCACAGGGCACAATAACCCCTGGATTGCATATAGGCACAATAACCCCTATCTTATTTTTTTTTATATCTTCACAGGGTACAATAACCCCTGGTTGCATATAGGGCACAATAACCCCTATTTTATTTTTCATGTCTTCACAGGGCTCAATAACCCCTGGTTGCATATAGATCACAATGACCCCTATTTATTTTTCATGTCTTCACAGGGCACAATAACCCATGATTGCAATTTGGGTACAAAACTCGCTTTTGTCTTATTTTTATATTTTGTAATGGCTACAAAAACATTATTTTTATTTAGTATAGACTTTTATAGCTTTCATCAATAACTCACAAAATTTTCTAGTGCAAACTTGGCAGAAAATTTTATTTCATTTTTTTATGGTGCGCAGGTTTCTATATAGTACACAAATTTGCAGTTCAAGAATAAAAAAATTCATCCTTTCAAGAAAATAAGTTTTCAAGAATATCATGCGGAAGAACGTCAATGGCTGAAGTCAAGTCATGAAGTTTCAAATCTTAAATTCAGATGTCCAGAGCAAAGTTCGAAATCGATGAACCTACCAAAGAGGGTGAAGCGATAACCGAGAATTCAAATTGAAGACTCAGCACTATTGGAGTAGATAGGATTTCATATCTTCCCTTCTGCATTTTGTTTTTTTATGTAATAGCTGGAGCTACGAACCGGAATCTCGACAAAACCTCACTCAACTATCTAACTCATTGAAACTACGCCTGACTCCGTATGATGAACTTAGGATAGGTAGTTTTTCAAAGTTAGGACACAGTCAAACCTCTTCTCTTTTATTTATTTTTCACATTTTTTGGCATAAATGTTTCAGTAAAAAATTAGTCACATTGTTCACGTCTTTGCATGAAAATTCTTCATGTTTTCAAGCAAAGAGGGGCATACTGTGAACACCTAATTTTTTACCAAAACATAAATATCTTACATAAATAAAAAAAACTATAATAATAAATTGTAAATTAATACAAATTACAAGATCAATTATAGTAATAATAATTTAATAAAAAAATGATAAATAAAAGTTGGGAATTTAAGTTATTTGTTAAATTTTATCTAGTCCAAAAATAGAAAAAAATATAGAAAAATAAAAGAAAAGAAGAGTCTTAAATAAATTCAAATTTGTTTTACCTTATCCTAATTACTCCCAACTTCCTAACTTATTTTCCTAAAAATCCTCCTCCCATCTAATTTTTTTTTTATTTTTTATTCTATTTTTTTCCCTTTGCACGATTTTTGTTTCAAGTTTTTTTTTAACAATACACGTTTCTTTCATATTTATTGATTTTGTTGATTTCTTTTTTATTTTATTTTACTTTCTTTATCTCAACCTTAATCTTCTCAACCAAATTTCAAATTAAATCACAATTCCACTCCACTACGTTCCTTTTAATTAACACCAAATTCTCATTCAAAAATATTATAAAAAGACACGTTCAGTTGAAAAAAAAACATATTGAAATATACAGAGAGATATAGAGAAGACACAGAAACCGATATTGAAATACACAGAGAGAAAAAAAAAACAAAAAAAAAAGCAAAGCAAAAGCAAAGAGAGGAAAAGTGAGTTATTCTTTTGAGAATTAGGTCTAGAGTTAGAGGTTTTGCTCGTGGTTCCAAGTTCGTGGATCCTTAAAGTTATTTTTGTGGTATCAATACTCACAGCGAGGTAATTCTAAATTCTCGTATTATTTAAATGTAATGTTGTATGAAAATTTGAATCTATATGAAGTTCTTTGAATCGTATGTTATTATTATGTAATATCAATCTTTGTTACATGTTATGATATTTTTTTTTCCGAATATTCAGAAAATTGGACCCAAAAAATGTTTCTTGCTAAAAAATAATATAAAATAAAATATGCTTTACACATTTTTGTATTATTATTATTGTCTATACTTTTTAGATGCAATTTATATGAACATTGATTTTTTGATATTTAATAGTTAATGTTTTTTGGAGCCTAGTTTTCACTTAAGAATTATTATTATTTTTTTAAAAATATTTGTAGATTTGTAGGGCTAGGACATAAACTAAAGTTTAAATGATTAGCAATTTAGAAAAGCTATGCAAAACATGTTTCATTTTTTTTATATATTATTTCAATAAATAAGATAATTTTCCTCTAGAATAAACGTAAGATGATTATCATTTTAATTAGTATTATTAAGAAATATAAATAAGAGGATATATAATATTATTTAGAGAATATGGTAAAAAAAATAGACAAATTCTTAGGAAGATTAATAAAAGAAAAACATAAAAAAGAACAACCCAAAAAAAAATAATGAAACAAAAGAAAAAAAAATAACCAAAAAATTAAAAACAGAAACATAACATAAAAAAAATAAAAATAAAGAGAAAGAAGCAGAGCGAAAATAAATATGAAAACGTAAAAATAAAAAGAAAAAGAAAAAAGAAAAAGAAGAAGTTGAATGTAAAATAAAATATAAAATTAATAAACAGAAATTTAAAAAAAAAGAAGGAAAAAACGTGTAAAAGAAAGAAAGAAAAAAGAAAGAAAAAAGAAAGAAAAAAAAAGAAAAGAAGGAGAAATTAAAAAATATATATATCTTTCTATAAATTGTCCTAATCTACTTAGAATTTCTTGCTAAAACTAATATTTTTTCTCATATTTTTAATTTAACTGAAAACATAATCCTAAAATTATCAAAATTCTAACAGTCTCATTCCTACATAAATCATAATCCTAACAATTAAATACATTTATATATTCTATTTATAATTAAAAATACAAATACAAGGAAAAAAATTAAAAAAAAATTCAAGTTCTAAATTAATGGACACACAAAAAATGAGATAATTTATTTTTAAAAAAATAAAATAAATAATACAGTTTCAAATAAATTTAAAATAAATGAGAAAATAAAGGTAAATAATATTTTTATCATTAAATTAAATAATATAATATCTAAAAATTTAAGTTAAGTCATACTAAAGTCAATAAAGCGACCGTATTAGAACCACGGGACTCGAGGGGTGCCTAATACCTTTCCCTCGGTCAACAGAATTCCTTACCCAAAATTCTATTTCGCAGACCAATAAAAAGAGAGTCAAATTTTCTTTTGATTAGGGATTTAAATAAGGTGACTTGGAACACCAAAACTCAATTCCAAGTGGCGACTCTGAATAATAAAATTATCCCTTTTTAAAATGTCACTTTAATTGGAAAAACTCTTTTTCTTTCAAGACAAATAAAATTTAATTTTTGAGAGAAAAAAGGGGGCGTGACAATAGGTTCTATGGAAGTCTAGCTTCCTTTCTTTCTCAAAAGTTTGAATACATTTGTTTTAACTCTTAGGGACTACTTAGTTCCCTTATGAGAAGTGAACTCAAATTGCTACTCTTTGTTTAAATTAAAACTTAACTCTAGAGAATACTTAATTCCCTTATAACTTGTGAGAATTTAACTCAACTCTTTACTCTTTGCTCAACTCATTGCTTGAACCTTAAAAAAAGTTAAAATGTTTGTTTAAGACTTTGTAATGCTTTAGGAACTTACTTTGATTTGCTTCTTATCCTTTAGACTTGACTCTTAACTTCTTTGACTTTGATCTTAACTTCCCTTGAATTTGGTTATGGATTCAAGGATCATTATCTCATGTTTATGGATGATTTCATGATGTTTAGATGTACTTTAGAGTGTTGGAATCAAGTAGGAATAATAGGTACATCACTTAAGAACTAGTACGAAAAGATGGGGGAGAAATGGGATCTTCAGGTGACTTTGGCTCTCTGAGAGGCGCGGGGCGCCAGAGCCTGATGGACAGACACTGTCCTCAGGCGCTCAGGCTGGCGCGGCGCGCCAGATCCTGATAGGCAGAGTCTTTCCTTAGGGGCTCTGGTAGGCGCGGCGCCCCAGTGCCTGTCAGATGGGTTTCCCCACTTTTCTTCTTTGATTTTCAACTCTAAACCTCCCAAACTTCCATGGATATTCCCCCAAACACTTATGATCATTAATATACTCAATACCTTATAGTTTAGACTCATAAAACAACCCGGAAACATGAATCACAAACCACTAAAGTACACTATAATTCTACCAACAAGATTTTAAAAATTGTTCATCAAGAACTTCAAGATTCATCATTTAATCAATACATGACTTACTGAATTAAACATATGAACGAATACACACATAAATATCTCACATACCTTAAAGGGATCACCCCCGACGAAATCCACGCAACGATTCTTGGCGTTTTGTTTGAAGAATTCTTGATCTTCCTTTTCTCTCCTCTTTTCTCCAAAGCCCTAAGCATTCTCTACTTTTCTAAAACTAATTTGGGACTTGGTTTTACTCCTAATAAACCCCTAAATGAATTAGGCAATAGTAGGGTGAAAAGACTACTTTACCCTTACTAAAATCCCTATTGGACTTTCCTCAGTCCAACATCCCAACTTCCGAAAGGCATATCTCTCTCATACGACATCGAAAATGCGCAAACTTGGCGCCGTTGGAAAGATATTCCCAAGGAATTTCCAACCATATAAAGAACTCCCCCTAAATTCTTCTGAAGTGGAAGTTATAGCTGTTTGAAAATGACCAAAAACTCAATTTTAAAATCTGGAAATTTTCCAGATTTCTCTTTTTATTTCCAAAAATGATTATTCTTGGTTTCTTAGCTTACTCTTAGATATTTCAAGTTACTAGATGTTACAATATCTCCCCCTTGGGAACATTCATCCTCGAATGAGAACGCTTTCTCTAAGCTAAGGGCAGTAACATCATTTCAGCTCTCAACAACAAAAGCAAATAACAACATGCTTACACATAATCTCATAAATTGATAAGAAAAGAAGTTAGTACCTTAATCTGCATTCTCTCCAGATTCAAAAAGATATGGATACCTATTCTTCATATCTTCCTCAGCTTCCCAAGTCGCTTCTTCAATGAATTGGTTCCTCCAAATGACTTTGACTAATGCAACTTTCTTAGTTCTCAACTTGCGAACTTGATGATCTAAAATTTAGACCGGAACCTCTTCATAAGATAAGTTATCCTTAATCCCAACATTCTCAGTTGGTACTATCAATGAAGGATCACCCCATTACTTTTTCAACATAGAAACATGGAATACCGGATGAACCGCTGCTAACTCTTGGGGTAGCTCCAACTCATAAGTTACATTGCCCAATATCTTGGAGATTCTATAAGGACCAATAAACATGGGACTAAGTTTCCCCTTCTTACCAAACATCATAACACCTTTATGGGTGAAACTTTTAGATACACCCAATCATCCACCTCAAACTCTAACGGCCTTCTCCTAACATCTGTGTAGTACTTTTGGCGACTCTATGTCATTTTCAATCTCTATTGAATCACTCTCACCTTCTCCATAGCTTATTGAACTAGATTTGGTCCTATCAACCCTGCTTCACCAATTTTGAACCACCCAATAGGAGATCTGCGTCTCCTCCATAAAGAGCTTCATAAGGAGCCATTTGGATGCTCGAATGGTAACAGTTTTTGTAACCGAACTCAATGAGAGAGGTATGTGATCATACCAATTTACTTTGAAGTCGATCACACAAGCTCTCAACATATATTCTAAGGTATGGATAGTACGCTCTTCTTGTCCATCTATCTGAGGATGAAAAGCGGTGCTTAAGTTCACCTTTAAACCCAAACCTTTCTGGAAAGATTTCCAGAATTGTGTAGTAAATTGTGCACCTCTATCTAAAATAATGGATATCAGAACTCCATTAAGTCTTACAACTTACTGAAGGTACAACTTAGCATAATCTTCAGCCGAATATGTAGTCTTTATCGGCAAAAAATAGGCTGACTTTGTCATTCTATCGACAATAACCCAAATAGAATCATGTTGTCTGCGAGATCTTGGCAAGCCTGTAATAAAGTCCATATTAATCATCTCCCAGTTCCATTGAAGAAGTTCTATAGTCTGATTCAAAACTCCAGGCCTTTGGTGCTTTACTTTCACTTGCTGACAATTTGACCACTTGTCAACAAATTCAGCAATATCTTTCTTCATGCCCTCCCGCCAATATATCTCTCTCAAATCGTGGTGCATCTTGGTGGAACCCGAATGAACGAATATTTGGAGCTATGATCCTCCTCTAGGATCCTCTCTTAGAGTCTATCCACACTAGGTACACACAATCTACCTTGGTACTTCAGCACACCATCTCCCCATTGTTCAAAAGTCAATACTCTTTGGTTATGGATATTCGACTTCAAATCAAGCAAAATGGGGTCTTGGTCTTACTTCTCTTTCACCTATGACACTAAGGATGACTCAGCTCCATTGGTTACCACTATTTCTCCTTTTGTAGAATCTATAAGTCTGGCTCCCAGGCGTACAAGTTTGTGCACATCTTTAGCTAACCCCCTCTTTTGTCCTTCAACATGGGTGGTACTACCCATGGACACCCTGCTTAAGACATCATCAACCATATTAGCCTTACCTGGGTGATAAAGAATACTCATGTCATAATCCTTGAGTAATTCTAACCACCTCCTCTGTCTGAGATTTAGCTCCTTCTGAGTGAACACATATTAAAGGCTTTTGTGATAAGTGAATATGTCAACATAAACATCATACAAGTAGTGACGCCATATCTTCAAGGCAAAAATATAGCAGTCAATTCTAAGTCATGAGTTGGATAATTCTTCTCATTTCTGGAGGCATAAGCTATAACCTTGTCATTCTACATTAACACAAATCCCAAACCAACTCTTGATTCATCGCAGTACATCACAAAATCTTGAGTACCCTCTGGTAAGGTTAAGACCGGAGCGGTAGTCAATCTCTTTTTCAATTCCTGAAAGGTTTTCTCACAAGTTTCAGACCATTGAAACTTGACTGTCTTTTGAGTTATCTTGGTCAAAGGAGATGAGATAGACGAAAACCCTTCAATAAACCTCCTATAATAGCCAGCCAAGCCCAAGAAACTCCATATATCTATTAGAGATGTGGGTCTAGGACATCTCTGAACTGCTTTTATCTTGTGGGTGTCAACTCTAATCCCATTACCAAAAATAATGTGGCCCAAAAACGCCACATACTTTACCCAAAACTCACACTTGGAGAACTTGACTTATAGCTCCTTATCTTTCAAAGTCTGCAGAACAATTCTGAGGTGACTAGCATGATCTTCTTTAATCATTGAATAAACCAGTATGTCATCAATAAATACAATGACAAACAAATCTAAATAAGGTTTGAAGACTCTGTTCATAAGATCCATGAATATTATAGGTGCATTTGTCAAACCAAAGGATATAACCAGAAACTTATAGTGCCCATATCTGGTTCTAAAAGTTGTCTTTGAAATTTCACATTCCCTAACTTTCAACTGATGATAGCCTGATCTAAGATCGATTTTCGAGAAGCAAGAAGCACCTTGAAGTTGGTTGAAAAGATCATATATCCTTGGAAGAGGATATTTATTCTTGATGGTCACCTTATTCAATTGACGGTAGTCTATACACATCCTAAGAAAACCATCTTTTTTCCTTAGAAACAAGATCGGAGCTCCCTAAGGTGAGACACTTGGTCGAATGAAACCTTTATTTAACATATCTTTTAGTTGTTCTTTCAACTCTTTTAACTCTCCTGGTGCCATTTTATATGGCAGAATAGAGATAGGACGAGTATCTGGAATGATGTCTATGCCAAAATATATCTCTTTTTCAGGAGGGACTCCGGGTAGATCATCGAAAAAGACTTTTGGAAACTCACTGACTAAAGGGGAGGTACCTCAGCACTTGAGTCGTTAACTCAAACTGAGTGATAGATACACCCCTTGGAAACTAACTTTCTTGCCTTTAGGTATGAAATGAAACGACCTTTAGCAACTGCTGAAATACTACTCCACTCTATGACTGGTTCATTTGGAATATAAAACTTGGAAACACTAAATTTGCAATCTATTGACGCATAACAGACATGGAGTCAGTCCATACCTAGAATGACATCAAAATCTACCATGTCTAACTCTATTAAATCAGCCATGGTACTCTTGTGATTGATGGAGATTGAACAATCATGATAGACTCTTTCCGCTAGAATAGATTTCCCACAAGTGTAGAAACACAGAATGGTTCACAAAGTTTTTCAAAAAGAATCTCAAACTAATTTGCAACATAAGGAGTTACAAAAGATAAACTTGCTCCTCGAAGCATAAACATCCAAAGTAAAGACTTTGATCATACCCGTGACAACATCTGGAGAGATCTCTTGCTCTTGGCGTCTAGTGATTGCATAGATACGGTTTGCTCTTTCGCCAGTACCAGAAGTGGCTCCTCTATGTGTAGCCCTGGTGGAGAAACTGATAAAGATTGGACTCTATTTCCCGGATTTCCAACCCATTGCTTACTCTTAGAACAATCTTTCATGTAGTGTCCTTCTTGACCACACTTGAAGCAGCCCGACTAACCATCACGACACTTAAGGGCGTGGTTTTTACTACACCTAACACAAGTAGGAGACCAACAAACACCTTGTGCCACACTACCTTTGGATTGGGATGGTCTAGCCTTGTGGTTCTGTGAATTCTGGCTATTATACTCACCTCTCTTTCTTGGCGCAGGTGCACTAGCAGATGATGGTGCATGCCCCTTCTGTTTCTGAAATTGTGGACGACTCAAACCACCTTTTAGTTGCCCAGACTCATTCCCGGTCTTGGCCTTATTATTTCTGTACTCCTCTTTGTCCATCATATTTTCCTCATTAACTTGCTGTACATAGACCATTAGCCTAGATATGTCAATGTCGCTAATCAACATTGCAGCCCAACCTTCTTTTCTTGAAGCACGACCCAAACCAGCGACAAACAAACTCATTTTTCTCATCATATCCTTAACCATGTTCGGAGCATAGCGAGATAGTTGGGTGAACTTCAATTCATACTCATGAACACTCAGGAAGTCCTGTTTTAGGGTAAGAAACTCCCGTACCTTTGCTTTGTTCAGTTCTTAGGGAAAGAAACGCCCCAAGAATGCTTCTTCAAAGTAATCCCAACTTGGATGTGGTGCAACCTTAGCTCTACCATCGTTGATCAAACCAGGTCCTAGCCACACTCTTCAGTTGATATGCCGCCAACTCAACTCTCTCAGCACCAACCACATGCATCACATCGAACACATTATTCAACTCTTCCGCAGAGTTTTTCGGATCCTCAGTAGTGTTCGAACCAGTAAATCTTGGGGGATTCATCCTCAAGAATTCTCAAATTTTTGAAGTGTCAGCCTCTTTTTGTTGAGCTCCTCTTTGTTGCCCCTTGGTTGGTCACAACTTGACTCAACATCCAAATAGCCTCACGGAACTCAGCATTAGTAAAATCCCCTTGAGGTTGCACTTTAGGAGCATTGGGCAATTCCTGTTCGTTAGCTTCTACATTTCTCCTAGTTGGACGACCTCTTGTTGCTCTTCGTGGATGCATTATTATCTGAAACACGTGCAAGCACAAAATAAAGAGAGACTTTTAGAGATAAACTCTAACGCATGAAAGAAATATGAAAGAAGTGAGGAATTGCTAAATATTGTAGCCTCCTAATCATGGATGTGGAGTGCTTGACACCGATGACGAAGACTCTCAGACACGACTTCAGAGACACAACTGAACTACTAACTATTCGTCTATGAAGCCTTTAAAACTATATTGATGAATGTTGGGACAGAACCCACAATATTTCAAAATAGAAAGACTGGAAAGCATAAAAAATTGTTCAGAATGCAAGGAGGCTCACCACTGACTCTAGAGCTCAAACTAGATCAACGAAGCGTTGCGTGCTGATCCTAGTTACATGCGTCTGCATTATAAGATGATGCAGGCCAACTGACATCAATACAATTAATGTACGAGTATGCGAGTTGGAATGCTAAACACAACTATAAATCTTGAAAGGAGTAAGGATGTACTTACCCTGGCTCTGCTCAACTCATGAAATAACAACTCAATATAAATCATTAAGGACACATGCGATATAAAGAAAGCTTGTTAAACGGTGTAAACACTTAGTTCATTAAAGATAGAACAATAATAAACTCATATTTACTTATATATGAAAGTAATATAATTTATGTGGGAGATTCTCTAACCGAAAACCATCACTATGAGCCTAAGTGATGGTACAACGTATTACTTCACGTTGCAAGAGAACCGCTCTATACCTTGCTGTCGGTATAGAACCTGAACTACTAAGTACATCCACTACTATGCTAAAAAGCACTACGGAATCATCTAAAAAGTATGACCCTTTATCTGTCCATGTTGGCTAGATAATTTATGAAGACTTCAGTTGATATGAACTCACGTCCCCATATCGGTGCTCAGTACTACTCCCAAAATACTTAGCTCATATGTTTTTAAAATAACTTCTTCTCTGGTTTGAGGAAATTGCTCAAACTTAGCTTTGAAAGCTCTGTGGGAAATCGTGGTTTCCTTTCTCTTTTACTAAAACTAGTCACAGGCTCTGTGGAAGTCTAGCTTTCTTTCTTTCTCAAAAGTTTGAAAACATTTGTTTAAAATCTTAGGGACTACTTAGTTTCCTTATAACTCTTGAGAAGTGAACTCAACTTGCAACCTTGAAACTTAACTCTTAGGGAATACTTAGTTCTCTTATAGCTTGTGAGAATTTTACTCAACTCTTTACTCTTTTCTCAACTCATTGCTTACCTTAAAAAAAGTTAAAATGTTTGTTTAAAACTCTTGAATGCTTAAGGAACTTGCTTTGACTTGCTTCTTATCCTTTAGACTTGACTCTTAACTTATTTGACTTTGATCTTAATTTCCCTTGAATTGGATTATGGATTCAAGGACCATGATCTCATATTTATTGATGATTTCATGATATTTAGATGTACTTTAGAGTGTTGGAATCAACTAGGAATAATAGATACATCACTTAAGAACTAGTAGGAAAAGATGGGGGAGAAATGGGATCTCCAGGTGACTTTGGCGCTCTGAGAGGCGCGGCGCGCCAGAGACTGACGGACAGAAATTATCCTCAGGCGCTCTGGCGCAGCGCAGCGCACCATAGTCTGACGGACAGAGTATTTCCTGAGGGGCTCTAGTAGGCACGGTGCCCCAGAGCCTGTCAGACGGATTTTTCGAATTTTCTTCTCCGAGTTTCAACTCTAAACCTCCCGAACTTCTGTGGATCTTCTCCCAAATACTTAGGATCACTAATATACTCAATACCACTTAGCTTAGACTCGTAAAATAGCCCAGAAACACGAATCAAAAAACACTAAAGGTACACTTCGATTCTACCAATAAGATTTCAATAATTGTT
Organism: Solanum sitiens; assembly: GCA_016801875.1. Lineage (NCBI taxonomy): Eukaryota > Viridiplantae > Streptophyta > Magnoliopsida > Solanales > Solanaceae > Solanum > Solanum sitiens. Next base: position 411,102 of record JABWTJ010000412.1, on the reverse strand, counting down.
CATCAAGAACTTCAAGATTCATCATTTAATCAATAAATAACTTGCTGAATTAAACATATTGGTGTGTGGATGAACGAATCCACACAGAAAGATCTCATATACCTTAAGGGGATCAACCCCCCTCCCCCCCCTCCCGATGAAATTCACGCAACGATTCTTGGCATTTTGTTTGAAGAATTCTTGATTTTCCTCTTCTCTCCTTTTTTCTCCAAAGCTCTAAGCGTTCTTAGCTTTTCTAGAACTTATATGGGACTTGGTTTTACTCTTAATAAACGCCTAAAACGAATTAGGCAATACTAAGGTGAAAAGACTAATTTACCTTTACTAAAATCAGGATTGGACTTTCCTCAGTCCAACAGTCCAACTTTGAAAGGCATATCTCCCTCATATGACATCGAAAATGCGCAAACTTGGCACCGTTGGAAAGAGTTCATATTAACTCAAGTCTTCATGAAAACCATGTAGCCATCATGGGTAGAAGAGGTTCATACTATTTAGATGAACCCTTTTCAAAGTTTACTAGTGGATCCATTAGGCAGTTTAGGTCCTGTACTCAGGCAAGGTTAGGATGGCCGGGTAGTGTGGGCCGAGTAACGTTGTATCATCACTATAGCTCTTAAGTGATGATTTTCGGTTAGAGAAGCTCCCATGAAAGTTATTGTATTTTCATATACATCAGTTAATTGTATTTTACATATATCTCAGAGGTTTATTGTATCCACATATATATTCGAGTGTACAACATATTTTCAGTCAGCTTTTCTTTGTATTGCATTTACTTTTAAATTGCATTATATTCAAATAAGTAGTTATTCATGAGTTGAATAGAGCCAAGGTAAGTGTTTCTTCTTACTCCCTTCCAACTTAAGTTTGTGTTAGCTTTCCAACTCGCATACTCGTAAATTCAATGTATTGATGTCAGTTGGCCTGCATTGTATCATAAAGAAGACGCAAGTAACTAGGATCAGGATTTGGCGCACCAGTTGATCCAGTTGGAGCACTCAGAGTCATTGGTGAGCCTCCTTGTATTCCGGAGGATCCTTTTATGCTTTTCAGTTTTGTTTCTTTATTAGAATGTTGTGGGATTCGTCCCAATATTCATCTTAGTGCTTATAGAGACTTCATAGATAGATAGTCAGATTGTTCAGCTGAGTATTTTAGATATGTCATTTTAAGACTAAATTGCCATTTTGGGATAAGATATTAATTTAAGCATTTTATGAAAGGTTTTTGCTTTCCTATTGAGTTGAGTTAAGTATTCCGCAGAGTTAAGTAAGTCAGGACAAGGGTTCTCTCAAGACCAGCAATGGTCATTGGGTGTCGGGCACATAGTCTCTTATTTATTTTAAACCTGAGATTCTCTCTGTTAATGTTTTTGTCATTGTTATTGTTCAAATCAGTTTGATGATGCCTTGTTTAATATAGCGTGTTGTCGTTTTGAAATGGTTTAAAATTATGCCTAACTACTTATCTCTCATTTTGATTGAATATGTGCATGTACTTTGCTTAAATATGTGAATGCCTAACCCAGGAAAATGTATTATGTGAATGAAGAACTCATGAGTATGTGCATACCTTACTCAGGAATATGTGAATACACTTTGCTTATATGTGTATATATATGTATAATTTATATATATATATATATATATATATATATATATATATATAGTTTAGAATGCGGGAATGCAACTCTAAAATAAAAGGAGCTTAAGTCCAAACAATGGACTAGAAAAAAAATCGATGAAATTCTGGAAGAAGAAGCTCACCCTTTGATTCAGAGAACATGTGATTCACAACTAAGGTCACATCGAAATTGTCAGAATATGACCATACTCAACAAAAAAAAAGCACGTACAGTATCAATACACTAAATTCATAGTGTACGGATAGGATCATCAACTCCAATTACACACAATATGAACAAACACGGTAACTTAGTAAAATAGGAAAACACACATACATAAATCAGCTTAAAGAACATAAACATGACTTTCTGTCCTCATCCTGACTTAACATCACAAAAAAATTATCCAAAAAATTTGGTTAAACCGTGGAACCAACACAAAAACAAAGTTGATATATACCAAGTGTGGTACGCGAGTCAATCGATGTAGAACATGTTGGTACTTAAGTCATTCAATAGATATCCCATATCAGGCGTGGCACACATACCAACCGATAATTTTTACTAGGAGTGTTAGTTGCTTACTAGGCTAAATTTTCATGTCTTGTCCCGTTATACTCCACAACTTGTGAACATCAAAAAAGACATGATTCTCTTATTTAATCAAGGGTTTAAGTTCTGGGTTACGGGTATTATCAATGCACATGACCTATGCAGGTAAGATCATTTTTTGAAAAAAATGGAAAGGATTAGGATAAAAGGCCAAAACAAATATGGGCAACTATCCTAACTTGACCGCATATGTGCTTTAATTATGGTGACTAGGGACACTTAAAGAGAGAATGTGATCACCCGTATAGGGAATGTAGTCCTAGCAAGTGAAGGAAATAATGGGGAAGGATGTTCACAAAGTTGGCGATGAGGTAATCAAGGACACTATAGACGCCTAGGAAATAATGATGTATGGAGAGGAGCGGCACATCTAGGTAGGATGTTGCCCCTAATGATGATAGATCTCAAGGTTACACTTTTTTTGTGACAACATGTGTTATTTTTGTCAACGATCGGATGATCAATATTTTGTTTGATCCGTAATGATTAAGTTTGCCTTGAGTATTGACTAGATAAGTAATATTCTTGATACCCTTATTCATATTTTTACCCTGATTGGAGAGTTTAGTTATTTCTCATGTATATCATTTGTGTTTTGTAATGTTTGTCGGTTTTCATATTTCAGTAGATTCGGTTATTCTGGATATGATTGACTTTGATCTGATTTGGGCATGACTTAATTGTTCCCTCATTTTGTTGTGCTAAACTATAATGCTAAGATAATGACTCTAAATATCTCAAATAGGAAACAATCAGAGTGAAAAGGAGTGCACAAGCCTAAGCCAGTAAAGATCATATTCGCCCTTTGGGCTAATAAGCTAGTAGGGCAGGGTTGTTTGCCCTACTTGGTTCATCTTCAGGTTGTTAGTGCGGAATCCCTTTCCACCGAGTCCATCCATATGGTTTGGGAATTTCAGGAGGTATTTCCTATAAATTTGCCAGATATGCCCCAGATAGGGATATTGACTTTTATATTGATTTGGAGTCGGGTACTTGTCCAATTTGTATTCCTTCCTATCGCATGGCTCCGACAAAGTTGAGGGAACTCAAGACTCAACTTCAAAGAGTTTCTTGATAAGAAATTCATCTTATCATCTTGAATTATGACTTTTTAAAGTACTGTTTTAACCAATTTGTAGCAATCATGTAGTTTCTTAGTGTGTAATTTTTGAAAGTTCTTGATCTTATAACGAATCAATAATCCACTAAACATTTTACGATCTTCCATAATATGCTTTGCTTTGTCTGAGGCTATCCAAAATCGTATCACACAAGAATATTTCATTTAATCATCTTGAATTATGACTTCTTAAATGCTATCTTAACCAATTGTAACGATCATGTAGTTTCTTAATGTGCATTTTTTGGAAATTCTTGATCTTGTAACGAATCAATAATCCACTAAACATTTTAAGATCTTCCACAATATGCTTTGCTTTGTCTGAAGTTATCCAACATCGTATCACGCAAAAATATTTTCCTTTAATCATCTTGAATTATGACTTCTTAAATACTGTCTTAACCAATTGTAACGATGATGCAGTTTCTTAATGTGCAATTTTTGGAAATTCTTGATCTTATAACGAATCAATAATCCGCAAAACATCCACAATATGCTTAGCTTTGTCTAAGGCTATCCAACATCGTATCACACAAGAATATTTCCTTTAATCATCTTGAATTATGAGTTTTAAAATATTGTCTTAATCAATTTGTAACGATCATGTAGTTTCTTAATGTACAATTTTTGGAAGTTCTTGATCTTATAACGAATCAATAATCCACTAAATATTTTAAGTTCTTCCACAATATGCTTTGCTTTGTCTGAGGCTATATATCTAGGATCGTATCACACGAGAATATAATTTAATAGCCCAACTGTATATCTATCACAATATATCACTAATGAAACAACTGCGCTATCACTAGTTGAATTATTAGCCCAATTGGATCAATTTTTGATCTACTCATCAATTTGAGGGAATAACTTTAAATCCGTACGGGGTAACCTTAAACCCCGGCCTTTGGGATCCACAAAGAGCCAATTATGGGCACTACATTGCCACAACTTTTGGTCACCAGTATCAAGAATTGTGGTAGAGCGATAAATACTTATTTATTCTTAATTAAAAGTTTGTTCGAATCCTTTGAATACGTAGTTACCTTTGTTTGGAATATGTGAGACTTGTTGACGCAAATCTGAATATTCTAGTCGGACTACAATGTGAATATCAAACACTGAACGGAAAACAAAAGAAATTTGGCCACCAGTCCTTTGTATAGGACATGAAATCATCAAAGCACTAACAAATTTAAATTCCATTCCATCACATGACACCTTTTTATTTTTAAGTTTTATGATCAACATGTCCAAGATTCCTATATATGCATGCATGATTAAAAAAAAAGTGAATCAACTTTTGAGCTATACGTCGAGATATCTCCAGAGACAGCTTTTCAAGTACTTGATATTGGAAAATCTCATAAAGTAGTTAACAATAGTAAAAGTAATGACCTTGGCTAGTATAAAGTTATCCACCTGATTAATGCCTTTTTTATATCACTCCCTCCGCGATAGTCTGACTTGACATAATATTTAAGAAAGAAATAAAGATTTTTATAATTTGTGGTCTATCTAAAATAAGTGATAGAAAAAATATTTTAAAGTTAAATTATAATTATTTAATATGGAAATTTGTCATTCTTTTTTTAGACTAACTAAAAAGAAAAATAAGATATATTAACAGGAAACAGATGAAATATTTCTTGTTCGTCTTGATTACCAATTTAATAGTATTAAGGATAACCCTTATCCAAATTAAATTATTAGAAGAATATTATTAAATATTGACTCTTGTAGTGGCCTTTGAGGAAGTCAAGTTAAAAGAATAATCGTAAAATTTAATAGATTTCGCTAATGACAAGTGATGTGTTTCTCTGTTACTAAATAATGTGATTCCTGTTTTTTTTTTCTTTTATTATATTATATTTTACGCACAAAGATAGGAAATAAATTAGTAATTAGTAAAACAATTAAAGCCATTAATAAATTTTTGTTTGGTGGGACAGAAATGTCGGATTAATCAACTAAACTATTAGCAACGTGTGAAAAGGAAATCATGAAGATAATATCCTGGACCTCAAGGCTTTAATTTGTCTCATTGTTATGTAGGTTTTTTGGGGGTTTAATTTCCTTTTTAGTCTGTAAAAAGTATTAAATATTTCCTCTCTTAAAACTTTTAAATTTTTCTTTTTCATATGACATGCTTAAAATTATAAGATTACAAAATATTTTGATACATTTAACATATCTATAATTTAAAATAATAAGATTCATAAATTTTCTTTATTTTCTTAAATTTCGTACTAAATCAAATAAATTAAAACAAAAAGAAGAAATGACTTTTACTTTTCTAATAATGGGAATGTATGATCTTGATGATTATGCATGTTTGTTTAGGTAATTATGCATGTTTGCTTAGGTATTGACTTTTTCTTATGTCTCGTTCAGTGTCCGATAACTATATTTAAGTCTGATTATTACGAATTCATGCGGAATTATTAGAATGTACGACCTTGATGATAATGCATGTTGTTTAGGTATTGACTTTTTTTATGTCTCTTCCAATGTTTGATACTAGTATTGAAATTCAATTATTTCGGATTCGTGTCATGTAGGACCTTCTTTTGGAAGGAAGCGCTTTCTACTAAGAATTTTTTCATACTCAAAACTTGATATGAAATCTCTGATTAAGAAAAGAAAAGTCTCATCTGTGACACCACAATAATTATATTGACTTCAATATTATATAAATTAGACACAACCACATAATATAATCATGTATATACACAAATAAAAAAGGTTTGAAGTATATGGTCATCAATGTCATTTACGAAAATTCTATCTTTATGCTTTTTTTCCATATATTTGTTGGTGAATTGGATGCGTATCTTTAATTATTGGACCACAAAAAAGTTTACCATTGGATAAATCCAACTTCCTCTCTCCAATTCAGCAGATTCTTTCATAGAAAAAGATGCATCATAAACATTAATCAAAAACTTAAACAAAATTATCTTTCTAAACAAACCATAATCAAAAATCATAATAATATACCTAAAAAGGAAAGAAAAACATATTCATGAAATCCACTTTCTATGCCACTACAAAAAAGATAATGAAAAAAAATATTATAAATAGTATTAATGGGGCACCGACCAATTTTTATTTTTTTTAATTTAGTATTTATATATTTTGTTAAATAAGAATAATTAATTAGAGAAATTGAAAAGGGGCAAGTAAAGTGATTAAATTAATGGTTTATGGTATCAAGTAAAGAGAAAAAGGAGCAACATTGACACGTCTCTATTTCCGTATGCAAAGAATCGTTATCGTGTAACATGATTTTATTTTTATTATTTTTATGTAGTGCCAACATATGTATATATCACTATCAAATTTATGATCTCATGTAAATTTTGGAACCTATCCAAATATCTTTGCCAATTGTTTGAAAGTTACTTTGATAAATATATGGAATGAGGATGTCACCTAAGGTTTTTTTTTTAAATACGTGTTTGATAAATAAAAACGTTAGATAATTAGCAATACTTTCTTTTTAGAAAGAAAAAGAAATTGTGTTAAAGAATACTTTTAATGATTAATACGGATATTTTATGACGTTACTTATCTTAAATGATGAATAACTTTAAGTCTTGAAAAATAATTTTGGAATAAAATTAATGTTGAAGGAAAAGTATAAAGAAAAAAAAATATTTTTCTTTTGATATGCTAAAAAAAGATAAATAAAAATAAAAATATATTTTAACATAATGAACAAATAAAAGTTTTACATTCCCCAAGGGTCACTTTATGTAAAAACCAAACTAATACTAGTAGTTGCATACATACCCCATTAGTACAAGGAATTTATATATCATTAGGTCAATCTTAAAGATTGAATTATAGTGTCATTTGTTAAAATCATATATTATCAATATATGGTGCTTTTTTTGGTTTCTTTTAGTTGTCATAGTACCTTTTTTAAAAGTCAAATAATATAAATTTTAATAATATATTTTAAAATATATTTTTTCATTAAATTGACATAAAAAAAAGTTACAATATATAATACTTTTATTTTTTAAATATTAAATAATTAATTAAATTGACGGTTAGAAAGCTCAACATAACATATATTTTTATCAACAAAAATGTCTTGCCTACACAATTGGGAGTTGTCGTTTTTTGCTTAGTTTTGAGAATCAAAGCTTACTTTACATACATATATTTTGGATTCTCTTTACATCCTCACTAAATCTACACAAATTCCAACTATAAATATGTCTTGTTTGCCTCACCTCAAAACTCATCAACAACTCCTATATATATCACTACTAATTAAAGTTCAAAGAATTAGTACATTATAATAATTATGGAGAGAGTAAGTAGAATGGTAGCTGAAAAGCCAGTGGTGATCTTCAGCAAGAACTCTTGTTGCATGAGCCACACCATTAAATCTCTCTTCTGTGATCTCGGCGTAAATCCAGCTGTTCATGAGCTTGATGAGATGCAGAGAGGAAGAGAAATCGAAGCTGCCCTCTCTAGGCTTGGCTGTAATCCTACAGTACCAGCAGTGTTCATCGGTGGTGAACTCGTTGGCGGTGAAAATGAAGTCATGAGTCTTCATCTTCAACGCTCCTTGAAGCCAATGCTTAAAAGGGCTGGAGCGCTATGGGTTTGATTTTTTAAATAACAATAACAATAACAACGCTAGTTGATGAGCGTGGAAGAATAATAATAGAAGCTAGAAGTGAACGTACGTTACTTTTAGCATATATAAAAAAAGTGTGTATGTAATTATTATGCATAAAGATTAAGTGCGTAGTATAGCGTAGTGATTTCTTCATGAGCTAATTATTAACTATATATTATATTATATAATATAAATAATGTGTTCACTTCTAGTTATAACCCCAGCTTCTCTTTTTTTGTATTGTAAGCTGTGATCTTTTTAACGAATAACAAATCTATATATATATAATTAACCGTGGTTTCTATATTTTTATTTTTTTTCTAATTAATCTTGAATTTAGTTGTTGTTTAATTTGTCTAATTTCAATAATTATATATAGTTCATATTTTTGTACATTTGATGATTTTTTTTGTTTTCTTTTGCGCTCATTAATTTAATTGAAGGAAAGATGGATCGATGTGGTAAACTACTTAAAAACGATGTAAAAATTACTTATATTGTCAATGTTTACAATTTAAATTCATATTTATATATAGAAAAAAAAATCATGAGAAGAATATATCAATTGAGTTCAAATAAAATTGAGCAATAATGAACTTTATTCATGCAAATTAAAATTAAAGGGAATAATATATAGCTGTACTATGATAAAAGAGCATCTAACATGTGTGAATGGTTGCATGCATGCATTATGATACAAAATATTAACGTCTAGAATGATATTATGATACAACATTATGTCAACCAAATAATAATCTAGAGTAATAGAAAAATATTTTTGAATATTTCCATGAAAATTAATATATCACTGGCAAAGGTATAGCGACAACTTAGTAATTTATATTATAGATGTAAACGTGTATCTTAAAAACAAATTGTATATTGTAATTAATAATTATTGTTGTCATTAAGGTTGTTAATTAAATATTTAGTTTCAATTGTAGCCATACCAAAGATGAAGGTGAAAAGAGGAATATTAATGCTGTTTACAATAGTTTTGAGAAATTTATGTCACTTTCTTCCTTGTGACAATTGCATCAATATAATGATGTTATGTGCTCTATATAGAGAATGAAATTTATATGAATTAGATTATATTCCATCTTTCATTTTCTGTTATGGTTCATGTGGATTGATAGTCTCATCTAGATTATCACGAACTAATTTACTTAAGCCGCGATAACTATTGCATTCAAATTAGCCAGACAAACTAATTCATATAATATTTTTCATCATTAAAAATATTAATAAATTAAAGCACTAGATCAATCGAAATTCATGATATAGCATAAATCAAATGTTATGAGAGTGGAAATACATTGAAACCCCCAAAAACCGGCTAATATGAGTCAAGAACATCTAAATGAAAAAATAATATGGATGTCTCAAAAAAATACTTTGTCTTAATGGAATTAGACAAAAATAAGTAAAGATAAAAGGGAGGTTGCAGACCCATCACACAACTCACCCCGACTCTTCGAAAAGGTCTCGCTCTACACACGATTGCACAAAAAGTATGGCGAGAGTGGATTAATGACTTTAAAAATGAGGCATCTGCCTTAGGCCTCATTTGTTTGCACTTAATGGAGGTCTGAATCTTAATCATTCAGATTCAACCTATTAAGAGCATGTTTGGCTCAGTTTAAAAGCTGGTCAAACTGACTTAAAAGCTGGTTTTTGACTTATTTAGTTGTTTGACAATTCTCAAAATAACTTATTTTAAGTTTAAAAAAACTTATTTTAAGCCAAAAGTTAAAAGCTGGGGTAGGGTGCTTTTCTTTTTTTAGCTTATAAGCTCTTTTAAGTTGATCAAATTTTTACCTTTTTGCCATTATTTCTTTTATTTTTATTTTTATTATTATTATAATTATTAGTATATTAATATTTTATTCTTTTATTATTATTTATTTTATTACTCTTTATTATTATTATTATTATTATTATTATATATTATTTTATTGTTAATATTATTATTATATATTATTATTATTATTATTATTATTAATATTTTATTATTATTATTATTTATTTTATTATTATTATTAGTATTATATATTATATATTATTATATATTATTATTATTATTATTTTCAAATTATTTTATTATTATTATTATTATTATTTATTATTATTATATATTATTATTATTATTATTATTAATATTTTATATATTATTATTATTATTTATTTTATTATTATTTATTATTATTTATTATTATTATTATTATTTTCATATTGTTATCTTATTAAATTATTTATTATTATTATTATTATTATTATATTTATTATTATTATTATTATATACTATTATTGTTATTATTATTATATATTATTATTAATACTTTTTATTTTATTATTATTATTATTATTTATTTTATTATTCTTTATTATTATATATATATTATTATTATTATTTTATTATTTTATTATTATTATTATTATTTTATTATTCTTTATTATTATTATATATTATATATTATTACTTATTTTATTATTCTTTATTATTTTTATATATTATTATTATTATATATTATATATTATATATATTATTATTATTATTATATATTATATATTATATATTATATATTATTATTATTATTCTTTTTATATTATTTTATTATTATTATTATTATTATTTGTTATTATTATTATCATTATATATTATATTGTTTGCAACAAATTTTAAACATATGAAAAATAAATAAACCATACAAATAAAATATGAAGAAACATGATTTTATTCATCAAGATAGCGGGTACGATTCTGTTGATCCCTTGATTCTACTCTCCTAAGATTTATCCATGATTCGAGGGCCGTTAGTGGCGTATTTCTCGAACTAGGATGATTTAGATTTGACCTCTCTATATGAATATTCCATGACTTTTGTGGAATATTTCGAGATCTTGATCTCTTTATGCAATTTTTGAGATCTCTTTTAAGAGAATTTAGTACCCTTTATATAGACATAAACTAGGATTTAGGGTTGAGTAGCCTCCAAGAATCCTAATTAGAGTTGAACACAATTTGTAGAGTCCCAACTCAAATTGAATGCATCTTGTAGAGTCCCACAAAATTTCAATGTCTACATATATATTATATATTATTATTATTAAATTAATCAACTTTTATCATGTTAACAACTTTTAAGGGTATTTCAGACATTTTGATTAAAAAAGCTGTTTATCAGCACTTATTTGCCAAACACATAATAACTTTTTTTTTAACTTCAGCACTTTTATCCAAACGCATAACTGCTTATTTTAATAATAAGTTTCAGCACTTTCAAAAGTACTTTTTAAAAGCTGTTTTTTTAAGCCCATCCAAACGGGCTCTAAGTACGTTTGTTTTTAGGTCTGAATCTGAATCATTCAGCCAATTAAGTTCATTTGTTTTATTTTTTGAAAAACCTCTTGATGGGTCTGAAGAGGTCTGAATGAATCAGATTTGTAGGAGATTCTTAACAACATTCAGACTCAATCAATAAGTTATCAAATAATAAATCATCCCTTCTCTGCTTTAAGCGTGCTTTTTTATCTCATAACTAAAAACTTTTTTTCTCTTTTTTCTCATTCAAACACCATTTTTTTCCTCTTGAACTGGTAAGTTTTCATATTTTTTTTATATTAATAATTTTCTTGTATTGACTGTGTCCAGAACATTGTTGGTGTATTGGCGTTCATCAAGGTTTTTGAATGAAAAAAATTATACTTCCAAATCATGATTATGAAAACTTTTAAAAAAATTTCTTATCAAAAGTAATATATTTTGTTGATTTGAAATTTTATGATATTTTATTAATTTAATTGTTAATTTCACATGCAAATACAAATATTAAATGCATTAATTATTTAGTGTTCAGATTTAGAGACCACATCTTAATATTCAAATTTGTATTCAGATCAAAATACCTGAATCTTAATGCAAATCTTAATATTCAGATGTGTATTCAGATTCAGACCTCTTAATCTTAACGGAAACAAATGAGGCCTTAGGCTTCAAATTTGAGGGACTCATTTTTTAATTATTATTAATAATAGAATTATTATGAAAAAAATAATAAAAAAACTATATTGTATCTTTCTTTTAGTTCATTTCCAAACATTAAATAATATTTTTTTCTTTTTTGTCAATTCTTAAATTTAACTTTCACGTGACATGTTTAAGACCACAAGATTAATATATATATATATATATATATATATATATATATATATATATATATATATATATATATATATATATATATATATATATATATATATATATTCTTTACAATCTTAAAAGCATGAACTCCCTAACTTAATGTTTAATTATTATAATACCCCAACTTAAAACAACTCACACTACAAGAAAATAGGTCTTTAGTGAGAGGGAATTTGGTCGTTAAAATTCTTAATTCGGACACTATTGATCAATAACGATCGAAAAATATCGATCGTTAAAAATTAATGATTAGATTTTCACTCCGATCATTTAAGAACCTTTAACGACAACACAAACTATTTTTGTTATACCTCCTCTAGCGACCAAATTTTCCTTCACTAATGGTTATTCAAGTCCTTAAAAGTCATTTAATTATGGCGACATATTCGGTCGTTACTTGTGATTCTATCTTTTAATTATCTATTAATATTTCATTTTATTTTTTTATGGTAACAAGGAATTTCATTTATAACCAAAATTGATCATTACAAAGCAATAAAGTTAATGGACTAACTGCTTCTCAATAATCTAACACTCTACTTCTTAATCATACAGAAAACAGAACAAAAATATACTCTCATAGAAAGAATTTGAATCTTGGATGTAATCCTTGTTGCAAAGTAATGCTCTTCCATTCCACTCTTGGAAAAATAGGCATGATATAGTTATACATCTTAAAAGCTTCCCAGCTATACCTTTGCAAACTCCATCATCAACTCACCTTGTCCAGCTTCCCTTTGAATTATCAAATCTCTTGTACTCAATATTTTTGGCACTACCCATGAAACAGCAGTAGGTAGAGTGATAGTTTCAATCACCCTCTTCTTTATGAAATAACTATGCACACATTGAATCCATATGCAGTCTTTCTTTCTAGCTATATTTCACAGTTGTTTGAGTTTTGCATCCTTATTTCAGAACTTAAGATCAATAATATTTAGTCCACCTGCAACTTGTGGTTTGCATACTGTCTCATGGAATTAGTTATTGCCCCTGTCCATAAAAAGGTTCTGCAAATTTATTTTATAGTCTTAATAACCTTCTTAGACAATACAAATACATGTGCCCAACAAGCTTGGACCCCAAAAAAGACCGACTTTATCAATTGGACTCTTCTAGCATATGATAATAGTTTTATTGACCAGCATGTCACTTTGGTAGTTATTCTCTCAATTAAAGGCATAAACTCATTGACATTGAGCTTTTTTTATGCCAATGGAACCCCTAGTATCTAAAGGGCATAATGCCCTCAGTTATCCAAGTTCATCCAGCAGTTTCTGCTTAGTATGATAGTATGAACATCCACTCCAACTATATATAATGAGCTCTTATCTGCATTTGCATGTAATCTCGAAGCTCTAGAAAATTTCATGAAAGCTTCATTTAAGATGCTAATAGAAATTAGATCAGCTCGACAGTACATTAATAGATCATCAACAAAACAAACATGTATACTCTCTAGTATCCTGCACCTTGGATGGAAATTGAAGTTTTCATTCTTAGTGAGATGTTGTAGTTCCCTATCATATACTCCATAGCCAATACAAATAGATAGGGTGACATCAGGTCTCCTTGTCTTAATTCTCTCTAAGCATGAAAGGGTTCTGTTAACCCTCCATTCAATAACAATGAATAGGATACATTGGTCATACAACTCATGCTCCAGGCAATGAACTTAGTAGAAAATTCTATCTCAATCACTAATTGCTTCGAAAAGACTACACGTCTAGGGGATATTCATTTCCTTCCATAATTTTTGAATATTTCATGGCTAAATAACACATTGTCCAAAATATTTCTACCTTCAATAAAATGCAGATTGAGCCCTTCCAACCAACCCTACTATTACAATCTTTAATCTCCCTGTAAGAACTTTTGATATAATTTTGTACAAAGATGTGCAACATGCAATAGGCCTATAATCCTTAACTTTAGTAGGGGACTTTAGGAATTAAAGTAATGGTTGTTGTATTTACCGCAGGTAAAAGAGTATCAGTGATAAAGAATATTGCTTCAATAATTTCCTCATGTGTTACTTTTCTTATCAGTTCTTTTTGTTGTTGTATAGTCAAGCACATACCTATCTTCACCACCTCAATATTTAAACAAGATAAATTACTAGCACTAGCCCCCATTAGTCCAGTAAATTCAGCCTCAATTGCTCTCGAATTAGGAAACTTGATATTTCTCTCGGTGTAGATGGAACTAATAGCATTGTGACTACATCTAATCTTCCATTGAGCATGGAAATATTTAGAATTAGAATCTCCACACTCAAACCAAGTTGCTCTAGACTTCTGCGTTACCACCTCTTCTTCCACCCTGCTCCACTTCTCAATTTCTAATAATAGCATTTTCTACTGATCAAATAACATTTGATTCAACAGGTCATCCTGTATCTGTCACTGAATAATGCCAAGCTTCTCTCTTGCTACATGTAATTTATGTGAATTACAGCCATAAATTTGTTTATATCCTTTAGTTTCTCCTTTAGTTGCTTTAATTTTTCCCATACCCTAACCATAGAAAGTCCAGTGATCTCCGTCTCTCATACTTGATTCATAGTGCTTCTAAAATCTGGGTGCTCCATTATGTTAGGAAAAATTTGTAAAGTCTAGGATGCAAAGTAGTATCAGAACAACATTTAATCACAATACTGAGGGGGATTAAGATAATCAGCTTCCATCTGTCCATACTGTTGCAACCATTTCAAAAGCCCTAATGCCCAATCTATTTTACTATACACTCTCATCCATGCTTCTTGCTTATTACACCAAGTAAAATGTCATCGTATACTTCTTAATGGTGTCAGTTGCAATAAATCCAGCATACCTTTGAACCCCTCATCTTCACTAAAATTCACATGTGATCTCATTCTATCCTCTGAGCCCAATAAATTATTAAAATCACCACACAAGATCCAAGGATAATTATAGTTCACATCAAGTTGATTCAGATTAGCCCATGAGAAGGTTAATTCATTCGTAGCAAAAACTACAGTGAAGTATAGTTGACATTGTATTCTAGGATCCTCAATAGTACAATGTATGTATGCATCATTTACCTTCAGAACATTAACATTAACATTGAGACACTTCTTCCACATCAATCAAATTTTTCCATTAGGCATATGTGCATAATTATAGCAAGCTTTTCAATCTTTCGCAATCTTCTTCAAATACTCCTAGCTTTTGATTCCTTCACCTTAGTCTCCAGACAACCAAACACTTCTATTTTATTTTTTTCCAGAAAGAGCCTCATCTCCTTCTGTTTATGGGCTTGTTCGGGCCCTAATATTCCATGTAGATAGGATATTCGTGGTGGAACAAATGACATGAGGTTGCCATCACCTTCTTTCCGTGCATAAATCATAACATTTCTATCTCTAGTGCTTGCCTCCATTTCCTCTTGTTGTATATCTTCGAACCTATGTTTAACCACCATTACACTATCAGTATCAATGATTTGCTTACCACTCCTTTGTACTACTATTTCAGTCATATCAATTACCCTTTCTGACTGTTCCAACACCTTGTTGGGGTTTTAGATTTCAACTGCTCATTAATCCTGTCCGGCTTTTGTTTAACTTGCCAGACCTGTTGTTTCTCTTTATACCTCTACATTCTTGAACGAACTTCCCTTACCTCCTCCAGCCCTTGATTATCCATATCACTGTGTTCAAATTTCAAACACTCATTGCAACACTTTGGCCTCCATTCATATTTGACTGGTTGGTCCCATGGCCCAGAAGGTGTTTCAATCACTATTAGCTCAGTCAAAGGTTGTGATACATATACTTCAATAAGAACTCTAGCATAGGAAATCCACTCCGCATTTTCTGTGAACCAATCTGTATGTATAGTACGCCCTACTGCACTCGCAACTTTATTTAATGCTTCAACCAACCACTAACTCACATGTAGCCCAAGAAATTTTACCCATAGAGAAACTTGACTGAGTGTCTCCTTATCTAGCTCAAAATCTAATTCCCATTGCTTAAGGATTAATGGTCGATTGTTTACATAGTATGACTCTTTCATGAGAATTCTCTGATTTTAACACTGCGTCTGAAATTTAAATATGTAATAACCATCCTCATGGGAAAAAATCTTAGGTTTATCCTTCCAAACTTTCATTGCATAGTTCTCTAATTGATTAATCGATGGATTATCTCCTAGTACATAGCCAATTAGTGACGATTCCCAATTTTTAACCTGCTCTTTTATATCTGCCTCCTCAATTTGTACCGTTAAAAATTTGTCCTTTAATATTTGAGGAACACAGTTTATAGACTTACCCTCTCGTTGATTCCCCCACTTTTGACCAGTATTTTGAATTGGACTAGAAGGGTTTCCATTTGTAAATAGTAGCCGCCGAATCGCTGGTTCTCTTATTTTTACAGGCTACAATTCTTGTTCCAAGCTCCTCGTATCAGTTTCCTCATATATAGTCTTAAAACCAAGTGGTAGATACTTTCAAATGTGATAGGTTTGAGGTTTCTAGGTATTTCAATCGCCGAAGTAACGTAGTTTTTCCCCGATGTTGTTACTCGATGTCGCGCCATAGGTGAGTCCGGTCACAATTGCTACCTTGTTATTGTGCGCCAAGAGAAAACCAAACATGCGCCTCTGACCTTCGACTCATGAATTCCCCCCCCCCCCCCCCCCCCCCCCCACAAATCTGATAATTATATAGTAATTATACCGAGATCTGAAATTATATACAAGAAATTATTTTCATATAAATTCATCATTAATTACAATGAAGCGTCGCATTACCCAAAAACGAAAATACAATTGTATTGACATTGTTTTTAAAATCCTAACAAATTCAAAAGAAAATAATTACATCACGTACAAATGAGAAATCTATAAACAATTCTTAGCAACAATATAAAATGAACTAAAGGCATGTCACTTTTCTAACAATTTCACTTCCATCATCAATCACCTCAACTTTTCAAATTTACTAACATTACATAATTTTTTGAGGGTCCTCAACAACTCTATGCTATGATTTTTTGAATGTAGAAGATTAGCTACTATAAATCGAACTCCGACATAGCTCTTTACATTTGATAAATTATGAAATTGTCATGTTATATGTCAAAAGTGAAACATCTGCTATATTTTTTGGGTGTATAACATTAGTATGTTTGTAGATCGTTTAAATAGACATCATACTGACGTCTATCGTACATATTCTGAATATTTCAAATAGTATGATATCAACCATCTTTTGCAGTAGTTTGGACTCTTGCGTCATTAATATTTTCAGAAGCATAACAAGTACATATTATATACTAGATTGTCATGGCCCGTGCTTAGCACGGGCCCAACACACTTCGTTTTGATATTCTTTTTTCTTTCGATAACAATACAAATTAAATAGTTTTACTACATTTAGCAAAATGACTTTGTACTAATATTTGTAGAGCTAAAGAAGAATAAATGAAAATAAACAATATAATTTATTCAATGAACTGGCTAATACCAATTAGTCATTGCAAATGAAATGGGGCTCAATACGTAGTACAACCTGCACTAAATTATGTACAATTAGTCATCCCTTGTTGACTTATAAATAAGCTAGAGGAGTTAGGACTTGTGCTCAAGCACAAACCCAACATCTTGAATATTTATATGCAACTCAATTATAAAGAAGTGGAAGCTAAAAATACCTTTCATATGAATGATCCCTTACCAGGATTTCACATGAATATCAATTGCAACAAACATGAAGAATATTGAAACATCAACAATTATCTTTACATTTGAAAAAAATAATATGAAAAAGCTTATAAAAATGTTGATTGGACATGATATTATATCACAAAAAATGGCTTCTATACCACACCACCTCATATTTGAAAAATAATAATCCAAAAGCTAGTCAAAAGTGCTCTTTGATTTCATCATTCTGATGAAGACTTGGTGTTTACTTTGTTCGTCGCACCTGGACCACCAGAAGACCCCATATAGTGTTTACTCAAGCCACGATTCTAAGATTTGAACTCCATGTTTTTGGCTCACTGCCAACACATACTTCATAAACACTCGTAATATGTTTCACATCAGTACAGTTAGCCGGATATCAGATAAATCTAATAGAAGAGGAACAAACAAAAATAACTGTAAATGTCATGAAATCATTGGAGGGAAAACTTACATCTACTATTTTTAGAAAAAGCTCTTACCAATATGATCACTCTTCAACTTGATCACCTCAGTCAATAACAATAATAACAACACAAACATATGTGCATTGAAAAACATACAGTTCTACCTAAGAATCTGATATGAACCAGAAGGGAAAATGAGCAAGTAAGAAGTTGAATAATCTCTCGTCGAAATTTTTCAATAACAAATTTACTAAAGCATTTCTTGCATATAAATCAAGTATTAATCATGATATTCTTGTGAGTTGCAGAGACTCCCATACAAAAGGAGAATCATGTTCATCCAGGTCATTATGTACATACAAAAGCAGCGTTGTAAGCTTTCACAATGCTTTCGTGTCATGAATTTTCACAAAAAGATCAATAATCAGATAAGAGTAAAAAAAAAAAGAGTATAGTTCTCTGCAGAAATTAAAATAAACTGAATATATTAAGAACAACCATAAAACAAAGAAAGATCCATAAACATAATAAAGAAATTTGAAGTAATAACTTAAGCTTCTCCTAAAATAATGCAAGCTAATAAAACAATACAGAATGATGACTCCACAACTATAAATAGGAGAGAATAAAGCTCACTTACTTGCCTATATCAGTAAATACTTTCAAGTATAACATAACTAATGACCAAAAGGAGTCATTAGGATTATTTGCAGAGGAGACCAACGGACGACGGCTAAGAGGATTTTCAATTTGGTTAATCAGTTGTACTATTAGATAGTAGGATGAACTATCTTACATGTACAGTCTAAGATAAATTTAAAAGATGGATATGCTAGAAGCTCAAGTATAGTAAAATTACAAAATATAGATAAGTAGGAAGATAAATTGAATAGTAGAATAATCAATTACCTTTTATTTATCTATAATGTGCACAATATCTTAGATATTGGGTAGGTTAGCAACAACCAAATATCTGACTGACTGACCAAATTGCAAGCAATGTCAAATTTACGTGACAGATTCACAACTAATTGTATTGATATCTATTACAAGCAATAAGATCTTGTATCAACAGCAAAAAAAATTGAACTTGACAAAAAAAACCTAAAGTTCTATTCATATCTTCATAGTTGTCAAACTCTAAACAAAGTTAAATAATGTGTCAAGTACCAGCTGAAAGCTTAATGGTCATGTCGATCATATACTGATTGAAAGCTTAACCCAATTTACCTCAAGGTTCATGCCTGATGGAAAGTACTATTATTAGTAATTACTTTCAAGACAATTATAAAAGAAACTAAAACATCTAGAGAAAATTTGCACCATTCATATAGTTAAAAGAAGTAATAATTTCACATTATTTATACCATATGACAGATTAAATGAAAGGCACAGTTGTTAATTAATATTGACTGTTTCATAGTTAGGTCACTTTCATTAAGTTGTCAGAATGTAGTTATTTAAAAATATAAGTTACACTTTTAGTTGAAATCAGAGGTCTAAAGATAAGCCATGACAATGACTACGACTCACTAATTTTAATGTGGCTATCATCTTTTTCAACATGCTTGTTACTTTGTTAAATTCCTCGATAACTTATTTTGAGAAATTGAATGACAGAGTTTCCTAACAAAAAGAAAAAATACAGGGCACATATAGATAACACAACTAAATAAATAAGTTCACCTACAAATATATTCATCCAGAATCAACCAAAAGTCTTCAAAATCAGTTCCTAGCCTCGACAAAAGAAAACATGTTAGCTAGATAACACATCGGCTACTCTCGTTGTACATTTGAAATTCAAACAATTAGATACCAAAATCTAGAAGAGTGTGACAACAATAGATAGAGTAACCTTTAGTCACATTCATGAGGAAAATACATTGCCTACTCTCACTGGTGAAAATGTGGAAAACATTATGTGTATGACATACCTCCATTGTTAATTTCTGCATTAAGTTGTCCATTATCAATATAACATATTATATTTTCAGCACACTGTGACCCATTTGTATGATAATTTTCATGCAGACCTATCATGAGTTCACTATCTGCCTTGATAATAGTAAAAAAAAAGTGTCAAAGAACTGAGAAACTTGCCCAAAAAAAAAAAGATAAGACCTTTGCTTATAGACTAAAGTAGGATGTAGAAAAAAGTGGATAATATAAGAAGATGAGTCTACCAATAACAAAAATCCTTTTGTGAAATTGTACAAAAATAAACTTAACTCACCTAATGAAATCAGAAATGCAACGTAATTATAGAATTGAAGTAGTTTTTCAATAATTAATCCAACTTGAAATACATCCTTCTTCCTAGGTTTCAATCCTCCTTTGTTCTGTCATAATTGATGTTTTGTCGATACATTCCATTGTTAGTACTTTGTTCACTGTAAATAACCTCTAAGGCGAGGGCGAAAATTCATGATTCGAGTTTGCCTAAACATAAAAAGGCAAGGCCTTCTCAATTTAATAATCCTAGAGGAGGTCATTTATATACCAACATTTCACAATGCGAAAGAAAAGTTCTTCAACGAATGTCAGACCCAAAAAGACAGATATAGAGACTACAAATAATTATTGAAATCATGTAGATAAATGATACTAAGCATGTTGGATGAACGTGGAAGAATATTAACACAAGAAGTTGCCAATTAGTAAAATTAAATTACTGAAAATGTAGAATAAGGTAGTTTCGAACATGTCAAAAATTAGTTGCCACACGTAAGTCTGAAAAATCTAAAAATATGCTTATTGATCTCATCTATCTACTGGATAAAAGGGAGTTGAAAATAAGTAGCCATTACATATAAAAACTTACCTCGCCTTAGAAGTTTCTTCTCTAGCATTATTTGACACATTAGGCGAGCATCCCAATTCGTATCCAAATAATTTATCTCATCCTAATTTTAGAAACTGGTCATTCACATAATCACATTCCACACACCAGCAACTTTGACTTGTTCCTTTTTTGATATTATATCTGCACAATTAGGATATATTGATTAACAAAAGGATAGGAAGCCAAACATCAATGTCTAATTTCTTTTACAATCACATATGAATGTTATAGATATAATTAGTTTTGATCTAGCATCTTGGTCAGCAGCTTACCATTTTTCACTATACGTCAATCCAACACACCTTTTCACATTGTTTCATTTTCTGTTCAATACCATACTGCTATTCGAAATTGTAATACAAAATGCCTAGAAATTACAAATATATATTTAATGCCAAAATGGATATCAATTGAATCAACTTACCCACCTCTCCTGACAGTCAAGTGACGTTCAAATAGACTTTGAGCGCACTACCAGTCAAATTGAATTCATTTAAGAATAACCCACAAAGTTCACACGAAAGACGAAAGATAAGTACTGATCTTTTCAATTTCTTTTCAATTGAAAAGATAAGTACTGATCTCTCAAAATAGCAAAATACAACCAACAATATCTTTTCAATTTCGGGCGTTACATACAGGGCTAACGGACCCGAAATACAGGCCAAAGACAACGAAGAGCCCTAGCAATAATTCATATTCACAAGAACGGAACTAAGGTACATCCACTAATAAAAATATATAAATAAATAAATCCCTTCAAAAATTCAACTAATGATCCGTCAAAAGAGAAGAATTAATAGCAAACATCATACCAAAATCAAAGGAGAAGATAAATTTAGATGTGAACAGAGAGATTTTTTTTTAGAACTCTTTCACTTGCTTTGAGAGAGAGTGTGTGTAATGGTATTTGATGTGTACATACAGTACACGTGTTCTTGCAAAGGAAAAGAAGTACACGTGGTTACATGTACATGTACTATATGAAAAGATAAATTAGTACAATTTAAGTTGCTTTTGGGACAATTTTCTAATGCTGTGTTAGTCCTCTTCAACTGTCACTTCTAAATAAGGGTAGATAGATTAGTTTGAGTTCTTTGTTCGTTCTTGCCTTAAGCCTTCTCCATCTAGAATATATATATATATATATATATATATATATATATATATATATATATGAGACCCTTTGTAATATTGACTCTTACACAGTGCTGTATATTTATGGTTTAGAGTACATAACTTTAATACATTTTGTGAGCTAATTACATTTTCTCTCAATTTGTTTTTCAATTACAAAGATTCTGAACTTTTCATTGTTCTTTGATACATTCCTTGTTGGCCTGATACATTCCAAAAATGATCAATTACATGATGAGAGGAATGTATCTGAGAAGGATAGAGATGCATTCGAGAAGTGATAAGGATATATCTGAGAGGTAATATGAATGTATTCGAGATGGATTTGTGCAACTTTTTTTAAATGATAGAAATTTTTAGATATCATGATATCTTAAATTCTATATAATTTTTCTATTTTTTCATATTTATATTTTCTAGTAAATAATAGGGAAACTTACATAAATATACTATACTAAAAAATATTTACCATTTATAGCAATAATATTTTTTTTTTCACTTGATCACTTTTAATTCATTTATAATACAAGTTTAATTCATATTACAAAGAAAATTTTTTTATTCACATATAATACAAATTTTAATGCATTTATCACACATTTTAATACACTTATAATACAATGTGTCAAATTTTTACCAAACAAACATAATATATTTTAAAAAATAATTATAATTCATATATAATTTATATATATTGCATACATAATTCACTTTTAATACATATTGCAGATTTAACATAATATTATTATAAATGATAATAAATAAAAAATATTACTAAAATTAATAATTATTTATTAAAATATATCAATTCACGTAATTTTTCCTAAATAGGGGATAGGTCGAACATTGTCTATGAAGTAAAGCCCAAACATGAGAAAATGCTCATCCAAGTTCCATTAACAGAGCTCATATTATACTTTGGGCTGGGCCACCATATTTAGCCCAACTAAAATAATTTGGTTTCTGACATAAGCATAAAGTTTAGAAGGATTCGAATCTTTCCCTTTCCACAAGTTCCAACAATAATAGTGGGCCCACAACTTTCCCCTCGCAATAAATGCTCCTCTCGACTCACTCTTACCCAAAAACCCATACACAAACAAACACCCACAGCGCATTTTAGCATCCACACCCCAATCTTTTACTTACTGATAAAATTATTAAATTACACTATGCTAAAATGCTCATCTCTTTTTTCCAGTCATTTTCACTCCATCAGTAATTTTTTTTATAGATATAATACATAAATATATACTATACTTTGACCTCATTTTATATTGATATCCTTTAATTTTAACTATGTATAAATAGATAATTAAATTTATATAAAATTAAAATAAAAAGATACACATATATTACGTGATATTTTATATGATAATTTACATCTTACGTGATCTATTATGTAATATATAACTAATGAGTCTATTTATTTAATTTGCCTGTGCTCACTCTCAAAATTTAAGAATATAAATATAAAATAAGATTAAGTTAAATATGATATTTGTTGTATTATGGTTTTGGATGTGTACATGTACTATGCTAAAATACGCACTTTTCTTTAGTCAATTTCAACTTTTTTTGGCTCAGAGTCATATCAGTAATAACCTATACATACACCATTTTTGTATCTATACATACCTACAGTCATTTTCAGCTCACTGTAAAAATCATCACAAAACTATGGAGTGAGGTTTAATGTGCATTTGTGGAGGAAGAAACTCCCAAGTTTAATCAACTTTTTGGAGATACTTTCTGTCGCTTTCAGTGTGGATGATCCAAGAGTTAGCTTCAATGCGAACTAGCAAAACCTAGTTTTTTCTCTATTCGTAAGTGAGTTTACCGATTACGAAGTCTGAGTTTTTTTTTTTATATGGAAATGTGATGTGGTTGTTTTTGGATGATAATGTGGCTTTGTTTTCTGTTTTTTTGAAGGTTTGAGTGTTGCGTATTTGTTACTTGACGAGATGTTTGGGTTCTCGAAAAGGCGAATGAAACTCGGGAGGTAATGACATACTTATTTATGTCTAGAAACTGCATATAAGTAGCTAATAATGTGTGTTATTGTTGCACACTAGTTCTGTTTACAAGGTGTTGTGCTGGTGTGGTTAGTTTTCTATGAATGATTGTGCTTTATAGTGTTTAGGATTGAGAAGCTGGAACTTATTGGTTATGTCTCCAGAGATTGTGCATATTTCCATCTTAAAAAAGATTTGTTGTATGTATATCTTAGTTTAAGAAACTATCAACATGCTAAATTAGTCAATTTGGTTCCAAGACCTAATCATGTTGTCATTTGACCATTTAACTGAGTTGCTGTTACTGGCAAATTCACTACGGTCTAGAATAAGTATTATTCTTTTCTAGTGGCTGAAGAACTTGGGATTTTCTCCTCAAATAAGCGGTGTTTGGAGATGTTTAACAGAGCTTTACTATTTTTGAGTTTCAATTGGGTTCTTTGTTAAGCATTAGAATTTAACAACTGGATTTTGCCTTCCCTCATTAGATGGAGGTCTCCATGAGACTTTTCTAGGAGGTGTAGCTTTTTCTCCCCTTCAAAAGCTATAAATTGCATTTGTAAGAGGTCAGGTACTGAATGCATTATTGCAATTGACATTGGTGAGCTACAACTTTGATCATTGGCTTGTATTTGACTTATTATTAAAGTTTTATGATCTCTATCAATGGAAAACTTGTGGAAGGCAAAACTGACTTAACTTTAATTACGTTAGGTAAGAGAGCATTACTGAAAGATTTTCCCTTATGTCGGATATGGTTTTGCTTTCCTTGCAATCCTTTCCATGTGTAAGATGCAATTTCACTCAATTAATCATTAAGCCTTAATCCCAAACTAGTTAGGTTTGTATAAGATGAATCCCTGAATCAACTGCACTCCCATTTCAGATCCTCATGTGAAAGCTGCCATTGCGATCGTTAGTAGAGTTTTTGGCATTCCTTATACCGTATATAAACAGTAATATGAAGTCCTTGCTTACCTAAGTTGCTAAAATCCTTCTATTGATATTTGATACTCAAGGATTTTTGATCTCTCACGTGCATTTGTTATTGGACTTCTTAAGGATATGGATTTCCTCACTATAGCTAGGTCTTCTTAACCATATGCTATTTATATCTGTCTGAGCTCATCACTATTTTACTCAGATTGAACTCAGCTCAAGGAACTAGAAGTCCTATGAGGCACCCCAAGCGTTCTAGCAATTCCAGTGTAAGACCTCTATTGCAACTTTTGTGTTGCATACGAGAAGCATAAAGTTTAAGCTCTTTCTGCATCACAGGGTGAAGCTGTTCCTCCCTGTAATAATGATTCTGAAGAAAAGAGCTGCCAATGCTCATCAGGTGCACCTGAGTTTAACGATTGTGCTTCAGGTGGCTCAGAAAATTGGATGCTTCTTTCTATAGCTGGAGAGAAACCTACACCTCGCTTCAATGTAACTGACTACTGTTCAAAGATATCACATGTTATTAAATTTGTGATGCTTTGAAAACTTAACATCTTGCTTTTACTGAGTAGCATGCCGCAGCTGTTGTTGGGAACAAGATGGTGGTTGTCGGTGGAGAAAGTGGTAGCCGTATGTTAGAGGATGTGCAGGTAAACTAGTGATTGTTCCTTAAGTAACATTATCTCATGTTTGATGACTCCTGCCTTAATATATAAACAGAAATATTGATCTTTTTTGCGCTTCAAATGGGATAGTGTTTGATTTCATTGTGGAATGCGAACGATAATTATCACCAATGATTAACATCAAACATTTGATAAGTAAGAAATTATAATATTAAAGGTGATTTGCTGATTTTAGAAGTTAGATTCTAAAGGAAACACATGTACATGGATGAGACACGTGAATAGACAGAAATATGATTTAAATGTCTGTGCCCAACAGTAAGAAGCTTCTTCATCTTGGTTTGTGGAGGGATTTTCGGAACTATGAAACCTTTTATTTTCCTTTTCTTCTGACCTTTTAAGTCACAAGAGAATTTCTGCAGTTGTACTTTTGTTCCTCCAAAGGACCCAATGGTCAATTGCCTAGCATTGGGTATATCTTATAAAGAAAAGACTGTTACATAGAGGGGGACTAGACCTGACCTCAATTGTAGATATATAAGGAGAGGAGCTAACTCTTGTCAGGGCACTTTGTAAAGAAAAATATGCAAAGAGTTAGTGTGAGCTTTAATACCACTTACCAGTTGAGCTATACAATCAGTTTACAAATCTTTCCAAGTGAAGTATCTGATCTAGGTCTAATTATAAAATTAGCTATGCCTTGTTTATCCAACTTCGAGAAGATATGCTGGACTAAAACTATCTCCCCTGTTTGTCATCTCTTTTAAATCTGTTATCAACGCTCCAATCTGCAGTTGTGTTGATTTTGAAAAATGGGAAATGATTAGCTAGTAACTGAGACGAGTTTCAATCATTAGCGTCGGGGAAATTGCTTTGTAGGTGGCATACTTGATACCAGTGGCATGCGTTCATTTTCATTTCAGGTGCTAAATTTTGATAGGTTTTCCTGGACAACAGCTTCATCAAAGCTCTACCTCTCGCCCACCAGTCTTCCTCTAAAGATCCCAGCATGCAAGGGTCATGCTTTGGTAACCTTTACTCTAATTTTCTATTCTACTTTGTTGCTTTACTTTTGGATTTTACTTGTCAAGATACTGTTATGGATTTAGAGATGCACCATGTCATGGTGATTTTTCTCTTTCAAGTAAGAGTTTGCAGATTTTGAGAGCCTGCTAATGGAAACATGCAATGACCTAGCTAACATCCATTTAAAGAAATTTGAAAAGCTTCCTACCTGAAGATGTTAGTTATCTTTGAATCCCACAAAAGGTAGAAAAACTGAATATGTTATAGTTGATATTGGTTAATGTGTCACCGAGATTATCAGAAGAAAGTCTGGATATGTTATTATGCGTGAGTTTTAGGTAGAACAACAACAACAACAACAGCATACCTGGTGTAATTCCATAAGGTGGGGTCTAGAGAGGGTAAAATGTATGCAGCCCTTGCCCTACCCCCGGGAGGTAGAGAGACTGTTTCGAAAAGACTCCTGGCTCAGGTTACGCATATCAAAGAACATAAAGAAAAAAAGAAATAGAACAAGTACTAGAGGAAGCATCCATAACATTCATAAAAATTCTTACAATTCCAAAGAGGTTCAAATCTAAAATTTCCTCCTTAGAAGAGTCTAAGGATATCTACCTCTTTGTTGCAGAATTAATTAGTGTTCTTCAAGCACAAGACAATGTTATTGAGGGTGTTTTTTATGCACAAAACAAATGAAAAAGTTAATTATCCTCCTTGCAAGTACGGCAAAAGGAAAATACACTTGGCTTTTTTTTTTTTTTGTGGAGACCTGATGCAATATGTGAAAATTGCAAACAAATAAGCCATGTTACGAAAGTGTGCAACGTTAAAAACAATCCTCAAGCACAAATAGTAGAAACAGAAATTGAGGAACAATTTTTTAGATTGCTTCGTAGGAGGAGTGTTAAAATTTGTTCAGTTACTGAAGTGATTTTTCTAGCATAATAAGTTGCTTAGTTATAGGGTAAAATTAAATTTTAAAATTCTATTAGGTTGTTGTAGTCTAAGGAAAATTTCCTATGCTTATATTATGAGACTCCTATGCTGAACTAAACTGAGAGACAATTTTTTAGAAAAAAGAACAAAATTGGTTGTAGGGGAAGGGGAATTACAGTGCAGGGAATAGAACCCTTGCCAATAAGATGAACATCCAGGTAGTCAATGTAGTCAACCAACTGAGTTGTACCATCTTCTAAAAAATCAATAAGGCTGCCTGTAGGGCTGGGCATTCGGTAATTCGGTTCAGTTTCGGTTTTTTTCCCGGTTTTCGGTTCTTATAATAAGTGTACCTAACACCGAACCGAAATAATTAGGTTCCGTTTTTTTTTATTTCGGTTCAGTTTTTCTTGAAAACAAAAAATAATCACAATATTAAGGTACCTGCTGGAGCTGGTCGCCACCTCAGCGGTCGGTTGCATCGGCTGCTTCTGGTCGCGGTGGTCGGCGATGGGAGACGGAGGAGTAAGGAGTTTGAACTTTGAAAAGTTTGTGCAGTGTGTGGCGATGAAAAAATAAAAATTGAAAACTGAAAATTTGATTAGTGTGCGGCGATAAAGTGAAAACTTAAAAAATTTGTTGTGGAGCCTAAGTTGGCTGGGAAACCACTTTTTGAAAAAAAATAATTGTTACAATTGGAAGATGTGGAGGGTGTGTAAATTGTTGACTTTCTATTTAAGGAAAGAAATTATTTTTTCTGGAACGGATTAAAATAGCTAGAAGAGCAAACAAAATGGAAAGAAGGGACTGTACTGGATGTTTGGAGAACATCTACATGAATATTACCTGTACATTCTAACTCCCAATCCCAAGGATATTTGTTACCAATACTTGATTTCAGATGAAGAAGAGAAATAAATGTTTTTGTACAAGTCTACTACATGTGGTACTTCTATGGTAGCAATGCAATCCAATTTATTAATCTGATTAGTGTATCCTTTTGTGGTGCAAGTGTGTCGTGTTGGAGTACTATTCATCAGAAAATTCATCTGTTATTTCCCAGGTTCAATGGGGGAAAAAGATTCTTATGGTTGGAGGGAAAACAGACCCTTCAAGTGACAAAGTCTCAGGTTAACTTTCTGCTAATTTTACAGTGTTTCTATCTAGTCCAACTGTGCTTTCCACTATATACTTCTTCCTGAATTGTCTGTTGCAGTCTGGGCGTTTGACACTGAAACTGAATGCTGGTCACTTCTGGAAGCAAAGGGAGACGTTCCGGTAAAAGCTTCTAGTCTCCTCCTGTGCAATCTGATTGTGCATACCCTTTTCTGCCTTTGGTATTCACTAAATAGAAGTGATCGCTCAGTTTAACACAATATAAAGTAGACTCGAGTGTATCTATTATCGAAAAAGTAAAAGTTAATATCTTGTTTTCTGCACCAAGTCTCACTAAGTCTGGTGAAGTAAACTTCTATAAACTTTCTTCTTTTGCATGAGGTATTATCTTATTCTTTTTTGATAAAAGGGAGACGGAAGAAAAGTATTAAAGGCTTAACTTCAGCATGATGTCTGATACCTGCGGTGCTATTCGTCAATTTTTTTGCTTTCTTTTTAACTCGCCAATTTAATCAACAGGTTGCGCGTAGTGGTCATACTGTCCTTAGAGCAAGCTCAGTTTTGATTTTATTTGGGGGTGAAGACGTAAAGAGGAGGAAGCTAAACGATCTGCATATGTTTGATCTTAAATCCTTGACATGGCTGCCACTTCATTGCACGTAAGTTGCTATAGGATATATATCATTTATAGTATTTTTGACCAAAATAAGCTATTTTTAAAAGCAATTTACCTAACTAATACGTTTTTTAAGTTTTTACAAAAGTAGTATAAACGTACTTCATTAGTAACGTTTTAGATTATTTTTATTTTTAAAATTCAACGGACAAAACTGACGGAGCTGATGACGTTAAATTAATAATCGTTACTGTGAATAACGTTTTAGGTGTAAAATGTTACTCGCAATAATGTTTATTGAAGAATTCAATGACGTCCAATCCTACAAATTCAGAATCAAATCCTCTAAATTTAAAACGTTACTATGAGCAACTTTTCTTAAGAATCCATTTACGGGCCTTCGTCTCCTGCAAATTTAGAATCGAATCCTGCAAAATTAGCTATAAAACGTTACTCATAGCAATGTGAGTAGCGTTTTATCTTAAAAACGTGACGGTCAGTGTTAAAGTCATATTTCTCTATTTTTCAAACTGACCACATGTGATTATAAAATAAATGTTGTTGTAAAGAATGTTTTGCATATTCATCCTTGATAAAAAATAAGATATAGAAAGATATTTTTTAAAAAAATAATATTAATAAATTAGAAAAATAATTTCAAAGCTATAGTATTTGACTTATTTAATTCATACTTGATGAAGTTTTGTGAATATTATATTAACAATGGGCCACACAAGTAAAAGTTTTGTTGAATATTGTTGGATTATGCAAAACATTCCTTACAACAACATTTATTTTATAATCACATGTGGTCAATTTGAAAAATGGAGGAATGTGACTTTAACATAGTTTTGTACCTGACAATCACGTTTTTAAGAGTCTAAATTTGCAGGATCCAATTCTAAATTTGCAAGTGTCAAAGGCTCGTGATTGGATTCTTAAGTGAGTAACGATTTAGGTATAAAACGTTACTATGAGTAACGTTTTAAATTTGCAGGATTGGACGTGATTGGATTCTCAATAAACGTTATTGCGAGTAACGTTTTACACCTAAAACTGTCAGTTTTGCTGAATGCCTCTCAAAGTGAGAGTCTTTCCATTATATAGAGAGAATAAATATTACAAATCCCTAAAGATCCGTTATTCCTATCCCTAAAGATCAGCTATTCTATCTCTACAAATCTGCTACTCAATCCCTCCAAATCCACAAAAAAATATCACAATATTTATTCCTTTGATTCTACAACAAATCTATATGATCATGCTAATTTATATCACTATCTAATTACATTAATATATACAATTATTTAGATTCCATCATGCTAACATCCCCCCTCAAATTGATGCCGGTGGATCAAGAAGCATCAATTTGCCTATTAGAAATTGATGGCGTTGTCGTGCCATAGATTTTGTAAACGCATCAGCTATTTGAAGATCACTGGACACATGTGGAAGAGTAATGACTCCTTTATCTACAACTTCTTGTATATAATAACAATTTACTTCGATGTGTTTGGTCCTCTAATGAATAACTGGATTAGGAGCAATTTGAATAGCACTTGTATTATCAGTATGGAGAGGAGTAGGAGGAGATTGAGGAAATCCAATCTCAGCAAGTAATCCACGAAGCCATACAACCTCGGAGCAAGCAGTAGACATGGATCGATATTCAACCTCTGTTGAAGATGTTGACACACGATCTTGCTTTTTACTCTTCCACGATATCAATGACTCTCCAAGAAACATGCACCAACCAGTGACTGAACAACGAGTATCAGGACATCCCGCCCAGTTAGAATCACTAAAAGCATTAAGACGAATAGGAGAACCACTTGGAAAGAACAATCCACGAGTAGATGTTCCTAGAAGATACCGAATGATGCGACGAACATCCACCAAGTGGAGATGACAGGGAGCTTGCATAAATTGTCTAACTTGTTGCACTGTAAAAGAGATATCAGGCCGAGTAATAGTAAGGTAATTTAGACTCCCAACTAATTGTCGAAACATAGTTGGATCAGGAGGAAGATCGCCTTCCTCACAATGATACTTCACATTCAATTCCAATGGAGTATCTACGGAGGAGGAATCTAGAAGACCAGCCAAAAAAAATCAGATCCTGATAATATTTGTGTTGTTTAGAAACACACCTGAAACAACATATGAACTTCCAAACCCAAAAAATATGTAAGAGTACCAAGATCTTTCATATGAAAAGAATCTTTAAGCTGCTGTTGGAGGCTAGTGATTAGTGAAGAATCAGTTCCTGTGATGATAATGTCATTTACATACACCAAAAGAAGAACACAACCTATAGATGTTTTGCGAAGAAACAAAGACGAGTCATATTTGCTCTGCTCAAAAGAAAATTGTAGCAAAGTAGACCATAACTTATCAAACCAAGCTCTTGGAGCTTGTTTTAATCCATACAAAGACCGCTTCAACTTGCATACATCTGATGTAGGTGATGAGAACAAACCAGGTGGAGGTTTCATATAAATCTCTTCTTTGAGATCACCATGGAGAAAAACATTTTTGACATCCATTTGATGAAGAGACCAGTTTTGTGAAGAAGCAATGGCAATAATAGTTCGCACCGTAGTCATTTTTGCTACTGGTGCAAAAGTCTCCTCATAGTCCACCCCATACTCTTGTTTGTTACCAAGAACAACCAATCGAGCTTTGTACTGATCAAGAGTTCCATCAGAAAGTTTAATTGAATAAACCCATTTACATCCAATATGACGGACATTTGAAGGACATGAAACAATGTCCCATGTATCATTTTCTTTAAGAGCCAAAGTTCCTCCTCCATTGCTTTTTGCCAATATTCAAGCTTGGAGGCTTGTGAGTAACCTGTTGGAATAGAGATGATGGATAAAATAGAAGAAAAACCATACCGTTTAGGAGTTTGAGACACTCTAGTAGATCGCCGAGGAGGCTCAAGAGGAGCAGGCCTTGAAAAAATCTCAGATTCTGGTTGTGGAGCAGTCTTAGGTGGCGGATCTGTTTCAGGATGGGGTAAAGTTGGCCGACGTCGTTCATACACAAATCCTGGTTTGAACCGCTTAGAAGACAATGACAAATCCTCAAAAGTAGGAAGAAGAGGAGAAACAAAAAATGACTCAATATAAGTAGGAAAGAAATACTGATTCTCAAAATAACATTCCCCGAAACACGAAATTTGTTAATTCTTGGATCATAACAAATAAATCCTTTCCGCGCAGTACTATAGCCCATAAAAACACATTTAGTAGACTGAACAGAGAGTTTATTGCGTTGAGAAGGAGACAGGTGCACAAAACAAACACAACCAAATGTATGAAAACTATAATAGCTAGGATGCTTGTGAAAAAGACGATAATATGGAGACTCAAGGTTTAACACTTTAGATGGAAGTCTATTAATCAAATAGACAGCAGTAGACACAGCTTCAACCCAAAATTTAGATGGAATAGAGGACTCGATCAATAAAGTACGAGTGACATCCAAAAGATGACGGTTTTTACGCTTAGCAACCCCATTTTGTTGTGGCGTGTATGGGCAAGAGCGTTGTGATACAATTCCTTTCTCAAGCAACAAATTATTGAATTCATGAGACATGTATTCTCCACCAGAATCAGATCTTAATATTTTGATGCATGTGGAAAATTCAGTCTCAACGTAAGCCAAAAATTTCTTGAATATGGAAAACACTTCAGATTTAGATCGAAGAAAATACACCCATGTAAACCGACTATGATCATCTATAAATGTCATAAAATACTTGAAATGAGCATGAGAAATTACTGGTGAAATTCCCCAAACATCACTATGAGTGACATCAAAACACTTTGCAGCACGACTACCAAAATTAGGAAAAGGAAGAGTTTTACTTTTGCCTAATTTACAAGTAGAACAATCAAAAGAAGCAACTGAAAATTGATTTTTATTTCCCAATAAACCAGAATTGGACAAATGAGACAACTCAATTGAATTTGGATGTCCTAGACGTTTATGCCAAACCTCATTCTTAGTAGTGGTGGAAGCAAAAGCCAGAACAGGAGGAATAGAAAAGTGTATAGGAAACAATCTTCCAACTTTAGGCCCCTTCGGATTATCGTCCCCGACACTTGATCCTGCATAAGGCAACCATTACGAGAAAAGTTCACATTACAATTGTTATCTACCAATTGACCAACCAAAATAAGACTAGTGGAGAGCATTGGTGATGCTAAAACATTCTTGAAAGTTTCAGTAATATCCCCAACCTTGGTAATGGGTAAATTACTACCATTGACAACCTGAATTTGTGTTGCACCATTATACTCACAAATGTCTTTGAGTATATCAGTTGAGTTGGTCATATGATTGGAAGCGCCAGAATCAACAAGCCAAAATTTAGATATTACCTCATTACCTTGTAGTCCCAAAGTTGAAAATGCTGACAAGATCATTTGTTGTACCATTTGAGAAGTAATAACTTGTCCTACCGAAGATGAGCTATCTGTAGTGGCATCATTTATCCCAACTTGGAAAGCCTTTACCCTACGATTTTGAGGACGTGTGGGACACTCTTTGATAATGTATCCTTGTTGTTTACAATAATTACAGAACTTCTTGCCACAATTGCGAGCAATATGACCATATTTCTTGCAATTGTAGCATTGAGTTCTATCCATATCCACGCCCTTTCCTTTCCCTTGAGCTGCAAATGCAACAGTGACAACATTTCTTTGATGAAAAGCATTTTGTGTGACGAGACGCTACTCCTCACGAAGTAATTCCCTAAAACAGACATCCAACGAGGGAGATGGATCACAGCTCATCAAGTTGGAGTGAACACTTTCAAAGTCAGATCGTAATTTCATCAAAAATTGATCTCGCTTGCTTTATTCATGAACTCCTTGAATGATGGAGAGAGATTCAGAAGGTATTTTAGCATAAACGTTATCGGTAAATTCAGCCATAAGTTCTGAAATCCAGAGAAATAATCTTGAATAGAGAGACCTCCTTGTGAATACATAGCAATTTCATGCTCTAACTGAAAGCGCCTTGCGCTATGGTCCTGGTTGTATACGTTTCGTAAATAATCTCACATGGTCTTTGCTGTCTTGTATGGCCTGAGATTAAGAACAATAAGAGGGTCAATTGACCCTAAAATCCATGTCATCCCCTGAGCATCTTTAACCTTCCATTGACCGAGCTTTTTAGGATCGATAGGAGTAGGATCGCTTCCATCTATATGTCCCCATAATTCTTTTTCGGTGACAAATAGTTGGAATTGAAATCCCCAGGCGGAGTAATTTTTTCCCGTGAAACGAAAATGGAAGGACTCAAACTGATATGACGACATGTTCTTGACAAGCTAAGGAAGATAGAAATGCAATGATGCAAAATAACCAGAATGACCAAGACTAAGATTCCAAGATGCCTTGACTTCCAAGATACTTAGGACTAACTGTTGACTAACTGTAGGAAGAACCAAAACTTCCAAAAAAAAATTTGGAAGGAACCACAGATGAGATGGATCACAGCTTATCAAGTTGGAGCGAACACTTTCAAAGTCAGATCGTAATTTCATCAAAAATTGATCTCGCTTGCTTTGTTCATGAACTCGTTGAACGATGGAGAGAGATTCAGAAGGTATTTTAGCATAAACGATATCGGTAAATTCAGCCCATAAGTTCTGAAATCCAGAGAAATAATCTTGAATAGAGAGACCTCCTTGTGAATACATAGCAATTTCATGCTCTAACTGAAAGCGCCTTGCGCTATGGTCCTGGTTGTATACCTTTCGTAAATAATCCCACATGGTCTTTGCTGTCTTGTATGGCCTGAGATTAAGAACAATAAGAGGGTCAATTGACCCTAAAATCCATGTCATGCCCCGAGCATCTTTAACCTTCCATTGACCGAGCTTTTTAGGATCGGTAGGAGTAGGATCGCTTCCATCTATATGTCCCCATAATGCTTTTCCGGTGACAAATAGTTGGTATTGAAATTCCCAGGCGGAGTAATTTTTTCCCGTGAAACAAAAATGGAAGGACTCAAACTGATATGATAACATGTTCTTGACAAGCTAAGGAAGATAGAAATGCAATGATGCAAAATAACCAGAATGAGCAAGACTAAGATTCCAAGATGCCTTAACTTCCAAGATACTTAGGACTAACTGTTGACTAACACTAAGCAGAATCAAAACTTTCAAAAAAAATTCTGGAAGGAACCACATATGAAAGACACTAAGAGTCAAAACACTGAAAAAGGCTCTGATACCATGTCAGTTTTGCTGAATGCCTCTCAAAGTGAGAGTCTTTCCATTATATATAGAGAATAAATATTACAAATTCCTAAAGATCCGTCATTCCTATCCCTAAAGATCAGCTATTCTATCTCTACAAATCTGCTTTTCAATCCCTCCAAATCCGCTATTCTATTACAATATTTATTCCTTTGATTCTACAACAAATCTATTTGATCATGCTAATTTGTATCACTATCTAATTACATTAATATATACACTTATTTAGATTTCCATCATGCTAACAAAAACGTTACTCACAGTAACGTGTATTTATTTAACGTCGTCAACTCCGTCAGTTTTTGTCCGTTGAATTTTAAAAAGAAAAATAACCTAAAACGTTATATTTAGTACGTTTATACTACTTTTGTAAAAAATTTAAAAAACGTATTAGTTAGTGAATTGGTTTTAAAAATAGCTTATTTTGGTAAAAAATTCTCATTTATATGATTTCTAATGTTCCTGCTCCTTGGGCCATTAACTTTACCCGATGGTGGCATTATCAGGCTTGTTTCTTGATTAGTAGCACATGCATGCAGGGGAACAGGTCCTTCACCAAGATCAAACCATGTTTCTGCCCTCTATGATGATAAATTACTCTTGATTTTTGGTGGATCGTCAAAGTCCAGGACTTTAAATGACTTGTACACGCTTGACTTCGAGACGGTTTGTGGAATAAACTCTTAAGCTCTCCTTTCCCCGATTGAATGCAAATTTCTTCTATATGCAACATTCTAATGCCAGATGTCTGTTCATGTTCACCTCAGATGGCATGGTCAAGAATTAAAATACGTGGATTCCATCCTTCACCTAGAGCTGGTTGTTGCGGAGTGCTTTGTGGAACTAAATGGTATATTGCTGGGGGTGGTAGCAGGAAAAGAAGTATGTCTAAATAGCTATTAACTGCAGACTTCTACTTCATCATCATTGATACACAACTCAACAAAGAAATGCATTTAATAGGAACTCATTTGCAACTAAGCTTTCTGATTTTTGAATTTATTGTTCTCCTTCTTCCCTTTCTTAGTACGTAACCATGCTTTTTTCCTTCAGGACATGCTGAGACTTTAATATTTGATGTTCTAAAACTTGAATGGTCTGTTGCTGTTGCTTCACCAGCTTCTTCTATCACAACCAACAAGGTTCAGTTCAGCTTTTCTTTTCACTTTCTCACAATTATGATACATGCTTCTGCCTTTTGACATTATGTCAATCAACTTATGTGTCAGTCAACTCACAGTATATACTCTTGTGGTGCTATCTTTGAATTTTACGGTCAACTCAAATTTTTTATTCTCCAGTATCTGATATGGTCCAGACCTAGCAAAGATTTGCCATGCGTTGTTTTGCATGTGAAAGTATGACTATTATAATTTATGTTAAATATTACTCCACTATTTCAATTTGTTTGTCCTACTTTCCTTTTTAGTTCGTATCAAAAAGAATACCTCCCCCCCCCCCCCCCCCTTCCCCTTTTTTTTTTCTTTTATATTGAAATTGGTAATGTTGTATTCCTCGGCATTAAGGATATGCTGGAGACCTTCAAAAAGAACCAAAAAGAGAATGTAGGAAGCTACTTACAGAGATCCCAACAAATCCACTAGTTCTAATTCATCTATTCTATCTTTTTACACCAATAATTAAAAGATACAATACAATTCCATTCAACTTTATGAATGGATTTAGACCTATCTCGGAAATAGTCTCTCTACCTCCATGAGGTAGTGGTAAGGTCTGCGTACATTCTACCTCATACCCCACTTGTGGGATTTCATTGGGTATGTTGTTGTGTTTGGACTTGCCCCAAAGCTTTGGTCTAGTTGTAAAAGCGAATGCATGATGTGTGGGTTATAGGTGCATATCATGTGTTTCAACCACACTGTAGAGAAAAGCTGGTATTTAAGTGGAGAAGAATGGGGGACATTATCCACCGAGTTTCAAACCGTGTGTGGCCGGCCATTGGGGATTTTGGTAATCAAAAAGAAGTATTGAACATAGGGTTAGTGTTTGAAAAAGATAGTTGAATATTTTTGTTTTTTGTTAAATTATTTTATGGCAAAACTTGACAGTTAGCTTTCAAAAGTAAAATAAATATTTTAATCTAAGCATCAATTTTCTTGTTTATGAAAAACTTCTCTAAAGCAAAAGGGTTGTTAAGGACTTAGTCGTGTGGTCTATTATAATGTGCACCTATGAAAACTTCTCTAAAGCAAAAGGGTTGTTAAGGACTTAGTCGTGTGGTCTATTATAAAGTGTACCTAGGATCTGATGTTTGAACCTGTACTTTAACAAATTTACATGCTCTTGCTCTAGATTGCATCACATAAAGGTGACAATTTAGTGGATCATGTAAGTATATTTCAACATTTTAATGAATACCAGGGATTCAGCCTCGTCCTTGTGCAGCATAAGGAAAGGGATTTTCTTGTGGGTTTTGGTGGTTTCAAGAAAGATCCGTCAAACGAGGTATAACATGAAATCCCGAACTTTTGCTGTATAATCATCTATTAGCTAGCGCTGAGATATTATTTTCTTAAAGTCAAATTCTCATGTACAAAGTATTTGCTTTGCCTCATTTCATCTTTCTTTTACAGGTTGAGGTACTTATTATGGAAAAAAATGAATTGTCAATGGGTCGCAGATCAAGCTTAAGTAAAGCTGCTGGGAACTTGCTATCTGGGAATCGTTTGACATCCACTGGGCCTGCTTCTCAGCCAGTTAATGGTACTACTACCTCTCATGTGGATTCCATAGCAAGACAGAATCTAGCCTCTGCGGTTGAGCATCATGGCTCTGGTAGAAAATCATTGTCAGAGTCTTTACTCATTGATCCTAGTTCTGTGTCTGGAAATGTCTCACTTCGCAAGCAATTTTCCAATGATGAAGATGCCAGTGCAAAGATGACTAAGACTTCAGGAGGTGAAAGTCCTTCTCAGGTAAACTATAGCAACTATTCTAGTATTTCACTCTTCACAATCTCAGGTCCCTGAGTAGATGGATGAGTACATATGACCTATCAAACGAAGTTTTGGATTTGCATTTTCGATGGAGGAGGCCATGAAATAGGATAGTGGTTAAGATTAAGATAATATGTTGGTTGAATTTGATAGGAAAAGAATTTGGAATAGGATCAATAGGTTAGGGGTTCGAGCCGTGGAATTAGCGACTGATGCTTGCTTGTGTTAAGGTACGCTGCCTACATTACAATTTACACCCCCTTGAAGTTTGCCTTCCCTGGACCATGCGTGAACACGTGATTCGAGCACCGGGCTGCGCTTTGATTAATTTGGTTTGAAGTTCTTGAAGATCCTAGTTCTTTCTTGATGGCTATAGGTTATCTGTTCAACATTGTAATTTCATGTGTTAGGTGTGTTTTATCCAGGAGGTTTTTATAGCTTGTTTTTTTCTATTTAATTGTTGCTGTTAGTGATTTCTTTATATACTGGGCTCGAAGATACAACAATTAGATTGATTTTAATTTACAATCAAGTGATCGTATGTTCTGAAGTTTATTTCGTTTTTCTAGTCAAACTGATGTTTCATTCATCTTCATTCTAAGGAACAAGGAGCAAAACAATTAGAAATAGGACTCAAAACAAGCAGCAATGGAGGTAAAATTATGTCTGAGGAGATGTCTACTATCTCTGAATCTGGACATTTGCCTACTCATTACAGACAAGCAAGTGCAAACTTTTTTCAAGACACTGATGATTTTGTCTTCCAAGAAGGTGATTATAAAGCTGGATTGCCAGCTTCATCAGGTGCTTGTCAGCAGTATGAAGCAAAACTTTCTTCCCTAATGAGAAAGAATGGAATTCTAGAAGGACAGCTGGCAGCTGCATTGGCTGGCCGTGAAGCTGCAGTGAAGAGTAAACAGGACATGGAGAAAAAGATGTCTGATGCTGTTAAGGAGATGGAGTTGCTTAAAGAAAAGCTAGCTAGTGTCGAAATGGCCCAGGAAGAGGCTAACAGTTTATCCAACATTGTCCACTCTGATAATGTCAGGCTTGAGCATGACGTGGCTTTCCTCAAGGCAGTTATGGATGATACACAGAAGGTAAAGAGAGGTTTTATTGTTTTATCTGTTCCTAAAATGTCCGAGCCAACTTTCCAGCTCACTCTTATTAAGTTTATGTCTACGATACCCAATGCAGGAACTGCATACAACAAGAGGAGTCCTTGCTGGAGAAAGAGCAAGAGCTTTCCAGTTGCAGGTATGATCACAATCATAAGAATGATAAAGGAAATCATAAGCAACATATTATTTCACATTATTCATCTTTTAGTTCTTATTCTGGGGTTGGGATGGGATGCTCGGGTAAGGGAAAAACCGAATGGGGAAGATCAACAGATGCTTAGGATATAGCTGCTCTATTTATGATTTACCACTCAAAAGTTATACCATTATCGAAATATATAATTGCTTAATGCACATTTTGGCCACATGACCATCTTAGATAGAAATTTATTAGCTCTCTTTTGATTGTGTAACTTGCACGAATACATTATAAGCAGATAATGGAGATGTTCAATTGTTTTTATGGTTCTTCATATTGCTCCAAGAGGTTGTTTTTCAGACCTTGACATTGTACTTATTCAGGGAATATCGTTTGGTTTTGCAGGTTGAAGTTTTCCATTTAAAACAAAGATTGCAATCACTGGAGAATCGATCTCCAACACCTCGGAAACCTTTCCACGTTTAGAATATATAGTATGACACTTTGTATATTAGTTGCGACCAGATTAGGTACATATATGTTAGACTTGAATTGTCATTGAC
Source organism: Solanum sitiens (assembly GCA_016801875.1). Classification (NCBI taxonomy): domain Eukaryota; kingdom Viridiplantae; phylum Streptophyta; class Magnoliopsida; order Solanales; family Solanaceae; genus Solanum; species Solanum sitiens. The sequence goes on along the minus strand of JABWTJ010000412.1, from coordinate 370,460 downwards.
TTTTTTTTAGGAAGAATCAAACAACTATCCAGATTGCTTAAGCCTGCAAAGTAGTTCACCTGGCAAAGTTCAAATTTTGTTAGAATATGAACTACAATGTTGTACATTAGCTGCAATTTCTATTGTATTGTACTAATATATTCCATATCAAGTCTACGAACAAATGTTTGCAGAAAAATTGTGAACCTAAAGAGTCGGTCAATACTATTCCAGTACTTGTGGGGTTAAGCCATTTGCTTAATCCCATAGTTCAACAGAAGTACCATTTTTGAATAGATACATGTAAAACAACAACAAAATTCTAAGTTAGATTTTGAATTCACAACTTAAAATGGGAAAACATACTAATATCCCCCGGGGTACTATATAATTTAGAGCAAATAGATCCTTCATTTTTAAATGGTGACATAATTATACTTTAGTCGTGACACAAATGGTTCAAGCATACCTCTTTCAATTTCAACTTGTGAACTGAAAAATGATTTAAAATTTATTTTTTAAAATTATTAAATTTAAGTAGAAGTCATGTAGTAGGGATATATTTGATTCTTCTTGCAATGTTTTGGAATATGTTTAATGCTTTTCACACATGAATTATTTCCCTTCTTTAATTGAATGATTAATTTAAATTTATTTCTTTGGTGATCAAATTTCTTTCACTTGTTTTCTTAAATCTATCATAGATATCCCAAAATAAAAATCCCGACACATACAAAAAATAAATTACAATTTGGCCACAAAGGATTATTGGGAATAATGATGAATTTTAGGATTTTGCAAAGAACATTTTGAAGGGAAAAGGAGCAAATATAGTCCTCAACAGTTGTGTAGATGAGCATGTGTCTTTACTCAAAAAAGAAGATTCGAGTAGAAATATGGTCACCAGTGAAGAGGGCTAGTTTTTGGTAAAACCCATTGTCATTTTGAGGTCTGGGCACTCCGTTGTGATGAAATAGAAAAGCACTGCATCTACGTTTTACACAAACAGATGATGTTTCTATATCAACTCGCAATCACAAATAAGTTGATATCAGCTACTATATAAAACTGCCTGATTCAACTCATATCATCATATAATAAAACTATCTTTCGTTTAACGTTACAACCTTCCTCATTTATTTGAGGATGGGAGCGAATATGCTTTCCAAATCCCATGTAAGCTGAGTTTTATGTCAATAAATTTGTTCAAAATTTTTGGTACAGGGGATAAATTTACATTGACAGGAAAATAGACTACAATAAATTACAACATGTGGGCAGCCATATTATACTCTGAAAGGAACAGGGGCCTATCTGATGGCAAAGAATTTCCAGAGTAAAGCACGAGGCAGCCGCAACAAGCACCTTATTTGTAAGGCTACAAAGAAGCTACTCCTGGTGAAGACGATTTCTGCTGCTTTTATATCAGATGTCTGCCTACTGAATCAAATTCTCATATAAGTGCATGCAGCAGAACAGGAGAAGGTCTTATGATGTGTTTTTTCCATTCCACATCATAAGAGCTCGGCTTCTTCCTGGTCTGCATCAGCATCCTCCACATCATTCTCCTCGTCTTCTTCTGGAGCATCAGGGTCTACTCCCTGCCAAAAATGGATAGGTTTATTTAAGGAAACAGTGGGAACAAAAAAAAACTGTCTACTGAAGTGCTCCTGTAAGTTCATTCAAGTTACGAAACACAATGTATGCATGAGAACAGGAGCAAAGCAATGTAAACCAGAGGTACAGCCAAGTGAATTTGGTGTCCCACAGTCGATTTTCCAATGTATACATGAATAGAGAAGTTCAAGAACAACTAGCTACATTATTTAGCAGAGAAACTATGTTGCATGATTAGATTTTAAACAAGCATATTTAGAGATTGCTTTCACGTTGAACAGGAAACAAAACCTTGAGTTGCTTCTCCAGGCGATCCAATCCTTTCTTTGCAGCTTCATTTTGAGGATTTATCCTGATAGGCAGAGCATTGGTGTAAGTATCAAGAATTATGCTATTTTCATGCAAACTGCTCCATTTTTTTTTACTTTATATTAAAGCATAACAGATTAGATAAAGGGCTGATTTTGTGAGATTGATTATCCGACACTTTTAATTCCTTGAGATTGGGCAGGAACAGATTGCAATAGCATTCAAAGAGAAGGTACAACCTCAGTGCTGCCTGATAGTGCGACAAGGCATCTTGCAGCATACTTGTAGCAGCAAACACTTGGGCAAGCTTAACATGTAACGAGTCATCAGCCCAATCCTTGAGATATCGCTCAAGGAGAGAAACAGCATCTCCATTTCGACCTTCAATGACATGCAATTCTGCCAAGGCTAGCGCTGCTCCAAGATAACCAGGTTCCAGCCTTAGTGCAGATTCATAGAACTTCTTCGCCTGTAAAAGGAGTTGGTACTTGAATTCAAGAAAAAGAAACAAATAAAGTGCTACTCAGAAGTACAGCTATAATGTTAAGTTGTTATAAAATTTATAAGGTAACGTTTTATTAATGTTGTGGGAAAAAGTCACGTATATAAGATGCACGCCAAAAAGTAGAGAACCTACATAAAGATGTGGTTATCTACAAAGCCACCCAATTATCTATACATATATGAACCTTTCAGATCTTCAGAAATATGTAAATTAGAAGATAGCTGAAAGAATTTTTTTGCTTCAGCACAACCATAAGAGGTACTCAACCACTTCATTGACCACTAGACCACACCGTTAAGTGCTGGTTCTTTTTTTTTTTTTGCTTCTTATTTTCTTTCTTCCTAATTGTTAAACTCTTTTGTCCCTGATTCTATTTCTGAAGGGTGATTATTCTTTTCCTATTTTTCTTCGAGTTACTATCTATCCTTTTTGGATAAGAAGAACTATAAATCTCCATTTCAATGGAGTTTCAATCCCATCATTAGTATAGTGATTTTGATTTTCAAATTTGAATCTCATGATAATTTGATTTTGGGTATGGTTAGTCTTACAGTTTATTAAAAGATAAAATAAAATAAGATAGTGATGGCTTCATTGGAGATTGATCGGTGGTGGAGAGCAAGAGGGAAGGAGCCTCCGCCGTGGAGCAAAATTAAGGGTATGAAATTGGGGAAGAAGAATAAATAGGAGAGAGAGAAAGTTGAAAAAGAAAAAGAAATAAAGTTCAAAAACATATAGTTCAAATTGAGAGTGTCCTGTGGGATTTTTACATTGGTTTGGTGCTGTATATATACTCCTTCATGTGCCGATGTTTCGTGACAACACAGCTGTTGTGGAAATGTATCAAAAGGGTGTATTTTATTGTGAATTTAAATGATTCTGTGGGGTAATAGGACCCTCGCCAACTTTAGGTTACTTCAAAAGAATTTGTCCAAGTTAAGGGGGAAATTTATGTAAATTCACTAGATTAAACAATAAAAAGAGACTTGAAAAATATTTTTTATCCACCAATCAATTACTAGGAAATACTTTTTAACATATATATTTTATTCATCAATCAAACGCCGGAAAAGAAGCACCGAGAATGCTTTCTAGAAAATACTATTCGTGAAAAACATTTTCCTTCATACCAAACACATCACAAGTCTTACAAAACTGGATTTCTTTACAAGTAAAAGTGAAAAATGTCAAATGAAAATTATATATAGTTGACACAAAAAGAAAAAAATTAAGTAATCATTATATTAAAAAACGGAAAATGGTCAAAAATGCTATATATGATTTCTTGTTCTTCGGTTTCTGTAGCTATGGTTTCATGTAGTTCAATAATAGTAATATTTTGTTGTAGCATTGTTCTGCTACTATCTATTGTTTTTGTTAATATCTATTGCCTCTTTTACTTCCACCACGTCGTTTTTCTAGATTGCCCTTTTCTTCAGACGAGGGTCTATTGGAAAGAACCTCTCTACTTCACCTCTGAGGTAGAGGTTTGGTCTGCTACAGTCGTACACTCTACCCTTCTCAAACCCCACTTTGTGAGATTACACTGGGTATGTTATTGTTGGTCAAAATTGCCCTTACACTGTGAAATTGAGTAAAACTGTCCTTAACAATTTGGTCCAAAATATCTCTATTGTAACTTAATTGGGTCAAAAATGTCTTTTTCCTAATTAACATATTGTTACTTTAGAAAAACATTCTTTTCCTAATAAAGATATTAGTTGTAAAGAATATTTTTCTTTATTTAAAATCCCTTTAACTAATAAAAAGTAGGAATTAGTTTCCTTTTCCATCTTAATCTAGTTAAATAAATTAAAATAGAATAACCTTATGTATTTTTTAAACTATTAACGTGTATGTGTGTGTGTGTGTATACATATATATATAGTTAAAAAAGTGTATGACATTATTATATTTTAATTAATAAAACGACATTAAGAAAAAGAAAAGATTTCTCACTTTTTATTAGTTAAATATTTTAAAAGGAAAAAAACAAGAAGACAGTTCTTTAAAAAAGAAAATATTATGAAAAGAATGTTTAAAAAGAAAAGCAACAATATGTTTATCAATAAAAGGACCATTTGACACAATAAAGTAACAATTTTGCATAGTTTAGGGCATTCTTTTACCCTTTTGCAGATTAAAAATGTGTTGTAAAATCATCATTTTCCTTATTATGTATAATAGATTTACCTATTTCAACTTTTAGTTTTCTATAAGGTGAAAAACAAAACGAGGTCATTGGTAAAGAGGACTAAAGTGTCCCAAAAGATGTGACACACGATTATTGTTTGCATAGCTAAACTATTCTTTTACTTTCAGATTGACATTCTGAAAGATTTTGATAAATTATTAATTTTTCAATGTTTGACCTATACTGCATTTCATAGTTTCTAACTAAGCACAAAAGTAACTGATTATGGGCAAAGGAAGTAATTCTTAACAATTGCGAATACTATACAAGTAACTTTAGAGCACTACCCAGACATTTCCATAATCAAACATTTTTTTTTACTGAATTTACAAGAAATAATATATTTTTTCATTCTCCATTACAGCCAAGTGCAAGCAGCTGTGTGTAAACTAGTTAAGGTCAATAGTTCAAGCGCACTAGAAAATGTGTGTTTCCAGCTCTCACGTTAACAATCATGCCAAATCATATTAAGGATTCAATTTGAAATAGGTCTAAATACATCTTTATGATATTGTAACCAATAATATGTGAATGGGAACCCTAGTGGTGTTACCTCTTTTAGTTTGAAATCTTACTAAACCTTTTTTATCCTCTTACACAGTGCTAATAAGAAATACCAAATATCAAAAGATACAGAAGAAGGAAAGTCAATTATACCTTTTCCCTCCCACTAGTGTTGCTAGCATGTACGTCACCCACCAATTTTAGAGCTTTTGCTGACTGTGGCATGGCCTTCATCGCCTCCCTTGCAGCATGTAGTGCCTCCTTAATCTTTGAAATCGCTAAATAAGAGCGTACTAAACCTAGAATTGTATTTGCAAGAAACTCAATTCAGAAAAGGAATGGAGCTACACAATGGCATCATTCAAAGAAGCAGAATGCTGGCAATCCAAACAATGAAACTTCACCCTTCTTGAAAACAAACCTTGATAAGAACGAAGATCAGGTCTCAATTCTTGAGCTCCTCTGAAGGCAACCACAGCAGCTTCAGGTCGATTCATTGACAAGTATAAATTTCCCTAGATGTTGGTTAAAAAAGAAAAAGAATAACCAAACTATGTGCTATTGAAAAGCATTCCACTAGGCAGAAAATATCTTAAGCGCACCTTCATTATATAACCTGGTATATGCCTCTCATCAATGCGGATGCTCTGGTTTAAAAAACGAAATATTATCAGTCTACGCTTGTTTAGTGAACAACAATTTCAAAACTAAAACTCAACAAAACTAACCTTCTCAATATAAGATAGAGCCCCTCTCTCATCTTTCCTTTCCCATAAGACAGACAAGGCCACAAAAACTTCAGGTCTGGTTGGGTCTATGTTCAGGAGATCATGTACTAATTTATTCAACTTTGAATAATCAGATTTCAGCTTTAAGAGCATGGCATACTCGTCCATATAAGTAATAACATATGGATCAATGGACCGAACCTGCAGAGACCATGCAATATCAATATGTAGTGTATATTTAGAAACGATAAAATATCACATCAGCACGTAGCAGTTGTTTTACCTTCTCAAAATCTGTAATAGCTTCTTCAGTTTTTCCAATAATGGCTTCAACCTTCATAAGTGGAAACACAAGATAAGAGATAACAATTACTTATTTTCTCATTTTCAGAATAAAAATTACAGAGGGAACTTAAGACACCATCTCCTTTAAGAGTTTAGGATAAAAACAATTTTCATCAAAAGAGAGTTATTCGATTTATTGTCAATGAGCATTCAATCATCTGTGAAAATAAACACATACCAACAGTAGTTCTCTATAGTCCAAAAGCTGTAAAGTGAAGAAACAATATAGTTTTCATGTGGGATTTTTTCTGGATGATTTAGAACGATCATTAAAATAAGGCATTTCCTTGACGAACAGTTCAATGTGCATGGTTGGAGTTGGATGTTCAATGAGAAGCCCAGACAAATCTAGAACATGGAAAGAAAATTCAAGGCATGTTATAGTTCACTACTTCTACTTGTCTACACATGTGACACTAGTAAAGCAGAAAGCCAGTGTAGAGAATATTTGATCCACGAGAAAGAAAAAGCACAATTACTTTCAAATAATTTGGCTTTATTTTAGTAATTTGTTTATATTTTTTTTGAAATTATTTCAATTAATATATTCATGCCTCTGACATGCTACACACAGAGGACAACTGTAAGGAAGGTCAAGTACTTGGATAGCCCATAAAAGTTGGCACGAACTGCCAGTTAGACGCCTTATCTAGCCTTGTGACCAGTAAGACACCTCGACTTGGCACATGTGTCTTAGGAATACCCGTGGCTGACATGGCAGATGCGTGCTTTCTACCTAATTTTTGAGCGCAAGACATTTTTTTAGGTTGGCTTAGAACACTTCTCTTTTCTCTCTCCCAGCTTTCATAGCTGATGTTCATATCCTTCAGACCTTCACCATCTCCGCACCATTTCACATATACAACACCTGAAACACTCTCAATTACCATTAAATCCACCCAATGTCACCCTAACCATCAGACTCCTTCCTTTCAAAGGAGAAAAAGATGGAAAGAGTTTTGGCCTACACTCGTTCTCACTAGAAAATATGGACTCTTTTCCCGTGATCATTCAACAATGGAATCCAAATAACAAAAAGCTCTACTAAGTGACTCATCAACCACCATAAAAACTTTTCTAATCAGCTTCATCTGAAATCAAAAGATCACCATGCAACTCAACATTTTTCACCTTCCTCCACTCTCATTTCATTCACCCATCTCTGTTTCCCAGCAACCTAAGTTGTTTGGACACAGCTGCGGGTGTCCGATACGGGTGCAGATCTAGAGGTCGGATCCTCTATGATCTAAATTTTTAAGATTCAGGGATACGGATAACAGATCCAAGTATGGATATGGATGCGGGGACTCGCTAAAGATAATTCAAATATCTAAAAATAGAGCTATAAAAACTAAATTATGAGATACTATGCGGAAAACTTAAGGAGAAAATATTGTTCAAGAGGAGAATCCTAAAAGGAGATAAAAGGAAAGGGAGTGACAATAGAAATTTATCTATACAAGGCATTCCATTTCTTCAATTTCACATTAGCTAATGTTTGATTACAAAAATCATTGACTCTGTCCAGAATTTCTCCCTCAAATTTGGTCAAAGTACCAAAACCAGTTGACCAGATTGGGTACAGATCCTACACTCACACCCAGTCTATAGCAACACTGAAATATCAACTCGATCTAGAAAAAGTCAAAGAAACATGCTGGAGAATGACTTCAAATCGATCCCTCTATTTTTAAAAAAATATATTTTGGTTCTCTTTTTGCATGTCTCCATCGTACATGTGCAAGGACTTAAACTTGTTGAAATCTTTCGGAAGAGACATGGAAGGAAAAGTGAATCTTTTCCACTATTCAAGAAAGTTAAGATCATCATAATGCCTTCTTCAACCAAGGGAAATAAACCTTCCTTTCAAGTTTCAAGTACTGCATATGATGTGATGACTTCAATGGTTGGAACAGGAAGAAGAGGGGAGAAGGAGGGGGGGGGGGGCATCAGTGGTGGGAAGTTTTTTTCAGATTTAGGAACCAAGGAAGCGAGGGCGAGGGAGGGTGCACTGGCGGATCTAAGATATAATTTTTTAATCATATCGATATTTAACAAAATTGTAATTTATTGGACTTTTAGTATAGTTTTTGAATATCAAAATTTTAATTTTAAAATATTAATTTATTTTAATTTAATTTAGCTTTGAAAATTATAAACTTAACTTTTGCATAGTGAAACATGACAATTATTTAGGAATGAAGGGAGTAGTATTTATTATCTTGAATAAATAAAGAAGAAAGGAAAAGTATTTATTTGTATACCCTCTTTTTTAGGAAAAGTAGCAAAAGGGCAGCAGTAATATAAATAAGAAATAAGAGTGGGTTTTGAAAATTAAAAAGAGAACTCATTGAGAGTGAGATTCAAACTCAGACACAGCACTAAGACAACCTTAAGCACCCACCATGAGCCATTGGACCAACCCACCATTTGTTCACTGGTGAACTATGTTCATTTTATACCAATGCTTCTTAATTTCTACATAGATATATATAATACAATACTAAGTTAATGGGTGCTCATTGGACAACCAAACCATTTGTTACTGGGTGAACTATGTTAATTTATACCAATGCTTCTTAATTTCTGCATAAATATATATAATCCGATACTAGGTAAATGGGTGCTCGAGCAAACGGAGGACTCTACGTGGGTCCACCCTGATGGGTGTACAGTACTTTTTGTATAAAACATTAGAATTATTTTTAAAAACATATACACGTGTCATTCGTTGTTTCGCCTATTTGACATGTCATCCAAGATTACAACTCACACTTGAGGTATGCTAGACTCAGATATCCATGAGACATATATGTGGTCAGTGGCAAAGTTAAAAACTGTCTAACTAGCCGTCCATGTCAATTTTAAGGGGCTATCAATGTATTTCGCCATATGAATAAAAGGAGTGGCATGGTATGTGTTGCATATTTTTAAAAAAATCATATATTCATTATGCCCTAACCTTAGCCATTTCAAGCAGAATATGTATGTTATTGGGAAATCGGCGCAGAAGCTCTGCAAAAAATTCCAAACCACCTGCAGAAAAAGAACAGCAGACTGTGATTAGGAAAATCAAACAAAAATTAGCATAATGTATAAAGGAATATATAACTTTTTGTTTATTTTCACATTTTTCAAAAATATCAAGTTCCCCAAATTATTTTCTGAAAAACTAACCAGCCTCTGTATCAAATGAAAAGGAAAAAGTTAATTTTCAAATACTGATTATTCTATGATCAGGTCATGGACAGCCTTGAATTTTTGTTAATTTATTTAATTTCTTTTCTTAGCATATCATGTAAAGAATTATATTCATAAATATTTTGCATTAGCTGATATCAGAAATTTTAAGTTGCCCTAAAAATTTGATATTTACTAATCTTACTACTAACATTAATTAATAAATTTAGCTTCTACTACATCTGTCTATTTTAATAACAAAATCAATCAAGATTCTTTTGTGAGAAAATTTTTCCAACGCATAAAACATTTGAGAACATTTCGCCAAGTATGCCCAAAGTAGACCATGAATGTTGTATGAGATATAAATGGATATTACTAAGTATTAGTTAAAGTTAGTAAAGATAGGATACAAACTTGTATAAACAGGGAAGGAGATACAAAGAGGTATAACATTAAACTAAACAAGACCAATAAGGGGTTCACGCCAACAAAACCAATATTTAAGTTAGCTATTTTCCAGCATTTTAACAACTCCTCGTTTTAGTATAGCTTCAGTTTTTCCACAATCTACTTTCCAAGTCATAATTGATTATCTTGTCAGACTTCATTTGGAAATTCAAGTATGAAAGTAGTGCAACAATCCAAATAATTTTACTGAATCTGAAAGCTCTCAGTTATATATTAATGATCTTTACAAATTAGCATGTAATCTTAAAATTCCCTCCCTATTAATTAAGAATGGAAAGTTTTCCTTTTGTAACAATTCAAATATCTGGAAGTTTTTCAACATAGTACGAGTTCTATATTGCCCTTATTAAAAGAAGAAAATTTTAGAAGTATCGAAGAATAGAGGAAAATTGCTCCTCCTATAAAAGTGGATAGTGATGGGACAAGTTAATAGAAAGAATGCATAATTTGGGATAAAGGGAGTACTACCTAATGAAACTAGTTTAATGTAGCTTTATAGATGCATTACTATTGTCGACACAACACTTTTGAATCTGCTTGTTTTAGCTTTTGCACATCTCATTACATTCAGATAAACCATTTTACAAAATTACGCCATGAAAAGTGACGCTGTCATGAATATATTTTTCCTGCACTGAAAATCCTTTTGAGACATGTCAGGAAAGCAATATCTCAGTTGCTCGGACTCTTCAAAAATATTGATAGATGCCTGTCGGATTCTCCAAGAGTATTGTGTTTTAGGAGAACCCAACATGGTTACGGCATATATTCGGAGAGCCGGAGCAACATAGGCAACAAGAAGGCATAAGCTAAAATAGTCAAACTGGCACATTCCAAAATCAGTAAAAGCTTGTCACCTTTATAATCATTTGAAGCAATACAGCATTGGGCTTCAACATAACGCTGCACAAGAGAAAGAGAGTGATTGAACATCAGATATACATTATGAATTCAATTTAAATACTTAAAAAACTGGAACAAAGTGAACATTTCACTGATAAGTTTCGGACAAGATCTTATATAGTTACCTGTTTAGGTGCATGAGAGTTGGCACTTATAGTTGACAAGTTCAAATACTAAAAGACGGATGCGAACCACAAGGAATTTGAACCAAGTTGGAATCAAAATGATAAGGAAATGGAAACCAAAGCCAACAGAACAAGGGATCTCAAATTTTACATCTTTCCCCATTTCTCTCCTTCTTTCGACCATCCCTTAGCATTAGGCCTTGTACTCTCCTAACTGAAAATGGTTATTTTCCTTAAACTTTCCAACTTGAGTCATTTACTCCCTCCATTTTAATTTATTTGTTTGGTTTTGACTTGGCAAGGAGTTTAAGAAAGTAAAGAAAACTTTTGAATTTTGTGGTCTTAAACTAAAGATATGCAGAATGTACCAAAATGTTTTTTTTTCTTGTGGTCCTAAACATATTGTGTGGAAAGTTAGAATTAAATAGTTGCCAAAAATGGAAAGAGGTGTTCTTTTTCTTTTATACAGTAGTCGAAAAGAGGCATTCTTTTTTGAATGGACTTAAAAGGAAAGTAAGACAAAAAAATGACACGGAGTAAGTAATTATTTAATTTGATATTTACCTATTTCTATGCATCAATTGGTGTAAAAGAGTCCCTTTACAAATTGTTAACTTTTTGTGTGTTGACCATTTCTTAATTAATTTTATATGTTTCTATACATATGTGATAAGAGAATTTTTGCTGAAGAAGTAAACACAGTCTGCCTCTATTTAACTTTCTAGTATAGTTTTCTATGCACATCGTGCCAATATACGGAGATATGCAGAGATCGAACATCTTAAGCACAATACTTTCTTGGATCGCACATTGATTGGGAGCCTACAATTGTACACAAACAATTCCATATCCAACTCAACTAACATTTCTTTTTTTTTCTTCTTTTTTTTTACAATGGTGGTGTCCATGTCAAGTTACATGCATATCGACTATTTCACTAGGTACATGCTGCCTTACACCAGCGCAAGTACTAACAGCTCTATCCATCAAGGCTTACACACATGAGAGATCATTTCCTCTCATTATTTCAATTTATGCGACTCTATTTCCTTTTTAATTTGTCTCAGAAAGAATGACCTATTTATAAATTTAGAAATAATTTAACATAAACTTTCCATATAACCCTTAACGACACTTTTATAGCCACCCAAATGTTACGACATGTTTAAGACCACAGGTATCAAATGTCCTTTATTATTTATAGGTTCACATAAATTATTAACTGAGTAGTATTTTTTTGTCTCTACTAGGATTTGAACCCTAGTCTACAAAAATTGTTCTACTTCATTAACCACGCCACATCCTTGATTGTGAATTCACTCATTTTTTACCACATGGAGAACCTATGTTTGTGGCTTTCATGTGTTGCCACCATAGCAAGTTTGGCACCACTTGATCTATCAACTCATGAGTAAGTAATCTAAGGATATCTTCTAAGATAGTAATACTTCACATCAGAATGGCATCCCATTCATTGAGAAAATATTTTGTGAGATAGGTCATTCATGATTATCCATGTTATTCTCCTATATAAAGTTGTCATCTACTCATCGTAGCACTGGGTTTCGACCCCACATAGCAAAAAGGAGATATAGAAACCTAAGATCCTCATTAATTTCCTCACTCTTATGTGGAGTTAGACTAAAAACAACATGGGCTGGTTTAGTTTGGCTTTGTAAATATGGAAACAAAACAAGAAACTCCTCCAGTGTCCCTACATGAACAGTAGCACAACCAGCAAGGGATTGGTAAGAAACATAAAAATAAATTACGTTCAAGAAACTGAACAACCCAATAACAAGTTGTCAGCATGTGAATATTATCGCGTGAGCATATCCAAATTTAATTTAGGTAAAACACAAAATGCAGCACAAAAGTAAAAAACTAAAATCAGATTAACAAAGACAGCTCAGTCTATTTAGTGAAAGCAAGCTAAACCATATAAATTGTTCACGACTTCACTCACCTGTAACCAACGACTTGAATCAAAATGATCAAAAGTAGACCTTGCACCTCGAGTTGGGGTCTGTAATGATACCAAAAGTAAGCAAAATAGTGTACTATTATTGCTCTGAAACATGTTATGAATTCTGCACAAAACTCCATCTAATTAATTATACTCATGAAATGACAGTTTCAAGCAAGATCGTTCATGTTTTTATTTAGCATTAGCTCCCATGTTCTCTGACTCTAAAAAGGGAATGCAGGGGTTGGAACGTGAAAACAAAAATGGAGGGCTACAGGTGAATTCTACTCCTCCTTGGACCGTTAACAACAGAGGAGGTGAAATAAAAGCAGAGGGGTAATACCCTCCAAGTCAGATTCCTCAACCCGTCCAAAAAAAGATCCAAAAACAGAGGTATATCCCTGTTATAATAAATGATGATATTTTCCATCTACGCTCCTCGTATACATATTCTAAGTTGCACTAAAGTTATTTTAATTCCTGACACTATGGGGGCAAGGTATAAGAAATTATCTATCACTCAGGTGTTAAATGTACTTTTCCCTTCAATACAACTTAGACCTGTTTTTCTTCCAAAGTAGAAAGGTGTTCATATTTTATCAGAAGATTATCCCCTATTCACCTAAAGCACAAAAGTAATTGTCCATAACACACTGCAGCAGGGGCATGGCATAGCAAAGATGTGTAGACAACTCTAGCTCCAATGGTCATTCAACTTAGCATTGATAGCCTTGATGTTATGACAACTACATTAAAAGAAAGTTATGATCAAAGAAGAGACATATTGTTGTCCATTCACTAATTTAACCATGTGATACCACAACCTATAGTATTGTCAACCGGATGGGAAGATCAACATTTGAATTTTCATATTTGAAGCTAAAAATAGAAGTTGGACGAAAAGAATGAACACAAATCACCTACACATTTGGATATAAGAGAGGGAGGGGGGAGGGAATTCAGATGCACAACTTTAGGCATTAAGAAATTGAAACTAAAATGAAATGCACTGCTAGGCATTCTTATTGAACATATGTTTATTACGACCAAGCCTTAACAGTAAAACTGTCTAATGTTTATAAGCAAAGTGTTTAACTAACATCTCTTTTACAAAAAGGAGAGTATAAATATATATACTGAAAATCCAGTAAAACAAACCTGTGGAAACAATGAAATAATATCCTTAGCTGCAACACCCAATTCTGCCAAAGCAATGATGGCCTCAATGATGCAAGGGCAATGCCTATGAATAACAGGAAAGCAACAACCGTAAGATGGATAAGACTGAGATGACTAACTAATGCAACCAATAACTGGTGACACTTCATATTGCTCACTCCTTGTGCAGGTCGATCAAAAAATGGTGGGTGGTACTAAACAGGGACAGACGCAAGAAGGAATAAGAAGGCTAAAAGTAAAATCACTACAAAGAGAAAGAGCAACAGAACTGTTCAGCGTATTCTTTTCTTACATGAAATATCAAAGACTAAAAAAGTAGAAGGCAAGAAATTAAGAAAAACATCAAGAGAAGGAAAAATAAATAAGAAAATGCATATACACTATCACAGGTAAATAAGCTTTTGTAGAAAAATGAAAAGAGAAAAGACCTTAAACACTCTTTATAGCATGTAATGGCTGCACGAGTATGTCTTGAATTTCGGTACAGTTTTCCCATCATGAGATTCATCCGCAAATTTCTTGCTTTGCTGGGAATTCCCTCCATCTGTGACATATTATGGAAAAAAGACTTCAACTGAAAATTTTCTCCAAGGCAAATTTATACATATAGGTGGAGCTAATGTCTATATTCAGCTATACAGAGAAACAATATTACAAAATTACACAGCAACATTAAAGAATAACCAAGAAAAAAAACAAAATTCCTTTTTGGCTTTTTCGTCACAGATTGGTATCTACCCAACATTCTAAAACTGTCTACACCAAATAGAGTCACAAAGATGATTAACCTCAAGAAGAGCTGCTCTATTCTCATTGAGTGCACAATGCGATGATGCAATTTTGAACTTCACCTATATGAAGATGAAAAAATAGGAGCGAAAGACCATCAGTAGTGCCGTGACGAGTTCAACATTTCCAACAATAAGTTATAAGTCAAGATACCTCATTCTCATTGACTGTTGAAATGTTGAAAGAATTTGGCGATGATGACCTGGTTGATGCAGACAATGAACTTCTAACTGCTGATGCATTTTGCTTCGGAATTATTCTGTGGCAGTGCAATGCTTGCTTGTAAGCGTGCTGGCAAATTAGTAAACCAAATAGTTTAATTAACACTATCTAATCAATCTTAGTACCATACATATAAAAATGTGCCAACTACTAATAATCAAATCGTCGAAAGCACAAACAATATAAACTCTGATATGGCATAACAATATTTAATGCCAATAAGAACATTTTAATTCATCCATATTAAACCAAATTATCTTACAATAGCTCTCCTGTACTCTTTCTCCCGAAATGAAGCATCGCCAAGAAGCACCTGAATAACAAGGTACAGTGACAAACAAATCAACTAGTCAGAGTTTGCTATATATAACCTTTTGTATCCATTCTGCTCTACTCAAGCCCAATCAACAAACCAATCATAAACATCAAAAATCATGGTCTAGCTGAACTTAACATCGTTTTTTTTAAATTCCAAATCTGTTCTGAAGATGAATAGAAGAGAGAAGAGAAACAAACCAAATTCTCAGCCTTGAGGTGCGGACTTGTTTCAAGATTCACAGAAGACGAAGAAACAAGAAAACTTCCCTAGATTGCAATCACAAAAAAAAAATCAAGATTACTTACACATTAAATAACATCGATAAATTATAAACAGAAACGATACCTAAAATGGTGAAATCGAAACAGAAAATTTCCTAGTAAAATTAACATTTAAGCAGAGTTAGGTATATTTGAATCACCAAAGAAACAAAACCAATATAACGATATCTAAGACAACAAAAGCAAGACTTCAACATCAGTAAGTTAGAGGCATTTGAGAAGACGTAAATTTCAATCACCAAATAAACAAACCAAATTCTCAGCCTTGAGATGCGGAATTATTTCAAGACTTATGGAAGACGCCTTTATTGCAATCACCAAAGAAACAGAATCAACATTACTTAAAGCATTAAATTACAAACAGAATCGATACCTAAAACAGAAATTGGCTATTAAAGTTAACATTTGAGCAGAGGTAGGTACATTTCACAATCATCAAAGAAAAAAAATCAATACTAGTATATATAAGACAATGAAAGTAAGAATTCAAGTTCAGTAAGTTAACAGGCAAATTTCAATCAAATGAAGATCAATTATGCAGCAAATTATAACAATGAAATCCAAACAGCAAAGAGAATGATTCAATTCATAAACTTAAAAAAAGAAAAATCGAATGATTAGACAAAACAGTGAAACAAAAACCCTAAGGGTTATAGAAAATTTACGAGCATTTGAGCAGAAGCGAACAAGCCATGATCCAACAGAGTAGTCATGTAGTCTTTCGGGACGTCCATTGATTGATGATGAAAATTCAGTTTGGTGAAGAAGAAGAAGAGAGAGAAGAGGTCGTTTATGGAAACTGAAACCGTGAGAGTGAGTGTGAAGAATTGATGAATTCGAAGCCGCTCGCTTTTTTGAATTCCCTTATACAGCACAGCTTTAAGGTTGCAAAGGGGAGAACTGTTTGGGGAGAAGGTTGGAATTACATAACTGACCTTTTTAATTATTCACCTTTTCTTTTTTTTAACTTTTTTAATAATAAGAACTATATTAAAAAGGAAAATTATAATTACTATCAGAATAGGAAGACCTCATTTGTTTTTATTAAAATTAAAATAAGTTATTTGAATATGAATGTATATCTAAATTATTAAAAAATTATTTATTTTTCAATATTTAAATATGTATGATTTTCATAAGTGGTAGCAATGGAAAATACTTTCTCCATTTCATATTGATTTAATTTTTGAGGTATTTTCTATTTTTTAAATTAATTTTCAAGACTATTTTTAGATCGTTCTTTCAATTTCATCTTCAATATTTAGTATTGGAATTAGTAATTAATTAATATTTAATTATTTTAATCATAAATTTAAAGATAATTTAATAAACATAAAAATGAAAAATTAGGTTCAATTTATGTTTTAATGTACTTGTCTTAAAGGTGTGAAATATCTCAAAAATTAACTTAATATGAAATGAATGGAAGTACATGATTTAAGTTATGCCTTTGAATATTTTTCTTAAAATGTGTATTCATTTATACATTCAGTTTATATGAAATAAAGATATTGGACTTTTATAATTAAAAAAAAATTACCAAAAGAAAATAAGGCAAAACAAATCGCACCAAAGTTTACCCATCTAATACTTTGGAGGGTTAAAAGGCAAAAGAAGTTGAAAGACAGTAGCTTCAATCCTTCTTCCTTCCATAAACCCTTGTTGCGATTTTGTCTCTGCGGTAACTACTATAGTTCTATTAACTTCGTTCTGATTTGCATCTGTGCTAGAAAGAGGAATTCTCCATGAAAGATCGACATTTTTATGCAGAGAATAACTCCAGCTAAAGGTACGCAGTTTTGTAGATTCACATCGTGTTGCTTTTATTGTTTAGTAGTAGTTAGAAGCATGTAGCTAGAGCTAGAGTTAAGGTGGTATTTGACGAATCGAAGTTCCAATTTGATGGAGCTAATTCCCTCTGTCTCGATCTATTTGGTGTTCTTTCACATATCTATAGACATTTTAACCAGTAATTGAAGCTAATTTGACTGGAATTTCTTGAGACTTCAAATTCAGATTATACAGGAAGTGATATAATTCACAAATTTTTATCATATCAAAATGGGAAGTGATGAAATTTCAAAATGTTAGTCAAAGTTTGTTTTGTTGAACTATCCCAATGAAATGTGTCAAATCATTTTTGCTTCGATGGGAGAATTCGATAATGGGATATGTAATTTAGATAAGGCTCTGTTGGGGAATGATCCTTTAGTGGTCCATTTCTCTCATGTTCTAAGTTGTTATCATGATTAAAACAACATTTATTTGCTTGCTCACATTTTGAAGCTAAATAGATGTTGTTATATGTCTTTGTTTTCCCTTCTAATTGAAATTGGTGGGGTTGAGAAAGTGTACGCATGGATTTCTTTGGTTTCTGTAGAAGTCCTCACGTCATTATTGCTCTTCTAGCTCTCCATAGAAGCATTGTAAAGAGTTTACGTGATCCTTTTCTGAAGTTAGTAATCTGTAACCTCTTTTAACTAATGGAACTTTTCTGCTAGTTAGTTTGAGTTTGATGTCTTGGTTTACAATATGAACTTGAGCCCTGTATTTAACTTTCAATCACACAACTAGTGACCATATCAGTTGGTATTTTGCATTATATAGTTCTTCCGAGCACCTTGTATTAACGGGTATGCTTTCTTCTTTCATTACTTGGTTTGATGCACTTGAGCTGAGGGTTTTTCAGAAACAGTCTCTAAGGTCTTAGGTCACAGGTTCAAGCCCCACACCACACCATGCAAAGCGAAGTCCGGTATTTAAGTAGAGAAAGGTAGAGAGGCGGGCCTATTATCCACCGAGTTTAGAAGGCTCTGGTTGGTCCAAAGGGCGGGTCGCAGACGGATATCTCGGTTATCAAAAAAAATAGTGATAAGGTTTGGGTACACTCCACCCTCTCCAGACTCAACTTAGTGAGATTTCACTGGGTATATAGTTGTTGTTGTTGTATTGTGTGCCTCTCATGGACGGCCTAGACAATATAATCTCAAGCATTTGTAGTATTTGATAATGTTCTTCCTCCAAGTAACCAAGTATTGCCCTTTTTTCCTGCAGCCAAGCAACAAACATCTACGAGGTGGTTTTCTCTTGATAAATCAAAGGACCAGTGATGACTTCTCAGGAAAAAAGTGAAAGTAGTCAACAATCAGCTGAAGCAGAAAAACAGTTGGGAAGCTTCCCATATACTAATTGGGCAGACAAGATACAAGAACAGTACCAGAAGATCAAAGAGAATGCAGAAACTTACCCCTATGTTTGGGGTTCTTATATAGTTGTGTATGGAGGACTTGGGCTTTGGTTTACTTATAGATGGAGAAAGCTCCGTAAAACTGAGAATCGAGTTCGAGTCCTTCAAGAAAGACTCCGGAAACTTGTTGAAGCTGAAGAGTCAGTAAGTTCCTCATCTGCTGCCACCAGTAAGGCGCCTCCATCTTCTGATATATCAACCAAGTAGATAGTTGCTTCACCAATGAAAGTGACTACCTTTTTCTTTTGTGCTCAAATACTGAATTGAAGTTGTCAACTATAAGGTTATCACTCCTTGTGTGATCGATCGTAAAGGCAAAGTTGGGTAAGAGTTAGAAGGCATAATAGGAAAAACAGTATCACTTACTAAAAGTTGATGTACATTCCTTGGCATTTTAAATGAAATATTGGTGTCTAGTGTCTACTCCTGTCTTCAACTTTACATCATTGATTTAAAAAAGAATGTGTTACTTGCTTTTCAGAGAGAATGTAGAAAGTACTTGCTACAACATGAGTAAGATTATATATCTTGAAATTTTGATGTATTTTAAATTTTTTATTTAAGATGATTATTATCAATCCCTTGAATCAGCAGCCTTTTGATTTGTTGATTGCATAAAAATCAAACGAACAACCAAGTGACCAGACTGTTAGTTCTAGCAAGTCATAAATAATTACCTGGAAGGTCATTACATTCACTACGAGAATAGGTTTTATCTTATTTTCTGTCATGGAAATTTTTTTTGGAGGGAGAGACAAATTAATTTTAAAAATGGTCTCAATTAGTAATTTTTAGTGGCAAATTATTTTATGGCCAGCAAATGGATATTCTTTATTGGCTAAGAAATTATTAGTGAAGACTTTCTTATTGTTACTAAATAATTACTGTTAAAGGTGTTTTGTTTTTTAAAAGCAGTGCACCCAAGGTAATCTATCCTAAGTAGCTTCTGCTAGATGTCTAAACTCAATAATAAGGGCGTTGAGGCTCCCTATGCCTTTATCTTAAAACTCCTCTAAGGTTCATAATCTCATACTCCAAATTGAGTGGATGATCTCCAACACATGTTTCTCCATCAGAAACTGGAGTTTGAACTCATCAATCTTGACAACTTTTCTGAAATTCATATTGTTATCATCAATGCTTTGGTATTATAATGACCTATTCGGTCATTAAGGGAGAGCTTATTATAAAAGAATGTGGGTGAGAGCTCCTGGATTGGGGAGTTAAAAATTTCATGTTAGGGTAGACTGGACAAAATTTAAGCTAGGCATTATATTAGACGCCTAAGTAAAATTGATTTTCCTTTTAGTTAAGACGTTAAGGAGTCCATATGAGTTTTCATAAGTGATTTTGGGTGAATAGAAATATCGACATCGAACTTGTTGTGAAGGAGTTGGTTTGGAACATCAAGGTTCATATTTCTATTGTGAAATGGGCAATTTTTGGAGGATTTTCGAGGTTCCATCCTGTGCAAGCCGCAAAGCGGAGGCATGCCGCTACGGAAACCAAATTAATTTTACTAGTGGGGTTAGTCACATTTATTGTAGAAAAATTTCCCAAAACTGCCCATTATTTTGCAAGTGCATTTTGGGGAAGAGTAAGGACGACCCGGAACAAATTTCATCAGTTTTCTATTGGAATCCTTCGCTCAGGTATGTGATTCGTTCCCCTAACTTGGTACTTTGATTCCTAGGCCTTAGAGGCGATATTTGTAGTCTTAGGCCAGAGTTTGAGTTCATCCTGAGGTGGGCAAAATCCAAATTGATAAAGATTTTAGGGTGTAAGACCTTGTGATGTTGTAGAGATGTTGTTCTTGATTTATTTACCATAATTCACTAGTGTAACCATGAGATTGTTAGTTCTAGGTGAATTAATGGTGTGAAAACCTTGGATTGGGTGGGAAAATCACGAGGTTGGTCAAGGATTTGAGATTAAGCAGAGAATATTTAGGTTAATTGTGATTTATTTTGTACCGATATTATTTTTGGACCAAAAACAAGTCAAAGCTTCACAACGGAGCCAAAAGTTCATGTTCCATTTTTCAGCAGCTGCTTGGTGTCCCGGTAGGATAGGCTAAACTTAAGTAGTTAGATTTCTCTTTAACTGTATTATATCTTGTAAATTATTGAGAGATTGCATGTATTGGCCTTCAGGCACGAATTATGGGCGAATGAACGTGTGTTTATGGTTAGGATAGTAAGGTATTTGATTGCTGATTTTGACCTTATGGCTATTATTGGGTGTTATCATAGTGGTGTTAATATATGGGTAATCGGGTTTCAAACTAAAAAAACTGTCCGAAAAAGTCATTTGGTGTAAGTGATGGTTATTGCTTTTCAAGTTATCTAATGTGCGCGTGTTAACTATTTTTACGGTAAAACTTGCAGAATGCATGTTAGGGAAAAACATAAAGGTTCAATGTGAAATGATAACTTATTGACAATTCTCATGCAATGGAGGTGTTGTTTACTTATATTTACAAGTGTGCTTGTATTTCATTGTGATTGTGATTGTGATTGTATGACTATCGAATGGCTCGGAGATCACACCTAGTAGAGAATATATTTTGGTTGGCTCGAGTATCACGTCAAATACATGATAACTTTTGGTTGGCTCGAGTACCACGTCAGGTACATGATACATATTTGATTAGCTTGGGTACCACGCCTAGTACATGATATCTATATGGTTGACTCGAATACTACGACAATACAAATTACTAACGGTTGACTCGAATACCACACCTGGTACATCTAATTGTTTCTGTGTGGTCTTCATAAGTAAATCATATTTACTTCTTCATAATGTGAATGTTACATGTTCCATGAGTGGCCGGAAAATTTATATTTAAATGTTGAGATGGTTTTTGTGTAGCTCGGAATTATATGTTAAACACAATAGAAGATGTCTTAGTGATCCTTGGTAGTCCTGTTTACTTAAAAGGTGTGAAAAATCAGGTACGAGTGATTGTTATAATTTGATATGTCTCGCGTGGTTGTTAAGTTAGGGTATTGACTAGAGCTTTGCTTATTCACTAGCTTGCACTGTATTGTCAGTCTAGGTGATTTGGGACATAGGATAAGGCGATTTGAGTCAAGATAGTTTAGTAAGAATTTTGCATGTGGTTTACTAAATTAGCCAAGGACCAGACCGTTGTCATGAGATCTTGAGGAAAGTATTAGACCGGTTAACAAAATTGGTAGTGAACTTGAATTCATGAATGGAAATAGTAGAGGGATTCTGGTGTTGATAGAATAAGGGGTCCTAATTATATTTTTAAGTTTTATGTTTCCTCGATTATTTACATGATATTATGTGGTGGATTCAGGTCGACCGATGATGTCTATAAGTACGTGTTGTTTGCACTAATACTACTCTTGCTACGCCACTTAACATAGTCTAGTTGCAGGGTTCAGAAATATTTCGTAGGTGAAGATGATGATGATCTCCGACAGTTTCTACTCATATTTCCTTGGGGAAAAGATATAGATTGCCCCTTGAACTTGTATTGAAAAGTCAGTTACACACTTAGATTATCATGGCGACCTATTACACACCTCTGCTATTTAAAAGTGAATTTATTTACCCCCTAAAACTGACATGGCAAAATAATAATAATTGAAAAAAAAATCATGTGCGTCATATAATTATTAAAGTAAAAATCAAAATATTTCTTACACCCCACCCTACATCTCTTCTGCTTCACACTCCACCCTCATCATCTTCTTCACACCCTATTAAGCTTAAAATAAATCAATAACAAGAAGCAACCATAAACAAATTACTCCAATAGGAGTAAAATTTTGGGAGATTTCAATTGTTGGAGCTTCGACGAATATTTTTGAGTGAATTGAGTGATCGATTGAAAATGAGAAGAAAATTATTTTTCTATTATCTCATTTTTTGAAAAACCTCTGGGAAGTACATTGAAAAAAGAACAAAGAATGTATGCAGAGATCTAAAAATTATTTACAATTACATGCCGCAATAAATAACAATAGAAGCTCATTTTCCATGACCAATCAATGGAAGAAACTTAAGCAACCTTCTTCTGGGTACATTTTGGAATGGAAGAATTCTTCAAGTCCACGAGTAAACTCTAGATTGCGGGCAATTTTCTTGGTGGCCATTTCTAAAAGTTTCTTATTTATCATTTTGTTATGAAGAAGACATAATTACTGGAGAACTTTAATAATTGATTAGGAATCAATTAGTGTAAAATATAATTAATAAAATAAAAACTAAGTAGTAAAGAGAAGAAAGTAAAAAAGATATTAAAAATTACAATTTCTGACATTGCGCTGACGTAGCATTGATGTGGCAGTGAGTGTAATACACCACATACTCTGAAAGTGGTGTTGCATATATCAGGGTGATATTAAATTCACTTTTTGACAGTAAAGGTGTCTAATAGATTGTTATGATAGTTGAAGCGTGTAACTGACTTTTCAGTACAAATTTAGAAGGGAATCCATGCCTTTTCCCAATTTTCTTATGATGAGAGTTGTGTCTTATTTATTTTAAGCGAAATGGTCTGATGGACCCTTGTACATGTATTAGTTTGTATTCTGAACCCTTTTACTTAACCATTTGTCAACTGAACCCTTAGACTCAATAAAACACAATCTAACAAATCCCTCTGACCATTACCAAACATATGTGGTATTAGAATATCTGAGTTGGCAAAAATGTGTAACTACACGCTCCTATGAGCGAGTGAATACATTTTTCGGTTAATGTTTTTTTAACAAATAACTCAAGAAAATTGTAGAATCCTTTTTATTGTTTTCCCCACAAAGTATTAAGAAATCTGAACAATAATCTTCTTTAATTTACTCATTTTCATTCCAACTTTATCAAGAACCCTCTCAGTTAACGCTTCCTCCAAAACCCAACTCAACTTTCCCAGAAAAATATGTTGCATCAATTTTCTTCATACCCATTTCATAAATTTCCAGAAAAATACGTTTTTGTATGAATTTCATAATACCCATTTCAGGAAATTCATAAAAATATGTTCTTAAATCGGGCAACTTCAGGATCCAAAACAACATCAAATCAAATGCCTCTTCATAACAAAGAGTGAGTCTGATGTTGATGCTCTCATTAGTCTTCTTAATCTTCTTTCCAGCCACCATCGTGGATTCCGGTGAGGAGGAACTACGTCGGAGATGGAGGATTTGAAGAATCAATTTACGTCGACAACAAAAAAATGGTCAAAAAATATTAAAATTATATAACAATTAATTAAAAAAATATCCTTCTTCTTCATCCATTATCCCGTCTTTTTCAACCATTTTCATCCCATGCCCAACCATTTTTTCTTCTTCTCCACAATTTATTAACATCTATGTATCAGATATTGGGCACATGTTGAGTCCACTGATTAACCGCGGAGGGAGAAAGCGGGGAGGAGAATGAGGTGGTGAGGGTGTGAGGTCATGGCGGCAAAGAGGTTTCTCGGTCAGATCTAATGGTGTGTTAGCTTAGGTTGTCGATTTTGTGAAGGTTGGAGGAGGAAATGGCGATGGTGAGCGACGGAGATGAAGACAGGGGAGGGAGAGAGTATGTGCGATTTTGCCAGCAAAAATGACGATGGCGTCGTCGATGGCTTCTTGATAGATGTTGGTCGTGAATAGTGAAAATTGAGAGAATGAAATGTATGACATTTTACTTTAAAGAATAAACTAAACTTTTATTATTTTACCTTTATTAAATAATTTTGGCTAATAATTTTAAAAAATAATCATGAAATAATTATGACATGGCACTAATATATATGATGTGGATATGACATGTCATTTATGTAAAGGAGAGTCAGCTACACACATGGTTGGAGGGGCTTAAAAGTCCCATTTTAATTGAGTCTAAGGGTTCAGTTGACAAATGGTTAAGTAAAAGGATCCAGAATACAAACCGATACAAGTATAAGGGTCCACCAGACCATTTGCCTTTATTTTATAAATTGTACTCTTAGAAGAGCTTGTACTTATTTATATTAGTTCCTTGGGAGAGCTTTGTGTTTCTTTACAAAGAATTGTGTTTAAAAATTTAGTTAAGAATATGCCTATATTTTAATAGGGTGATTAGTTTCTAATTGCTTGCTTTCGCATTGCATATTTATAAATTTGATCTAGGGGTTAGTCAAATTGGTGTACTTAGGTGGACGTTCATGTGATGTTATAATTTACACATTGACGAGAAAATGACGTTAATAGTCTCTTAACTACATGAGTAGGTCTAAAATGGTCCATTAGCTATACTTTTGTCGGATTTAGTCTTTCAACTATTCAAAAACTTATCAGATTTGGTCCCTTAACTACATATTTATCGATTTTAGTCCCTTAATTATACATTTATTGATTTTAGTCATTTAAATATTTAAAAGTTATCCGATTTGGTCTCTATCCATTTTATACAAAACTTAGATTTATATTAATGAAATCTATGTCTCAAGATATTAAATCCTTTAGCTTTTTTTCCCCAATTATTTCTCTCTCCCTACTACTTTTATTTCAAAATACCCTTAACCTCAACAATTCAAAATAATATTCACGAGAAAATAAATACAAGTCATAATATTATTCAATGAACGATTAAATGAAGCATATTATTGCTACTAATGACTTCAATATGCGAAACTTTACTATACAAAAAAAAATCACCCGTTGAACTCAAAATTTATACTCCACCAACTTTATAGAAGGGATTTGTTTAATTTTTTAAAAGTTGAAATTTATAAAATGATAGATTTACAAAAAAATAATAATCAAAAAATAGATTAATTTTATTATTCTATTCATTTTATTTTAGATAGAGAAATTTGAGGAATAAAATCAAATCTCTTATTTTTCTTTTGCATGCAAGATAAAATTAAAAAATTTTGTGTTGATTATGAATCTTTAACCGCCAAAGATGAGAATAAAATTATTCAAGTCATTAGCAACAATACTATGCTTCATTTATCCTCCATTGAATAAAATTAGGATTTATATTTTTTTTCGTTAATTTTATTTTGAATCGTTGAGGTTATTGTTCTTTCATAGTAATTTGAAGAAAATGTAGCGGGGATAGAGAAACAACTTCAAAAATGGGTTAAAGATTTAATTTCATAAAGTTGCTAATATAAGTTTAAGTTATTTGTATAAAAAAAATGGACAAAGATCAAACCTGATAAATTTTTGAATACTTAAAGAACTAACATCGATAAGTGTATAGTTAAGAGACCAAAATTGATGAATTTTTTGAATACTTAAAAGACTAAAACGATAAGTGTATAGTTAAGGAACCAAGACTGATAAGTTTTTGAATAGTTAAAGGACTAAATCCGATAAAAATATATAGTTAAGGGACCATTTTAGACCTATATCCGACAAAAATATATAGTTAAGGGACCATTTTAGATCTATATCCGACAAAAATATATAGTTAAGGGGCCATTTTAGGCCTACTCCTATATTGAATACCGCATATTAGTCCGCTAAAGGAAATTGTAAAAGTGATCCAATAGTTAAACGCGATTTACAAAATCTAAACAAATATATATGTGTGATTTACAAAAATAACCTTAAATGCGTATAAATTTAATCTTTTGACCTCAGTAGTCGCATAAATAAAACTTTAAATCATATATATATATATATATATATATATATATATATATATATATATATATATATAAAAGAAAAGTCTATGCCCGCCTACGTGACGCAACCACAAATCAGAATTTTCTTTTAATTTATTTATTTTCAAAAATAGTCTTCCCTTTTCATGAAAAATTGCGACTTCTATGAAAAATTGCGACTTCTATATCAAAAGTTATAACTTTTATGAAAAAATGTGACTTTTACGAAGAGTTATGACTTTAATGAAAATTTATGACTTTTATAAAAGATTGTGAGCTTTTTCGAAGGGTTGTAACTTTTCAAAAGAGTTGTGACCTTTCGGATAAGGCACACTAAGCATTTGTTCACACTACCCTTTGTTGTCTATAAATAAAGCTATTTTCCATCACTATTATCTAGGTGTTTTTCCACAGTAGGGTAGTCGAATTCAAACACATTATTGAAGCTTCTTATGAAGTTTGTTTCATTTCTCAAAGTTTGCTTTCTGCTATTTCATGGAGCTTAATCTTTACTATAAGTCATATTTGTGTAATTATGACAATTTCTTTTTGCTATTTTGGTGACTTTTTTTTTACCTCTTTTAAAAATTTCAGTAAAGATGATTGAAAATTATTTTTTTCTTTTGTTCCTTTGTACATGTTTCTTTGTATAAACAAAGAATATTGATTTTGATTGCTATGCGATATTACTACTCTAGCACCTTTCATCCCACAACTCATAACGATGTTGAAATTGTTGAATTAATTACATTTGATTCTTTAGTAAATAAAACTTTTATTTCTGCCACTATTATTTGTAGCCTTTTTTTTTTTTTGCTATAAGGTAGTCGAATTCAAATACATTTGTTAAACTTCTTACAAAGCATGTTTATTTCATGAACCTTAATCTTTTACTGTAAGTCATAGTGATTCGTGTATCTATTGCACTTTTTATTTGCTATTTTGATAACTTTTTTAAAACTCTGTTAAAAATTTCACTGAGGATGATTGACTTTACAAGTTTTTTTATATACTTTTTGGAAAAATTACTTATGGGTTGTACTATATTTGATAGCACATAACAACAAGTATGTGATAATTAATATGAAACCAATTATGAAGTTTGTTAAAAGAACCAAACAGTTTGTTTTCTTGCTTGCCACAGTTAGTATATTATTTTGATTATTTTTTCTTAGGTTCAAACAATTCGTATGTCATTGCACTCTTCCTAGAATATTAGTGTAGACACAATTAGTCCACTTCTTTTGTCGCAAGTTAAGTAACTTGTCATATTTCTTCGTCTCTTCTTTTTAGGAATAATAAGAGATTAAGTTTTCTTGAAACAAACAAATGTCCAAAATACACTATAACATAAATATTTTTTATCGGTAATAAATATGCACATTAACGAAGGGCGCTAGAGCCTTTACTGACATTAATTAATTGTCATTAGATTCAATATTGCTATAAACTTTAGGGACATTTATAGAGAGTAACAATTGCCTCTGTAAATACATATTTAACAATAATTAAGCTATCCATTAAAGATCATTTTTATTGTAGTGATAACTCTTTATGATACTAACAATCTTTTAAAAAAAATATGTAAACTTGGATACAATACGATAGACTATTTTTTTGAAAAATACGTGTAGCAACATACTTTTTTCTTCTTGATTGCTAGGAAAGTAAGGTTGTCTTTATTATTATTTGTGGACTTTTTTTGCGAGTTCAAGTGTTCACAAAATAATGTTGTGAGATTTTAATATGTTATGTGTCAAAATTCTGATTTGAAATATCCAGTTGTGAACTTCATTCAAATGTCACATACTGCTTGCTTGATAACTGCATTAATTCTTTGTAACTGCATACTATAACCATAACAATAACTATGGTTCAATTCCAAATAACTTGGGGACGGAATATAAAACCTAAGCAATAGTAATAAATACTTTGAGATAATGAGGAAAACATATACATGATACGCATACTATAATAAAAATAGATTGATGGAGGTTTTATAGGAAATGAGCTTAATGTCTTCCATTTGAGTTTAGTTAATTATGTTCTTGTATGAACATGATGTTTCACTTTACTTGGGAGTGTTGTTGTTCGAGACTTTTTGTTCTCTTCTTTGAACGTCTGATGTTGTTATTTATAACTTTTTGGAATTGTTCAAATTTCATTACTTCTGACCAACTATTTTTATGAAAATTTTCTTAAACTTCTTTCTTATACTTATAAAATCTCTCTATGACTCATAATTTTTTCATAACAAAAACAATATTAGCACTTTAAGATTTCGAAGGAACGCTTTACCTTAAGATAAAATATTCTTAACTATGTAATGTATGTTCGAAAATATGAATATGATCATATATAAGCTGAATAAAATAATTTAATCTCGTGCGAAACACAAATAATTTATCTTAGGCCCGTTTGACCATGCGATATGGTATCATGATATGGAATCATGAGATGAAATTGAAGTTTTGTTTGGACATGCGATAAAATTTTTTTGTGTTGTATATTTTCTCATAAACACAAAAATCTCATAAGTTGTAAAACTATTAAAATAGTCCCAATTATTTATTCAATCTTATCAAATAAACAAAAAATTATAAAATCGTATAATAAATTATTACAAAGCTATATGTTCTCCACTTAAGTAATTGTTTCCTCTAACAAAAAATTATAAAATCATAAAATTGCATGTCTAAAAGCTGATTTCATTTCACGATATTATATCGTGATGTGATCGCATGATTAAACGCCTACTTAGTATAATATATTTTTCATTATACTAAAGTTTTAGCCTTAATAAAGAGAATTTTCATTAGTTGACAATAAAAATATGAGAGGATTATTTTTTCTGAATATCCAAACATACAACTCTATACTTTCCCGTTTGTTCTCCTCCGACTTGTGTTCTTCTTCATAGCCACGCTCCCTGTGGACTCAACGGATCGAGCTCCACAGAACAACGAATCTATAAGCTTCTGCTTTGTTCACTGCTGTGATGTGCATTTCTAGGGCTTGAAACTCATCCAAATCAAACCTCATTTGAGAAATTTCTCCAGTTAAAGATCATCTTTTTTTCGTTTTTCTTTTGGGAATTTGGTGGGTTGTTAAAGAAGAAGAAGCTCAAGCAATGTACAGTGGCTCAAGCGATGGAGAAGGTCCTGACGCTACGGCGCAACGAAAGATTCCCCCGCCATCCTCAATGCTTTGGGTTCGAAACCTCCGAAGATACATCGGATCCGGTGCAGGTCTCGGGTCTGAAGCCCTAATGGGTCAGTATTTTTCCTGACTGAATTTACTCTTTTTGAGTAGTTTCTGTTTCAATAGATTCGTGTGGTGTACCAGAACTTGTTATCTTGTTTCCAATTTTTTTATCTTTATTTTTGTTCATATACTTGTTGAAATTAGCCTATAAAGAGATGAAGAAATGGGATAAAGTTGGGTGTAGAGGATTTATACAGCTCAAATAGTTTGGGATCAAGATGTGTCTCTTATTGTTGGTGTATACAACTGTGGATGAGCTTCTTCCATAGTATCATGCATTTCGTGCCGTTTGTAGCAAAGAATACTGATTTATATTTAACTTGCTTTCTATTGATCAAAAAGTCTATCTAGAATTCAACTGGGAGACTGTTCTGCACTCTTGTGTCCAATGGTTTCAAACTGATATTTTGGTTTCTATTTGCATTGCGATTTTCTTTGTTTAGTTTCCGCCTCTTACATTAGCTTAGATGAGCTATTCAAATGTTTTCTGAGTCAAAACTTTCTTTTTTTATGTTTTGGTTTGGTTTGGTTTAGAACTTCTATGTATATGCAAGTCTGTTGCTGCATTTGTAAATAATGAATCTATGTGCAGTCTGTGTCGTTTGACTATGTCCTTGATTTCACGCAGAGCTTGAAACAAAAAGAATATTGCTAGATATTTTTAAGGAGAAACAACAAAAGAGTGCTGAAGCTGGCACAATTCCTAGCTTTTATAAGAAGGTATTACACTTCATTCTTATAAGATAGCGTAAGTTATGTTGTTCCTACCTCATTCCTATTCTCATCCTTACTACTACTATCATTTTTTCTTTCTTATAGAAACCTGAAGAGGGATCTATCAGTCATAGGGTTCAGAGGCTGGCAAAATACCGATTTTTAAAGGTATTAATACCCTTTACCTGGTTTGTATATGGTTACTAGTTGAAAAGCATTGAGCATTGAGGTCCAGTCTTCCAGTGCTCATGGCCAAGGAGCTTCTCTCTGTCATTTCCAAGGGGTTCTGGTTGATGGCCATCATGTTAAAATTGAATTATTGATGATTAGTATTTTTACCTATTATTCGAAAACAGTGTCACTGGGATTGTTGCTATTGTTATAG
Source organism: Solanum sitiens (assembly GCA_016801875.1). Taxonomy (NCBI): domain Eukaryota; kingdom Viridiplantae; phylum Streptophyta; class Magnoliopsida; order Solanales; family Solanaceae; genus Solanum; species Solanum sitiens. The sequence goes on along the minus strand of JABWTJ010000412.1, from coordinate 339,610 downwards.
CTCATTTTTGTGAAAAAAGACTAGGTTAATCAACTACTTTTATTTGTTCAGAAACAATCTGACCTTTTGCTGAATGCTGATGATTTGGATGCTATGTGGGTCTGCTTAAGAGAGAACTGTGTGATAGATGATGCAACTGGTGCAGAAAAGGTTAGACTTGAACTTTATTTTCCTGCAGTTTCAATTTCAATAGCCAGCATCAAGTGAGATATTTGCACTCGCTCCAGCTCTGTGTTGTCTTCCCTTTCCTTTCTTTTTGTATAAGTGATTGGTACACTGCCATAGTTTTAATGAAATTGGTTAGCCTCAATCATAGTTTACTTGTGTTAATCTTAGGTTCATAATGGAGTAATGTGTTGATAAAAATTGTAGCATATTCAAGTTCTCTATACAGTCTCCTTTATTTGCAAATGTCTAAACTGGGGTTGCCAAAAGGCGCACCTACACGGGCACATAGGTGCATCATTCAGAGTACTGTCAGCATATTTTGTTTGGTGAACTTAGAGTTTGAGCCTATAATTCGGCAAGTGGTAGAATGGACAATGTTAGAGTCATCTTTTTGTTTTTCGGCCAAATGGATGGCATACCTAATCACTCCAGTCGCTTGAATCCTACATCCATTTACTTTGGGACCAGCTAATAATTAGCCTGAAAATGTGGATGAAACAGGTATTAAGTGCGTATGGGTGTATTCCTCATTCTTTAGATGTTCGTTTAATTTGCTCCTTGTGTCGTCTCATTTCCTTACTTCTTTATAGTTCATTCACTTCAAGACTGTTGATGTTCTTTTAAAGATATCTAATTGCTCGACTATATCTTCAACTTCTTCAACTGCTTCTCGTTTATGTCGGTTGCACTTCCTTTGTTATATGTGTATTTGAGCAATTAACCATATGCATTGTTTTGTGCCACCTGAGAAAAGCAGACAAAAAGTTTCTTGTTTATTATTGTTGTTATATCATTATTACATGTAACAATTCTTTGGTTTCTTGTTACACTTGTAAGCATGAAATGCTGAGAAAGTTATTCGCTGTGTTGTTTAGATGAATTATGAAGACTTTTGCCACATTGCCTCTGTCTGTACAGAACAAATAGGGCCTAAATGTCGCCGCTTTTTCAGTCCTTCAAATTTCATGAAGTTTGAGAAGGATGAATCAGGGAGGATTGCCATCCTGCCATTTTACCTTTATGTGATGCGTACAGTGAGTATAATCAACCCTTACCTGCAAAGTCCTTTTAGTTCTATTTTTCTTCCCTTAACAGTGTTTGATGCATTCACATTTCCTTCCCTGTCCCTGACATGAACTTGTATCAAATCACAATTCACATCATGTGCATTCATTGTCTTTGTCATGGATCTTCCTAAAGAAAAAGAAGGAAAATGTGAAGGAACTAAAGAAAGGATAAAATTTTAATATGATTCATCTCTTGAGAAAAGATCGTGAATTTATCCTTACCGGATTGCACCCTTCTGACTGCATAAATGAACTCTATGTTATTTGGGGAAAAAAACTGGAGGCACCATGAATTAGCCGTCCTCCAATTCTATAATTGAGTTAATAAGTTATTTGCAGATCTTACTGTATTTCTACTTAGACTTATTTTGAAGAGGAACTTCTGTTGAAACAAAAAGTTCATCCAATAGTATGACGTTTCTTTTCTGTTAGAATTTTGTAATGTGTAAGTTATTGGAAGTTTTCGTAGTTAAAAGAGAGATTCTGAAAGCTTGCTGCAGGCAAACTACTTGGCCATGATTTTCTAATGAAGGTTTATCTTGCTAGATGTAATGGTCACTGTGATGTTGGTGGCCAAAAGTTCTGTTGTTCCTTCCATATTTTCAATTTTGAGAAAGTTGGTCATTTGGTACTTGTTATTTTTTGGAACTTGATGATTAGTAGTCCTCAGTTCTCTGGAAGAATTGATTGTTTACTCTAAATGGAGAGTTAATCTCAGCTAAAAATAAATTAGGAGAAAGTATTAAGCTTTCCGTGTGAGATTTTTTGCCTATGTAATATGATTTTTCTCTTGCTTTTAGGTTTCACTTACTCAAGCCCGAATTGACATGAGTGAGCTTGATGAAGACTCTGATGGTTTCCTTCAACCCCATGTATGGTTCTTCACTATTCTCAACTCCAATGTTTTACACTTAATTACTTTTTTGCATTGTGCAGTTATTATCTTTGTATAATCAGCTCACTTAGACTAATTGAATTCACATATGCACTTTTTTGGGGGTCAAACAGGAAATGGAAGCCTATATACGGGGCCTGATTCCTAACCTAGCACAGCTTCGAGACATGCCAGCAGCTTTTGTCCAAATGTATTGCCGTATAGCTGCACACAAATTTTTCTTCTTTTGTGATCCCCATAGACGAGGTTTGTGTTGCCAGCTGTCGTATGTGGTACTCCTGCTGTTCTGTAATTCAGCAAATCGATAATTTTTCTGATAACATATGTTCTTGCTTTACGTCCCCAACCCATTAGATGTTCGTTGCCTTTATGTTGGGCTGCTAGACGAAGTCATTTTATACAGTTATTACCTGAATTTAGCTTGAAAAGTGCAATGTTGACCCCAACAGGTAAGGCATGCATAAAAAAGATATTACTTAGCAACTGTCTCCAAGAGTTGATGGAACTTCACCAGGTAACTTCTTGTTGTCTACTGCTACATTATGGAATTAAGCTTGCTTTAAGAGCTATATATAAATATTGCATAAGTTCTCTCAAGTGTATGGTAATTTACCTGTCATTTTTTTGTGCGACAGTTTTAGTTGCTTCTTATTCTCAATCCTAAAGGAAATGCTCATAGCCCTTCATTTAAATGATCCTTGATTTAACTTCTTACATGTAGCACTCAGCAAAATTTAAGGTGTGGATTACTTATAATCAAACTTTCTTCCCTCATTTACTGCAGTTTCCTTTTCTGTTAGAAGGCACCTAATAGGGGAATTTGAGGGGGTGGGGATGAAGAAGGCTTTAGTATTCCAGATGCCATGTTTTACCTTCAGTTTTGTTTTACCTTCAGTTGAGTAATTTGACTCACCGGAGGAATGCAATAATGTGATAACATAATTTGAATTCGTGGACCTTCTTAATTAGAATGTAAAAGGATGGACTTAAAGCTGACAGAATGGGAGATTCAGACCTGTCATATTGCTTATTCTCTGCGTAATCAATCCAGTTGAAGTTCAGAAATGTTTTTCAAGGAGCTATTGTCAGATTATCATTATTTTAGCTATATTTAGGGACTAGGTGAAATACTTGAAGGAACTTTTATATCTCAAAGTAGTTTTATCAACTTCCGATATCTTTTGCAACCCTAGTATTTTGCTAAATATTATTGCTTTAAAATTGTGGGTTGACAAGTAAAATCTGGTTATTCAGCTGTTCCCAGCACTTCGAAACACATAGAAGAAATGATCCCAGGTTATTATTTTGCATAATCTTATCAAAGTTATTTGTTGTGGGTTGACAAGTAAAATCTGGTTATTCAGCTGTTCCCAGAACTTTGAAACACATAAAAGAAATGATCCGAGGTCATTATTTTGCATAATCTTATCAAAGTTATTTGCATAGTGTTTTGTGAAGGTCACAAACTATCACCCAGAAAACATTCATTAGATTCTGCTAAAGAAGCATATATCTGTACTTTTATAGTTTCCGTATTTATTTTATAACTAAGAATCTGCCGCTGCATTAGTTTCCTTTTACTTTAAGGTTGACATGTTCATATTTTTTTTTCTACTAGGAAACTGAGGAGGAGGTTACTGACACAGAGCAAGCTGAAAACTGGTTTTCCTTGACTTCTGCTCAGAGGATTTGTGGCAAGTGCTTTGAATATCTTAATTTAGAAGCAGATCCATGTCATGCTTTGTTTACTGCTTTCCTTCTACCCAGCTTTTGTTGCAGCTGTCTTTGAGGTTCCGCTCAATCATTGGGAATAGAGCTTGCAGTATGTTATTAGCTTGGGGATTTGGGAATAGGGAAGGGAAGGGGATAGTGAGAATCAAACCCACACCTATTGTGCGGCACTCTTATCAGTTGTACTGTAAGCCTTGGTTGCAGTATGTTTTTATTTTAGTTTCAAGGTTTCCAGACTCCCAGACCATTTTATCTGCTAGTTTACCAGCTCTGTTACATTGTTCTTACTTTGAATGAGTGTAGTTCCACATAGTGTGTCTATTAAGTACAGAACTGTAAGGTGTATAAGTGGTTATCCTGGCTACAAAAAATATGTTCTTATGTACTTCGGTGATAGGAAACAATGGTTGCCAGTCTAGTGCTTCCGATTTTCTCAATACTTGGTCATACATTACAAGATTGGTTGTAGCTGTCATACATGAGCTGGTGAAAATTCTAATACAAACAGCATACAGCTGAGAAAATAGGTAGTTATATATCCACAAATTTGGTTGTGTTTGTTGTGGAAAGCACAATATCCCAATATCTATTGTGGTTACGCTCACACGTCTTTCTTGTCACCCCCTGCTTTTCTCTACAGTTTCCTCATTTCCCTTCTTTTTCTTCTTATTGTCCTTTTCCTCCACTGTCTTTTTGTCTCTCTGCTGTTTTTGTTGGTCTTATTTTTTTATTTTTCTGGGTACTGATCCTCTTCTTTCGTCCTTGATTTATGATCAATATGCTTACTTGAATAATGCAGACATGTTTCTTGCTCTTGATAAAGATATGAATGGAACATTGAGCAAGCAGGAGCTAAGGGAATATGCGGATGGTACACTAACAGATATCTTCATTGAAAGAGGTAAAACAGAGTGTCTGCTTATGTACCATTTAATGTATCTTTCTTGAGGATCTATGGGATGTTTCAGATGTGTGGTCCAGTGCAGCTGTGGTCTCTTTTCTAATCATTTCTTTCATTTCTGCAATTATTGCTCGAAGCTATCGTATAGTAGTCACTCCTGCAGTTCACATTGAAACTTTGCTGTCCAAGATAGACAGTGTGTCTATTCACCTATCTGACACTAAACTTAGGAATTTGCTTTATAATTGCTCTCCGGTCTAAACTAGGCAGGGATTTAGCCACGTCACTTCTTTTGATACTGGGGCCTCAGTCCTCACTGGTGGGCATTGGTTCCAGGATGGTGAGCTGTCTCATCAAGGGATTTCCTTACCAATTTCTTATCGACGGTAATAGTGCTGGCAAATGAGCGGTTAGATGGATTGAAACTGGTTAAATAAAAACGAATAAAATATCTGACCTGTCCATATTTAACATGGTCCATATTATCCATGTTTTTTAAATATTGTGGTTATTCGGAGAGTACCTAGCCTCCCATCATATGTTGTTGTATCTTCACCATTGTTTTCTTTCTCGCTTTGTTCGTATAGATCTCCCTTGCACACGTACTTATCCAACTACAGACATTATAGCACCATCAATTGAATGATTTAACCTAATACTGATCTTCAGTAGATAATACTGAACGTAAAATTTCAGTAGTAAGAGCCTGTTGGATTGACTTTTGGTTTTGACTTATAAACCAAAAGTCATAAGTTAGAATTTATAGCTTATGGCTTTGACTTATTTTATCATTTTAGCCAAGCACTTCTAAATTTATCCAAACACTCCAAAAGTACTTAAAAGGTATTTTGGCTTAAAAACACTTGAAATAAGCCTATCCAAACAGGACTCCTGAAGTAAAGAGAGCTTGATTATCTCCAATTTGAGATAAGCTAAAATATAACTGATAAAATAACCAAACATGAAACTGGAGCAATATGGTGTGCTACCCAATAAACTCTTATTCACAGAAAAAAAGAAGCTAACAAATAGGAAACTAGCCATAAATTGAAACTGCCAAATAGTCTCATTTCTAAACATGTTTTGTTTCTTATTTATTGTGATCTGTGAAATAATATAGAAGTAACTATTAGAAGTGGTTGAGAGTAATATTCGATAGAAATTAGCAGTTATTCGCAACTTAATTTATCATCTTCCTTTGAATAGAAAATTGGTTGTCTATGTCATATAAAGGGATCTAAATGTCTCTGTAGATAATTTGAATGAAAAATAGAGTGAAGACAATCAATATGAAGAAAACATGTATGATGTAACTTCAGTTTAAAAAAGAAGAAGAAGAAGATATATGATGTAACTGCATAGAAACATGGAAAACGGAAATGAACTCATTGAACGAAACAAGGACTTCAGACATTGAAAAACTTCTGCCAAGTTTCTGTTACTCCGAGCATCTTGCGACAAGGATTTCTAGGGAGACTTGGAAGTGTTTTGATAGGTTATTGTCCATTTTGACTCGTGGTTTATCCCATTTTTATAGCGGGTATTATGGGCTTATTCATATTTGATCTGATATAAATAAATCAAATACATAGATTGTTCAACCCAAATTTAATTGAATGGGACAGAGGGATACTTAGATATTTTATCCATTTTGCCAGCATTACATGGTAGTCCAATATGGCACCACCATCATAGGGCAGTGGGCAAAGGCTCCTGGATGGATGATCAGTCTCACCAAGGGAGTTCCTTGCCAGTTGCTGCTGTCATGGAACTCCAATCTGGCACCATTGTCAAGGGTCTTTTTGCTGGATATTGAGTACATATCTCCAAAATATTCTCAATATTAAGAGACAGTATTAGCACTGGTTAAGAAATTGATGGTGTTCTCATATACCCCATGGGCACTACTGGTAGGTCTTGTTTTGCTGCCATCATCGAAGTTCTGTGATTGCCTAATTATAAGGATTAAAAATAACATTTGGAAGTGTTCTATCTTTTTAAAAAAGAGATTAATATGTAATCTAAACACTACCAACATTACCTTCATCATCAATATAGTTGCCCACTTTACTGCAGCAATCTATCCCTCTATAGGTCATGTTTATAGTATCTACTGCCTAGACTCTAGACAAAACAGACCTGCACCACCACTCATCTTGTGGATATTAAGTGATTCTGGCACTTCTAAGATAGATTATCCTGAAGTGTTCCATTTGAATGCACCTAAAATAATCTCGCCTTCCTCTTGAGGAAATAATGAGATCATTCTAAATGAACTTCAGCTACATCATGTTACTTTTCAACCTTGCCTTGCTGTAGTAACATGATGCAGTGGACTACCAGAGAAAGCTCTTGGCCTTGCTGTTAGTAACAATACTTCTCTCATAATGTTTGCTCCTTACTGTTATCTCATTCCAATTTGCATTGCTCATCTGTACAGTCAGAAGTCCTCTGGTGTTTTTATGTTTGAACCTCCTATTGCTTTTATATATTACAAGGATTGAATCCATATGTTTGTTGTTAACTTCGTTTGGTTTGTTATTACTAGTTTTTGATGAGCATGTTCGACGTGGAAAAATTGGGGGCGGCAACGCCCGTGAAATGGATTTTGAAAGTTTCCTTGACTTCGTTCTAGCCCTGGAAAACAAGGATGCCCCGGAGGGTCTAACATATTTGTTCAGGTGTCTTGATCTCCAAGGAAGGGGTTTTCTAACTACAGCGGATATTCACACGCTATTCAGGTAAAAGGAACACAAAGTTGTATTTTCTTGCTTTGAGGAAATTTTCTCCACCTGTCTAGTTAGTGGTGCATTGCTGTTTTGTATTTGTATTCCATATTGACAAAGGAAAACTTGAAATATGGAAGTGAAAGAAGGGATCACACAGAAGTTGAGATGTATCCTGATTCAGACTTCCTAGAAAGAGTTTCTGGGGTTTCCTGCTTGTGGTTCGTGAGATAGTGCTGCAAGTCTCAAATAACCAGATACATCAGTTTATTGAATTACCATACATTCAATAGGCTGAATTGCACTATTTGATTCTATACACTATCTGTACCATTTATCTCTCCCTTGTACGCCAAATAGAATGTGGAAAAGAGAACAAAAGCTCATGAAAGGGTGTAGAGGGTTTTGAACCATCTAGGTGTTGGTCACCAGAATTTCTTCCAGTGTCTAGATTAAGGCCTATTTGGTAGGATGCAACATGTTTTCCTTCTAATGATATATTTTTGTATTTGGTTGTTTAGAACTGAAGAATATATTTTGGTAAAATGGAAACATTCCCCGCCTTCTTGCAACAACTTATGTCCAACCAAACACCAAAAATGATTTAGGTTCACATTTTCCCAGTCCATTGAAAATTATACATCATCTCAGATAGGGATTAGTATTTATATCTAAAGTCAGATTTATTCTTTTGTCGCTGAGCATTTCACTATAGTGATTTGTTTCTGGTATGAAATGTCCTTTATTTTAAAAACAGAGATGTCCATCAAAAATGGATTGAAGGAGGGAACTATGAACTATGCATCGAGGATGTAAGGGATGAAATATGGGATATGGTGAAACCGTCTGACTCTTTGAGGATATCACTGGCTGATTTGCTATCCTGCAAACAAGGTGGTACTGTTGCAAGCATGCTTATAGATGTGCGTGGTTTCTGGGCCCATGACAACAGAGAAAATCTTCTACAGGAAGAGGAAGAACCCCAAGAAGAAGGATGAAGGATTTAAGAGCCAATCATCTGTAATTGCACTAACATCAGATCCTAGTTTGCAGAATAGATTATCCTATGTATGTAGAGTATTTGGCTTTTCTTAGTCGTGTGAATGGAATGTGGCTAACAATGCTGTCATTTAAGGTAGCCTTCTTGGATGCTGAACAAACCTCCAGAAGCTGTATGTTTGAAATCTTGTGTACCTGAGATTCCTGAAATCGAATCGAAGGTGCATGTTGCTTGATTAACTGGGATACCCCTACAAATTTGAGCTTGTTTTATATGTCTTGTAATGAAAAAGCTATGTCAGGTTTTCCTGATCTTGTATCATCTCTTCTTTTGGCCAAGTATATTATCCTTTTCATGAACTTGTTGAGTTTTATCAGTATAAAACTGTTTTACTGTGAGAAACTGAAGTTGAAACCATTGTAAAATCTTTCAAGTGTGCAAGAGATGATATTATGCTAGCAGAACAGGAAAAAAGAAGCGGGTGTGACTTAGTGGTCAGTGAAGTGAGCTGAACATCATCAGATCTTAGATTCAAATTTCAATAGGGACGAAGCGCTAGGTGATTTTCCATATCTATTCTAGCCTTAATGGACATAGTTACGTATCTTGTGGAATTAGTTGAGGTACATGTAATCTCCGTTCATCTTGTTCTCCTATTTAAAAATCTTGTATCATATCTTCATTTTTCTCTACTGAACCTAAGAAATTTACTAACTGGCTTCACCATCATTGTTATCATTGCAGTACTTGGTGACCCCTTTTCAGTTTTCATTTCTTAAATAATTTCTTCTAAATAAAATTCATAGTAAAACAAAAGAATTTATTTAGCACATGGTACACTCATTGCCTTGAAAGACAAATTATTTAGCAATATTGAAATGATTAAAATGGAATATAAGGAGATATTTCCTCTCACTTGTTTAAGATTAACGTATAGTTTATTTATAGATAAATAAGAGAGGTATTAAATCCGAGTCCGGAGCCTAAAGGGTATAAAATGTTAACAAAAATTTCAAAACGGTATATGAATTTTTATTTTAACCAAAACGGCAAAATCGCTGGAATGGCAGCGATTTAGTTTGCCGGAAAAAGCAAGTGAAGCCTCAAGTTGATACAACATTAAAAAAAAAAAATTTTTTTTTTTGATACAAATCGCTGCCCTTGCAGCGATTTGCTCTTAATTTGTTTTTTTAAATTCAAATAAATAATTAAAAAAAAAAATTAAAGGTAAAACGCTGCCTAGGCAGTGTTTTTTAAAAAAACATTAAAAAAATTATTTTGAAAATCGCTACCTTGACAGCGATTTCTTTTAAAAAAAAAAAATTAAAAAAATAATCAGATTTTGTAAATCGCTGCTATAACAGCGATTTTGCTTTTTCCGGCGAACTATATCGCTGCTATTCCAGCGATTTTGCCGTTTTGATTAAAATAAAAATTTATATACCGTTTTAAAATTTTTGATAACATTTTATACCCTTTAGGCTCCGAACTCTATTAAATCCCCACAAAAATTAAAAAGGAAAAAACAAATCTATTGTAATGAAGAAGAGACGAAATAGAAAAAGAAAGAAATAAAAAATAGTACTCCCTCGTTCAAATTTGTTTGTCGTATCTTTCTTTTCAGTCCGTTTAAGAAAATATCTTCTTTTTTTTTATAACTTTTCGATTTCAACTTTTAACATGGTATATAGATTATAAAATTAAAAGACATTTTTAATACATGTAATGTATTTGTTAGTTTAAATCAATAAGATTACTAGTGTTTTTAATCTTTGTGTTACGATAAAATCAGATAAACAAATTGAAACGGAATAAAGTTTGTACAATTTTCTTGAGAGTGAAAGAAGCAAATGGGAATTAGGACCACTAGAGTTGGTAACCAATTGCATTCAATTGTACATAGCATAACATAATGGTTTTTTTTATGAAGTACCTGCATTTACATATTGAACAATGGAGAATCCCTACTAGACACTGACAGCATATTGAAAGCAACTGTACCAACTTAGGTACCTGATGAAACTGTTTTATCCTTAATCAGAAATCTCGAGTTTGATCCTTGAGAATGAAAAAAACTTAATGAGAGTGTCACTCCCGAATAGATTCCTGCAGTACACTATCCGAATTTAATCGGGACTCTATACGAGCTCTTGACCATTGAGTGGAAAACCAAAAAATAAATGAAAACAACAGCACATCTCTTTAAGATTATTTTTATATATGGCTGGCCTATTATCCTCTTCACCAGAGACACATCTAACTGTTTATGACTCTCTACCTAGTTTCTTAGCCAGTGACACACACACACAAAACTCTACCTAGTTCATCAATTGAATTGATAGCTAATAATCATATATCCACAAATTATTTACATGAAATGTGTGTGTACAACTATATATACTACACCACAACTCATTAGAGACATAATGTGTCATTTAACTTGATCTTACCTGATATGTATGTCGTTCAATTTTGAGTGTGTACAAATAAGCATGACTTAAACTTATATAAAATTGAACAAAATAGACACATACGTCCTAAGTGGTAATTCGCGTCCTACATGACGTTTTACATGCATTATACTATGTAAAATACGTGTGTTTCCTTGTTCAACTATATACAAATTTAAATATTTATTTGTGTACACAAAAAATTAAAGCTAATAAATATAAGCTAAAACTAAATTAATTAAATGACATATTTATATATTATGCTATTAATATGGAGAAAAAAAATATGTATGTACATACGTACATAGAGCCTCTTTAAACCCACTGACCTAAATCTTGAATGCTATGTTCTTAATTAGAATTGACATAAAAACTTAAATTTCTTTAGAAACAAATTATTGTTTACTTATTATAAAACAATTATTGATTGGCTCATTTAAAGATAAATTCAGGATTCTAAATCAATACCATTGTAACAAGTTATATATTATTCTTTTGTCATTTCAGTGGAAACAACATGTAAATAATGTACATTTTCTAATTATTCAACTATATATTATAAAAATTTAAGCCAATGAAAGTGGGTGAGATGCACTTGCTGCCGACAGCTTACGTCCGACTGTGCGTTACGTTTAATATTTTGAAAATTGTAAAAAGGTCCAATTTTATTGTTTGCTATACTACTTTTCTTTTAAAAAATCATTTTTGTGTGTTATTTACGTGTTTAAATATAACTTTATTTGTTACTTACGGTTGTTCAATATACTATATATTCTTATGAAAATACTTTGGTATTACTTAAGCAATTCAAATCTAATTTTTTTTTTACTACGACAGTCCAAAAATGAACATCGATCTCACACAACAAATGATCAGTGACGGATTCAAAATTTCCGTTAAGAGAATTCGGAAAAAAAAAGTAGTGGTTTGAACCCCTAAACCACTAAGTCAGCCTCTAATCTTATATTCAGGAGGTTCAAAATCAATATATAAACATAAAAATTCTAAAAATACCTTAAATATACAACATAATTTTTTGCCAAGAGGATTCGGGTGAATCGTTCAACATACTCTAGGTCCACCCCTGCACATGACATTTGATGATGGACAACCCTAATGAAAGAGGATATAGTTAAATAACATAGACATAATACATAAATATGTTATTTACCTTGGCTTCAACTGATATTTATATCTTTTAACTTTGGATGTGCACAAATAAACACTTAATTTTTACAAAATTAAACAAATAAACACATTCGTTCTACGTGATATCTTACATGATTTTACGTCTCACGTGACGTCCTATATATATTATGTCACTTAAAATAAAATACGTGTATCTACTTCAATTTTACAATATTAATATATTACCATACAAATAGATATGGGAACTCAAATATCATATCTTGCTATGGACCATAAAACTCGAATCCTCCAGAAACATGATGCTCTTCGTTTACACCAATGCCTTTTTTGGTGTACAATGTATTGTAGCTCCCCCCAAAAAAAGGACAAAAGACTCATAACAAAATAACAAAACTTATAAAGGAGACAGAGAAAGACAAAGAAGGGAATATCTTACATCTTAAGAATCTTCCATTCAAATATCAACAACTCATCTACAACCTTTGGAGGAAAAGGGAGGGGGCTTTGGGGGAGGGTAACATCGGACGTGCATCGATCGATTCGATTTATTAATTTTTAGTTTTTAAATAAGTTAAAATCAATAATCAAATGAAATAGATATTTTTGTAATCCATTTTTAGTTTATCAATTTTAGTTTTAATGGTTTGAGTTTTAGATTTGATCAATAAGAAAAATAGTTATAAAACAAATATATTACTTCTCCTATAATTTGATGCGACTAGTTATAGAATGCTCATAAAATATAAATAATAATAACTAACATGAAATTAAAAGAACTATACTGGTGCAACAAAAAGAAATTAAGAGGATTTAATATAGTTTTTTACTTTAGGTTTTAATATTTTGTATAATGTGAAGTTTTGAACTCAAAGTTATGTGAAGTCTAAATTGATGGCTAAAGGGAAAATGCATTAATCGGTAAGGTATTGAGTTCAATATTTAATATTTATGTAGAAGTATAATTGTAAATTATTATAGTCTTAATGAATTAATTAGGTTTAAAAGTAAGTGATATAACTCTATCAAACAATACAACAAAACATATGCAAACACTCCTATTAAATGTTTAAGATCAAATAATACGACAATAAAATTTTACATTCTTGACTTTTTGGTGAAGAATTGAAGTGCTTCTTCACGAATATATTTGCAAAAGAAATAGTTTAATAAATATATATATTGAGGTGTATTTTTAAAGTAAAATAAAATAAAATTAATCGAATCACACTGATAGCGAAAGAAAAACCGATATGATTGAATGGTTTTGAAAAAATCTAATTTTGATTATATATATTATACAATATCCAAAAAATAAAATGATATAATTTTAAAAAAAATAACTGATCGAGTTATTTCATTGACACCTGTTTAACGCAATAATCAGATAATTTTTATTTTTTCTCATATTTCATCCACTTTAAATTTCCTTGGTGAATTGAAAAATTCCTTTCCTTGTGTAATGCAATTATTTTCTGTCCAACTTACATAAACAAACCCTTCTACAAAAGAAAGTTATTATTTCATAATTTAGTGGTACAACTATCTCATTATTATTTATTAGCCTCTTGTAAATTAAATATGACTTTCAATTTTCTTCAGGTTGTTATATTTTGCTTCATCATATTATTGTTAATTTGATACAAATAGTTATACTATATTATTATGCTCATAAACAATGTAGTTTTTATTTTTCTTTATCTTACTTGTTTATAGTGTGTTTTTGTATATCATCATAATTTTGACTTTTGATATCAATGATAAAATTTTGTTCATTCACATATCAAAAAATGAGCTTTAGCGACAATTAATTAGCAATTGCCGTTAAAATATATATTTTTAGCAGCAATTATCACTATTTATATATGTTCCTGAAGGCTTTAGCGACATTGGATCTAATGACAGTAAAAACTTTAACATTCTTTATTAATGTGTCTATTTATTGTCGCTAAATATTGTTTTTGTTGTAGTGAATATATAATTTTGCGGTACACTTTTTATTTTTTTATTTTACTTTTTTAAATTTTACACTTAATTAATAAAATATGCGTATGTAAAATACAAATAAAGTTAGCTAGTAAATTATAAAATTTTACCAAATAAAATAAAAATAAAAATATCAAAATTAGTACTACATATATTATTTTGTGTGATACAATCATATCTCATAATGATATATATTTTTGTACATGTGTAAGACTTTTTTAGCTTTAAAATTGAGAGTCTCAATGACCGGCGGACCCCGACAACTATATTAGTACTCTGTCCCCTACCATTATATTAGCACCCAAAAAGTGGATGATAAAGACTTAACATCAATGTGCATTATATAAAATATTAAAGCATCATTTGATATTATTTATATATTTAAATCAATATAATTAATATATGTTACTAATAATTGAGGAATTTTTGTACATAACCACTTATAATAACTTATTAATTAGATTCCATAACTATAGTTTGTTAAATACGATTCATAGCTATGTGTTAGAAAGAGGAGAGAGATGAGCGAGATTGGAAGAGGGAGGAGAGAGGCGAGCGAGAGGCGTATTGTAATTGTATATCTGTTAGATGATTGTATCTATGTAACTTGTATGTATATGTATCAATAATTATATTTGTATATCTGCATACAATTGAATTGAGTTCAAATATTTGTATATCCAGTCTCTTTCGCTTATGCAAACATAAATTATACATTTGTATTTGTAAAATTTGTGTTTGCATAAAGTGAGAGAGAGACATGCAGAAGATAATTGAGCAGTGAGAGATTTGTATTTGTATAATTATAAGTTTATAAGGCGGGACAATATACATTTGTATTTGTATATCCACTTTTTTTCTCTCGCTTTATACAAGCACAAACCAAATTATATTTTATAAAGTGAGAAAGATTGACCGAAGAGAATCACGAGAGATATACTAGGCAGGGAGAGGAGATAGGCGAGGGAGAGATGACCGAAAAATAGGAGAGAAGCGAGCGAAATTTCAGAGAGAGGCGCGAGAGGAGACATGCACGAGAGAAAAATGTAATTATAGCTAAAAGTAAGTTTCAAATTTTAATTAATACAAACTTTAGCTATGTTAGCTAATTAAGTAGCATATATTTACTTAACCGCATAATTACCCCATAAGTTAATTGCTTATATATAAATATTAGGGTACTAAATATGGTGCTTAATTGGTTATTGATCTATAATTCCGCATAACTTATACCCAAAAAAATATTGCATTAATTATTTTATATAAGATAAAAGATGAAATAATAAAACATTGCATAACTTATACTTTCATTATTAATACGTGCATAACTATAATTTTTATATTACAAAATACCTATATGACCCTAACCAACATTCAAGTGACCCCTAATAGTTTCATGGAACACTAAAATTATCCAATATTTTCATTATTGATATTTACCTAATTCAATACCTGCATAACTATAATCACCGATGAAACACATGTGTAAGGGGCCATTTGTGTGTATGGATTTTGGTGTAGGGAATGTCTTATTTGCTCAGCTGTCATGATCTGTAATGAGGTGATATCTCATTCTACCAACAAAAAAATAATAAGAGAGACTCTTCTTCTTTCCAGGTCATACAAAGAAAAAGAAACCAAAAAGGTTCATAGTGTGGATACAAGGAAAAGACTTTAATTTGATATATATGGATTTTCTCACCTTTTCTTTTGATTCCTTTCAATTATTATGTCTCTCCAGTAAAAGTTTTTCACTGTTCCTAACCTAGTAATGACAAAAACTTTTTTACTATCATTTACATCTCCTCTTTTGACCCTACATCTTTCAAAAATAATTTATCTCTCTATAAATGCAAAAAGGATAAGGTTCATATATAGTTATAAGATAGAAATTTAGTTAAATGGTTCACGATTAAATATTTATGAAAAATAATTTTTGATCTATATGCTTCCTCCATTCACTTTTAATTGTCGTGATTTTTTTTAGAGTAACGATAAGAACTTTGTCTAAAATCTTACGATGTATTTCTTTTAGCATATTGTATGCAAAAAGTTGCAATTTATAATACTTCTCGTATAGTTTTTGAATATTAAATTTTTTTGTTTAAAATATCAAATTAATGTAATCTAATTCAACTTTAAAAATTAGTCATATTGACTTTCGAAAAGCGCAACATGATAATTAGAAATGGATGCACTATAACAAAAACAACTTTTAGCATCAATAAATATTGACATTAATAAAGAGTGTTAAAGTGTTTACCGTCATTAGTTAAGTGTCATTAAGCCAGTGTCGCTAAAGGCTTTAGAAACATATACAAAGAGTGTTAATTGCCGCTAAAAATACATATTTAACGACAATTAAGAATTAATTGCTACTAATGATCATTTGTGATGTAGTGACGGAGGGAGTGATACTTCACATAATTTTTTTATATACATAATATAATTTTTCGACGAAGGATGGTCAAGTGTATGACTAGCCACCCTAAGCTATATGTGGGTCATCCACTATCTTTGTACACAATATATTCTTAAATATTACTTGTGAAATTACACTGAATATATTATTGTTATTGTAGTTACAACTACTCATTACACCTAATATGTTATGTCTTGTTGTTACAACTAGTTATTACACTGAATATATTGTTGTCGTTGAAGTTAAGAGCTACTGAGATTGGATGACAACCTCTCTCCATTATGAAAGGTACCCCCAAGGACTTCACTAAAACACAAATTATTAGTAATTTCATGTGAAAATTTGAGGTTTGTAACAACCCCCTTATATCAAAGAATTTTATCTTATTAAAGATAATATTATTCCTTAGTGTGTGGAAATTGTTAAAACAAAGACTAAACTATGTTTCTACAGAGGGGAATCAAAAAGTACTTGTACAACTGACAAGGTATGTAATCTTAACTGAATTGGTGTAAAGAGAGACAGGATCTGAAGAAAGCTACTCCTATTAATTCCTTTTTCTTTAGTTTTACTGAGCAAGCAAAAAGTGAGGGGTTCTTCAACTATGGTAGAGCTACTTTCTTCAATGACATATATATGTTGTGTTGTGTTGTGTGTGAATGCATGGACAACAATGTGGGGTACTATCAAACTTTAGCCTAAATGAGTTGTCTTGTGCAAGGAAATTAGCTACATTGCTTCCTTACCAATTTCAGAGTTTTTGTCATAGTACATTAAAGTGAGGACCACTGTTTCTTGATCTAAACTTAAATATTGATGGAGTTCATCAAGATGGTACCTTTATTCATTCATGAAGAAGGACATGAGACTTTTTCAACAGTGATTTGAACCAAATATTGTCAATGTTCAAATTGGATGATTTTCTTGAATGGCAAGTTCAGTTGCAGCTATAGCAGGAGGAATTGGAGGGGTTGTAGTAGTGTTGTTGGGAGTGATTTTCTTTGTATGTTTTCGGAGTTTTCGCGGCAGGAAGTATTCAAATAGGAATTCAGATTCAGCTTCTTCAGATCCATCTGCAGTAGGTAATGTAGCAAAAAAAACAAAAACTATCTAGATATGGAAATTTACACACGATGCTAACTCTTAAGTGTTTCTGCTTAATCATGTATTGGATACGAGTAGTTTCGGTGGAGATGAAAAGGGGAGGATCATTTGTTCAATCCAGGCTGTTCAGAATGGAGGAATTGGAGAAAGCTACAAAGCATTTTGATGAGAAGAGTCTCATTGGTTGTGGGAGTTTTGGTCTTGTTTTCAAAGGATTGCTTTGTGATGGTACTGTTGTTGCTATAAAAAGGCGTTTAGGGACTCCGAAACAGGAATTTACTGAAGAGGTATGGTTTAGCTATTTAAAGGGGGCTGATTGTTTTATTGAATGTGCAAGACAACAATGAATGGATTATCCCATACTCGTATTTTCGAAACTTCATATTCCTGTTTTAGAAGTGGAAACCATCTAATTCAATTGTATGTCCCTAGTACTGATCACTCTAAAAAGGCCAAACATATATGTCTAGCTATTCTCTAACTTTGCATTTCGAATAATAGGTTGCTCGTTTATCAAGGATTCAGCACCGCAATTTGGTTACTCTTTTAGGCTACTGTCAAGACAGTGGATACTCCATGCTGGTTTACGAGTATTTGCCTAATGGAAGCATGCACAATCACTTGT
This sequence comes from Solanum sitiens, assembly GCA_016801875.1. NCBI lineage: Eukaryota > Viridiplantae > Streptophyta > Magnoliopsida > Solanales > Solanaceae > Solanum > Solanum sitiens. The sequence goes on along the minus strand of JABWTJ010000412.1, from coordinate 321,389 downwards.
ATGGTAGGGCTCTATTGAGTTAGACATTACGCGCGATTATAATGCCAAAGCTGAATATTGGTTCTTTTGTTAGACACAGGGAAGGAATCTGCAACAAAGCTAGAATTCAAGCAAAGGTTATCTATTGCTATTGGAACAGCTAAAGGTAATATCATAAAGACTCGTTCGAGTTAAGTGTCCTGTTTTATCCAAGAATGACTCTAGATTTGTGATTTAAATGTAACAGGTTTAAGTCATTTACATAGCCAACAACCTTCAATAATCCATGGGAACTTTAAAACAGCTAATGTTCTGGTTGATGAGAACTTCATTGCAAAAGTTGCAGACGCGGGGATTCTAAAGCTACTCGAGAAAATTGACGATGCAGGTCCTTCTGGCTTGAGTTCTTTCAATGCTTTTAAAGATCCAGAGTAAATAGCACTTTTACCTCATTTGAAGTTGTACAAACTTGACTTTAAATTACTTTTTGATTTCGTTTTCTGTTCTGTGTTTAGGATAAACCAAATCGGAATTCACTGTGAGACAAGTGATGTTTACAGTTTCGGCGTGTTCTTGTTAGAGCTTGTAACAGGTAGGGATGCTTCACATGTAGATGAATTTGGATCAAACCAAAGTGTACTTGATTGGGTAAGTTTTAAAACCAATATTCAATATCTTCATCTGCATTATTCATCATGTTTATTACTGAATATGTTTGTGTAAACTTGTCAAAAAGGTTGAAAAACAGCTGAGTTCAGAGCAGTTAGTGGATCATAGGCTGCTGGGAAGCTTTACTGCAGAGGTTATGAGGGATTTCGTCAAGATAGCGTTGAGATGCATGAGTTTCCCTGGTAGATATAGACCAACCATGGAAACGGTCGTGTTGGATCTTGAAAAGATTCTTGAGAGGGAGATCATGCACACAACTGTTATGGGAGAAGGTACTTCCACAGTTACACTAGGGAGTCAATTATTTACAAACTGAAGCAACGACGGAGTCATCAATACTAAGAGAGTCTGTTTTCATGAATGAATTCGGCCTTCGAGCTACAAGTAAATGTACATCAGCTTAAATAGCTTTTTCCTCCCCACCTTCTTCTGCTTCATCTAACAAAGCTAGATGAGCAAAAGGCCAGGGCCTGAAATATTAATCGCAACATTTTTTCGTTTAAAGTCCAATACCCCTAAATAGGTGTTTAAGGACATTATTGTTTGATTTATGAAAAATTATCTATCATGTTTGATAGAGTTGATGTGATATGGTGAAAGAAATGATTCATTTTAGATTGTGGTTGTGGCCTTGATGATTATATTGTAACTCATGTTCAATAAAGTTAAATGAAGTTCATGATATTAGTACTCTTGCAATTCCAATAGTTTATTCTCATTAGATTTAATCTCAAAATGAATATCGATATCCCGGTGCAGACCATGAATGAGAAGATCTAACAGCACATTCAGAGCATGAATATGAATACATTTGAAGGTTAAAACGTTCAAATCAAGTGTGGACTCTGAAATAGAGTCCAGTAAGAGACCTCCAAGGACTTAGAAGGCGAAAATCGTCCAAAAAGATAAATGTGTCATAAGAAATTTCCTAAACTTCAGTATCCAACATGTTTCTGTCAATGATGTAGTCATACTGGATATCGCGAAATTGCTATCCTGCAATGTAGTTAACCATTCAATCAACTTAGCCTAATACCCTTGCCAAAACGAGCACGTGAAGTAGAAAAAAAAGCGTAAAGCATGTTATAACCATAACAATAACTCGTTAATTACCATAGTTGAGCTATTCATTCTTGGACGTTCATAGTTTTGATGGGTTTAAGTTATATATATACGTCAAAATTTTGACTTCCCCCACCTTTCATGTTTTCTAAATCCTCTTTTTTCAAGGATCTTCCAAATTGTTCAACAAAATCTCTAGTTTAATTCAAGAGATTTTTTTATTGGCAAAGGTAGCTTTGTTTTCTTTTTAAAAGTTTATTGATTTTAGAATTTGGTCTGTAGGAGTGTTTTGGTATATAAAAGAAAATTTAAATAATAAAATCTGAATACAAAATATTTCTAAAATATTGTAATTCTGACATTTTAAATAAATATTTTAAAGTATTGTTGTTTTAATTAATTATGTTATGTATTATGACTTGATTGCTAATTTTCTCATAAAATAATATAGATCCTTAACATTATTAATTGGTGCCATTAATTTTTTGTTCTCTGTGATTGAGCTTATTGGGAATATATAAGCAAGCTTTGGACCATTTTAAATAGTAGAATATTTTAATGGTAGTTTTTTCTCTTATGATTTTTTTGTATTGACGGTTGTTCTCCTTTGCCATCAAGAACGAGTATAAAGAATTAATATTACATATAAAAAGTGCAAATTAAAAATTAAACGGGGCAGGGCTATTGAAGTGACCATATTCACATTTCTGTTATTTGTTTTAAATGTTTGTTACAAGGATAGCCAGCTGGCATCCACTAGTAGCTAACTAACGTGCCTATAAGTACAGAGCACATGTGATTGTAATATTTACTTTTAGATTCAATAAAACAGTTTCTTTTTTTCCTTCATCTATATTCTCTCTGAGTATTCAGTGATCCATATCAATGGTGGATGAATGTGTAGAGTACTAAGCATAAAATTTACATGGTATCAGAGCGTCGATCTAACCTCCGACTGCGTATGGAGTTTGAGTTCATCGCAATTTCTCAATAGGAGCAAAAATGCCAGAGGATCAAGCTTATGCATCCATGGCAGCTCCAATAATATCAACACTTGATCATCATCATCCATTTTATCTTCAAGCTTCAGATTCTCCAGGTCTAGTAATAATTTCGATTAAGCTCACAGGTCTGGAGAATTATTCTCTGTGGAGTCGATCGATGAAATTAGCTATGCGAGGCAAAGGTAAGCTAGGGTTTGTGAATGGTACTTGTCCTAAGAGCAAGTATACATGAGAATTAAAAGAATTATGGGAAAATGTAACGCTATGGTACTATCCTGGATTGGTAGCACTGTTTCAATTGAACTAGTCCCTAGCATCGTTTATGCTTCGACTGATAGAAAGGTCTGGGAAGAATTCAAGAAACGATTTGATTGATCGAATTTGACTAGGATCTACTATCTGTGGTCTGAAATTGCCAATTTAAATCGGGGACTGATTTTGTAACTTGCTATTTCTCTACAATGAAGGATTGGTGGAATGAACCTGATGTCATGATTTCCATGCCTTTCTGTGGTTGTGAAGACATCTCAAATCTCAGTGATTATTACAGTTCCTTATGGGACTCAATGAGAGTTATGGCGGCTTGAGAAACAATATTCTCTCTCAAAATGTTAATGTGACAGTTAATGAAACCTATGCGATCATTACTCAAGAAGAAAGCCAACGATCACTGGGAGTAGTTGATACTCACAAGGATCCCTTAACAATGTTGGCTGGGAGAACTCCTGGTTATAGACAGAAAAGTCCAGGAAACTATGGAAGATTGTCTGAAACTACAAGTGAAGGGAATTATGGAGGATCGTCTGGAACTGGAGGAATTCCTTGCATCTATTGTGGTTATAAAGGTCATTTGAAGGAGAATAGTTATAGAATTGTTGGATACCCTCAGGACATCAAAAGGAGGAGATCTTCACAGCAAACACAATAGACACAACCTGCACAATTCAAGCCTACAGCCCGTACTAGCTCCAATGCCAACACTAGTTCAAATGCCAACAATACAAGTCAAGGTTCAGGTTACTTCCTCACAAAACAACAATATCAGGAACTGCTTGGTAAACAGACTCAATCCAATAATGAGTGTGTTTCTAACATGGCAGGTATACACTCATTGTTATCTAATATTTTTCATTGAGTGTATTATTGATTCTGGATCGTCTCACCATATTACACCCCGTAGAGGCTTATTATATGATATTAGGACACTTGAGATTCATCTTAGTGATAAGGTTCAAGTGCCAACTGGAGGAAGATCACAGATCACAAGTACATGGAATGCACCTATTTTTGGGACTTATAGCTTGCAGAATGTCCTCCATGTCCCTGATTTCAAATTCAATCTTCTCTCAGTGTCTAAGATAACCAAGGAATTATCATGTGTTGTCCTCTTCTTTCCTGATTTTTGTGTATTTCAGGGGCTTTACAATGGCAAGGTCTTGGGTATTGATAGAGAAAAGGATGGTTTGTACCACTTAGAGGAGAAGCTCACCCCCCTTACAAATACTGCAAGTTTCAAGTGTGATGTTGAAGGAGTTCTTTGGCACCTTAGATTAGGTCATCCTTCCACCACTGTCATGCAACACATATCTTCACTCAAACAAATATGTTATCCCTATCATATAGGATTGTCATATATGTCTTCTAGCTAAACATCACACGTTAAGCTTTCCTACTAGTTGTACTAAGACAGTTGCTTGTTTTGATTAGCTGCATGTAGACTTGTAGGGGCCTTACAAAAAGCCTACCTATGACAAGAAGTATTATTTTGTCACTATTGTTGATGACTATAGAAGGTATACATGGGTTTGCTTGATACAATCTAAGTGTGAGGTTACCACTGTGTTGAAACGTTTCTTGTGCCTAGTTAAAACTCAATTTAATGCATGTGTAAAAATATTGAGGTCTGATAATGACACTGAATTCTTCAATTCACACTGTTAGCAATTGTTGGCTTCACATGGCATTGTCTACCATAGTAGCTGTCCATATTCACCACAACAGAATGGTACAGTAGAAAAAAAGCACAAGCATATATTGGAAGTGGCTAGAGCCCACAAATTCCAAAGTAGAGTGCCCATCAGTTTTTGGGGTGACTGTGTCAAGACCTCTGTTTATTTGATCAATAAATTGCCTTCACATGTGTTAAAAGGCCAGACTCCTTATGCACTCTTGTATGGAGAAGAGCCTAACCTTGATCATTTGAGGGTGTTTGGTTGCCTATGTTATGTTAGCAAACTACCTAGACATGACAAGTTTACTGCAAGGGCAAGAATGGTTGTTTTAGTTGGATATTCTGAGACTCAGAAGGGTTACAAGTTGTATGATCTGATTGACAAAACCTTCTTTGTTAATAGGGATGTCAGCTTTAGAGAATCTGAATTTCTTTTCCATAAGGATGTCTCTACATATATGGATATGTTCAACAATAACTCTTTTGACACTGTGCATACTTCCAATCCCATTATTTATGACACTTCTTTGGTTGATGGTGCCCCTTCACAGCACCCTCCACCCATAACAGATGATGTTTCTGTTGGAGTCGACTCTGATGTAACTCAAGTTGCACCAGTTGATGTTGTGCAGGATGAGACCTTAGTACAGGGTGAGCAATTTGATTCTGTTTTAGCATAAGAGCAACCCACTTTCTTACTTACCCCTGCACCTAATCCCCCTCCTACTAGACCAGTTCGAACAACCAAACCTCCAATTTGGCTCACTGACTATGTTTCTACTATTAAACCCAAAGGCAACTACTCACATTCAATTTCACAATTTGTATCATATGACTATTTTTCTCCTGTCTATTAAACATATTTGTCCAATTTCTCTCCTGCTACTGAGCCTACTTCATTCAAGATGGCTTCTCAAGATCCAAAGTGGGTCCATGCTATGCAACAAGAGATAGATGCTTTAGAGGCAAATCATACTTGGGAGCTATCTGCCTTACCTATTGGTCAGAAGACTAGAGGTGCTAAATGGGTTTATAAAATTAAACATAAAGCTAATGGTGAAGTTGACAAGTATAAAGCTAGATTAGTGGCTAAAGGCTACACGCAAAGAGAAGGGCTGGACTACCATGAAATTTTTTCTCCAGTTGCTAAAATGGTCTACTATGATTAGTGTTGTTGCTGCTAAGGAGTGAGATCTTTTTCACATGGATGTGAGCAATGCTTTCCTTCAAGGTGACTTAGATGAGGTGGTGTATATGGAACTTCCTCCGGGTTTCCATAAACAGGGGGAGACTAGAGTATGCAGGCTCTTGAAGTCATTATATGGGCTTAAACAGGCTTCCAGGCAATGGAACATCAAGCTCATGACAACTCTTCTTGAGGATGATTATAAGCAGAGTTCTCATAACCATTCATTATTCACCAAGCAACAAGGATCAGACATTGTGATCAACCTTATATATGTTGATGATCTCCTCATCACCGGAAACAGTCTTGACATGATACAAGAAGCTAAACAATATTTTCACAACAAATTTAAAGTTAAGGACCTAGGACAACTTACCTATTTTCTAGGAATAGAGGTCTTAAAGTCACAACATGGAGCTTTGCTCAATCAGAGGAAATATGCCTTGGAGGTCATTTTCGAAGTTGGTTTGAGTGGATCCAAGTCAGCTTCAACACCATTAGAATCCAATGTTAAACTAACCAATGTTGACTATGATGATCATGCAGGAATATCAATCAATGATCCATTACTGGAGGATGTTCATGCTTACCAAAAATTGATTGGGAAATTGATATACTTAACTATAACTAGACCTGATATATGTTTTGTTGTATAATTGCTAAGCCAATTCATGCGGCAACCCAAGAAATCTTATTGGAAGGCAGCCCTTAGAGTGGTAAGATATCTCAAACACTCTCCAAGATTATGAGTTTTTATGAACAAAGGTTCTACCCTACAATTGAGTGCTTATTGCGGTCAGATTGGGCTGCATGTCCCAAACTAGGAGATCAGTGACAAGTTTTTTTATTCAACTGGAGGTTCCTTAATATCTTGGAAGTCAAAGAAGCAACACACAGTTAGTCATAGCTCTGCTGAATCTGAGTATAGAAGCATGACTATTGTGGTGTCTGAAATTATCTGGTTAATTGGTTTACTAAAAAACATTGATGTCAAAGTTTCTACTCCTATAGAGCTCTATTGTGACAACAAAAATGCGTTACAAATAGCTTCAAATCCCATGTTCCATGAACGCACGAAACACATTGAATTTGGTTGTCATTTTTGTGAGGAAAAGACTTTAGGCAGGGCTGATCAAACCTGCACATTTGTCTACTTCCTTGCAACTGGCTGACTTGCTAACTAAAGGACTTGGAGTGGCTCAACATCACTTCTTTTTATCCAAGCTTAGTGTTCTAGATGTCTTTCATCCTACAGCTTGAGGGGGTATATTGAAACGACCATATTCACATTTCTGTTATTTGTTTTAAATGTTTGTTACAAGGATAGCCAGCTGGCATCCACTAGTAGCTAACTAACGTGCCTATAAGTACAGAGCACATGTGATTGTAATGTTTACTCTTAGATTCAATAAAACAGTTTCTCTTTCTCCTTCATCTATATTCTCTCTGAGTATTCAGTGATCCATATCAATGGTGGACGAATGTGTAGAGTACTAAGAAGAAAATTTACAAGGGCAAGGCAGGGTTTAGCGGGGCATGGTGGGGGCGGGTTACTACATTGAAAAAATATTAAACGGGGCGGGGTAGGGAGGGTTTAAATCTTAGTGGGTCGAGGCTTGCCCCGCCCTAACCCACCCCTACCCGCCCTATTGCCATTCCTACCAATAAATTCCTTTTCTCCACATCAATGAATCATCATTAAAATACCTCAATATACCATAATATTTACACACAATTTTACACTAAACATTTTACCTAATTTTACAAAGACAACCAACAATTTCTTTTCATCCTTCAAAACTATCAAATCTCTCTCACCTTATGAGTTGTAAATGACAAAAAAAAATATGAAAAGACAACACAGATTCACAACAATACCACATTTTTGTTTCTTTAGAAAAAGAAAATATGAAAATAAAAAATAAAAGACAAAAAAGAAATTGAACAGGCTAGGAAGGGGAGAAAGAAAGAAATGAGGTTTGAATGGGGAAGAAGCTACTGGTAATTAGAAAGAGAAAAGGAAATGGGTGGCATGGGGTGGGGTTAGAAAAGAAGAAACAAGTGAAAAAATAAATTATATTCAAATTTCTTATTTTTAGTTTTTTTTTAAAAAAAATTATTATTATTTTTAGCCTAAATTTTGATATTCACTCACATTTAACGTGTGAAATCACATGTTTATGCCAACTTAACAATTAAGTTGCCACATAAGCTTGGTCAATGGTCAGAAGAGTTCAAATATTGAGTTTCATCAAGTTTAATGATTCAGTTGACAAATGACTAAGTAGAAAGGGATAAAACGTATTTGTTTTACTCTTTACACTATGAGATTTATGTCAATTATACTAATATAAACTCATATAAGTTTAAGGGTTCACTAAACCATTTAGCCATAAAAAAACAAGGAAGAATAGAAAAAAACCAAAAATATTACCAAGAATGGAGATTTTACATAGATACTAACAATGGAAAATAGAGTTAATATCTCAAAAGGTCACTCAACTTTGAAAATTTATCTAGCAAAGTCATTGAACTTTATTTTGTATCAATAAAATCACTCAACTTAGACTTTTATATCAATAAAATCATTTAACTAAATTTATCACTTAAAAAACATTTGATATAATAAAAAAAAAATTATTTTTTATGTCATATAAATATGAACCATATAAATGAATAAAAATTAAATTGTTAATAAACTTTTACGAACAAACTTAATTAATGAAATACATACTTTTATAATATTAAAGTATGTAAGCATTATCACATTATTATTATTATTATTATTATTATTATTATTATTTCAAAAAAACATTTTTACACAAAATTGACTAGTTAAAGCAGAAAAATAAGTTGAAAAATTAATGTTATAAGAAAAGCAAGATTAATAGAGCCAAAATAATTTTAAGGCTTCAATGAAGAAGTACAATAATATATAACATTATTTTTTTATTTTATTTTTTTGAAAAAAAGTTACAAAACAAAAAAGACAAATTTTATTAGAGCACTGTTGTTTAATTTTTGCATTGTTAAAGAAAAGTTGTCAGTTATAATATATTTGGAAAGTTAATTGAGGTCACAATTTTAAATATTATTTTAGTACTCTTATTCTTTAATGAGTTCTAAGTAGATTTGTAAACAAAAATTTCATCTATAATTTGTTTGTGCTAATCCTCAAAAACAAATACACTAGTGGACCAATAAATAGAATCCTAATTATTATTTTTTATTTAGTAATTAGTATATTAAGACAAAGAATATTTGTTTCACTAAAGATGTTTCCCATAAAAAAAATTGAACTAGTTTTCTTAATTTTATTTTTTATATGAAACGAAAAAAATTAATGATAAATTTTGTTTAGTGATTTAACTAACACAAATGTCTAATTTAGTTATTTTATTGATTATAAAAATCCAAGTTGAGTGATTTTTTTGATACAAAACAAACTTTAATGACTTTGCTAGATCAATTCCTAAAGTTGAGTGATTTTATTGATATAAAAATTAAATTGAGTGATTTTTTTTATAGAAAACAAACTTTAATGACTTTGCTAGATCAATACTTAAAGTTGAGTGATCTTTTAAGATATTAACTATGGAAAATATGAGAGAGTAATAAGAGAGAATATATCACATTAAGAGAGAGAATATTATTGTGATTGAGATGAATAATGGAGAGCGGAAAAGAAATCTTGTTATGAGATCCACCAAATAAACACACTAACCCAAAATAATAATAAAAACGTGTATTAATTTTAAATTGTTATATTTGTAATTAAAAAATTAATATTATAAATAAAAATATATTTTATATTGTAAATAAAAGTCTTAAACACAATATTTTTGTAATTTTTCTTTCAACTTCTCTCTCCACGGAAAGTGTTTGACTGTCCATCTTTTAACCCTTGCAACTCCGCCCATAATTCTTCATTTATAAACGATCACGGTGTGTAAATTTTTCATTTTTTCTCAGCAACAAACAAAAAAAATTATATCCTATCTACACATGACTACCAAACCGCTACTGCTAAGACCATATATTTTTCATTCTTTTTCATTTTCTTTTTCTTGCTTTTCTTCTTCACAATTTCTTTTCCAAAATTAAGCTCATCACTGGTGAGTATTTATGATAAAAGACTGGTACTAATCCTCAACAAGAGCATGTTGGCTTAAATTTGATTGGGGTATCAATAAAAAAGGAAAGAAAATGCTTTTGTAACATTAGATAAACAAAAATTTTAAAAGAAAAACAACAAACTATTAAAGATCTTATTATTTCATAAAATCGAAAAGATCCTATCATATCAGCAATGTATTTGAATAAAGCAGGTAGGATAGATTGTCAAAAAGTTAAAATTAATTTTTGGAATGTCATAGTTTTTTGTAGAATATTCTAGTTTGGAAACTTGGATGATTATCTTGAAAAGTTATGTAGATATTCTATAATATTGCTAGAAGATAAATTTATTAGTAAGTATTAATTATGTTTTGAATTTTTTCCATGTACATTTTAGAATACTAATAATCTGTTTTGGTTTATGAGATCCTTTGTCCTAATAGATTAGAAAAGAAACATATTGTCTTTCTAGGTTAAGAGAATGTTTTCCTTATAGGTTAGGACTATTCGATCTAAATATATAGGGATTTAGTTGGGAATTTTCGAGCATTGTTATCAGACCTCAAGCTTACACCCTAAATTTTATTAACACGCGAGAACCATTGTTGGTCTCCAAGAAGATTCATGTCTTGACTAACTACTAAGCAGAAGACTAACTCAAGCAATAAAAATTGAAGTTGTTTAAAAACAATTTATTAAATCTCAAAGATATCTAAGTACTTTGAATATTAAACATAAAGTTTTAAATAAAACATCTGAAATGAAATTAAATACTGTCTGACCAAGACTGCCTATCTATGAAGCCTCTATTGTATAATTAAAGATAGGTGTCGGGACAAGACCACGACACTTCAAAACGCTACTACTACTAACAAATTATAAAATTAGAGTCCTCCGAAAGCAAGGAGGCCTCACTAAAAGCTGACGACCGAGTGATATAATCTCAACGAAACTCCAGTTGATGATCCCAAGTTCTTGAATCTGCATAATGAAACGATGCAGGTCGAATGAAATCAATACGTTAAATGTATGAATATGTAATAAGGTTGAATAAAACAAATAACTAAACTGAAAGTTACTCAATAGAGATATAGTATAAATCATGATGAAAATCATTTAAGCTCTTACTACAGAGATGCAATAATAGTAAATACTAAACTGAAATGCATATATAACAATATACTTTAATGTGGATTTTTTCTAACCGATATACCATCACTATGAGGCTCATGATAATATAACGTCTTATCCACGTTGTCGGAGTCGCCCTATACCTTGCTGGAGTATAGGGTGCAAGTGAACTGTTGGATCCATTAAAAGTCCTTCTTGAGGCAATCATCTGTTTTGCAATGTGATCCTATCTATGATGGTGACGTAGGTTATGGAGTTTGAGTTATCTGAACTTACCCCAAATTGATGTTTAATGCTATTTCCAAAATATAATGGTATGCTCATGTAAAAGTATTCTTTGGGTTGAGTTAATTTCTTAAAAGGCCTATTTAAGAGGTAACTAATAAGTTTTACTAAATCTATCTAAAACACTTTATACTTTTCTGAAAATTGCACTCTCTTTTCAATGTAAAAATAATACATTTGGAATCATCCAACTTTCCTTAAACTTTTCTGAAAATAATATGTTAAAACTATCTCTTGGACTCACTTTAATCCTCAAAAGAAATGTAAGGCACACAAATACTTTTACAAAGAAACTTAATATATACCAGGTTCATGTAGAACTACGAGCACAAACAAAAAATTCAAGAATCTCATCAAAGCATAAAATATTTCAAACCTCACAATGTAAGGATTCCGAACTCGGTATAAGATCATAACTCATTCAAGAATTTCATAATCTGAAGGTGAAGCCCAAGATTCAACTTGAACCTGACTGAATTGAGATGTGTAGGGCATGAGGATGAATCAGTCTAATACTATGAATAGCTAGCCTTACATACCTGGAAGAACAAATCTCTTGAAACCCTAGATTTTGTCTTTCTTACGATATTCTTGGAGAAGAAGAGTCAAGAAAAATCTTGGATTGAAAACCTGAGGATTCTTGAAGAGAATCTTGAACTTGGAGCCTTAAGATCTTAAGAAATTGGAGAAATTCTTTCTTGAAGTTCTGGATCTTGGGAGGAATGAGAATTGAGGATTTGAAGAATTTCTATATGTATATCGATGTTATTAGATTTTTTACAGAAGTTTATTGAGGGTAAAAAGTAAAAATACCCTTTTGAGAATGTAAGAAAACCATAAAAATAAAAGAAAACAACTCTTTAATGAATCCCGTCATCTAATCGGTGATCTGGAGGTCTCCTCATAAAAATAGTAGGTGGTCCAATGATATTTTAGGCGCCCAAACTTCAGGTTTTCAGGACATTTTGACGGACTAATTCAGTGATTCGCCAATTCATTCGACGAATTGCCGATTGAGCAGGCGACCTAACCAAATTTCCTAGCTCGGTAGGCCAGGAATTCATTATATGCTGAGAAATATGAGTACTAGAAGTTGACCTTTGTATGAACTCATCTGAGAACTTAGCTAACATAAATGCAAACTTGGATCGACTTGGTGTTTGAGGTCCATTAAGACCCTAGATTACTTTAGATACCCTTGATACACTTGGTAAAGGACTTCAAAACACATGATCAAGTAGGACATTACCCGGTTCAAGCTCATATACTTACGATGAACAATTCAGATTTTGACATTAGAGTTACGAGGTGTTATAAAATGATTCGGACCTTAGCTTAGAATTTTTTGAAGTGTTACAATTGTATACTTTTTTTTCTTTCATAATGAAAAAACTTTTTACTTTTGATTTGAGGATTAGGCATAGCCGAACCTTGTTAATTCTTTGTATCATTTTCCTTCTCTATATTCTTATGTGTGATTGTGTGCTAGTTAACCAACATTATTTTCACATTATTAATATTAGAAGTTCGGATTTTTGCACATAACCAAGGATTACAATGTTTTCATCATCTTCAACAAAGTATGAAATAGAGAAATTTTATGGCGGATCTAGTTTCAGTCGCGAAAGATTATAATGAGATTTTTATTAGTGTTATAAGGAATATGGAAGACAATTGAGGAGGCTTTTCCAGTAGATTTGAAATAATTAGAAAAAAAAACAGACTTGAAGAGTATTGCAGATGTGAGCTTGACTTTTTGCTAAGATAAGTTATATGAATCAGTGGTAAGTTTTGTTGTTTTAGATTATGTAGCAGGCTAAGATAAGAGAAGATCTCTGACAGGTTATGTCTTTTATGACTTGACAACTTTCTGAATAGTTTTTTATAATGACAAAGTGGGTTCGACTTCTTGGATAGTAGAATATTCGATCATAGTGAATTGTTGAACAATTTGAGTGAACTGTTGAGGTGGGGTATTAGAGTTAATCCCTTTGATTACAGAGTTGTAACTTAAATTGTTCTTTGAAGTTCATGAAGTTCGATAAAATCCTACGAAGTGTAGGTTCTAATTTTTCTTCCATTGAATAAGAAGGTTTTCAACGATAAATGTTTGTTCTGTTTGTTACTATTTATTTCTACGAACAAGAACCTGATTCTTACGTAGGTAGTCTAGGTATCTTTATTTTTTTGCTCTTTCTAATAGTGTCATAGTTAATAGAAAACTTTGCAATCTTTTGTTGCTAGTTCAACAGAGGACTATAGTATTCTAGGACAGTCAGAGTGTCATTCATCTTATTTAGTGCCGGTAAATAAGCTCATATTTTGGTGATCCGTTCAATCTTTTCATATTTTAATAGGTTGGGTGAGTGATTTTTCACATGGGTAAAATATGGATTGATACTCATATTTGACCTCTATTTTTATGAATTAGCTAAAAGAATGGGTTAAACTTTTAACTTTTATTCACTCAAAATTCATGATATAACTAAAAATAGTGTAACTTCTCCTCCTTTTTATGTTTGTCTATGAACTAACTATTCTTCTCTATAATTGAAAAGGTGAAGTCTTTGACCCTCCAAAAATATATAATTCAAATGTATATTTCTTTTGTTAATTATAATTAGATTTTATTTATTTATTTAATCTTATATTGGATAATCAATAATAGTATAAAATAAGCAAATCATGTATTAATATTGACATTGCTTAAAGTGCATTAAGCATGTTTTAGTACTAAAATGCAAATATTCATTTACTTTAAAATGGAAAATATTTTCATCTTGTTATTACATAAATTTATTTTATATTGAAAAGTTATAGGATTTTTTTTTTTTTATGATACAATAAAACTAAATGAAGCATGTTCAACATTTTTCATCTAAAAAATACTAAAATATTTTCTCCTTATTGAATTCTTAAGTAAAGTATTATTTATTAATAAAAATATGAATAAACTAATATTTTACCCAACCCATTTATTACCCAATCAATATTTACCCATATCAAATACGAACGAATTGAATTATTACCATTTTTTGTTTACCCATTTTTTGCCCTCCCATTTGCGACCACTAATCTTATCAAAAATCAGACATTGATAATATTATTATTTTATTTTATCTAATGAAAAAAACATTGGTAACAAAATGTTTTTGAACTACTTTTATTTTATGTATTCTTGAAAAGCGCTAGTATAATATTAACTAAAATTCTATGTTTATATGTTAGTCATTTCGATCTATAACTTTCCTACTTAATTTTCAATTTTCTATGCATTTTCGCTTTAGCGCGCGTAACTCTCTTTCATCCAATCAAACACCTTCTCAACCTCCCCATAAATTAATACTCACTAGTTTTTCTTTGCTTAGTATGCCTCTCATTGGTTCTCGAATTAATCGGAGAACTAGTCAAAACAAAACAAAAAAAATTGTAACATTGATTAGTTAAGTAAATTGAATTAATTCAATAACAACTTTTCTTTTCTTTCCTTTTATTAGTACTCTAAATGAAAAATACTAAGCAACATTGATCAAGAGCCAGAGTGATTTTCAAAAATTATGATGAACAAAGGGAACATTTGTTGTCACAGTTGAGAAGAAGACCACTCAATTCTTTCTTTCTTTTTTTCGCGAAAATATATTAGCTAGTTTTTTTACATATAGCTAAAATGGCAAGCTTAACGGCTGCACCATCGAAGAAGATAAGTAATAAGGGAAGTTCAAGTGTACAATCAGTAAAATTTGCACGTAGAACGTCTAGTGGACGATATGTTAGCATGTCTAGAGAAGATATTGATATGTCGGGTGAATTGTCAAGAGATTACATGAATTATACTGTTCAAATCCCGCCTACGCCTGATAATCAGCCAATGGATATGTCTATTGCTGCTAAAGCAGAAGAGCAATATGTTTCTAATTCGTTATTTACAGGGGGATTCAATAGCGTCACACGCGCACATCTTATGGATAAGATCATTGAATCCGAAGTTTGTCATCCTCAAATGGCTGGCTCTAAAGGATCATCGTGTTCCATGCCTAATTGTGACGGAAAGATCATGAAAGATGAACGTGGTAACGATGTCATCCCATGTGAATGCAGGTAATTTAGCTATTACATGTTGATAAGGTACAAAATTGTGTGTGTAAATTGGGGGCAGGGGAATCAAACTCATGTTCAAGTAACCAACCAACTGATCAGCTACTAAGATTCGTCAAAGTTGATGTGTTTGTTTTGTGTTTAGGTTCAAAATATGTAGGGATTGTTACATGGATGCACAAAAGGACGTTGGTCTATGCCCCGGTTGCAAAGAAGCTTACAAGGTAGGGGATCTTGATGACGAGATCCCAAATTTTTCTAATGGAGCATTGTCATTACCGGCACCAGATGGTTCAAAAGGTATGATTAGGAGAAATCAAAATGGAGAGTTTGATCACAACAAATGGTTGTTCGAGACACAAGGAACTTACGGGTATGGAAATGCTTATTGGCCTGATGATAGGGATGGAGATGATGGTGATAGAGGAGGTATGCCTAAGACCATGTTGGATACATCTGCTGATATACCTTGGAAACCCCTCAGTAGGGTGTTGCCAATGTCACATAGCCTCATTAGCCCTTATAGGTTTGTAGTTTTCATTTCGGTGTTTGTAAACATAATTGTACATCAGTTTTATCTATTTTTAATTTATTGCAGTTTGTGTACAGGTTGCTAATTTTTATTCGACTAGTACTACTAGTATTCTTCTTGGCATGGAGAATACAACATCCAAACCCGGAGGCAATGTGGTTATACGTGATGTCAATTATATGTGAAATATGGTTTGCATTTTCATGGCTTGTGGATCAGATGCCCAGGATATCACCAGTTAATCGGTCTACTGACTTAGTGGTACTACGCGAGAAGTTTGAAATGCCATCACCATCCAATCCTTTAGGTAGGTCAGATCTACCAGGAGTTGATATATTTGTATCAACGGCTGATCCAGAGAAAGAGCCGCCCCTTGTCACAGCCAACACCGTCCTATCCATCTTAGCAGCTGACTATCCCGTGGAGAAACTAACTTGCTATGTCTCAGACGATGGCGGTACCCTTCTAACATTTGAGGCAATGGCAGAAGCTACTAGCTTTGCTGATTTGTGGGTACCATTCTGCAGGAAACATGCTATTGAGCCTAGGAATCCTGAAGCCTATTTTCTCCTCAAGGGAGACCCTACAAAGAACAAGAAGAGAGGTGATTTCGTTAAAGATAGACGAAGGGTAAAAAGAGAATATGATGAATTTAAGGTAAGAATAAACAGTCTGCAAGATTCTATAAGAAGGAGATCAGACGCGTTTAATGCTCGAGAAGAAATGAAGATGTTAAAGCAGATGAAAGAGAATGAAACTGATCCTGCAGAAGCAATCAAAGTGCAAAAGGCTATTTGGATGGCTGATGGAACTCACTGGCCTGGCTCATGGTCTATCCCCAGCAGGGATCATCGCAATGATGATCATCCCGGGATCCTTCAGGTTACTTTCTCAAGCAAATAGTAGTACATAATTGTTGAATCCTAATTACAAATATTGATATACATAAATGAAATTGTAATTTAAAGGTAATGTTGAAACCCCCAAGTAGTGATCCCCTAATGGGAGGGGGTGATCAAGATAAGCTATTAGATTTTTCGGAGGTGGACATAAGGCTTCCAATGTTTGTGTATGTGTCGCGTGAGAAGAGACGTGAGTATGATCACAATAAAAAAGCAGGTGCCATGAATGCCCTAGTAAGAGCTTCTGCCATTTTATCTAATGGTGCATTCATACTCAACCTTAATTATGATCACTATATATACAACTGCTTAGCTATTCGTGAAGGCATGTGTTTCATGATGGACAGAGGTGGAGAAGACATATGTTTTATTCAATTCCCTCAACGTTTTGAAGGAATCGATCCCTCTGATCGTTATGCCAATCACAACACTGTGTTTTTTGATGGAAATATGCGCGCCCTTGATGGTCTGCAGGTAACTATAACCACTCTATTCAAATTTCCAAAAATAATATTGAACATGCTTGATCATCCATTATGTGTGTATATATATAGGGTCCTATGTACGTTGGGACGGGCTGCATGTTTAGGCGATTTGCACTTTATGGATTCGAACCAACAAAACCAGATAAGACACCACAAAAAGATGTAGAGGCTGAAACATTGAAAGCCACAGAAGTTGATTATGACTTCGACGTAGATGTACTAACTAAGAAATTTGGAAACTCCACAATGTTAGCTGAATCTATTCCAATTGCTGAGTTCCAAGGTCGTCCTATCGCTGATCACCCTGCTGTCAAGTTTGGACGACCTCCTGGTGCTCTTAGAACCCCAAAGGAACCACTTGATGCCACCAACGTTGCCGAAGCAGTCTCTGTTATATCTTGTTGGTAAGTTAACTAACTCAAAAGTATAAAATTTTATACCTAACACATTTTATACAACTTTCATTTCAATTAGGTATGAAGAAAATACAGAGTGGGGTATTCGAATGGGATGGATTTATGGTTCAGTGATGGAAGATGTGGTTACTGGATACCGGATGCACAATCTTGGATGGCGTTCTATATATTGCATCACTAAACGTGATGCATTCCGTGGATCAGCTCCTATAAATCTAACAGACAGACTACATCAAGTACTCCGTTGGGCTATAGGTTCAGTTGAAATCTTTTACTCAAGAAACAATGCAATTCTCGCAACAAGAAAACTCAAATTCCTCCAACGTATTGCTTACATTAACGTTAGCATTTATCCTTGCACATCAATTTTCCTCGTCGTTTTCTGTTTTCTCCCTGCACTCTGCCTCATATCCGGTCAATTCATAGTCCAAAATTTCAGCATCACGTTCCTTGTATATCTATTAGCTCTATCAATCTGTATCATTGGTTCAGCTATCTTAGAGGTGAAATGGTCAGGGGTTGCTTTAGAGGATTGGTGGAGAAATGAACAATTTTGGGTTATTTCAGGTACTAGTTCACATCTTGCTGCTGTTGTGCTAGGTTTACTTAAAGTATTCATGGGATTTGAAACATCATTTACTCCTACATCTAAATCCGTTGAAGAAGACGTTGATGAAGCGTATGCTGAATTGTACATGGTGAAATGGACTCCATTGATGATACCGCCTATCGTCATTGGTATGGTTAACATAATAGCAGTTGTAGTTGCATTTTCTAGAGCGATATTCGCGATTATACCTCAATGGGGAAAATTCATTGGTGGTGCATTTTTCGCGTTTTGGGTGTTGGCTCACTTGTATCCTTTTGCTAAAGGATTGATGGGCAAAAGAAGAAAAACACCCACAATTGTGTTTGTTTGGTCAGGTCTCATTGCTATAACACTCTCATTGCTATGGATAGCTTTTGGTAATCCACAAGCTGGTCCTGGTGCTGTACAAGGAGTTGCTGGTGGTGGCTTTCAATTTCCTTAAGATCAAATTTTGTTGCATATTAGAGTAACTAGATTGCTATATGTAAATTATTACCTTTTTTTTTAATAGAGTTATTAGGTAAAACAAATAAATAGAGCGGTTCTATCCAGCTTTCGTTAAGAAAAGTTTGGCTATGGAAATTAGACACTTTGTGTTAGTCTGTATTTACTGAAAAAAGATTGTTATGTTTTTACACAATTTGTATGTTGTGGTTAATGTCTATGTTATGTTCTGCGCATGAGTTTTTAGCCGAAACATTCTTAAAATATACCTCAAACTTAAGCTATATTCTTAAAGTATCATCCTTAGCATTAAATATCCTTCAAGTATATAAAAGTGAACAATTTTCATCCTTTAATAAGATATTGTCAAAAAATTAATAGATCCTACAAAAACATGAGTGGTTCACGTGACTATCAACAAAAGTTTTTTCATCCATAATTTCATTACATGCTATAAGAAGTTCCTGAAAAAAATATTAAAAATATTAGACACTATTGTTTACTGAAACAAAAAATGTTTGAAACGTGTGAGGATACATCTGCTCTTTCTCTCATTTATTAACAGAAAGAAGCTGAAGTATAATTAACTTTACCTTTTTCATATCCAAATTGTATTTAGATCAATAAATATTTGGGGTCATCTGATGAAAAAGTGATCAGTATATTGATTATGTCTCGCATTTGAGTTTCATTCTATATTATTAGAAGATGAAGTTTCAAACAAATGCCGTTTTCAGCATATTCAACTGAGAAGAAACATATTTCAACTAATAATTATGTCAAATTACATGAAAAATAAATGAAATAAAAAATCTATCAATTTAAAAATTTTTGCATAATGCTAAATTCAATTACCGAAAAAGTTCACGATAGTATATTTGATGTAGTTAAGAATAATAATTACGAAGGGATGACTTGATTTTTGTGGGATCTTAGTTTTCTAATAAATTCAAGTACAAGGATGAAAATTGTTCACTTTTAAATACTTGAAGGATGTTTTCTGCTAAGAATGAAACTTTAAGGATCTTTAAGTCTGGATTATGCCAAAAACTCTTCTGCGCACCTACTTAATTCCTTGCTCGTTTTCCCTTTTCATAGATTGATGCACATTTTATCTCAACATACTTTAAAATAAATTTTATGTGAATTCAGGTTAGCAATGTTTTAAAGATTATACTTTCTTTATTTTTCTTTCTAATTCTAGTTGACTTAGTTTTAATCAATAACTATTCAAGTGTACGTATTTTATACATGTGTATCATATTAATTACTAATATTTTAAAAGAATTGTTATGTGTATATTAACAAGTACAAAACTTTTTAAAGACTAACATATAATTTAAAAAGGAACATGAGAAGTTACAATCACACAAACAATTAAAAAGCAAAATTAAGTATAGTAAACAAACTTTTGATATTGATACATGAAAATAAATTCTAAACAATAACTATATACATATGAATATATTCTCTTATTATATAAGAGACTGTGCTGAAGCAGGCATGTTTTCATTAATTACCTGTTTCAGCGTGTTTCGAAAAAATATTTAAAAAATTATTTCTTTAGTTGTACTTTACAGTTCGCACTTAATCATGCGTATCTTTATCGACGTGCCTACTTTAGGGTGTTTCGATTTTTTTTAAAAAACATTTATTTCTTTTGTTATATTTTAATTTAATTAGTGTATAATTTTTTTGAAATTATGGAATCCATTTTAGTTATGACTTTTAGTTTTAAATGCAAGACTTCACGCTGAAGCAGGCCTGCATCAGCGTGTTTCGGAAATTTATTTTCTAAAATTTATTTATTTTTGATTTGCTTTAATTTAATTACTGTATAATTTTTTTGAAATTATAGAATCCGTTTTAGCTATGACTTTTAGTTTTAAATTCATATTTTTTAGTTATTGCTTTATTATTTTGAATGTCGAATATATTTGTTTGTATCTTGTAATTACTTTAAATAAAAATTTAACGATTGATGACAAAAATACATTAATTATAGACCTCTTCACAATAAATTTGAGCAAACAAAAAATAATCAACATCTTAAATATCTAAAAATCATATTCTACCTGTATCACAAAAAATTAAATAAAACGATGCTAAGGTATCAGACCCGTACTAGCACGAGTCATCTGTGTCTAGTATAATAATATACCACAGATGTCATGAAGTCTTTTAGTTAAGGGATAAAAATTTATTGATAGACAAGATATTGACACGAAATATGGTATGTCTCTTCACTTAACTCCAAATTTGTTGAGGGTAGGGATGTGCATTGGTCGTCAGTTCAAATTCATGTTTTATCAGTTGGATTTATTAATTTTTGATTTAAATATACTAATTCAATAACAAATCAATAAGATATTTTTTATCTGTTTTTGATCATTATCAGTTCGATTTTCAATTTACTCAATAAGAAAGCGTCTGTAAAATATTATATGACTTCATACTTCTATAAATTCTTTGATATGGTGAAACAAGAAACATAATGAGAAATTGCATCAACAAGAGAAAATATAGTACAAAGACTATAATTACATGTCACCGCTAGAACATAGTTTGAAATTTTTATGTTAATCAAATTACGAACTTTTACAAACTTGCAAATACTACAATCTAAAATTACAAACTATAACTAAATCAAATAGTCCAACAAGACTAAAACTAAAGTCAAATAACTACAATTGCGAACCCTTACTTTGGTCTTTTAGATTTTGAATAAACAATGAGCTAGTAAAGTGGTCTAGTGTGAAATGTGTAGAATACTAATAATTTTATATAGTTATATTTAATATTTTAATAATTAGAAAGGTAAATTATTACCGTCTTATTGGGTTATCGATTTACTCAATAACCCCATATTAATACCAAACCAATAACCCAATAATCTTTCTTAAAAACCCATTAAATTGTTAAATTGTTTCTTAATATAAAATATGTCATTCTTTTTTGACCGACTAAACAAAAAAGTAATATATATAAATTGAGATATAGAGAGTATATCTCTATCCCAATTTTTGTGACACGTTTCATTTTTCGAGAGTTAAACAATTTAAGTTTGACCAAGAATTTACTCAAGGAATCTTCACTTTTTTTAAATGATGTTTATGTATTTATAAACACGCTAAACGTACTATATATATCACAATAATTGACAATTCAAAATAATTAAAACATACATAAAAAAATTTGAACAAAAATAGACTTGATTGAATTTCAAAATTCCAAATGAGTTACATAAAAATTTTCGCTAGGTTTAGAGAGGTATTTTCATTTTTCAACATTTTTCTTAATTTTTTATTATAAGAGTTTGAGACCACTTATTATGTAATGTAATAGATTGAAAATAAGTTGAAATTCAGTTAATCTAAAGCATATTTATTTAGTAAGATGAACAATAATTCAGAAATAAAACTAATATTTCGAGCCTTGTTGGTGTTTTTATTATTTTGTCATTAAACAATAGAAAAAATGTAGTTCTCTTTTGAGGAATTATCTGAAGAAAATATATAGATTTGTGAAACACCCGCCCAAACGGATAATTTGTTGAGCTCTGGCAGCCATAGCCATGGCTTTCTCTTTGTTCACAACTACATCAACCTTCTCTGTCTCTCTTCGCTGCCAAGCTCGACCCAATACCAGTCGCAATAGAACCAACCCAAAGCGCCTGTCTACAAACACTAACAGAAGAACGCAAAAACCCAATCCCCCTCAGCGGAAATCCGGTGAGTTTAGGCCACCATCGCCAATTACCACAGCTGCCGGTGATACTGCCACTACCTTCACTCGTCTACCCCCAAAAGATGACTTTTTTCTTCCATCCCTCCAAGATTCAACTGAAATAACCCTCTCTGAGTTAACTATTCCCACCCCAGCTAAGAATCGTAAGCAAGAGTTGGATGGTGAGAATGTAGAGAATGTAAGGTTTGATTATGGAAAATTCGAGTTGTACGAGGTTGATGATGATTTTGAGGATGAGAGCGAGGATGATTTTGATGAAAATGATGATGTGGATGGTGAAGTGGAAGGTACTGGAAGTAGGGTGTTTGAGGGCAGTGGGAAATTTGAGCTGTATGAGGTTGACGATGAGTTTGATGAAGATGATGATGAGGGCATTGAAATGGAAGGTTCTACAAGTGGGTTTTTTGAGGGTGGTGATGTGTTTGAAGGGGAAGGGAGTGATATAAAGGAGAAGGAGAAAGGGGTTCCAGCAGTAATGAGGTGTTTTGATAGGGCAAAAATATATGTAAAAGCAGGGGATGGAGGGAATGGGGTGGTGGCATTTAGGAGGGAGAAGTTTGTGCCGTTGGGTGGACCATCTGGTGGTGATGGAGGTAGGGGAGGGAATGTGTATGTGGAGGTAGATGGGTCGATGAATTCATTGTTGCCATTTAGGCAGAGTGTGCATATTAAAGGTGGGAGAGGAGGGCATGGTCATGGAAAGAAGCAATTTGGGGCAAAAGGCGAGGATGTAGTGGTGAAGGTGCCACCAGGTACTGTCATTAGGGAGGCCGGAGAGGGTGGAATTCAAGGGAATGTACTTCTCGAGTTGTTGCATCCAGGACAGAAGGCATTGCTATTGCCTGGTGGAAGAGGTGGGAGAGGGAACGCATCTTTTAAGACAGGGTTGAATAGGGTGCCCAAGATTGCGGAAAATGGAGAAGAAGGTCCGGAGATGTGAGTATCTCCAATGAGTATCGTTTCTGCTCTTTACACTTCATAAATTTTTTGTTGCATCTTTTGTGTACATTCAGCATCTAACTATATTGCAGTATGGTATTAGAATGTCGTGACTAGGAAAAATGATCGGAATCTCTCATCTGTGGTGTGTCTATTAAGCTGTCATCCTTAATTTCGAATCCTAATTAAGCTAGGACTATATCCTAGTCAGTTTTTTTTTCACGTTCCAATGTTTATGTATCTTGCAAGTAATAGTCCTATTGACCAGGTGGTTAGACTTGGAGCTCAAGTTGGTTGCTGATGTTGGTATAGTCGGAGCGCCAAATGCAGGGAAAAGTACATTTCTCAGTGTTATAAGTGCTGCTCAGCCAGCTATTGCAAATTACCCCTTTACCACTTTGCTCCCAAATTTGGGCGTAGTATCATTTGATTATGATGCTACTGTGGTCGTTGCTGATCTGCCTGGTCTACTCGAAGGGGCACACCGAGGTTTTGGTTTAGGCCATGAGTTTCTTCGGCACTCAGAAAGATGTTCAGTCCTGGTACAATCTTTTTCTAAAGTGATCTTTCTTTGCATAATTAAGTTGAATTTGTTCCAATTCTGCATAAATTAGAACTATTAGTTAGTTGTTGAACCAGATAAGATTTTGGCTAATTGTCATATCCCTATATAGTTTGCATGTATTTGAATATGCTTGCTATGTTATAGCTAATTCGTGATGAAGTGTAACTAGGAGAGCTTTTGATCTAAATATATATATTTGAAAAGGTTAAACAGATAGCAAACTGTAAAGGACAGCCCAGTCCACGAAACATCCTGCATTCACTCAGGGTCCCAGGAAGTGCGGACCCCCTATAATTGCAAACTGTAGTTTGATTTATTCTCTGTTGTTTTATTGTTTCAAGTTTATGTTAACTTGGTGGTTTTTATATGGCTGAATACATAAACGTCTGGTTAAGCTTGTATGAAATTTTCATTTAGACACCTAAACAAGGGTTGATGCCTATCGAACACTTATGTTGTCAAAAAATGTGCCTACTGACACATATTTGGCAGCTCCAAACAAAGTGAAGTGTTTCAATGGTACTTGCTCCTTACATGGAAAATAAAATCAATTAAATTATGATGCGAAAATTAAGAAAAAAATCAACAACAACATACCTAATGTAATCCTACAAAGTGGGGTCTAGGGAGGGTAGAGTGTACACAGACCTTGCTCCTTCCTAAGGTTGTTTCCAGTAGACCCTCGGCTCAAGAAAAAACAGTCCAAAGGATTCCAGCAAAAGAAGTAATGGAAGTACAAGAAACATTAGCTAATAACAAAAAAAAACAGATAGTAAAATAACAAAAACTACAATAAAACAATATGATAATCAGGTACAAGGAATCAACAGATAGTAATAAAAATCGAAGGACAAGAAACTATATGTGCAATACTGTGACTATTAATATGAAGCGGCAAGAAGACAACACGTTGCTAATTACTTACCTTATATCCTAATCCGTTTACTCCAGACCCTCCTATCTAAGGTCGTTGTTTTGGTAAGCTGAAACTGCACCATCAAATGTCTAATTACCTCTTCTTGATACTTTTCGGTCTACCTCTACCTTTCCTGAAACCATCCATAGCCGACATCTCACACCTCCACACTGGGGCATCCATGCATCTCCCTTTCACATGTCCGAACCATCTTAGTCTTGCTTCTTGCATCGTGTCCTCCACCGAAGCGACTCTCACCTTCTCCCAAGTATCTTCATTTCTAGTCCTATCTCTCGCAATATGTCTACAAACACATTGAATGGTCAAAAAGAAACTTTCGGTGAAAGCGAAATTTATATCTTCTGGTCACCTACATCAATTGCTGCTAAAACAAATCACAATTCCCTTTCCCTTCCATTTTCTCCTCATCTTCATCAATCCGGTATTGTTCTTTTCCACTTCATTAGATTTCTTTAAAGCTTCCTTTTCGCCCAACTCACAGTATGCAAGTCTTGCTTCAATTTGATCCATGAAAACCCATTCGGGTTCTATGAATTTGGATCCAAATATCACAGCTTTCTGTGAATTTGGATGACAGAATTAAAATTTCATCTTCTCTGTCGAATGTCATTTACTTCCTCACATTGTGTCATAGTCTTAAGGTAGTCTAAAAACGGTGAAATCTGTTGAGAAGTATGGCTGGATTTTGGAGGGAAAAAATTGTGGTTTTATCCACTGGAAAAAAAATGTTGTAGAAGAAGTAATAGGAGGAGGATACCAGAATCTGTTGAAAAAACTAGCCAGATTATGGAGGAAAATAGTGCCCTATTTGTCTAATAAAATGGTGCAAGAGAAGAACAAAAAAGAAGGGGAAGTGGAATGGTTGGTGGTGACAGGGACGGTGGCAAGGGTGGTGATGGACGGCAGAGGAGGGGGTGACAGGGAGAGAGAATTTTCTTAAAAAGAAAAACTAGGGCCTTTCTCATGCCTAGGTCAAGTGTTCAATAGTACAACCTTTAGTTTAGGTGTCAAAATGAAATGTTCGGACAAGTTTAGGAGTCCGCATATGTGTTTGGCCTTTTCATATTTTAAAGAGAAAAAAGTTAGTGGTGTTCATATTTAGCTATCCCTTTCCTTTTTGAGTTCCGCAACATGGAATCACTGTACTATTTCCCTTTCCTGTTGACATTAGTATCTTTAGTAGTTTCTATGTACTCTGTGCATCCATATATTTTAGGCCTATATTTTATAGTTTACTTAAAAGTCCAGTTATTTGCACTGGTGTATAGCCTTTCTTACGCTTTCTTATTATTCCGAGATTGAGCTAATAGTTTTGACCAATTGATGGAATTTTTATTTGGAGAAAGGTGCATGTGGTTGATGGTTCATCTCCACAACCAGAATATGAATATGAAGCTGTTCGTCTTGAATTGGAAATGTTTAGTCCTGAACTTGCTGAAAAACCTTATTTAGTGGTTTACAACAAAATGGACCTTCCAGACGCATATGAGAATTGGAAGACATTCAGGGACAGTCTGAGATCTCGTGGAATTGAACCTTTTTGCATGAGTGCAGTGAAAAGAGAGGGTACACATGATGTTATTTGTGCTGCTTATGAGCTTGTTCGTAGAAGAGAAGCTTCTAAAGAAGAAGGTAAGCAATTCTTATATCTGTATTATGATTTGTTTGATGTTACCTGTGGAGATGACTGTGCTAAAATACCATTGATGTTCAGTTAATTTGTTTTGACATGCAATAAAATTGAAAATGCTTGTTCTAGCTAAATAAATAATCCTATCAAAATTTGTCCTACCCTTTTTAGGTCGTCCTAAAGTGTGTCCAATTTATAATAGCACATTTGTTTTGGTAACTAAACACGTTTTAGTACCAAAAGTGACAGTGTACAGCTCAAATGAAAAAAACAAAGAAAGAACAAGCCTATAGACAACTAACTGGACACTGGACAGGCCCAGAAAGTTCTATGCATACTGTAGTGCTCCTAATCACATACTCTCCTAGACCAGATAAAAATTTAAACTATTCAAGTGTCTAGCTAGCTTCACATGCATGTTTGCTCGGAAAAATACCTCTTGGACAATCTTCTTCAAAATGACTTCCTCATTTCTTCTTGAGCTTTGAAAGACTCTGTAATCAAGCCACAATTCTTATACAGAGGCTGCTAGTGTCATACTAAAGATGGTAGCAATATTGCTTTTGCCATTGCATTCATTTTCACACACTGGATTTCTTCAGTCCAATTCATGACTTGTCGACTGATACCTTGCCAGTTTAGCACTCTCCTCCATACACATGAGAACACAGAACACTTGAAAAAAATGTGCTCTATGGTTTCCATTTTCACAGAGAGGGCATAGGAGGCAAATCTGCATACCCCACTTTATCAACCTGTCTTCAGTATATAGTATCCCATGAATAGAAAGATATAATATGAACAACTACTTTGGGAGGTCAGGATTGTTGCATATGATTCTTTCCAGGTGACACTACGGTGGTCCCCTATCATCTTGATTGAGAATTTGTGTATATTCAACATATCACTTTCACACATACCTGTCTCCTCAATGTGCCTCTTGAGCCTTCAATATCTTCTGAATTATCCAACATGCCTGTTTAGGCCTAGCACCCCACAAAGTTCCCGTCTTGCTATACTAAATGTGGACCCATTGAATCCATAATACATTCTTCTTTCTACACAGGTTCCATACCAGTTTACATAATGTTTCTTTCTTCCAGACTTGCAAATTCAGTATGTTTAGCCCTCCTGCAACCTTTGGTAGGTATAATTTATCCCAAGCAATAAGGGCCTCTTTTATATGTCTACTCCACTAGTCCATAAGAAAGTCCTACAAATACTTTCTATAGTAGTCATGATCTTTTTGGGCAATAGAAACAGTTGTGACCAGTAGGTCTTTATGGAGAAAAGTACAGACTTTAAGAGCTGCAGCCTGCCTGCATAAGAAAGAAATTTTGATGTCCAAGAGGTCATTTTTCCAGGATTTTGTCCAACAACGGTTGACATTGCACAATGAATAATCTTTTAGTGCTCAGGGGAACACCTAAGTATCTTATAGGCAATTCTCCTTTAGGCATACCGAGAAGGGCGATAATCAGATCCTTTGTCTCCTGAGTGACCCCTCCCAAATAGATGGAGCACTTTTGCATATTGGCATGGAGTCCAGAGGCAAGGGAGAATTGACTGAATCACTGGAATAGTACCTGAACTGATTGAAAATCCCTTCTGCTAAATAAAAGTAGATCATCTGCAAAGCTAAGCTGTATAATCTTTGATTTAGCACACTTAGGGTGATATTTAAATTTGTGCTCGTGTTGCAGTGTCTTAGAAGCCTATTGAGATATTCCATAGCTAAAACAAACTAGTAAGGTGACATGGGGTCACCTTGTCTCAATCCCTTCTTGGCTGCAAATGGGGGAGGGGGTACAACATTAATCATTATAGAGTATGTAATAACTAGTGAGATATAAGTCATAATCCACTTGACAAACCTATCAGGAAACTGTAGATTGATCAAGATTTTCTCCAGATACACCCATTCAAGTGAGTCATAGTCCTATTGAAGTTCCACCTTCTCATTCATCGTGGTGAGATGCCTTTTCTTGAGTACCCTTTCACCATTTCATGGCTTAAAATAATGTTATCTGATATGAGTCTACCAGGAATAATCTATAAGGTCGTTGATAACTACACTTAGTCTCTTAGTGGTCGTTTGGTAGGGAGTATTAGGAGATATAGTCCAAGTATTATGTGTGGTATTATTTAGTACTATGTTTGGTAGGAATTTTGGGTCTTTGTATAATCAATCCATGGATTAGTTATGTACCCTACGCTACATGGTATTAGAGGATGTATAACTAATACCTTCCATTTGGTGGTATTAGTTCTAATACCATGGGACTAATCTAGGTAAAGACAAAAATACCCCCTCAAATTCTTTTAATCATTTTGTTTATTTTTCTTGATTTTATATTTTATATTTATACTAATTAATTTATTTAAATAAATTAGCTTACAAATTTTATTGTAATAATTTTTTGTTTCTAAAATATGAGTTATTTATCTACTTATTATTAATATAAAATATTATATTCCGACTAATGTGCTAATGTTGATGTATGAATTAAGAACAATTCATAAGTCAAATATTGCCTCTTAACGAAAGTCCATTAAATATTACACAAGTAGTCTAAAACAAGAGCATATATATATATATATATATATATATATATATATATATATATATATATATATATATAACATCTCGAGTATAAAAGTTAATTTATTTTGCTATATTTATTTTATTTTATGATAAAGACTTTTTTTTTTCTTTTTTAATTTATTGATACAAAACAAAGTTCAATAAATTTTCTCTATAAATTATTATAGTTGTTTGACCTTTTGAGATATTAACTCCAATTTATTAAGATGACAATTATTTACTCTCAAATAATTTACGTGAGAAAATAGTGAACATGACAATAAAAATTTATTCTCCTAGCTAGTTCAAAATGCTATAAAAAATAATATTGTCCGCCAATTTTCTACCTTCATGAAATATAAAATCCCATAAGAACTCAAGGGTATAATTGGAAAGAATTTTTTTGTAGAGTTTTAAACCACACAAAACTAGGTAAGAAACAATGAACCAATCAACCAAACACTTGATGAAAATAATCCATGTATTACTAATCCCTGAATTACCAATCCCTGAATTACTAATCCTTGCATTACTAATCCCTGCATTATTGATCTTTGTACCAAACGACCCCTTAGTGATTAATTTAGAGATTATCTTGTATAAAACATTGCAACACGAGATTGGCCTGTATTCTCTGATGTTAGTAGGGTGTTTGACCTTGGGAATCAGTGTTACTAAGGTACAGTTCACTGGCTTATGCATGCTATTCGTTCTAAAGAAATCCTGTACAGCCCGTACCACACTATCTCCTATGATGTCCCAGTATTTTTAATTAAAAACTGCATTATACCCATCATTACCGGGAGTTTTACTATAAATAAATAAATAAAATTTACCGGGAGCTTTACTGCCGTCGATATCTTTTAACCCTTCGGGTTGGCCCAGTGGTTTGCGCTTGCGCTTGGGACTTCCATGTTGGAGGTCTCAAGTTCGAAATCCCTTGCCAGCGAAAGCAAGGGTTTGCCTTTTGGGTCGAGCTCGTCGCACCTGGCATGCCTAGTGCGGGTTACCTCTCCTATGTGGTTTGCGAGCTATTGCATAGGAGCGGGGGTTTTACCCTGTGCGCACCCGGTAGCGGCTGCGGATTTCCCTTGTCATAAAAAAAATAAAAATTGCCGGGAGCTTTACTGCCATCGATATCTTTTATAGCATCCTCTACTTCTTCTTTGGTCACATGGGCCACTAGTTGTAGTTGCTGTTGTCTGTTAAGCACTCGTCCTTGCTGCATAATATCATTTCTGATGCTAGGAAGTTGGATGGAAGCTGACCCTAGGAGCTGCTTATGGAAATCAATAATTTCAGCCTGGACATCTTCAACTCTCTGAAGCAATTTACCATCAACTGTAGTTGTATTTTTGACATGATTTTGCGATATTCTATTCCTCATGCATGCATGAAAAAATGCTGTACTAGAGTCAGTTCTGGCTTTTTGTTTCATAGCGCTCTCCTCAACTCTATACCATTTTCCAAGTTCTAATTTGAGTAGCTTCTCTTCTTCATACAACCTCTGATG
This sequence comes from Solanum sitiens, assembly GCA_016801875.1. Taxonomy (NCBI): domain Eukaryota; kingdom Viridiplantae; phylum Streptophyta; class Magnoliopsida; order Solanales; family Solanaceae; genus Solanum; species Solanum sitiens. Next base: position 290,628 of record JABWTJ010000412.1, on the reverse strand, counting down.
CTCAGTTATCGGCCCCATTTAGTTTTGCAAGACTTTCAGTTTTCCTCGGAGTTCTGTAATCCTGTTGCTGATACCTTGGAACTCTTTTTATTTTAGTTCAATTCTTGCTTTAGAAAAGTCAGCTTTTTCCACACCATTGCCAAAGTACTAGCTGTGGCACCTTCGGACCATTCCTGTTGAACTAAAGTTTTAAAATCAGGGTGTTGTGCCAAACAGTTAAAAAACTTGAAACGTTTAGGCCCTTTATTTTGTCTTTCATTTAGATATACTCAAAGGAGAGTGGTCTGCGAATTCTGGCTCCATAATAATCACCTCAAGGCAAGACCACATTTGGACCCAAGCAGCGTTCACTAGCCCTTTGTCGATCCTAGTAAAAAGATGGTTGTTGGTCCAAGTAAAATTTCTTCCCACTGCTTTATGTTCCATCATACAGACAGTTTGCATGAACTCTGCAAAGTCACTAATTTCATTAGCTTGAACAGTAGAGCCTACAACTATCTTGAATGTACGCATTGAAGTCCCCCATGATCAACCAGGGGCTTGTAATTGAATTTGATATGCCCAGTAAGTCGTGCCACAATTCTTTCCTATCTTGAATGGTATGCAACCCATACACCGATGTAAAATAGAAACTTTTGTTTGTGTCATAGATGTTCACCAAACCATGGATATACTGTTCATTAACAAGAATTTCAGAGAAGTCACACACAGTAGGATTCCATAGTAACCATACTCTACCTTTTCCCGTTTGATAGTTACACAGTACTCCCCATCCAGGAGCTATTTTTGTTATTATCTTCTCAGCACATTTTCTCGATACTCTATGTTCCAGTATCTCTATCATGTCAACTATTTTCACTTGTAGAAACTTTATTAGCTCCTTGTGCTTATAAACTTTATTAAAACCCCTGACGTTCCATGTAACAACTTTCATCTAGCTAGAGTAGGAAGATTGGTTGGAACTGTACCTCCTTTCCTAGAGGCCCAGAATCTTCTGCATTCTCTTTGGACATCAGCTCCATGTTGACTACAACAGCCCAAGGGCTAAAGACATTAGCTGTTCCTATAGCCTCGTCCTTCCGCACTCTATTAGCAGAGAAGGTGATTTTAGTTGTTCGCCTGCTTGTGCTTGGTTTCCTCCAGTAGCTTGGGTAGAATTGACATCAGGTGTTAGATTCTGTCTAGGAACACCCAGCTCAGGCGTACAATTGTTAATCCCATTAGTGTTGCATGATGAAGCACCCTGATTCTGAGAAGGGGCCTATTGTATATGTGCCTTGGGATGCCACATTGTTTTTGCACCTTTTGGCTTAACAGCCTTCCCTTGGTCAATTTGTTGAGTTTGTTTTTCCTTGACTGGATCCCGGCATATATGTCCAATCTTCACACACTTAGGACAGTAGCTAGGCTTCCAGTTGTATTCTACCTCTTGATCAAATAGCTGCCCCTCGGGGTCTTGAACTTTGATCATAGTAGGTAAAGGTTCTAAGTTACATCCAGCTCCACGAGGATCCTGGCATAAGAAATCCCTTCAATACTAGTGGTGCATTCATCTGCATAGATGGGACGACCCAAAACACTTCCGATTCGACTCAAGGTCAGGTTTCCCCAACAATTAATTGGTAATTTAGAAAGTCACACCCATAGTGGAATCATACGAAGTACTTCCTCCTCAAACTTAAAGTCAGCATTCCATTCATGAATTATGATGGGTTTTCTGTTCATGGTATAAGGGCCCGAACACAGAACTGTTTCCTTGTCCTCAATGCTGTTAAAACGTACCACAAAGTACCCATCATTGTGGTAATTTTATTGTAGGTTTTGAAGCAAAGTTCCAGTCTGTAGCAATGAACCTGTTAATAGCACCAATGGAAGGAGATGCTCCTACGACATATAGTATGATAGCTTGCTTCCACTTGAGGGTCTCCTCTGCTATTTCACTCTGTTGAATTTGAGCCACTTTCTACCCATCAACGATAACAGGTTCAGTGAATTTTAAATTCATCCCATGCGCTACCATTTTAAATACACAGAAGTTTGAATGTTCCCACTTTTACTTTTCTCAATACTTTATCCTCTATTCTACCTTTCTACCTTGCAAATGTCAAAAATGGGATCCTTGTTTCTCAAGAAATGATAAACAATTCATATGTTCGCTTTTCTCTTATTGCTTGAGTTTGATGAAAAAGTGGACTACCAGAATAGGACATATGGAGTAGCACCCAATGGTGTGATTTAGTGGTCAATGAAGTGAGTTGAGAACTACGAGGTCTCAGGTTTAAATCCCAACAAAGGCAAAAAACACTAGGTGATTTCTTCACATCTATCTAAGCCTTGATGGACAGAGTTACCCAGTAGCGGTGGGAGGTAACAGGTACCCTGTAGAATTATTCGAGGTGCGCACAAGTTGGTCCGGACACCGCAATATCATAAAAGAAAAAGTAGTACGGATGGAGCAATTAAATTTTGAATGAAGTGTTATTTTTTCTTCCTTTATTTCATTTTTTCAATGGGGAGGGGAAGGGGGATGTGGTAAGGCAACTTGCACCCTTGTTCCTTGTTTGTTTTTCTTCTTTGTTTACCTTTCTTTCCCCGTAAAGGGAGTAATCAAGTTGTGTACCAGTCATCAAGGATTGCTTCATGAAATGAGAGTGCTTTCTGCCTCCTTCCCTCTAGGTGAACTCCCAGATTTGTTTTTAAAGGAAATAAAACAAGAGTGTTTATCAAGAAATAAAATAAATAAGAGGACGAATGCGAGGGTTTCGGCGAGGATATTTTTAACTGTGTATTTTCAGCACCAAGTTCATTTATTGCTGTTAACTGGATGTCAATTTAGAAAGAGGTGGGAGGGGGTAATAGTGCTCAGTTCTTTGATTGTATTGGTTTTAATTTCTTGTACAGTGAGAAGGGACCCAGTAAACTTGAACTATGTTGCTGACATGGTGAAAAAGCAGCGAAATGCTCCCATAAACGAGTTTGAGATCTCCCATGATAGTTCTTCCAAAACATGGTATGTTCAAGGATTAGGCCTGCAACGTTTCGTCCAAATGACAAACTGGAGGTATGGATCTCTCTGTTCTCTGATCCTGTCTTCTTTTACATTCTTGTGTATTGCCTTTTATCAAGTGCCTTTTCCTTCTATTTCTCTTTGGATTAGTATTTCTATGGAAACTAGTTTTGGTTGTAGCTGGCCTGATGTTAATTTCATTTTCTTGTATCATAGCTGAGACTACTCGACTAGTCAACATTTTCAATTTAGAGTTGAACTTTTTCTAGTGGTCTCATGTATCATCCTAAATTTAGGTGTACAGTGATTTTATGTTGGTAGATGATAGGGAGCTTTGAAGTCCGGTCCCGTCCATTTCTTTGCTTCAAGGACCTGTTTTAAATCAAGTTTTGTTTGATATCCTTGAGCTTATGAAAATTACATTGAGTTCATTAAAAAGGAATCTTGTTCTCTGTGCAGATATATGGATTCAGACAGAAGATTTCAACATGTTTTGGAAGCATGTGGTGTGAATAAATCTCTGCTCAAGCTTGGCGTGAAAGAGGGTGACACCGTCGTTGTTGGAGATGTATGCCTATGCTTCATTGCTTCCTTATTCCAAGCTTATATTAGCCTCTAGGGTGCATAATTGCGTCTTTTCCCGTAATTTGCAGTGAACTTATTTTCTGATAGCTTCTTATTCTCTTAAGTTCATCTATTCAAAACTTACCAGTACTATATTTAGCTTTGTGTAGCATGTCACAGTAAAAAACTCTTGACATCTTCAGTGATATGTTGCCGTAGTTGAGTGAAAAGGAATTCTTGCGATACTCTCTCCTCCAGCAGCATAATTTTCATTTTTTACTATATGTGTGCAAGTGTCAGGGATAATATGACTGAGTTTTGCATCATTCTTTGTCAGATGGAGTTGGAGTGGCATGATTATGATAGTGCAGGCTCTATAAGTAGGAGGAAGTGGTCTTCAGAACCAAGTCGATAAGTTCATGGTTGATCTTAAGAATATGCTGCTAATCAAGAAATCGTACAAAAGACTAAACATCCTTGTTGGTGGTGCATTTCCTAGCTCTTAAACCAGAGCTGCTGAAAATCTGATTATATTATACATCTGCACTACGGGAAAGACACATGTAAGTACTATAATTTTGTTCGAGATATTGCATAAAAAATTGTTTCCTTTGTGCTAATGTGAATTATAAATTTGGGATTGTTATAAACTTATACTTGCTTTCTGCTTAGGTTCGTGCTCTCAAGTTTTAAATAATATAATCACGCCTCCAATTTAGCAGATCGATCAAAACACCTTAGAGAGCTGCAAGAGGAATTGAGCCGGAAGATATGGTATGATCTCCAACATCTTTGGTTCATGCCATATTAATGCCGCTTTCTGCTTTCTGGTGCAATGATGTGTATCACCATCCCCAGTAGTTAATTTATGACAGTGACAGTAGAGTTTTGTGTTATTTTATTTTTATACATTTAAAAACATGGTTATGGTCGTCAGTGTGGCCATATAACCACCAATCCCTACTTATTTGGGATCGAGACATAGTTGTTGTGCTCACACTTAAGTTCCAAATGGCCATATATAAGTAAGTTGATGAAAGTTGTAGTATTTTTTTCAAAGAAGTTTCTCTTCTAATGTTGACTCTTCCATTGTTACTAGAGGATATTATGGATCTTATAACAATCTTACAAAATTATTCAACGAATAACAATCTCTGTATTATAATTGTTATGTTAGGTACATTTTCTACAATGTTAAAGGACGCATGCTTGTTTAAGTACTGGAGAATAATATAGTGTTCAGCAAAATTTCAAGAGTTTAATGGTGGTAGTTTTGGTGGCGGAAGATAGTAATAACAACTAATAATAATAATGAATGATTGTGTTGGTTGACGATATATTGTGATGACTGATGGTAATTATTGATAGTGTTCTAGTAATGGATCGTAAAGGATGTATAGTGGTAGTAACATTTGACTGTGGTGGTTGTGATTGAGGATGATGGATGTGATTGAGTGGTAGGTGGTGGTAGTAAATAATGGTGAATGATGATGGTTATTGATGAAATCGAATGGACTAGCCAAGTAGCGGTGAATCGTTATACTTTTCAATTTTTTGAATAGGCATTTTAATGATATTGCGATTTTGTTATATATCTTAATTATTTAGACTAGTTAAAGGGTAGTAAAACAATAACAAAAAGATGGATGTAATAATAAAGATATGAACAGTTAAGATTCAACACTTAAAAAATAATTTTACTTAGTGACTGAAATTTATATAATTAAAATTAAAAAAATTTCATCAAGTGCCAACAAATGAGATTTTAATCTCACTCCGAATCTCACTTTCCTTTCTCTATCCTCTTCTTCCTAGGTTTCCTATACTCAATAATTGTTTTTAGTTTTTACTAATATACACTATATATATTGCAAATGCTGACAAATGCGAAGCCGGAGTTACGGGTTTAAATTTTAAGACAGAAAATAAAAATATTACAAAATTAATGTGAAAATTGTCCCTTTTTAGTATTGAGCTGTCAATCAATTTTGTTTTTACAAATTAATATACATATATATTTATTTAAATTTGTAATACAAATATAATTTTTATGAAAAAGCTAGTTAACTCATGATACAAACTTACAAAGGATGTTAGGGTATGAAATAATCCCAAGGGTGAATTGATTAGAGTTGACACTAATAATGAAACAAGGACATGGGTGAATCTATCATCATATAAATTTATTATGCTATAATAATTGAAAAGATTGGAAAGCTATATACAAAGTGTAGAATTTCTTAACGATGTGAGGTTTATTGAAAAAACTTATATAGGTTTGGCCCAAAATGGAATAACATCACACTTGTTTTGAGTTGACTGAACCCAACAACTAATATCAGAGACCTGGTCCAACAGGAGGAGTATGTCTAAGGCAAAAGAAAGGACCAGGGCTCGATGTTGCAAGCTTAGACACGCTCACATACAAAAAAAACTAGCTGTCATAAATACTTAGGCGATGATGATAGCACGTAGTGAATCTCAAAATTGACTTGTGGATATCATGGTGATGAGTCATGTGAAACTTTTGAGGGGGAGATTATTGGGTGTGCGAATAAAGCCTCACATTAACAACTGAAAAGATTGAAAAACTACATATTAGATGTAAGATCGTATGAGATCTTTTACAGAAAGTCAATTTAACCAAAAATATACAATTTCACACTTCGTTAAATATATCTTTAAATTGATTTAACTCAGTGTAAGTGAATATATTGAACTTTTAGTTTTATATAGTAATCGATGGAGTGGAAACACAAATGTAAGCTCATTGTAGAGCATTAGACCTCAGGGCCCGATCCAAAGATTTAATTATGACATTTATATAAACTCTATATCGATCTTTTACTAATATTTTGAATATCTATTAAAAAATTTATTAAATATTTAATTGTGATTTCAATTAATATTAATTATAAATTCAAAATATATACATATACATGATACGAACATGATTCATGTGAATTCGATAGACTATCGACATATACTTATTTAGAACTAAGCAACCTATTGTATTTGTTTAGAATCATTAGACCACTTATTATTATTTTTATTTACTTATAAATGGTCATTTATTCATAAATATTTTTTTACTGTCTTCATGGAATTTTGTATTTAACTATAAAATATATGATCAAACATAATTTTAATTTGTAAATATTATTTTTCCATTACAATTTTTTTTTTCAAATTTATCACAATCTAATAGTTACGTGAGTATCTCTTTGACTACCAAATTGAGTGTTTTTCATTTTATTTCTACTGTTTAAAGTAAGGGGAGCCCTATTTATTTTATATTTTATATAAAAGCATAGCCTATATGATTTTCACACGTATGTACTCATTCATCATTCAACCTTGTCCTTATAAAATCTTTATACCTGTTTTCTGACCATTCACTGCTTGACACGTGTAATATAGTATATGGGACCCACTTAATGACATGGAAACAGTGTCCACGTGTAACTGTTCATGAAACCGTACTAAGCTTACATGGTAAAAATGCTTGATTACGATACTAGAAAAAAAAAGAAAAAAACTGACGTGATTTGGATTGGTCATAGAATCCGCTTCATTGTTCCTCGTATCTTCCTTTAAGATCTTCCTTTTTCATATTTAAAATCTAGACGTAATGAATAAACGTATCATTTAACTGACGTATGTATAAAGTTGAATTAGATGTATGTGTTTTACGTGTCGTAATACACATAGTATATTATGTACGGGTTAGGACATCAAATTTTTACGTTGATTACATGTATCTACTTGTTCAACTTTATATATAAGTTCAACTGTCGGCCTATTATAGATATCAGTTGAGTTCAATTAGTTAAAGGCGTATAAAACTCTTTTAGACGACTGATCAACCTCTTCTAAGGAAAAATTCTTCTGTAATCACGTTCAGTCAGACTTCTGTTCTCCTATCAATGAAAAGAGAACTACATTTTTCTCTTCATTATTGAAATCCTCTATTCAATCGTAGTGCGGTGCTCTCAAAAAGCTTAATTAATCCTTTAAGCTAAAACAAATAGATCAAGAATTTGATATGGAATCCGGCCATTCCGATTGTTATGAACCAGCCTCGACCCAACGTTGATACATACACGAATGTCGCGCAACTAGTTGTTGGGCCAAGAAGAAGCAACATAACTGAAAGACATTCACAAAGGTTGATTTGAGACTCATGCCCAATTAACAACTAGCTAAAAAGGATGACGGATGAGAAAAAAAGAACTTGTGAGTTGTGTGAATTGTTGAGAAAATGTCTAGTTCTCTCATCCCCTTTCTATGAGTTCTGTTTCTCATCCCTTTCTTCTATTTGTGTTCTTCAATTTTCATTTTAGTTTTTAAATTCCTTTGTAATTTCAACTACGAGTTAGTGAAATAGATTCATGGATTGTTTGAATTTGAATACATTCCCATCATGCCTTAAATCCAATATCATGCAATTGTTTTCATTATTTTATTAAGATTTTTAGACAATATTACAAAGAGTATTGTGTAGGTAGTTTGCCCATTATTTCAAAACTCAAAAGAATGTAGAGTGCACATAGAAAAATAGTATCATGGGACCATATCGTCTAAAATAGTTACATAAAGTAATTTTTGATAGACAAAACAACTCTAAGACATATAATATCATCATAATTAATTCTCCAAACTCCTCAATTATATTCTCATAATTTAATGAATAGCACTATTCAATTAACAATGTGATAATATCTTAGTACTACAAATGTCATAATCTTACGTATTTCTTTCTTGATTTTTTGTATTAATAATTACTGTTAATAACTTTATTGTCTAGCAAGTAAATAAGGAAGTACATTAAAATTATTAATACAATAATAGAGTTATTGCAGACATAGGATTTGACAGTGATAGAGTTATTACTTAGCCAACTTTCTAGGAATTCTACTTGCTTCCATTCTTGAGACAAAACCTGCAAATATAAAAGTCGAATTAATTTACAAAATATCGCCTATAATTAGGAAAAAATATTTGAAATATATTCGAATTTTAATTATATAGTGTATTTTAAAGGTATATATGTGTCCACATGGACAAGTTACTATTTATAACGATGCATTATTTATAATGTCCACGTTGACACATATATACCTTTAAAATACACTATTAAATAGTGTCGGGAGGGGGGGGGGTTATTGATCTTACCCCACATACTCTCGACTTACTTCATGGATGACTATTATATCTGCATGATTTGAGGAAATAGCAACCTTAGTTTGTTTTGTTGAACGCCATGATATATTGTACCTCCATATGTAAATAAATAACATGTCTGAAATCGACCTTTATGTGAGTCAGACAAATATATATATATATCTAGCATCTGCATAGCCAATTAATTGTGAATTGAATTCTTTTAGTTGAATAAAATATTCTCAAATCAATGGTCCCTGAAAGATATCTAAATATATGTTTAATACATTTAAGTGTCTTCCTGTTGGGAAGAACTATATCTTGCTAATATATTTACAGAAAAACATATATCTGATCGAGAATTACTAGCAAGGTACATCAATACACCAATTGACTAAGATATGGTATTTCATAACCAACAAGTTCTTCGTCATGTTCATGAGGTTGGAGTGAATCTTTATTAATATCAAGTAATCTTACAATCACACGGGTACATAATGGATGTGTTTATCCATGTAAAATCTCTTTAAGATATTTTTAGTATATGTTGATTGATGAATAAATATCTCGTCTGTAAAATGTTCAATTTGTAGACCAAGACAAAACTTTATCTTTCCAAGATCTTTCATTTTAAATTCTTTTTTCAAACATTCTATTGGCTTTGAAAGCTCTTCAAAGTCCCAATGATATTTAGATCATCAATATATACAACATTGAGGAGTCTTTATATATATATATATATATATATATATATATATATATATATATATATATATATATATATATATATATATATATATATATATATATATATATATATATTGTTGAGTAAGTCTTCCGCCTGAATACTGAGTCAGGTGTCAGTTACGTCTAGGTTGTAGGCTCGGGACATGACAGAATAGAGCATGAATGACAACAAAAACTATTGAAGAATCACTAAGTATTGAAAATTCTACCGCTCCAAAGCGAAATAGAAATAAGCAAAATAATGCATTGTATAAACAATGCATATGGATATATTTATATTTCTTATGCATATAAATACATCATATATACATGAATATACATTACATATATAATATTGATACATTGAATTACTATCTATACAATATTGATACATTATATGTATATCATTTTTTTTAAAATTGTTTTTTTCACATGTATGAAAGAATTAGAAACTTGCTTCATAGCATTGTTTTCATTTTATAATGTGAGAAATACCTTGAGGTACAAAAAAAAAAAAACAGTCAACCTATGTTTTTTTTCCCATTTAGCCACGGTTTTAGCATGGCTAAAGTTCTTTTTTTGGGGGCTATTTTTCATGTAAAAAATTTGTAAACTAATTGCTTTGTTGTAAACATATGAAATTGTTCCATTTTGATATTGTGTTTTTAATAGGTTTAAGGGTTCATTAACAAAGTAATGAGTAGGATGTCCAAGTGATAAAGTGGTAAGGGGTAGAAGATTTTTAATTTATTTTTTTGTGGTATTAAATTAATGATATGTAGAATGTATCAAAATATGTAATAATTTTGTGTCTCAAACATGTCATTTAAAAATTAAAAAATCTTCAAAAAATTTAAAAATCTAAATGATTTGAATAAGCATTCCTTAGAGAGGGAATGCCTGATCAGACACACTATTTGACCTTCTTTCGAAAGTTGTAGATAGTATCACTATTAGCTAGTTAACCACCACCTCAACTGATGCGGACACAGTTATCTTGTCATGAAAGAAGCAATGAAAGGGAAGCCGCGGTCAAAACACGGTCGTTGTTGTCTGTATATCTTTCTAGAGAAGAGATCTAACAACACATTCTAGGCATAGATCATTGGTTGTCCAGATGCTTACGTCGGATGAAATGCCCTTAGAAGTTTTGGCTCTTATATACCCGTAGTTGGTACTTGTCATTTCTTCGTAGTCGTAACAGTAACTTCAAGCAATGAAAAGAACAAAAGATGTGCTCCAAGATCGGATAATGAAAATAGACTGACTATCGAAGATATATACTTGTGTTACATCGTCTGCATTAATTTATATACGTATATATAAATTATACAGAATACTTAATAAATTATTGACCACTTCAAATATTTATTTAAGAGAAAAAGGAAGAAAAAAAAAGACAAACAAGTTAAAAAGAATTTGATGAGAGCATTAAGTTGTAATTGGAGCCATGTTGATGTAAAGCTCTATGGTTGGTCAAAGAGAGCAAAAAAAGTGTATCTCGTCAAAGTCCAAGGGTCTCATGTTCTCAAGTCCTTGGCTTAGAGTGTCATATCATAATAATAATCTTTATCCCTAAATTCCGGATGACCCTAATTTTATTTAAATTATTTTATTATACTATATAGTATACTACTACTACACAAAAAGTGTGTGCAATTTTTTGAAGAATGTGCAAAATTCTAATCTGACTCCTACACATGTATAAGTTTCCTTTGTCAGTATAGAAGCTCAATTATAATTTCAAAAGGGAGGCCCCCACTTATTATTATTAAAATTATTTTTCAAGAATAATATCCAAAAACATAAAACCCTCAATTTAAGAAATTTCAACTTATGATCACTGTTCTATTATCTAATTAAAATCCCAAGTGGTTCACATCTTTTCATATGTTCCTTGACCAACTATTCATCCTTTTCAAATGTTCAAATTGTTTTTTCAAAAATTAAACTTTATGTTTATATAATTCCAAAGTTAATAAGAAATGATATTTTATATAGATTCTGTATGTTTTTAACTTTTTGATAATTTAAGTATCTGTTTGTGCAAATTCTATATCGCATGACATTGACATTTTCATGTGTTATACCCCTTTGTATGCATGATGTTTGTGTAGTAAAGTACCCAACTAACGAAATTGAGATATGGTGTTATTATATATCTACTAATTTATTAATATCTCAAATCTATATTTGAGTAGTTTCACAAGAACAATTTCTTTTACTTAGAGTTTAATTTAATGTGCACCACTAAACAAATTAAAATTAGTGACAAGAATAATTTATATCTAACTAATTTTAATTTTATTTAGTGATGAATTAGCGATAAATTATTTATATATTTAAGTTATGAATTAACTTAAGAGGGGAAGAAATATTTAGTGGATGAGTCAAGCATCATAGATTTTGTCCATGTCACGCAAGAGATTAATATTTTAATCAACCCCTCAATTATATAATGTCTTTGTTTTTTTTAATCATATCTCAATTCTCACATTTGTCCCACTCCTAAACTTATAATAGTAGTTCAATAATTTTATTTAATAAAGTCACTTCAAAGACCAGAAGGGTGGTGGCAAAGCATTATATAGAATTAAGAAATCATAGTAACAAAAAGACATAAAAAGGGGTTGACCAAATTTTTTTGATTTTATGACTATGATTAGTGTTTTTTTTTCTTTCTTTTTGTGTTGGGGTGGGGGTTTATGTTGTTCCCAATGCCATTTAAGCATGTGAGTCAAGAAAAGTTAAAAAGTGTCATGTTAGAATTGCTTAGGTAATGGACTAATTAATTAGTGCCTCCCACTAATTATACTACTAATTAGTTAATTAATTAATTTCTTTTTGCTTATTATGAGTAGTTTTGATACTTGTTGCTTTCCACTCTTTTTTTTCTCTTGACTATAGCCTTTTATAACTCACTTTTGGACAAGACAAAGATCCATAAATTGCTTAGAGAATTTCTCTCTTTTTGAACACAGAAAAAAAATAATTAATTTCCCCTCTATACTTTGTTTTTCTTATTGATTAGATTCTTTTTTTATTTATTTTGTGATTCTTTGAAAATTTCCTAACTTTGACCATGATACATTTTCTTAAAATGATATTCTTATGAAGTTATAACTTACAAAACTAAATTTTTTGAGTTTGAAATATCAGTGAATTAAATTACTATGAATAATTATTTGTTTTTTTGTTTTTTTGTTTTGTGGTGAAGATTGTCATTCAAAGGTGTAGGCAAATTAGGTGCTTAAATGTAAGACACATGTCTAATATACAAACTTAGAGTCTAAGTTATATATATATTGACAAAAATATTTCTACACTATAGGTCACTCACAAAATTTTTATAGGTAATTTTTTAATTAAAATGTGAAATTTGTAATCTTTTTAAAAATTAAATTATCTGATACAACAAACAAAGAAAATATAACTGCGTAAACATTTTTTTTTTATAATACTAACAATGTATATAACTTTGAAACTCATATGGTTTTACCACTTAATGATGATTATAAAGTTAATATTATGTTGAAATGGGAGTTTTCAATGTGAAGATGCTTTAATCCTTGGATAAATTGCAATTACATAAATTAATCTCTTTGATCATCTTAATTATCTCAATCATTGCCTAGAAATGTAAGCCCTGACAAAAATACTCGCACAATACTAAATAAATTAAGAAAATAAATCAATAACTTGTTATATTCTTTTTAATTTTAATAAATGTAATTTTTTTTTTGTAAGCATTTACTCAATGGGAAAGGGAAAGGGAAAAGGAAAGAGTTTAAGGTTAGTACATTAACATTATAAATTTGTGTATACAATTAGATTATTAGTTTAAAAGACAATTATAGGTAACTAATTATATTAATATAAAAATAATGACTTATTACCAAAAAAAATACGATCATAGTGTCGAGATAGATGAAAAGAATCATCTAGTATTTTTTGTCTTTTTTGAGTCTTGAACTTGAGATCCCAGAGTTGTCAGCCACTTCATTAACCATTAGGGCAAATCATAGATTGAATTCATGACTTATTACAAAACGTTAAATTGAATTAAAAATGCAGAAAAAAAATTATTTATTTGATTCTCCACTTGATGTGTCTATAACTTGTTCGATTAAATTTGAATTGCGTCTTGTAAAGTCCATTTAGGGGTGGCGCTCCTGACAAAATTTTTATCCATTATCTAGAACTCATGTCCAAACCTATGATTAAGAATAGAGCAGTCTCACAATTGCATCATATCTCATGTTGATAATGTAGAAATAATTTATTGTATCCATGTATGTAAGATTTTTTTTTTAAAAAAAAAAAGAAAAACACTCTAATCCTGTGGAAACAATGATGGTTAAGTTAGTGCGTGAAGCCTATAAAAATGACAAAAATATAGAAAAGATAGAGCTTTGACTTGTGTGCTTTTTTTCTCGATATCCCTTTTTATTTTGGTTGTGTAACATGCATGGCATACTTATCTTTTTATCATATAATCTTAATTAATTTATTGGACTTACATAATAATATTTCTTCCGTTTATATTTTACTTATCTATTATATTAAATTAAATATTTTTTACTTTTTAAATATTTTTAAAAATTTAAAAGGTATTTATCATTTTACATCTATTTTATTATTTATTTTCAATATTTGAATGGCTTACTAATTAATAATAATGATTTTATTTATCACTTAAACGTGAAGCCTCTTTGAAAGAAAAGAAAAAAAAAATGAGGAGACAAGTGTGTAGAAGAATTTTATTTTTGATATTTTTGTTGCATATAATGCGGTGCTTTATAGTATAATCCAAAGTGAATAAATACAAGTTTTACTTGCAAAATTCAAACGTTTGAGATTATCTAGGACTATGTGGACAAAAATTGAGCTTTTAACATTTCTTTTTGGAGTAAGTGGAAAATGATTAACCATAACGGAATCTTTCATTTTTATTATATAAGGTACATAACATTATAAATTTTGTCCTTCATAATGCATCAGTTGGTTTGAAGGATGTTTATCCACACAAATAATTTGAGATCGATTTCTCTAAATGTCTTTTGAGTCAAGCTTGTTGCATAAGATATGCTTAGTGTTGTTTTTATTTCCTATGATAGAGGGAGAGGTTGTAACAGCTGCAAAAATTGAATAAATTTGATCCACAATCATTAGGGTCTCCTAAAACGGTCTATTAAATTCATTGAGTTGTTCCAAAAAATCATATTTATGCAATGACGATATAAAAAATATATATGTAATTAATTTAGGGATAAGTCATTAATACTAATGGTAAAATATGGAGGGAAAAAATAATTGTCTTTTTCTTTATATATATATATATATATATATATATTCATCTTGTTTGCTCTAGATTGATACGCCTCTTAAGAAATAATGACTAATATGAATATTTTTTTTATCATAATGTTCATATTAATTGATGTATAACCTTAGACATTGTGAAATATTCCCTCCGTCCCTACTTACTTGTAAAATATTTTTAAATTTGATTTCTCCTTTTACTTATTATTTTTGACAAATCAAGAAAGGATAAGTTTCTTTTTCTTATTATATCCTCTAAGTTCTCTTTTTCCATATACATGTATTTGGACGTAGACAACTCAAATCTAATAAGATATGTAATATTACAAACTAAAATATATCTAAATAGCAAAAGTGTACTTTATTTATATATATATTTATTCATCCCAATACGATAAAGAGATAATCCCCATTAAAAGACATTTTAATTAACAATCTGATTTTCAATTTATTATTCTCTTTTGTGTGACATGATGAACACGTACACATGTATTTTAAAATTTCATTAGATTTTTTTATTATTACTTGGTTTTATTATGGCAGTAAAAGTTGTCACTTCATTGTTATTATTATATATATATGGAAGATTAATTTGAATTAGACAAGTTCATAATCCCCTTTTTAACCACAGAAAAAGATTTTAAAATGTTTAGGTAAATATTTTTCAGATGAGGCCAAAAACTTTTTTATCTATTTTTGGATTAAAAAGAAAAAAGAAATGTAGTATATGCTAGTAATAGGTTCCAACATTCTTCCGTGGCTTCTATAGTCTATATCTATATATATATACTACTACAATTATATATCAAAGCAATATTTCACACTATTCGAAATTTGGCGATTGATAAATTTTATAGCTATATATTAAAATTTGTTATTGATACCCTATTTTACAGAATTAGCGATTGATTTTCATTAGCTATAAACAAAATAGCAATAATTAGAGACAGTTTGTAGCTAATACCTGTTTTTTTTTTTTTTTTTTTTTTTTTTTTTTTTTTTTTTTTTTTTTTTTTTTTTTTTTTTTTTAGTGTTGATAATCGAGATACATTGAATTTGAAATTAGGAAAGAAGACAATATAATAGAGTATTAATATTTGAAATTAGCTCAAGCTAATGTGAATACCATATCAATATAATATTAAAAGAATATAGAGAAGACACCTAAAGGAAAAGCATATATGATACTTTAATTTCAAATATTTATGAGAATCAAGGAGGTAAAAACTTGCACATATTCAATGTTAGTATTTTAATTAGTAAATTTAATTGAGAATTTGTATATATTATTACTCCCTTTCTTTCCTCTACACTCTATATGATAACATTAATTTTAAATATTTTGAATAGTTAATAGAGATAATATGAAAGA
This sequence comes from Solanum sitiens, assembly GCA_016801875.1. Lineage (NCBI taxonomy): Eukaryota > Viridiplantae > Streptophyta > Magnoliopsida > Solanales > Solanaceae > Solanum > Solanum sitiens. The sequence continues at coordinate 274,474 of JABWTJ010000412.1, read as the reverse complement.
AAACAATACTACTAATACTTTCTTGATTACATGAAACACAATCAAAACAAATTAAAGATAAAAACACCACTTAATATGAATCGAATACAGTATTTATGATTTAAGAACAAGAATAAAAACCTAACTTTAGTGTTAATTATTAGTTTCATTTACGAATTATTGATAGCCTTAGAAACACCTTTTTATTTGACTAACTAAACTTAGATACACCCCTAATATATCCTCGATCTGTCACATAACATAGTTAGTGGTTTCAAACTCTTAATAAAAGATCGAGAGATGTATATCACTCATATTATAAAATTGATGATATATTTAAATCCAATTAGTTAAATAAAGAGATATTTTTAAAGCTATCAATAGCTTGAATATCCTCATAAAGTAACAATCTGCATCGAGTTTAGAAGTGTTTTTCAATACTCTCTCATAAGAATACTACTACATGTAAAGATATATTCATTTAAATTGGTTAAATTATGATGGGGTGAAGTGAAGGTGGTGTGGGCATACAGAAGGGTTGATAAACTAAAAGTACTTAAACACAGTGTACATGATAAATGTTACAAGTAACAAATCCAAAAGTTGTTAGAAAGGAAAAATAAAAAAAACAAAATAATCAAAAATCTTTAAAACAGTAAATTACGTGCACATTGTCCTTTTCCCTTTCCCCATAATCATGGCCCAAACACTCTTTAAAAAGACCTATAAACCACACACACACAACCAAACTATCCATTATTCATTCCCAAAATCAAACTTTCATTTCATCAACCAAAAAAAAAAAAACAATTTTTTTTAAAAAAAATGTCTTCTTCTTCTAATTCCACACCAATATCATCAGATAATCAATTACCATTTGGTATGTTTGAACCAATTCGAACCCCAACAGGTTATTCTTGGTTACAACGTAACACAGCCATATGTCAGCCGAGCGAGAAACGAGGACGTCGTAAACAAACCGAACCCGGACGGTTCCTTGGAGTGAGACGTAGGCCGTGGGGTCGTTACGCGGCTGAAATCCGCGACCCCACGACTAAAGAAAGACATTGGCTTGGTACGTTTGATACGGCTCAAGAAGCTGCTTTAGCTTACGATAGAGCCGCACTTTCTATGAAAGGCACTCAAGCTAGAACTAATTTCATTTACACTTCTGATAGTGCTAATACTAATTTCCCTTCACTTATTTCACCTTTTGAACATGTACAAAACATGTTGAACCCTAACAACACACATTTCAATTTCAACACTCCTATGATTAACAACAACGATAACAAAAAAACCATCACGACCACCACCATCACCACCACCAATTCTGATGAGTCATCGTCGTATGGCTCATCACCTAACGAGAACAATAGTTTCGTTTTTTTAAGTGATCATGATAACATGAATAATAATACAAATTCAGGTTATTTATTAGATTGCATTGTTCCGGATAGTTGCTTGAAACCACCACCACCACCACAACAACAACCTTCTTCTACTCCTCAGAGTAAAATGAATCGCGAAATAGAGATGAATGATGTAGAATATGATACTAATGGATTCTTCGACATGTCGTCATGGGAGAGTTCTTGTGAGTTATCAGCCATGACGACGACGATGATGAATAATAATAGCAGCAACAATATGAATCAAATGATCGATGACGTGGCAGATGGAAGTGGTTATTATTATCCAAATATGGAGATTAATAATAATGCACTTAATTATGATCAGCTAATGATGATGCCTAATCATGAATCTACTAATGCTGCTGCTGCTGCTACTTTTGGTGATGTTGAATTTGGATACAATACTCTATTTTGATATATTTTATTTTGTTTTCAGTGTAATTCCATCTAATGTACTTTTTTGCCAACCTAATTAATTCCTACTTCTCTTTTTTTCTTTTTACTAGTTTTTGGATGTATTAAAGTTGTAATGTAACAATAGTACTATAATATATTTAAGTATGGATTTTGTCAAAGTCAAAATATTTTAATATTATTTTATGTTTTTATTCAATGTTCTCAATTTATTTAAGAAATGGTGCAATCGTCACTTGAACAATTTAGAACCGATAAGTATAATCAAAGTGAATGAGAAACAAACTTTATTATTTTCACAATAATTGTTGTTTTACCAGACTTGACCAATTCTTTGAAAGAAGCACAATATTGTAAAATTATGCATGTGTGTATAATGAATATTATATCATAGTAAATTGATCGAATTTTTTTCAATATTTTTGGGATGTGATGTATGTTTTGATGTTTCAAAATGTGTCTATAGTTTATAAAAACATTATTCACTTTTTATTTTGGAAAACATGAAACATGACTTAAGCCTTATATCCATAAGTTTAAAAACTATATAAAAATATGCTCATAAGTTTTGGCACAAAAATATTATTTTTAACTAGATAATACACTATCTTCAAAATCATAACACGATATTTTAATAAAAACTACTAATAACACAGCTGCTACTAGTGCTGGCAATTTAAGTCCATTTTTCAATTAACCGCCCAAATAGCCCTTTAAATATGGATTGAAAGAGTGATTTTAAATATGAGTAATATTTGGGATTATACCCATATTTTACCGATTAAAATATGGGTATATTATGGGTAAACTACGGGTCAAATATGGGTATTGCAAGTTTTCTTCAAATTTTCAAAAAACCTTCTGTTACAAGTTTTAGAAGCGATTTTTCAAAACTTTCATATATGGTCCTTATTAATATTTCAACTCTCGACCTCCACCCCACGCTTCCATAAAAAAATCAAAGTTTATTTTTACAAAATATTTTGAACTTCAAAATTTCATTTTTTCACCCCTACCCTCGACCCCCCTCCCTAAACCCACCCCCGCACCAGCCCCCTCACACCCACCCACCCAAAAAATAAAAATTTAAGTTATTTTTAAAAAAATGTTTTCAACTTCAAATTTCATTTTTTCATCCCTACCATTGTCCCCCCATCCCCCCCATCCCCACCCAAAATAAAATAAGTTTGTTTAAAAATTTTCAATTTCAAAAATTTATTTTTTCACCCTACCCTGGACCCACCTCATCCCAGCCATCATCCCCCCACCCCCACCCTACCCCAACCAACCCCCACCCTTCAAAAATATTAAGTTGTTTAAACAATATTTTTAATTTCAATTTTTTTTCACCCTGGATCCCCCCCCCCAAACCCGATTTTTTTAAAATATTTTTTTTTTATTTTTATAATAAAATAAAACTAAATGAAGCATTTTCAACAGATTTCATCTAAAAATAAGGACTAAAATATTTTCTCCATATTGAATTCTTAAGTAAAGAACTATTTATTCATGAAATATGGGTAAAATATGGGTAAACTAGTATTTTACCCAACTCATTTATTACCCAGCCCATTTTTACCCATATCAAATATGGGCGGGTTGAATAATTACCCATTTTATGTTTACCCATTTCAACCCGCCCATATTTGACCCAACCCGCCCATTTGCCACCTCTAGTTGCTAGCCACTATAATTAGTTACGAAGAACCATAAGTGAAAATAAATAGTAATATATATTCTTTACTATAATCTTTGTAATATTGTACGAACAATCTCTTCATGATAAACATACATTTCGATAAGGGTAGATAGGAATTAGTTGGGGTCATAAATAGATGAATTATTTTTATAAAATAGAAAGTTTTGGTAAGTTTAAAATTTTAAAAGAAACCAATAGCTATATTTTGTCCCAAAAGTCTACTTTTAATTATCATGTAGCGTTTAAGAACTTTGATTAATGTATCTTTTATATAGTTTTTGAATATCTAATTTTTTTTTGTTTAAAATATCAAATTAATGTAATCTAATTTAACTTTGACAATTAGTTGAATTAACTTTCGAAAACACAACATGGGAATTAAAAGTGGACGGAAGTAACACAAATTTTATATCCAAACATATTTAGCCACAAAAATTTCTAAAAATGCTTCCAAAATCTGTCAACGGTCCTAAGATGATAGTGATATAGTAAGTCGTACAAAGCAAAATGAGAGCAGTACGACCAAGTTGTAGACATACATGCAATCTCCAATTAGATTTGTACAACACTTTAATAGTCTTGTCCAAAACAACAGTAACTTCTTCAGTATAACAGCATTACGTTTTATTCAATCCCAAACATCTGTTTGTGTAACTAAAAAGATTATTCAAAATCATATAAGGAGACGACAACACATAAAGAGTAAGTCTGTCTTCTCTGTTTTCCAATTCAATATCCTATTTGACAAGTTTAAGATCACAAAATTGAAATACCGACTGTCTTTTAAGATAGTAACAACTACATTTGGACCAACAAGTTTAGAGAAATGTTTAACCATATGATTGATTGGCTTTATTTGAATGAATTATAGTCTAGCAATAGTAAAAACATTTACAGCAACTAAAAAGGGAAAGCATAAACTATAATAGCAACATATAAAGGAAGTAATTCTTACAAAGTCAAAGTTGTTGGGTATTTTAAACTGTATTTGATGATAAATTCTTCATATTACAACACAAGTATTGATCAAATATCCCATAAAGAGACAATAAAACATCGTCTGGTTCATCAGAATCTGTAAGTTGAGATGTTCCTTCAAAATAAAGCCCCAAAGCAGAAACAAGAAGATGTTGGTATTCATTCCAATTTTGAAGAGGGGACTAAAGAGAGAGCCTAAATTTCAAAGGACAAGGGTGTAGGAGTGATGTTTTCGCTCCCTAAAAAAGACTACAACATAAATAGCCACAACAAGGTCCAAAAATTGGGGCAGATATCTAAAAGATGGAAGGTGGTGTTTTGTTTCTTGTTATTCAGAAACTAGCTACAAACCTCTACTGAGGGTAGTTGGACCTTTCAAGGATGGATTATCACTTATTCGAAAATGAGGTAAAGAGGTGGATGGCCTTATGAACAGCAGGTGGAGGTGGACAGTGTGTGCTAGATCTGAATATTGAAAGCAAGGTGTGACTAATTTGGATAAAATCCTCCTAAAAGGGAATATCACCAAAAATAAAGTGCTCGTCATGTGATCATTGAGCAACAGAAAAAATGTGATCACTCAATCTTCTCTCAATTTGATGTGCGAGCCTCACTTCCATGGCCTGCGCTGCTGCTGCTGCCACCGGAAGGATTTGAACTCTGTACAGATTGCTGAACACCAGAATGAGAAGAAGGACCACCCTTTGAAAACATTGAACCAACTGAACCACTTGAAGTGTTCATGGAAGATACTTGAGTAGAGAACCCATCCCTGCCAGATCCAGTATTGACTTCAGGACGCAAGTCTGAGGATGAGGACGATGGAGCCAAAGTACCAACAGCAGATCCCACAGGGTAAGGAGCAACAGCCATATCAGCAAGAGAAGAAGAAGATGAACTATAAGTCAATCCCATTGGATGGTCAAACTTGCAAGACGGTCCAAACTTGCAGACTCCATTTTGTGCAAAGTGAGAGCATACTGGTGCACCCTGAAGAAACCATTCAGAGGAACAAAAACAAAATTAATCTTCCAAATCACCGAAGCAGTGTACGAACTCAATCTACAGAATTCACTTGTTTTAAGTACTAACAGACTTCAGCAAGAAATGGCGGTGATTTAGGGAAGAGGTAAAGGAAAAGACAAGTTAGTTCCCAGCACATTCAGTAAGCAAAGAAACTTTAACAGTTTGTATATGAAACAGCACTGAAACTTAATCACAAAACAGTATGCCACTTGTACTTCATGGAAGGGATGACTAATAGCTGATGGCTTAGTATATGAAGGCCAGGATGCATCTCATATCCAGAATAAACATATTTGCGGAATCACTTGTTGTGCACCAAGAATCTTGCCAAAATGTCAATTTTACTGCTTCCCACAACTAACACAAAGACTGTTATAACAATGAATCATGCAAGACTTGTAGAAGCATAAATAGCAAAGATATTATGGAATGTATGGCATTAGACTAATGGTGCAAAGGGGGTCGTTTCGCACCAGGTTCCTACTTTTCTTCATCTGAACTTTAAGGTGTATGAAGTTTCGTATTTGATATTTAAAAGCAGAACAAAGTATAAGATCACAAAATACAGGGAGCTATAAATCCCCCAAAGGCCAGCGGGCAGATAGTTTGAAACTTGGTGGATAGTACCAGGATTTTGGTCTGCAGCAGGGTTCAAACTCATAATATGCGCCTGCCCACACATCACATGTTGCACTCTTACCCGAATCTATGTTTTTTTTGTCAGTGATGAGCAACACATCTGAAGATAGTTCAAAATCCAAGTAAACATGACACGTGGAAAAGCTAATTTGACTCTTAAATAAGATGCACTCAAGTTCAGTAATTTATTTTGTTAGACAAGTTAAGAAAAGTTCGGTAGTTCCCAGAAGAGTAGGTAAGATTTCACCATCTGCAAGCATCGGGAACAAAAGCATGACACTTTATACTACCAAGCCACTGAAACTTCATACGATGTCACCCATTTACATATCCCGAGTTGATATGGAGAGAATAGCAGAGAAATGCCTAGGGAGCATGTACAATATCTAACATATCGTTCACATTGTAATAAAATTAAAGTTAACACCACTTAACTGGATCAAAGCATTACAAATATTAGAAATTATAAATCAATTAAAAGCTCTCCCCAAATGTCCTAGTTTTTTAGACATCCAAATTGTCTATTTTTTAAAGAAAAGCAAACATCCTACCTAATCCTTTTGCATAGAAAAAACCCAAGAACCTCCCTCATAAGCAATTTCCTTGTTGCTTGAAAGGTATTTTCCTCAAATATGAGAAGAAGAAAAGTAATATCTTTTTCAATTATTATTGCACCGCAGATGACAAACTAATGATACCATATTTAACCTTGACAATCAACTCTATTGAAACAAAAAGTAAATTCAACATATTCCATCACAAAGTCAAATACTATTTCCCAACTTAAGTAATTGTCCTTCCAAAAAGTAGCCCGGCCCACTCTTAATAGCAACAATGTCAACAAATGCAGATACCTCCTGGTAAAAGTTAACTGATGCAATAATTCAAACACTCTTCACTTCATGCAATATACCATCACAATTAGTAGTGCACTGCTTAATCCTAAATATCCTAGGACACATAATGTCTTCTTTCCTATTTCATACATATATAGGAGTCTGTCTATCAAATAGTAATGTAATACCAGATTTAAAGGTTAGAGAAAGAAAGGTCAAATTTAACATGGACTCATGGAGAATGCTTTAGCAAGAAAAAATAGAAACACTGATGTGCTGACCCATACGTAGAATTTCAATCTAAAGATAGCACACAAAGATTCTCACCGGACGAAGAGGGAGGCCCATAGCACTGAGGATAAAACTTGTTTTAGGTCCACTCCACTCAGGTGGATGATGGTATCTACAAGAAGATCCATATTTACAGTCGCCATACTTCATGTAGTACTGACATTCTTGAAGTCCAGGCCTTTCTGGAAATGCATGCTCCTTCTGACTGCTGCTAGAAGGACCGGCAGAAGAAGGAACAGATAAATATGGTCCTGTGTACGCAGGTGCTGAAGGAGACAGTTGAGAAAGCCCATACATGGGGCCTGCTGCAGCAGCAAGTTGAGTACTTGGGGAAGGAACTGAATTAACAGGGGCCTATACCGCATAATCAAAACTTAGCAGATAGTCAGTGCATCCAGAAAAATTGTATACATCAAAGATGAAAGAAGCATGTATGGTGTACCTACCGGATAAGGAGTCCAACCAGGTAGAGGAACCATCCCTGGGGGAAGAAGCATAGAACCATAAGTCCCAGGGATATATGAACCAGGAAGCAGAGTAGGCCTTGCAACTGGCCAGTTGCCAGAAACTACCCCGTATTGTTGAGCGGATTGAACAGAAGGAGACTGCACCGCTGGCGGATAAATGTGTGGTGCAGGAACAGCTGCTGGCGCAGTCAGAGGTCCAGGTCCAGCTGCTGGTGCAGGCACTTGTGCTCCAGCAGGTTGGGGATGATTGAATTTACAAGTGACGCCAAATTTACATTGCCCTGTTTTCACAAAATACGAACATTCCTTCTCCCCCTGTGACAGGAACTCTATGAGCCAACTCAAAAGGAAACAATCATACTGACACTTTTTCAATGAGTAAAACCAAAAGAAAGAAAAGAAAACACACGGAACGGAACAAAACAAAATAATCAGATGAAAGACTGATTGAAAACAAAAAGAAGGCAGACCGGACGCAGCGGGTAGCCATAAACGTTAACTGTCACCGGTGCTGGAGATACACCTCCCTGTCTTGGATGATGATATTTGCATGAAGCACCAAACTTACACATTCCTGTCCTCATATAGTACTGCAAATCAGAATCAGAAACAACTAGCATTATTGCAATGAAAATGTAGGTTTTATAAATGAAAACATCCAAAATATAAGTCGCCAGAAAACCAGGACACATAACCAGTCACTTTTGGCTGCGCAACTATTTGCACATTTAACAGCTGATAGGAAAATCATGATTTTTAAGCAAGCATTTGACAGTGGCTTATCATTTTAGAACATATTAAGCACAGAACAAATGTTATAAAGATAAAGGAAAGCAGATATAACATTCTTTGATTAAAAAAAGATACAACATTCAAGTTTTTTCTTATGATGATTAACTAAAAAGTAAGAAAAGTGAGCTACTTTAACATTTCAGATCATAGATGGCTGAATCCATCAAAATGCAGTCGAGTCCACAAAATTGGGAGAAAATACTGAATGTTTGGTGTTCAATTGCAAAGCTATCTAATCAACATACAGATGGGAGCCTTTTCCAAGATAGAATTGATAAATTAGCAGATAGAATATTCTAAGAGAAACATCTTCAGCATGAAACTGAAATGATAATAATGTACATTAATGAGACAACGACACTGATAGACCACACAGGAGTTCCAAAGTGGATGGAAAACAGATGAGATTATTTTAAAAACAAACACAAAGCTCAGAACTTTAAACGTAATCAAGAGATGCAATCAATAGGAACCGCAAACAGGAAGTGTCTATGACATAGAATGATAGAATCAAAGGAGAAGGATTACCTAATAAAAGTTCCAACTAAAGAAATTTTTTATGTCAAGGATAGAAAACCTTCACTCCTCAGACTAGATCAACATATAAGCCATGGGGAGAGCTGGTATATAGTGGAAGCACATTTTCCAACAGAAGAATTATTAACAGTCCAATGATGAGAAGTGAACTAAACCCAGTTACTCAAACTAAATGTTCAGAACAGTCATTGAATTCCAAAATACAAAAGAAATGAAAAATAGAAGTATGATTTACTAGCACAAACAAGCAATGCAGAATGCATTCCCTATAAGTAGAACTTAAAACATTAGCAGAAGTACAAAAAAATGTACTCTCCAAGAAGAAGAAAAAAACTCCTGCTACAGAGACAACAAAAACAAAAAGTAAAATAGATGATTCAACCATGCATGTTTTTCCAACATCAGGAAATGTTGATTAAAAATGTATTATTATCATGAACAATAAAAACACTTGCAGAACATGGAGAAAAGATATTATCAAGAAAATGATCAATAGAAGGGATGAAACTGTGGGCCAAAATTGATAGTTACATGGATAATCGAGGATGGTACACAACTCCCGGCCCTTGCGTGAATTTTTTTATCAGATATGGAATTTTTTTAATTTAGAGTTAAATTCAAAAACATGGTAATGGAAAATTTCCAGATCAAGGAACAAAAGGACGAATTCATGTCTAACAGGAAAAGAAGTTCATGCACTTATCACTAATCAGACAGCAAGATGACGAATATTATCACAGACAAATCAGGCAAATTGAATCTTCCAGTATGCATCTGAAAGATATATGGCAAGTCTAGGAGAAATATAAATACTACACCAGATTGAAGAGCAACATAAGCTTCCATTAAGCACATCAGAGATCCAAAAGAAGGAAAAGGACGAATTATGATCAGCAAAATGGGAGTTCAAACTGTACAGAATCATTAGCAAGCAGACGAAGTGATTGTCATAACCAGATGGGAGCTCACGTAGTACATAATCAACAGCAAGAAGACGAAATGATTGTACTAACAAGATGGGAGCTTACATAGTACAGAATCAATAGCAAGCAGACGAATTGATTAAACTAAACCAGATGGGAGCTCCCATAGTTCATAATCAACAGCAAGAAGACGAATTGATTGTATTAACAAGATGGGAGCTTACTTAGTACAGAATCAACAGCAAGCAGACGAATTGATTAAACTAACCATAGCCGAATCCAGAAACCACATATCCTTCCGAATTTAATAATTCAATAAAACACCCAACATTCTGAAACTGATAGCATAGCATGTAAGGAAAACCTACCTGACAAACAGGTTGACCCACTCTTTCTGGGTATTCTCCTCCAGTAGCTCTCATCGCTCCCAAAACCTGCCGTTGCGTTCACAAAACCCAACACAACCAAATGCATGTTAAAATTCCCAGTCTTGGCCACAGATTAAACTAAAAACCAACAACACCAAAACTGAACAAAAGAAAGATCTCTTAAACTTCAATCACCAGAGGTGACTGCGGGATTTTAAGTACACCCACCCACTAATTAGTGCAAAATACAACTCAAAGCAATGCTTAGAAAGATTTTAACAACATGATTAAAAAATGTCCAACAAAAAATAAAGGATCAAACTTTACACATCTTGAAAAAAACCCACAAGAGAAAAACCCATCAAATCATAAGATCAACCCAAATTGGGCACATAAAAATCAGTGATCAAGCAAAATAAACCCTAAACATTCAATCTTTTTTCATACCCCCAAAATAAAAGTTGCAAAAAAAAGTCATTTACCGAAGTACGGTCTCGTGGATGATTAAACCGACACCTCACACCATAACCACAGAAGCCAGTACGCAAGTAATAGATACAATCAGGCTCGTTAGGCCTTTCTGGGTAGGGTTCTGGTCCAGTACCAAGTGATAACTGCCACATAGGTTCTGCATTAAGAAAAATCAACACAAAAAAAGGATCGTTACAAAAACCCACATTACCCAAAATTGATAGCAGCAATTGGGGGTGAAATTCAAACGAAATTCACATGAAATTCAAATGTAGCAAACAAGTTTCCACAACTCACCTTCAAGCCCCGTCTCTCCGCCTGGAACAGCCCATTCAGACACCGGATCCACCGGTTCACCCTCCATTGCTTGGGTCCCACTGTACCTCTCCATTTTTCCTCCTCCTCTCTCTCTCTCTCTCTCTGTACACAAACCTATATAGATGTATCTATATATATTTATATATGTACGACTATACGTATATATAAAATAAAATATGTATGAACAGAAGTGAAGAAGAAGAGTGTCTGTTTGTGAAAGTAGTGTGTGTATGTGTGAATGAAGCTATGGAAAATGGTTTTGATCAACTGTGAGGTTGGGGTAGGGGGTGGGGGGGGGGTTTGGTGGTTTTTAGAGAGAGAAAAGTAAAGTAAAGGTATGTTCTTTTTCCTAAAGTAGTTTCTCTCTCTATATCTCACACTCGTCACTCTATGTATTTTAGTTTGATTTTTGGTTTTCTCTCACCAAATAGCTTTTGTATCTATTCTATTTTCTGTCTTTCTGTGTGATTTTTTTTCTAGGGGTAAGGGGTTGGGGGTGGGGGTGGCAGGGTAAGGGGGATAGGTGAAGATGACTGTAAAAGTCTTTATGATTTTTAGTTCTAACTTTTCGAAATCAATGGCGTATGTCATTTGATAAAGTATATAAGAATAATGATAAATATAGTATTTTAATACTGTTGATATCAGTTATGTCTACATTATATGTGTCGAGATTATTGCTTATACAGTGTTTGATTTAATATATTAAAAATAGAGATAATTTCATAGACCTTCACAAATATGATGGAAAAGATTTGGAGGGATAATTGTATTTTTAATCATGGTAATGCATGCATGCATTAGTTATACTTAGATTGAAACAATGTACCAAAAAAAAAATTAGTTATACGCAAAATTAATGCATGTATTTTTGTAATATACTCTACCAAATAATTTTTTGGATTAATAAGATTCCGATTTTATTGTCGTTTTTCTATTATTAGATTTTTTAAAAGAAAATTTGCATACGTATAAAAAAGATTCATGTTAGATATTCTATATAAACAAGCAACCTATTATCAAGAAAATAAATTGTAACGGTTGTAAATATTATAGTATATTATTATATTTTTTTGGTAAAATAATATAACTATTTTTGTTTATGCTATTTTATAATTTTTTAATATTTGAGGTTATTTTATTGTTTGTTTTGGGTTTGTTATTTTTGGTGTTTGTTTGTTTGTTTAAGTACGCGTCAAATATATACTTAACGTGTAAACTGTAAATCTCTTATTTTAGTTATAGTTATAATGCACTTAACAAGTAGTTCAAGTTAAATGACTTTTTTGTCCTTCAAACACATATGAGGAAATAATAAAATCCGTAAACATTCATATACTGTATAATTGTTTCACACTTAGTAAGTAGTATAAGTTAAATGTCTTCTTTTGTTCTCTAAAATCAAACACTAGTGAAGATAATAATAGAACAATTCAAATTTTCCCATATAATGAAATCATGACGTCTTTAATTGATTGATTAATTCTTATGATTTTAAGATTTCAAATGAAAAGATTCATACAAGTTCTTTTTTATCATTTTATTCTGCACATGTATGTTGTAAGTGTGTATCGAATCATATATTATATTACTTTATAATTTTTCACAAGATACAACAAAATGAATCAAATTTAGATACGATTAATTATTTGGTACTTAATAAGCAATTCAAGTTAAATATTTTTTTGCCCCTTCCTCTTCAAATACATGTGAGAATATAATAAAATGTGACAAACCTTCACATAACAAAACTATAATTGATTAATTTTTATGATGTTAAGATTTCAAGTAGGATGATTTATATACTTCACACTTGCATTTCATATGTATGTCAAATCATATAGTACGTTATTATGTAATTTTTCTATAATATACAATAAAATGTGTTAAATTCGAACATATTTATTTCACACTTTATAAGTGTCATGATTAAAAAGTTGAAGTCATGTTGACATATATCCCGGGAACCTCAAAATGGTAAAATACATATACAAGACTACCAAGGGGAGTCAAGCCACAACCAATAAGAAACAAAAAAGAAATTCTCAAAACATGATAGTACAAGTATAAAGAGTATCTAATACTATTCTAGATTTTGAAATAAATCTCAAGTCTTTGAAGGAAAATTAAAGAATGTGAATGATAGATGAGGAGCAATGACAATCCGTAAAGCAATATCTCACCATAACTTCGTAAGAGAAATATATGCTAGGTTCAATTAGCAACTACGAAGATCACCTTCATTAGGATCTGCATCAAAAAGGATAATAAAAGTAAGGGTGAGTATAATCTACATTGGTTAGACCAATTGAGTATAAACAACTAAACAAATTGAAGAAATAAACTATGAAACACTTTCACCTACACACAAAAAAGTCTCACAACTCAGTCTAAAAGTAGGATAGTCAAACCTACCTCAAAACCAAAACTCCACTTGGACAATTCTATTAGAGCACTTTCTCAACCACATTGTCATAACTCAAAGTATACCCTATGCATAACATCACGTATAGAACCTCGTAAGGTCGTACACAAACCACTTAGCATAAACCATACAAGATAATAAAAATAAAGATTTCAAAGAAAGAGTCTTATATCATTAAAAAGTTGACAAAACAAAAGTGTAATATAGTCTCAACAAGTCATCTATTACATAAAAGAAAAAAGGGAAGTGATTAAGACGTAACTCATACACTACAGACAAATGTCTAAAAACTGGACTAAAAAATCAATGCAAAAGTATCTCGATCCTCAAAACAAGAGGACTCACCAATCTTTGAGTATTCAAGAGATCAATTAGCCACGAGTATGAGAGTTAGGAGCGTCAGACCCCACATTAGTGAAACAATATAGGTACAAGTATGCATTAGTACATGAAATGTACTAAGTATGATAACAATACATAAGAGTTAAGAATTCATGCTAAAAAAACTTTACATGACATGCAATGACCAAGATAAATCATAAGATAAAAGGTTAAAAAACATAAGTCATAATCATGGTCAATACAAGCTTAACATCTTTAAAACACGTGTGAGATACTTTGAAAGTAACCTTAGTTCATTATTGTGGGATTTTTACTATTTAACCGACATAGATCATGTGAGCTATAACATGAAATTTGGTGTCTATCCCATACCGAAAAAGATGTTCTTATTTGCCAAGATAAAACCCTGAATTTTAGCTAAATTGGATCATCTAGCTAGTGTCTATTTGAGATAAATTCTATGGTGGCACATAGTTCTATGACTTAGGGATTGCTACTAAAAGTCCATGGACGCTAAACGAAAATCTTCATCCTAAAAGCCCCCTCGATTTTAAGTATAATACCACAAAATAGTCATTAATCATATTCATATTATCATCCATGGAAAGTCATAATTATGTAACCAATCCAGTTTTAGCTCATTTAGAATAGCTCCTAAAACTTGATTCAACTTAGGTGAGAAAACATTCAACCTTATGAATTCTTATGTGAGAAAACCTTTTACAATCATGATCTTAGTAACATGTGATTAAACATTTCACAACTATAACATTGATACTTTCTGCTCAAAGCATTCTTAAATCATTTACATCTCTTTCATAAAAGCATGCATGTCTTTATAAAAGTCACATTTCATAAATCATAAGATTTATCATGTGTTCATAGTCTAAAATAATAGATAATATATGGATTCATATGAATTAAACTAAAAATCATGTAATTTCTTCAATTCATGCATTAAAAAGTTAGAAGACAAGTAATTGAACTGCAATTGAAAAACCCATGAAAATTGGGGAAAAAAACTAACTTTGAATTGAGAATATAATTTGTGAAATTGAAAGATCTTTGAGGAACCCTATAAACGAAAGGACCCCAAAGGTGGTTACTAAAATACCTTATCTATTAAGGCACAATATCTATGGTGAAACGAGAATTTTGAAGTGAAACCTTAACTTCTTCTTACTTTGCCTTAGAGAGGATTTGGGGATGAACTTGAAGGGAAATTTAAATTTAGGTGAATGATTTAGAAGGAGTAGTGTTTCGACTTAAATCACTTATATAGGGCGTAGAATAAAGGTTTAAACAACGTAGGTTAAGTATTAAACACATAAGGAGAAAATCAAAATGACTCTAACTTAAAAGTCGACGGGTGACCAATATGGGACCCTAAATACTTTGTATAGGTCACTATGGACCATATATGAAACCATCCAGGTGACCCCAATCCTTTAATGGTTGGGCCACCTCCCTAAACGGCTAGTGAACCCTTTCACGGTTTGTTTAGGGTTTTGTGAAGGGTTCATGGTCTGTTTTGGATTTGTGGACTTACCCGTCAACCTCTCTTACCTTATTTAAAATCACGAGTGTTACACACACCATCACTAGAACGATCTTCAACTATCAAGAATGTAAAGAGTCCAAATATACCCATATTGATAGGATTTGAAATCAGAGGGTAAAATGATCCAAAAATCACTTTGAAAATTGAAAGGGTAAAATCAAAATTTTAGCTGAAAAAATCATGTTCTACAAGTCAAGAGGATTTTGTGGTTGAAAAACTAATTAAAACAAGCAAAAATCGAGTTCCAAATCAAAGATTTCCCAATTTTTCAACTTTAGGAGAAAAACTCCAAAAATCCACTTTGAAATAAAGATTTAAAAAGTTTTCGGGAGATAAAACTTAAAGAATTGGCCAGGTCTGGAAATTTGGGGTCTGCAAACGCGGACTGTACATCATGAACGCGTCCCACTGAATTGCTCACGTTATCGAACGCATGCATAGTACCTCGATTGTGAAATATTGTTCACTCGTGATCGCGAAACATTGTTCACCCGTGATTGCGTTAGAACCTCTCACGAACATGGCCTCCAGTCCCTCTCCCTCCGCAAACACACTAGGGGATATGTTAACGTGGTCCCCTAACACCAAACACTAGAAAACAGAAAAGACAAGGATCAAAGTCTCCGATCGGACCCTCGAAAATTATTTGGAGTCCGATAAAAATAAACTAGATATTATATCTCACTAAATTCAACATTTCGAACTCAAAAATCATAGAATTTTCGAAAAAAGTTCAAATGATGAATTTACCCTTCTCGCTCACTTTTAAGGCTAAAATTCAACTTCTCATCCCAAACACGCAAAACTCAATCTAAGACCTTGAAAACCTTATCAACCATCCTACTAGCTTAATCTCGACGTTATGGACGCGATAGAACTGACGGAATTTTCATCCGAACCTTGGAAATCAAAATATTAACCAAAGTCAGTCCTATCATGAACTCTTAACTTAAGAGGGGTCAAATCACCAAAAACACACTTGATCACATTAGGCACCACAACAACCATTTTTGAAATACAAACTAAGCACGGAAATGCTAAGAGAAGGGCATAATGGTCATTTTACAATTAAATGTAAATTCACAACAAATAAAACATTACAATAACTAATTCAAGCTAAATGTTTTTTTGCCCTTTCTCTTCAAACACGTGTGACGATATAATAGAACGCAACAAATTAGTCTTCTCACACGACAAAATCATGACGTCTTTTTTTTTTTTTTTCTTGTTTTTTTTTCATTTTACTTGAACAAATATTTTTTTTTTCAAAAAAATTGCACTCAATTTTTTGCTTAAAATGATTTATTAGTTTTTATGATTTTAAGATTTCAATGATTTATATATATAATTTTTTATAAGTAATTTCTTCACATGTGTGTTATATGTGTATGCCAAATTATCCAGTATATTACTATATAATTTTTCTGCATGATACAATAAATTACGCTAAATTCAGATATAATGATTTCACACTTCATAAAAAAGTCAAGTTAAATGCATTTTTAATTCATCCTTTTATAATACGTATGCAATTATAATGAAAAATGTCAAATTCAAATATAGTTATCTTACATTTAATGAGCAATTCAGTTAAATAACCTTTTTTTCGTTCATCTTTAAATACATGTTCAATTTTTTAGAACGTATCAAATCCTCTTATATAACAAATAATGATGCCTTAATTTTTTTCCTTTCCTTATTTTTTTTCTTCTCCTACTTTTTTCTAACAACTTTTTTTTTCTAAAAGAATTTACATTTAATAGTTAGTTTTATTCATTGATGATATTTTGTGATTTTAAGATTTCAATTGGAATGTTCTACTTATATTTTTTCGAGCACTAATTTTCTTACGTGTGCATTGCATGTGAATATCGAATCATCTAGTACATTACATTATAAAATAATACTAATAGTATTAAAATAAATAAAATCCTAAAAATAAATATAATATACATGAATTTAAAACAAATATCTATGTGCGACTAATGTGTATCGTGAATGACTTGTCAAACTGAACATAATTGAATATTGTTTGAACCCCAAAAAGTATTAGTTATTCGCAAAATTAATGCATGTATTTTTTTAATCCACTCTGGCAAACAAATTTTTAGATCAATAAGATTTCGATTTTATTGTCGTTTTTCTATTATTAAATTGTTAGATTTTTTTAAAGAAAATCTGCATACGTATAAAACAGATTTGCGTTATAAGTCCTATGTAAACAAGCAACGTATTATCAAAAAAATAAATCGTAAAGATTGTAGATATTATAGGATATTATTAAAAATAATCGGTAAATTAATATAACTATTTTTGTTTATTCTATTCTCTATAATTTTTTAATATTTGAAGTTATTTTAATTTTGTTTTGGATTTGTTATCTTTGGTGTTTGTTTGTTTAAGTACGCGTCAAACATATACTTAACATGTATATCTCTTATTTTAGTTACAGTTATAACACACTTAATAAGTAGTTCAAGTTAAATGACGTTTTTGTCCTTCAAACGCATATGGGAATATAATAAAATTTAGATATGATTAATGGTTTCATACTTAATAAGTCGTTCGAGCAAAATATGTTTTTTGGTCCTTCCTCTTCAAATACATTTGAGAACATAATAAAATGTGACAAACCTTCTCACATAACAAAATTATAATTGATTAGTTTTCATGATTTCAAGATTTCAAGTAGGATGATTTATACACATATTTGTATCAATGATTATTTCACACTTGCGTTGCACGTGTATGTCAAATCGTATAGTACCGTATTATGTAATTTTTCTATAGTATATAATAAATGGCGTTAAATTCGAACATATTGTTTTCACACTTTATAAGTGTCATGATTCAAAAGTTAAGGTCATGATGACATGTATCCCGCGAACCTCAAAATGGTCTGTAATTCAAAAGAAATACACATATAAGACTCCCAAAGGGGAGTTAGGACACAACCAATAAGAAACAAAAATAAAATTCTCAAAGCCTGATAGTACAAGTATAAAAATTATCTAATACATTTCTAGATTCTGAAATACATCCCAAGTCTTTGGAGGGAAACTAAAGACAGTAAATTATAGATGAGGAACAATGACGACCCGAAAAGCAAGATCTCACCACAACTCCGTAAGAACAATATATGTTAGATTTAATTAGCAACTACGAAGATCACCTTTGACTAGAATCTGCAAAAAAAGGATAACAAAATTAAGGGTGAGTACAATCTACATTTACTCAGTAGGTTAGACCAATTAAGTATAAGCAACTAAACAAATTAAAGAAATAAACTATGAAACACTTTCAACTGCACGCAGAAAAGTCTCACTCAAATATCACAGGTTTTAATAACAATTAAAGTAAACACACAAGCCTCCACATATGCTAAGCATCACAAATAGGTATCATATGAACTAAGAAAGAGGGAACACATTCCAATTTCTAAGACTCATACTCCTACTCATTTCACAGTTGACTTCCTAAAAATAGTTAATTACTCATCTCAGTCTAAAGAGGGATAGTCAAACTTACTTCAAAGACAAAACTTCACTCAAACAATTATATAAGAGCACTTCCTCAATCACATTGTCATAATTTAAAGTATACCCTATGCATAACATCGCTTACAGAACTGCGTAAGGCCGTACACAAACCATTTAGCATACATCATCAAGATAATAGAAATGAAGATTTCAGAGAAACAGTCTAATATCATAAAAGAGTTGACAAAGCAGAAATGTAATATACTCTCAACAAGTCATCTATTACATAAAAGTGGTTGAGACGTAACTCAGACACTACAAACAAATATCCTAGAAATGAACTAAAAAGGCAATGCAAAAGTGTCTCGATCCTTAAAACATGAGGATTCTCCAATCTTTGAGTATCCAGGAGATCAACTAGCCACGAGTATGAGAGGTAGTAGCCTCAGACCATACACTAGTGAAACAATATTGGTACAAGTATGCATTAGTACATGAAATGTACTTAGTATGATAACACTACATAAGAGTTATTAAATCATGCTAAAAAACTTTACATGACATGCAATGACCAAGATAAATCACAAGATAAAAGGTTAGAAAACATAAGTCATAATCATGGTCAATACAAACCTAACATCTTTAAAATACTTGTGAGATACTTTGAACGCAACCTTAGTTCATTATTATGTAAGTTTTAACATTTAATCGACATAGACCATGTGAGCTATAACATGGAATCTGGTGTCTATCACATAGCAAAAAAGATGTCCGTCTTATCAATGTTAAAATCCTGAATTTTAGCTAAAATGAATTCACTAGCTAATGTCTATCTGAGATAAATCATATGGTGGCATACTTATCTATTGAGGCACAATAGTTATAGTGAATTAAGAATCTTAAAGTGAAACCCTAACTTCTTCTTACATAGCCTTAGAGAAGATTTTGGGGATGAATTTGAAGGAAAATTTGGAATATACGTGAGTGATTTGAAATGGGTAATTTTTGACTTAAATCACTTATACAGAGCGTAGAATAGAAGTTTAAACGACACAGGTTAGTTATTAAACACATAGGGGGAAGATCAAAATGACTCTAACTTAAAAGTCGACGGGTGACAATATGGATCTCTAAATAGTCTGTATAGGTCACCATGGACCATATAGGAAATCATCCAGGTTACCCAAACCCTGACATCCTTTAACAGTTGGGTCACCTTACTAAACGGACAGTGTACTCTTTCACGGACCGTTTATGATTTTGTGAAGGGTTCATGGTCTGTTTTGGATTAGTGGAATTATCTATTAACCTCTCTTACTTTATCGAAAGTCACAAGTGTTACACCATCACCAAAATGATTTTCAACTATCAAGAATGTAAGAAATTCATTAAAAATTCCAAATATATCCATATTGATAGGATTTGAAATTAAAGGGTAAAATAGTCCTAAAGTCACTTCGAAAATTGAAAGGGTGCAATCAAAATTTTAGCTGAAAAAATCATGTTCTACAAGAGAGGATTTTGTGATTTAAAAACTCATTAAAACAAGCCAGAATCGAGTTCCAAATCAAAGATTTACCAACTTTTCAATTCTAGGAGAAAAAGTCCAAAAATCCACTTTGAAATCAAAATTTGAAGAGTTTTGGGGAGATAAAACTTGAAGAATTTTTTAGGGTCTGCGAACGCGGATAGTATGTCATGAATGCGGACCACTGAATTTCTCACGTCATCAAACACATGAACAGTACCACAATTGTGAAAGATTGTTTACTTTTGATCGCGAAACATTGTTCACCCGTGATCGTGTTGGAACCTCTCATGAACGCGACCACCAATCTCTTTCCCTTCGCAAATGCGCTAGGGGACTCGCGAACGCGGTCCCCTAACACCAGACACTAGAAAACAGAAAAGACAAGGATCAAAGTCTTCGATCGGATCCTCGAGAATTATTCGAAGACCGATAAAAATAAATTAGATATTCTACCTCACTAAATTCGACATTTCAAATTCAAAATTATTGAATTGCCGAAAAGAGTTCAAATGATGGATTTACCCTCCTTGTTCACTCTTAAGGCTAAAACTTAACTTCTCACCCAAACGCTCAAAACTCAACCTAAAACCTTGAAAATCTTATCATCCATCCTACTAGCTTAAACTCGACATTCTGAACGCGATAGAACTGACGAAATTCTGATCCGAAGCTCAAAAATTAAAATATTAACCAAAGTCAGTCCTATCATGAATTCTTAACTTAAGAGGAGTCCAATCACCATAAATACACCCGATCGCATCAGGGACCACAACAACAATTTTTGAAATACAAACTAAGCATGAAAATGCTAAGAGGAAGGACAAATGGTCATTTCACAATTAAAAGTGAATTCACAACAAATAAAATTTTACAATAAGTTATTCAAATTAAATGTTTTTTTGCCCTTTCTCTTCAAACACGTGTGACGATATAACAGAATGCAACAAATTAATCTTCTCACACGATAAAATCATGACGTTTTTTGTTATCTTTTTTTCTTGTTTTTTCTCCATCCTACTTAAACTAATAATTAATTTTTTTTTTCAAAAATTGCATTCGATTTTTTGGTTAAAATAATTGATTAATTTTTATATTTTAACATTTCAATGATTTATACTTATATTTTTATAATTAATTTCTTCACATGTGCGTTACATGTATAGGTCGAATTATCCAGTACATTACTATATAATTTTACTGCATGATACAATAAATTAAGCTAAATTCAGATACAATGATTTCACACTTCATAGACAAATCAATCTATCCTCTTCAAATATATATGAACTATAATGAAACGTGTCAAATTCAAATATAGTTATCTTACACTTAATGAGCAATTCAGTTAAATAACCTTTTTCCCGTTCATCTTTAAATACATGGGAAATTTCTTAAAACGCATCAAATCCTCTTATATGACAAATCATGATGCATTTTTTTTCTCTTTTTCGTTCCTTTTTTTTTTTTCTTCTCCTACTTTTCTCTAACATATTTTTTCTAAAAAGCATTACCTTTAACAGTTAGTTTTATTCATTGATGATTTTTGTGATTTTAAGATTTCAATTGGAATGTTCTATTTACATTTTTTTTCTAGCACTAATTTTCTCACGTGTGCTTTGCATGTGAATATCGAACTATCTAGTACGTCACATTATAAAATAATATTGATATTAGTAAAATAAATAAAATTCTAAAAATAAATATAATATATATGAATTTAAAACAAATATTTATGTGTAACTAACGTGTATAGTTAATGACTTGTCAAAATCAACATAATTGAATATTTGAACCTATAAAAATGAATATCATAGTTTAGTTAGATACATCTAATTTTTTTAATTTTAATTTTAGAAGGTGCAAACTGTAATGAACTATATCACATCTATCACTTCTTGGTGTATGTTTAGTTGCTCTATCGTGATACGGGCTCTTGTTGTCAACATTGATATTCCTCTTGAGGGTGAAACATAAAATTAGTCATATAAAAAATTATTAAATAAATACAATTCAATAGTAGGAATTTCTCGACCAATGCTCTTTTATTATCACTTCAAAATATAAACGTACAAGTAGATTTTTTGACGATTATTGTAATGACCGGAAAGGTCATTTTTGAAAAAATTAAGGTTGTTCCAAGTCATTTTATTGTGAGATTGATTTTGAAATTCGATTAAAAATTGTGATTTTTGAAAGTTTTGAGTTTTTGCATTGAGTGGAATTCTTTAAGAGTGGTTTTTTGTATCAATCAGAGTTTAGAGTCTTGAAATAGAATTATGTCAGTTTCATCAACTCTTGAACGCAAAATTTATTCTAGTAGTGTAGTCATTTTCTTATTCGGAGATGTTTCTTGAATTTGAGGTCAGAGGTTTGAAGTTTAAGTGATTTTAGTCCTTGAATTGAGTTGGTTAACATCCAGAGTTTGAACGTTCGGATCAGTTTTCCTATGATTTTAGTGAATGTGGGGAATGATTTTAGGCCAAAGAAAGGATTTGGATGAATTTTCGGAGGTTTTGAGGATATTTTGATATTTTTGAGTCTTAAATTAATTTATTGTAATGAATTTCGGATCATAGAGACCTTGAATCTATTTTTTCGATAATATCATTGAGTCCAAAATATCGAGCTTAATGGGTAGCATACCTTATTTGTGAACTCGAGATTTTGAACGAATCTTGAGGGTCAATTCGATGATTTAGGTCTTATGTGTTATTGTTGATGTCTAAATTTTTAGTGCAATATGTTTTGTTCTTCGCGATCGGATGGCGTTCTCCCACGATCGCG
This sequence comes from Solanum sitiens, assembly GCA_016801875.1. Lineage (NCBI taxonomy): Eukaryota > Viridiplantae > Streptophyta > Magnoliopsida > Solanales > Solanaceae > Solanum > Solanum sitiens. The sequence continues at coordinate 251,199 of JABWTJ010000412.1, read as the reverse complement.
TAGAGATCTTTTTATGACTGTTCGTGATTGTATGGGGATTTATCGCGATTGCATATAGTTAGTTCCTAGTCATTGCGATCTCATGAGGATCAACCATGATCGCAATGGTCAACTAATAAGTTGACTGTGATTGCGTGGCATGGGGTTTGTGTTGAAGGAAGCTGATGGAACGGGTCAAAGGAACAGGTTCGGTGAACAGGTCTGACGAGTTAGAGTTTGAGTTACACTAGGACTAGACTATTCAATCCTAATTTATGTATAAGTCTATACTGTGTACGAGTAGGATAAGCTGTATATATTATATTTGTGTTGTATTAGGATTCCTAGGGTAGCTAGTATAAGACTCTTCTTCTATATAAGGAATATGTAACTCAATTATTCAATCATCAATACAATCCTTGATTCTTCACATATCTGTGAGAATTCTTCATGGTATCAGAGCAATAAAGCTTTTCCGCTCTTTTAACGTATTAGATCTAACAAAAAAAAATATAGATATCAAACCACAATGGCCCCTTCTACCAACACTCTTTCGACCTCTTCACTTCATCACCTTATTTCGTCCTGCTCCATTAAACTTAAGCCGACGAACTATCTTCTATGGAGGACACAAATGACTCAGTTGATTCAAGTGATGAGATTAACCTATCTCATCACAGAACCACGTAAAGAGACATGTTCCACTGAACAGACTGCTGAGAAAACTGTAGCAGGCGAGAAGGGTGCAGAAGACAACAACATTGTTGATGATTGGGAGGAAAAGGACGTGTTACTAAGGAGTTGGATATCAGGCACCTTGACAGAAGAAAGCATGTACTTGATTGTAGGCTGCTCAACTGCCAAGGAGATGTGGGAATGCTTGGAAGAAGCATATCTTCAAGCAACAAAAGATAAGGAGTTCCAACTCAAGCAACAACTGCAAAGTGTAAAGTTAGGAACCAAACAAATTGATGAATACATTAAGGAATTCAAAGGCATATGTGATGGCCTTGCAGCCATTCACAAGCCTGTAGATGAGGATAGCAAAGTGATTAATTTTGCTAGAGGTCTAGGTCTTAAGTACAAGACCTTCAGAACTGTCATGTTAGGTAAGGCACCGTATCCTACTTTTAATCAATTTATTAATGCTCTTAGGGGTTTTGATATGAGGGAGGATGAAGAAGAAGTGCTTCAACAAAATCATAACATGGCATTCTAGAGGCAGGGGAAGAGGAAATTACTCTCAAAGAAGAGGAAAAAGTAATTTTAATTCTAGAGGAAGAGGCTTTAAGCCTGCTGGACAGGGAACAGGTTCTTATAACAGCAGAAACGGACCTGGTCCTCAGAACAGTCCTTCAAGTAAAAGTCATGAGAGGAATAATTCTAATGCTTGTCAAATTTGTGGTAGGAATAACCATACTGCTCTTAAGTGTTTTTACAGGTGGGATTACTCTTACCAAGCTGCAGATGAGCTACCACAAGCATTGACTGCTACTAATCTTCAAAACACTGATGACACTTTGTATGTGGACTCAGGAGCAAGTAGTCATATGACACATAACTCAGGTATCCTAACTGATCTTAAACACTACAATGGACCAGATAAAATTATTGTTGGGAATGGATCAAAGTTAAACATAACACATGTTGGGAACACATCCAGATCAGGTCTAAAATTAAAGGAAGTTCTTGTAGTCCCTAAGATTAATAAGAATTTACTCTCAGTTAGTAAGCTTGCAAAGGATAATTGTTGCACTTTTGAATTTGATGAAACTAACTTTGTTGTAAAGGACAAGAAGACAAGGGTACTGCTGGCCAAGGGAACTAAAAGGAATGGACTCTATGCTTTGGAAGATAACAATCTCTATGCTTTAACTGCTGCACACGATTGGAACACGTCAGACAACATGTGGCATACTAGATTAGGACATCCTAGTTTGAAGTCTTTAAAGTTTTTGAATAATAATAGTTGCATCAATGTTAGTAGTTGGAATAAAATGCCTACTGTTTGTTCTAGTTGTCAGTTGGGAAAGAGTTGTAAACTTCCTTTTGGTTTGAGAAATAAAATTGAGAAAGACCCTTTATTGAAAATCCATTGTGACTTATGGGGACCAGCTCCTGTCGAATCTTCACAACATATGAAATATTATGTCGTTTTTGTTGATGATCACACAAGATATACATGGATTTATCCACTGAAAAAGAAGTCTGAATTCTTTAAGGTCTTTTTAAAATTTCATAAAATGGTGGAAAAACAACTTTCTAAAGAGATTAAGATTTTTCAGTGTGATGGAGGTGGTGAGTTTATCCAAACAGACTTCATTAAGCATTTGGAAGATCATGGCATTGTGAGATATGTTTCATGTCCTAACACACCTGAACAAAATGGAGTTGCTGAGAGAAAACATAGGCATATTGTGGAGACTGGTCTAACTCTACTACTTCATGCTAATCTACCTTTGTTTTTATGGGCTGAAGCTTTCCTCACTGCAGTATTTCTCATCAGTAGATTGCCTTCATCAGTCCTAAAAATGGTGACTCCATTTGTCAAGTTGTATGGGGAACAACCTGATTACAACAGTCTAAAAGTGTTCGGGTGTAGATGTTTTCCATATATCAAGGGCAACAATAAGTTCAGTCCAAAGACCTATCCTTGTGTGTTCATTGGGTACAGCAGCTTACACAAAGGATATCGATGCTATCATCCCTCTACAAGAAGGGTCTACATATCCAGACATGTTGTGTTTGATGAAAACACATTACCTTATGTGTCTTCAAAGCAATCTCAGACTAACATTGATGTCTCATCTCACCTTGCTACTTTTGTTGAATTTTTTTCTAAACTGCAGGCACATGATAACTGTAATCCAGGGGAAGTACAGGCTACTAGTCCACTGATTGCTAGCGATAATGCTGCTACACCTCATGTACTCATTGATAATGAGAGTATTTTTGACCTCTCAGGCGCAGGATCAGATGCTGAGGAACAGGTTGAGGTTGATGATCCGTACAACAGTATTGAAAGTTCAGCTGCAGATGTTGAATCTACCAGCAGTAGTGAGGAACAGGTTGCTCTTACAGGTCCAGCCAATGATCGTCATCACACAACCACTCTAGTTGATGTACCAGTTGACCATCAACTTGACAATGCTACACTACAGTACACTACCTTGGGTGATGTACTAGTTGAGGTACTTTCTGCACCACAAGGGCATCATATGATCACCAGGAACAAGGCGAAGGAACAGCACTTGTCACTTGTTGCTCGCAGCAGCGCAGAAATTGTCAGCGAACCAAATACTACTAAGGAAGCACTAAAATCACCTCATTGGCTTGCAGCAATGCAGGAAGAGATTGATGCTTTACATACTAACAAGACATGGATTTTGGTGCCCAAATCTCCTAGTATGAACTTGGTTGGATCAAAATGGGTGTTCAAGACAAAATTAAAAGCTGATGGAACAGTAGATAGATACAAGGCCAGACTTGTGGCAAGGGGATTCTCGCAGCTTGAAGGGATAGATTTTGAAGAAACATTCAGTCCTGTGGTTAAAGCAACAACTATTAGGGTGGTTCTCTCCATTGCTGTCAGTTCGAAGTGGGAAATTAGACAACTCGATATCAAAAATGCCTTTCTCCATGGCTTCTTACAAGAGGAGGTGTACATGAGTCAACCTCCTGGTTTTATTGATCCCCAGTATCCTCAGCATGTATGTCTGCTTAAAAAGGTATTGTATGGTCTTAAACAAGCACCAAGAGCCTGGTTTGATGGGTTTAGCATGCATCTCTTACACCTTGGTTTCACTTGTAGTAAGGCTGACCCTTTCTTATTTGTTTTGAAAACTCACAAAGGCAAAATATTTCTCTTGTTATATGTGGATGATATTATTGTCACAGGAAGTAATCCATCTCAGGTCTCAGAATTGGTTCTACAACTTGGGAATGAGTTTGCCATGAAAGATCTTGGCCATTTACACTTCTTTCTTGGAGTTGAGGTTAAGTATTTTGATGGGGACATCCACTTAAGCCAGAGTAAGTATGCTGCTGAGCTGCTAGACAAGACTGGAATGACTTTTGCAAAGGCTATAGCCACTCCTTTGGCTCAGAAGCATGGTCTACATGAAGCTGTGGGAAGTCTGGTTGAAGCATCTTTTTACAGAATGATAGTAGGGAGTCTTCAATACTTGACTCTCACAAGACCAGATATTACTCATGCTGTGAATTTAGCAAGCCAATTTATGCAAAATCCGAACAGTGCTCATCTTCAAGGGGTGAAAAGAATTCTCAGGTACATCAAAGACACTCTGCACTTTGGACTTAGACTTATTTCACAATCACCATGTAGGTTGTATGGGTACTCTGATGCTGATTGGGGAGGTTGTACCACCACTAGGAGATCCACTACGGGCTATAGCATCTACCTAGGTGCAAACTGTATTTCTTGGATCTCCAAGAAACAGTCCACAGTTGCTCGTTCAAGTGCTGAAGCTGAGTATAGAGCACTTGCCTCCACTGCATCCGAGATGACATGGATCATGTATCTACTTCATGATCTTGAGGTGTTTCTTCGATCTGTACCTATATTATATTGTGACAACATGAGTGCTTTGTACTTGACAGTTAATCCAGTTATGCATGCTAGAACTAAACATGTTGAAATGGACTATCATTTTGTTCATGAGAAGGTGGCTAGAGGACAACTTGTTACTCAATTTGTGAGGTCTAAGGATCAGCTAGCAGATATTCATACAAAAGCATTAACCAAACAGGTTTTTGCTGAGTTTCGTCGCAAGCTAGGAGTTACAGTTCCTCCACTCACTAGCTTGAGGGGAAGTGTTGAAGGAAGCTGATGGAACGGGTCAAAGGAACAGGTTTGGTGAACAGGTCTGACGAGTTAGAGTTTGAGTTACACTAGGACTAGACTATTCAATCCTAATTTATGTATAAGTCTATACTGTGTACGACTAGGATAAGTTGTATATATTATATTTGTGTTGTATTAGGATTCCTAGGGTAGCTAGTATAGGACTCTTCTCCTATATAAGGAATATGTAACTCAATTATTCAATCATCAATACAATCCTTGATTCTTCACATATCTGTGAGAATTCTTCAGTTTGCCATCACAATGAGCATTAAAGTTATTTTTTTCTTTATAAAGAGGAGTTTCAACCACATTTCTGTATCTTTTTTAATTATTAAGAGCTCAATTGATGTGATTTTAAAGTGCATTTTTAAGTTTTTTTTTGCCTGGATAACGATTTCTAACTTTTTATATCTCTTACCATTAGTTATTTCATGAATTTGATGATTAAACATGCGTTTCTATTCCAAATTCGAAGGTCTTATAAAATTTTAAAGTCTTGATAAGATGGCGATTTAAGGTTGTTTCTCCTTTGATATTGAATTACTTCTCACATGTGACTTGTAATATAATGGGGGATGCAATTTTGAATAAATTATCAAATTTAACCCTCATTTTTAAAAATGAATTTTTGGGTCATTTTGGCCCCGTTTTTCAAAATGTTTAATATGGACGTTGTTAGTTTTGAATTCTTATTATGCTTATATATTTGTATAGTTTGTATTGATTTGGAGACCCAATGAAAGAGGAAAACTCAAGTTCTCGAGTGATTGTTTGATTTCTTGAGGCAAATGACTTCTCGACCCTTGCTAACTATATAAAATCTTGTATTTTTTTAATTTGTGTTGGGGGACACTGAGATTTGTTGATGGCTTTGACTTGTTCTTAGACCTAGGTGTTCGATCGGTTCAGTTCGACTTAAAGTTTTGATTTGATTTTCGATTTGGTAAAAATGTGAATCCAAACTAAATTAAAATAAATTTAATTTAGTTTAATTATCACAATTTCGATTCAGTTTATTTAGGTTTAATTTTTGATTCAACCAAATTTAATAAAAAATAAACGTGGAACATTTCCAATACTCTGGTTCATTTTCTTCACCTCGTCTTAGGGGAACAAGTCAAATCTCCTGCTTATTTTCGGTCCTAGCAAGAATTGGATTTTAATATTCGCTAAATTTATGTTTGAAAAATAGATATTTGTGTTTAAGTCATTCTTATTCACACTTAATTGGACCACATTGATATAATGATATTGGGCTCAACCTATTTATTAGGTTCAAGGGATCTTGAAAGTAGGCAACAATGTTATTAGATTTGATTTTTTTTATTTGACCGAATTTAATTTATGAAAAATAAAAACTGAACTAAATAACCAAAATTTTATCTATTAAAACCAAAATCAACTGAATAAATCGAAAAACTGAAACCAAAATTTTAAAAAAATCAGTTTGATTGATTTTTGGTTTGAATCGAAATATTTTCAACCCTATTTGTTCATATTGAATGATTCCAATGATGAAAAATGGTAATAAAAAGGTAACTTGTTGATCTACTGAGTTGTGATATTTTGTGGATGACGTGAAATGTTATATTGAGTTATTATTAATGATGTATTTGTGTTGTTTTGAATTGTAAAATTGTCATCTCCTCATTATTATGTGAGCATGCATATTTGCATTGGTTCTGGAACATTGTGATATGATATATTGTGATTATGCACATGGTTAATGATTCTGACAATGATGATGTGAAATGATTTTGACGATGTCAATGAGAAATGATTTCGGCGAATGTATGGACCTTGTGCATCCCTATGGGTTCTGGACTGAGTCTCAATGAATTTGTAATGTCGGAAACACATGTATTATTATACTTAACATTCCATTTAGGAAGTTTGTGAGTGCTTGTTGTGGAACTTGTGGTTGATGAATATGAACTTTTGTGTTGGTGACCCATATTAGTTGAAGTGTTGTTATATTTGTTATGTGCTATAAAGTATGAACTATTAGGTTGGACTGATTTTGTGTAGGTTATATTGTGGAAGTTTATTTTGACTGTTGGGAGTACATGTATTCTATATTGGTTGACTTTGTGTTAGTAGTTCGCTTGCTGAGTATCGTATTGTTTGGTATTCACTCCCTTGTTTCTACACTTATGTAGGTCAGAAGCTCGAATCGTTGTGATTAGTCCTTCTTCCCTTCTTAGTCCGAGACTTATTTTGGATAGTTGTGAGGTAGTTGTTTTTCTTCTTTACAGACGCTTTTACTATTTTGTATGATCTTGTTCTATTCTAGAAGCAATGACATTAAAATTTGTATTTTGTTTGGATCAATTGTAATACATTAAAAACTTGTACACGTGACAATCATAGGGTTTAAGTTTGACTAAGTTTTTCATGTTGTTGAGATTATGATATTATTTTATTCTATTTTACTTCCACATTTATCCGTTATGTTGGATTTTAGGTTGACTTGTCTTGGTGGAATAAGACAAGTGTCATTATGTCCGTTTTTAAATCATGACAATTATATTCTTCACTTTTAAGGGGGGGAGGAGGTGGGTGGGTGGGTGGGGAGTTGAATTCATTATTTATATAAATACATGTTTGGTAGTAAATTTGCTGATTTTGATTTTCACATATATGACATTATAGTCAAATCTACTATAGATTATCCTTATACCGTTGTGTAAGAAATATAATAATAATTAAAAATTAATTATAAATTTTGAATTTGTTGCTAAATAAATTATTGCTAACCATAGATTTTAATGAGTCATCACTAATTCGTTACTGGATAGGATTTATAATAAATTTTATTGTTTAGCTATAAAATTTAAATGCGTTAATTTATGTTTTTAATAGTGAACTACTATTAAGATATATTTGATATCTCTCTCTTTGTCAAAATTTTGCATGCCACACATTTAGAATTTCCTTTATTCAATATAATGACTTCCAATTTTTATCTTTCCTCAAGTTTTCATAAAGTAAAATCTTGTGATATTATTGCTTAATTTCATATCTATTAGTCCTCATCTAAATTTAAAATTACAGCCATTTAATTAGGACCTTCAATCTACTTCTTCTATCAAAATAAACATTGTTTGAAAGAACTAAATTAAGTCAGATCTTGATATAAAACAATAACAAACAAGTAGTAATATAATATGAATTGTTATAGGCATATAAAGTATTGTGATGGTATTAACCATTGAGATTTCAGATAACGAAGGAGATTATGAAGGTGTGAGATTACAAAATAATAGTGATGAATATTGGAGGTTATCTTCATAACAAATGGAAGTAATGAAGATAAGTCGTAGGATTTAACTATATTTTTCTAGCGGACATTTAAAGTAAATACATTTTACAACACTTTCCCTGATGTCCACTAACATATAAATGTGCCTTGTTAAAACCTTATTAGTATACACAAAATAAAAGTCCCTATATATGATTGGTCGACCCCAAATATATGAGGTATTTCAATAAATCAAAGGGTTTAAGGCTTCTGTATCTTGAAGACTTAATTATATTTTTAAATATATATATCTTTGATTGAAGTGTTATATGGAATATTTAGTTAAATAATAAGAATATTTTAATAATTCAATTTTAGCTGAAGGTCTTTCTACTATTAATAAATATAATTTAGAATATAGATAAATTATTTTGGTTTATATTCCCAAATGACATATATGGCAAGAAATGTGATCTAAAACTAATGCAAGTCAATTTGTTTATTTTTCTTTACTTTTAAACATTTGAATATATATAGTTGAATAAATTGCTACTTTGTTTGGAAAGAATAAACTTTTCCCCTCCAAAAGTTTGTCATTATACCAAACTACAATTTTGTACTTTGTCACTTTCTACTTCATATATATATACAAAAGATATTTTGGACTAAGGAGAAAGATGATGCCATGCCTTCTTTTGTTTTTAGCTTAAATTGTAACTTATTATTGATGTCATCTCTCAGTGTTGTTTCCAGCTAATTTTCATTAAGAAATTTTAAGAATTCTAAAATTCAAAAAATAAAACCTCTTAACTAAGTGACTTGATTGTTCAAAAAAAATAAAATACAATTTACATAAGATTATTTTTAAGTTTGAATTGGTTATTACGATTTATTTCCGTTTATTGTTAAAATAAAATAGTAAAAACATTTTAAATTCAATTATAACATATATTTGCTTGTTTAGATTTTAGTATCATACAAGTTTAAGCGCATATTTATGTACATCCAAAGTTAAAGAATATAGATGCCAGCTGAACTCAAATTATAGAACATATTTATTTATTAAGTTTTTTTTATACCTATTTTAATGTAATAGAATGTAGTTTGAGAATTTTATAAATGCGTCGAAAATTTATAAGATTATGAATAAATTATTTTCAGCTTTTACTCCGATTATATATATATTTGTATCTACCATAGCAAATTTAAATACGCCTACACATGATTTAAATTAGCATTCATATAGGCGATTGTAACATGTTGTTTAATGTAATACACTTTAATTTCTTCTTTGCGTGATAAAATTTGTTATTTTCCTCTTTTGACATATTAAAAAATTAATAATATTTTATATAAATATAAGATTATTAGCAAGGGAATATGCCTTTTCTTTAACGAGCTAGCTAGGTATCTTTTTTTCTTTTTTTTTTTTGGTTAATAGAAAGGTTTAATATACTCATATTGTTTGTTTCTCGTATTTATAAACTATTATTGCTTTTGTTCATGCTTGTCCTTTTTCTTGCCCTAAGGGATAAATTCTATTACAATCTTTTGGTTATCAAGTGTGCTCTTTATTTCCATTTATATTATTATAATTTTTATTTTGCAGCTTCTTTATTTATCAAAAGTCAATAATTAAACGTTGTAAATTAAAATAAGATGAAACTTATGTAGTATTATATTTAACTCTCTCCATGCCAATTCTAAATCCTAATTTTTTGAGTTTCATGGTTAAACATTTTTAATATGCAACACTCTTTAAAAAAATAAATATATAATACATATATCTTGAATATACGATAGCATTTTGTGATCTTCTATTTTAATCTTTATTTTTCAAATAGCTAGAACCTAATTTGGTTTTTGATTTAGATGCTAGTTTTAAATTTGGGACTAATCATCTGATTAGATTATAGGTTACTATTGAGGATTTTAGTAGTTAATTGACTACATACTTTTGCCTATCTCATACTTTGAAAATAATTTTTAAGATACATATATTTAAAAGAATAGTGACATGTTCAAGTATGTATAGTGGGTCAAACTCTAACAATTTTTTAAATCTATTTAAAAATGATTTCTTTTATTTTTGTCTTTAGATTCGTAGTTAAGGGTGGATTTGCAAAGTCAAAAAGTTTTTAAGAAGTTTTAAAAGCAGATGCATCACAAAGTTTCCACGTGTACATGTACTTCTTCACAGCTAAGTGAAGTTCCTGGCAATTAATTAATTAGGCATAAACCTCACGTTTCAAGTGTGAAAATTATTGCATCAATTTGACAGAATTTTTCTTTTCTGTAAATATACTTTATCCGTCCACTATTATTTATCATAATTTTTATTTTTAAAATCAAACTATAAGAATTTTGACTAACATTTTAGGATGTATATTTTTATTATATTGATATGTAAAAAATTGTACTTTTCATATAGTTTTTGAATATCTATTTTTTTTGTTTAAAATATCGAATTAATATAATCTAATTTAACTTTGAAAATTAGTCAAATTGACTTCCGCAAAGCACAACATGACAAATAAAAGTGGACGGAGAAAAATAACTATTTATGTATTTATCGGAAAATGGTATAATTGAATTTATATGAGATAAGACGTATGTTTTAGCTTAACTTGCAATTTTTTCTCTCTAAAACCGCTACCCCATGGGAGGCACTCGATACGGTAGAGCCCCCCCTCCCCCGCCAAATAACCCCATGGAGGCACTCGATGCGGTAGAGCCTCCCCCCCCCCCCAAATAAGAGCAAAGACGAGAAGAAGAAAAGAAAAAATTAAGAAGAAAGAACTTATAGTCTTAGACAATTTTGACAGGTCTTTTCAAGAGGGATCCTGCAAGAGATCCTTGGGCCTTTTGAAGCCCAAGGTCCTGCCTCCCCTCTTTTCTGAGCCCAAGAGATAGCCTCCCCACCCCCTCACCTCCCTTTTCTAAGTCCAAAAGATAGCCCCCCTGTTGACTCCCTAGTCTCATATGAGCACAAAAGACTTTTGCGGAATCCACCTACTTCAATCCTTCTCTACGAGGCCATTTATTTTTGTGTTTGGGTGAGTTGCTTTCTTCGACTATTGTTTAATATTTGGCTTTCCTCCCCAATTTTATGACATCTATATTTATGTTTTTATAGGGTCATGATATTATTCTCTCCAAAGTTCTTCCTCATTTAGAGAAGGAGAAAACAACCTTGGTGTTCGAGCTTGACCGTCTGAATGAGTGGACTGAAACTATAGAGAGACAGAGAGCATCATAATACCAAAGCCCGATTTACTTTGGAGAAAAATACTCTACATATGAAAAATGAACTATTACTTTCAGAGTTGTCTGACCTCCAAATCAAGAAGTCCAAATGATTAGAAGAACTTAAGTACACTGTTTAGAGGTAGAAACAGGTCATAGATGAGATTTTCTCTTTTAGAGGTGCTAATGAGGATCTTTCTAGAGGGATTATAGAATATGCATGATTTGTATATTCTCAATCGAACACATACAAGATTATCAATATTTATGAACACCGTACAATTTCACAATTCTCAAGACACACAATTATGTCAATGTAACATCTCGCAAATTGAAATAGCTAGGAAGAATTTTAGAAGTTGAAATAGTCAGTTTTGGAAAGAATTAAAATCTGAAAATTTTCTTAAGTTAGAACAAAGTGAGTTTTTTTGGTCAACTTCAAACGGCCATAGCTCTTGGAACAATCTTTCTAACGCTACTGAGTTTGCGCAATTTCAATGTCGTATGAGTGAGATATGCCCTTTAGATGTTGGGTTGTCAGATTAAGGAAATGTCCAAATTTGGGATTTTAAAGGGTGTTTTGGTCTTTTCCTTACCCAACCTAATTAATTCATTTTTGATAATATTCTTAGGCTCTAAACTGATAGGATTCATTTTACACTTTTACCAAAAGAGTTAGGGTTTTGAGAGAAGAGAAAAGAAGAGGAGAAAAGAGGAGAAAGGGAATCAAGATCGTCGAAATTCGTCGAGGGTGATCCCTATAAGGTATGTGAGATCTTTTAGTGTTGGGTCAGTTCATCCACACACCAAACTTGTTTCACTTCATTGATTTTCGAGTTGGTTGAATGATAAAAAGTGAAGTTCTTGAAAAATATTGTTGAATTCTTGTTGGTTGAGTTGTTGGATGCCTAGTGTTGATTTGATTCGTGTTTTCGAGTTATTTTTCAAGTTAAATCTATTTGGGTATTTAGGGTACTAATTGTAACATCTTCTAACTTGAATTAACTAAGAATAAGCTAAGAAACCAAGAATACTCATTTTTGGGAATAAGCAGGGAAATCTGGAAATTTCCAGCTTTCAAAAGTGAGTTTTGGTCATTTTCAAACGGCCATAACTTCCAGATCAGGAGGAGTTTGGATAAGTTCTCTATATGGTTGGAAAGCCCTTGGGAAGATCTTTACAACGCCGCCGATTTGCGCAAAAACGATGTCGTATGAGGGAGATATGTCTTTCGGAAGTTAGGCTATTAGACTGAGGAAAGTCCATTCCGGATTTTAGTAAGGGTAAAATTGTTTTTTCACTCTAGTATTTCCTAATTCATTTTAAGGGTTTATTAGGGGTAAAACCAAGTCCCAATTTAATTTTAACAAAATTAAGAACGCTTAGGGCTTGGGAGAAAAGGAGAAAAGAAGAGAAGATCAAGAATTCTTCAAGGAATGCCAAGATCGTTGCGTGGATTTTGTCGGGGGTGATCCCTGTCGAGGTATGTGAGATCATTCTGTGTTGGGTCCCTTCATTCACACCCCAATTTGATTCTATTCAGCAAGTTAGAGTTTATTTAAATGATGAACACGGAAATTCTTGATGAAAAATTGTAAAATTCTTGTTGGTTGAATTGTAGTTGATCTCTAGTAGATTTGATTCATGTTTTCGGACTGTTTTGGGGTCTAATATATTGGGTAATGGGGTATTTAGTGATCCTAAGTGTTTGGAGTGGGAACCATGGAAGTTTAGGAGATTTAGAGATGAAAAATGGAGAAGCAAAGTCGGAGGTCCCGTCAGACAACCCCTGGGGCGCCGAGCCTGCCAGAGCACCTCAGGGCAGGCTCTGTCTAACAGGCCCTGGCGCGCCGCGCCAGCCAGAGCGCCTCAGACCAGAGTCTGTCCGAAAGGCTCTGGTGCTCCGCGCCTCTCAGAGCGCCAAGACCCCTTGGAGACCCCGTTCTTTTCCTATATTTTTGTACTAGTTTCTAAAGTGATGTACCTATCATTCCTAGTTCATTCCAACACTCTAAAGTATATCTAAATATCATGAAATCATTCATAAACATGAGATCATGATATTTGAATCCATACTCCAATTTAAGGGAAGCTAATATCAAAGTCAAAGAAGTTAAGAGTTAAGTTTCAAGTTAAGTAAAGAGCAAGAGTTGAGTTCATTTCTCAAAAGTTGTAAGGGAACTAAGTATTCCCTAAAAGTTAAATTTCAAGTTAAGTAAAGAGCAAGAGTTGAGTTTATTTCTCAAAAGCTATAAGGGAACTGACTATTCCCTAAAGGTTTATAAATGTTTTCACATTTAAGTTAAAAAGGAAACTAAGAGTTCCAAAAGAGTTTTGAACAAAAAGGGGAACATTGATTCCAAAAGGAGTTTTTTAAAAAAGCTAAAGGGTTAAATTATCTCAACCCAAAGGAAGGAAGTTTTGCTAAAAGCATGAGCTAAAGTATATTTTGGGAGTAGTATTGAGCACCGATGTGGGGATGAGAGTTCATATTAACTCAAGTGTCCATGTAAACCATGAAGCCATCATGGGTGTTAACGGATCATACTTTTTAGATGATCACGTAAGTTAAGCTAGTGGATCTACTGAGTTAAGCATATTCTTGAGTTGAGCAGAGCCAAGGTAAGTTCATCTTAATCCCCTCAAGCTTAAGTCGTTATTTAGTGTTCCAAATCGCATACTCATACATTCAATGTACTGATGCCAGTTGGCCTGCATCGTTTTATGATGCAGACGCAGATAACCATGATCAGCACACAACGCACCGTTGATCCAGTTGAGTACTCCGCAGTCACTTGGTAAGCCTCCTCGCATTCCAGAGGACATCACTTTATTTGGCTTTTTCTACCTTAGTTCATTAGGATTTTTTTTTCTAGCTTAGACAATTAGTAGTTCAGTTTTAGAGTCTCTTTTGTTTTATAACTTCATAAGTTCAAGTGTTGAGAGTCATTTTGGCCAAATTATTATATTAAGTATTTCTTTTAAACATGCTCTATTTCTTGATTGAGTTGAGTTAAGTCTTCCGCTGAGTTAAGTAAGTCAGGTCGCTTGGGGGCCAACAATGGTCTTCGAGTGCCGTCCACGTCCAGGGTGTAGGCTCCGGCGTAACACTAATGATCCTAAGTGCTTGGAGAAAGAACCATGAAAGTTTAGAGGGTTTAGAGATGAAAAATGGAGCAGAAAAGTCGTGAACGCCTGTCCGTATGGCCTTGGGGCGCCCAACTCCTATAGCCCCACATGACAATATTTGTCCGTAGGGCCTTGGGGCGCCGCGCCAGCCAGAGCGCCCCAACTTGGCCTCTGAAGTTTGGGGTCTGGTACACCACGCCTCTCGGAGCGCCAAGGACGCCAGTTCACCCCATTCTTCCCCCATCTTTTTGAGCTACTTTCTAAGTGATGTACCTTACATTTCCTAGTTGATTCTAACACTCTAAGTTACATCTAAACATCATGAAATCATCCATAAACATGAGATTATGAACCTTGAGTCCATAATCCAATTCAAGGAAATTTAAGATCAAAGTCAAAGAAATTAAGAGTCAAGTCTAGAATTTAAGAAGCAAGTCAAAGCAAAGTTTTAAAGAGTTTTTAATAAACGTTTTAACTTTGTTTTAAGACTCAAGTTTCAAGTTATGTAAAGAGTAAAGATTTGAAGTTCTTCCTTTAAAGAAATATAAGGAAACTAAGTATTCCTTAAAAGTTGATTTAAGATTCAAGTTTCAAGCTAAGCAAAGAGTAAAGATATGAGTTCATTTCTCAATAGTTATAAGGAAACTAAGTATTCTCTAAGAGTCTATAAATGTTTTCACATTTAAGTTAAGAGGAAACTAAGATTTCCAAAAGAGTTTAGAGCAAGAAAAGGTAACATTGATTCCAAGAGAGCTTTCTAAAGCTAAGTGTTAAGCAATTATCTCAACGCAAGGAAAGAAGTTGTTTTTAAAACACATGACCTAAGTATATTTTTGGGAGTAGTATTGAGCACCGATGTGGGGATGAGAGTTCATATTAATTCAAGTCTCCATGAAAACAATGTAGCCATCATGAGTATTAACGGGTCATACTTTTTAGATGATCGCGTAAGTTAAGCTAGTGGATCCACTAAGTTAAGTTAGCTTCCTATATTGATGGAAAGGTATATGTCGATCCTTGGCAGCGCGAGGTAAAGTATTGTATCATCACTATAGCTCTTAAGTGATTGTTGTCGGTTAGAGAAACTCTCACAACAATAATTGCATGGTTCCTCAAGAGATTCTGCTTAGTATGAATAGGGGTATGAGACTCCATTCACGCATTGCACAAGTAGACTTTGAGAGGAAGCATGATATAACTTTTATTATGATTATGAGTTGACATTATATTTTAAACAATTTTCTTTTTTTTTATATTGCACTGGTTTTAAACTACTTTATAATGAAATGCGTTCAGTTAAGTATTCATGAGTTGAGAAGAGCCAAGATAAGTGTTTCTTTCACAATCTCTTTCAAGACTATGTTGTTTTAGCAATCCAACTCGCATACTCGTACATTCAACGTACTAATATCAGTTGGCCTGCATCTATCACGATGCAGATGCAGGTAACTAGGATTAGCATCCGGCGTGCCGTTAATCTAGTGAGCAGCTCAGAGTCAGCTGGTGAGCCTCCCTTCATTCTGGATGACATTTTTATCATTCAGTTATTTATTTTTAGTTTGCAGTTGTTAGGATGATTGGGGTTCTATCCCAACATCCCTCTTTATTTTAGAGGCTTCATAGACAGATAGTGTTAGAGTCTTTGGTCTTTTCATTTCACCTGTAACCGATTAAGACTTGAATTGCCATTTTGGCTAAGTATTACTTTTAAGTTATTTATTGAGTTATCTCTTGTGTTTAAGTCTTCCGCTGAGTTAGTAAGTCAGGCCAAGGGTTCGCTCGAGGCCAGCAATGGTCTTCGAGTGCCGGCCATGTCCAGGGTGTAGGCTCAGGGTGCGACAGTCAAGTAGTTGGTCCTCTAATTGAATCCAAACCCAAACTGTTAGCATACCGAAATGTGGTACCCGATCTATGTTTATGCCAAAATGTGACAACCGATCCCAATTAGTCATGTCGGAATGTGGAAACCAATCCCAATTAGTTATGTCAGAACGTGGCAACCGATCCCAATTAATTATGCCGAAACGTGGCAATCGATCCATTCAACACACCACAATCACAATTACAATCAAGAAGTGATTCATGACATATAATTATTCATCTATCTCGTTTATAACAAGTGTGATCTATAATGCAACATTCGCATACATACATATATCATAATGAAACAAGAATAAACATACATTACACAATCATAGAATCACAATCATCACCTACCTTAAATCAAAGCATGAATCCTCTAAGGCATTTGAATCTTTCATTTTCGAATTCTTGCCGCTTGTTCTAGGTCTACAAACAGCAATTTATACGCAAGGATCAACAATCGAAGGTTTAATTATCTGGATTATAACGAACTCAATAAACCTAGACCAAACCCATGATCCCCATACCCATATTAGGGTTTTTTCTACCATAATTTTCATATGAGTATACGTGATTTCATACTCATACGTACTATTCCCTGTTACATCCTTTTAATCCAAATCTTAGCAGTAATAAACCTCAAAGCTTTTTACTGTTTGAGGTTGTCTCTTTCAAAGTAATGGTGAGCTACTTGTGTTAAGAGCAATAGTATGGATTCATATTTGACATCTCTTAATTCTTTTGATATTTTTGGTAATTAAGTAGTAGTATACAATGGTATTCTCTTTAAAATATCTTGTGTTAGTGAAACTAGGCTTTAGGTTGGGTTAATTTTCTCATTCAATACTTATATTTATAAAAATAGTTTTAACAATTATACTTTATTATATTCTTTCTTTAGCTTTATATTTGTTGTTGTGTTTGGAGAAGGGTTGACTTACCTCTCGAAGAATTGGGGTAGGTGTCATCACAACTTGAAACTTTGAATATTGACATTATAGTTAATGCACTATCGTAAACTACAAAGGATTTCAGTGTCACAATCCTAAAATCTAGTGTGATGACACATGCATTATTCCACCAAAATAGATTAGCCTAAACGACTCTCGACAAGGTTAGATATGGAAGTAAGAAAGAAATGAAGAACTAAACATAAAATAGCATTTGAAAACTCATAATATAACACAATCTATTCCAAAATCTGGCTACGCGTGTACAAGCCACTATGTATTACAACAGATTGAAAGAAAACATTAGTCTGAATATCTATAATACTGAAATAGTAGAAAGACATGTATGTGATATCTGTTGGGATGACAAGCTGCTACCTCACAAACTCCTTAAGTGAACCTCAAACGAAGAAGCAGAAGGAATGATCAAGACGATTAAGGCTCGTAAATTTAGAAATCAAAAGAGTGAGTACCAAAACAACAATGATACTTAGTAAGCATCCCTAATTGACCCTAAGTAAAGTTATTCTGAACACAAGTATCTTGACACCATTTGAACCTCCAAATTCTATAGTTTGTATAGAAATCAGAACCAACACATCTTAGTAGTTTCACATTCAAACAAAAACAACAGAGTACATGTAATACACAATAATCTACATATCAAAGTCTCATGAAATTTAAACCCAACATCTTATCATTCTGACACACTGAAACTCAAGTTGATATTTTTTCTCTTGATGCGATTGATTTAAATCTATTGTCTTATCCTCCGTCATTAACATTATATACGAAAAATATAATGAGATTCACCTCAATAGTAATACCACTTTTTGATTAAGAGATGAAAATAAATATTATTAAAGAAACATTTACAATTATAGAGCAGTACTAACATGAACAAATCAATGAGATAAATTATCTTGCTGAAAATTATACAAGCATCAATTAATTTAGGACAATACTTTATAGTCATTATCGAAATTTTAAGATAGAATAAATCAAAACTTACTCCTTGATTAAAATATCACTTTCAGAATTGTTTTTATAGATATTAAAACACCTTTTCTCTCTGATTAATTATCAAACTGACAACCATATACAAATGAATAAAAATAATCACACCTAAAAGGCTAAAACTCCTAAATAGTCATGTCTAAATATAGTAAAAAACAATTCATACCAACAGTATTGTTATTTTTAATTATTGAGACTCAGTGTTAATACTTCGTTATAAAATTAAATTAAAACAGTAACAATATTAAATAATATAATAAACAAAACATGTAAAAGGCTAGAGAAATATTTTCTCATTAATTTCTATCATACAGTTCAAATATTCAAGTCTATACGATATAATTCTTAAGACGTGTATTTATAAGAATACGTCTAGTAACTCAAAGAAGGTCATAAATATGACATTAACCTTTGAAAACGTAGAAAGATTATAAAGGTTCTGGAATATTAATGAGAATATAACGAAGATTTGATTATAACTATTGTAAAGGTGGAACATATAAAAGTAATGGTCATCCACAATTATATAATAAGAATAACAACAAGAAGATGAAGTTTATTAACTTTTCGTAGTCTACAGTGTTTCACACATTCCACCTTATTAATATTGTATTATGTTTATTAATTTTTTAAATATAAATATCTTTAATTTTGAGATTTAGAGTTAACTAATTTTTTAGTATTTTTCAAATCTACAACAACCAAATAAGATTTAATGTCATATATTATTATAAGCATATAATAATTGATCGCTAATAAAGACAATTAAAAAAAATACATGATATTAGATTTTTATGTAACATCACTTTTTTTTTAATTTTAAGGACGTTTAAAAAATATATTTACAGACGTTTAAAAAACACATGATATTAGATTTTTATGTAACTTCATTTTATTTTTTAATTTGACAATCTAAACTATTATAAAATTGAAAAAATGATGGGTGTATCGTCTTGTTTTATTTTTATCTTTTACTTAGTGATTTTCTTCGTACCCAATAGTCGAATTCGAAACCCCGAGGACAAAGACTTTTAATATTTTTCCCTATCATACCCACTACTACCTCTATTTTCAAAGTTGCAAAAAAGTAGTTGTACTAGTGGTTCAAAACATGAAAAATTTAATGGAATTTTTGGTTAGTCACGCAAGAATGGCTTATGAAAATTACTTTTTGGAATTAACGTTAAAATATCAAAGATTATATTGTTCATTTTGAAATAATTAAGAAATAAAAATAATTCATAGTATTTTATTAGAAAAGAGAAAAAAAAAGTTTGTCCTTTCTTGATGTATCAAAATAGACAAGTAACTAGGGATAACTAAAAAAAGAAAAACACACAAGTAATTAGGGACAGAGAAAGTATCTACATAAATATTAATGATGAGTTATTATGACCTTATATGTATGACCTATAGGGGTGAACATGGTATGGTATGGTACGATATTTGAAAGTTTCAAACTTGTAATTTCGATATTCAGTTTTAAAACATTATACCATACCGTATCAATTTAATTCGGTATAGTTTCGTATTTTGAAGTTCAGTTTTGGTATTCTATAGCAAAGTAAATTGATAATCATAGTTTGTTCAACTTCGACTAATATATACTCGTACAATAGAGTATTATGACTTCGACAATTAAAAAATATCTCAATTATATCATACTAACATATTACACATATAAATATGTTTATTTTAAATAAAGTACGTTTAATTTTTATATTTTTATGTTAGTAAATCAATTTTATGGATGCTAATAGAAAATTGTATTTGTTGTTCAATTCGACTTTAATTCTGCAAAACATAAGTTCTATTACTAAGAGTAAGTTCGTCAACCTTTAATTTTTAACCCTTAAAATAAATGGTTTTTTCATAGAGCATAAATTTATATTTTTACATTATAATATTTATTTATTAAGAATTTATACTCCATTAGATATAAATTTAATTTTAAAAGTAAAAATTAAAAATTAAATTATTTAAAAAATAAATATAGAAGATCGACCTATTTGAAGCGCAAACCATCTCGTTGAAGTGGGTTAACTTCCAAGATTGTTTCATTTATTAAAATGGTTGTGCCTCTTTTGTCGTGATTGTTACACATTTAATTGGATTGCATTTGCTAGTCAAATATATACACTATTTTAAAGAAAATGACAAAAATTGTATCTTGAATATACACTTAAAAGGCTTACCACAAGTTAGTAAAAATAATATTTTAAGTACACATTTAACCGTTTTGATCCTTTTAAGTTTGCACAAGTCAAAACACTTTAATCTTCGAAAAATATTTATCGAACATTGTGTTGAATTTGAGGGGAATTATATATATAAAAAAAATTAGCAAGAATTTACATCTAAAGCTACACACATTCAAAAAAAATATATATATATACCAAATAGTGAGGAATAAAGACGTCTGTCTATTATAGGTTAAAATTGAGAAAAAATGATCAACTTCATAATGTTAGAAAATAATTTCTCAAACACAAAAATTGAGGAAGTCAATCAACTAGATAAAATATATTAATCTCGTATAAAACTTGATATAGAAATAACTTTTCTCATTATTCTTATTTATACTGTTTAACTATAATTTTGTACTTTAAAAATCTACATTCGTCCAATAATTTCACAATAAATAAATAAAAAGAAAAAACTGACGAACTCTCCTTATTTTTCTTTAAAATCGCTAAAAGATAATCATAATAATTACGCGAAAATAACCGACAAATTCTTCTATCGTTTTCCTAAAATAAATAATAAAAAAAACCATTGACTCTCTAATAGTATCCCTTGATTTCCGTCCGTTAATATTTCACTTGTTTTTAGTAGTTAAAATTTTCTTAGTTTTTGTCATTTCTAATTAATTTTAAAGTATAATTTAGTTTTTAGACGTATAATAATTTCTGCTAATTATACGTAGTATCTAGTGTAGTATTTTATATCGCATATTTTAGGACTTACCATTACTTTATAATTTATCTTTTAATAGGTAAAGTTTATCAATTTTTTTAAAATACTAAAAAATATTAACTTTTGGCAAAGTTAAAAACTTAAAATTGTCAAGTGTATATTTAAGAAACCATTTTGTTAATTTGTGATAAACTTAAAAGATCAAAATTGTTACGAGCATAAATAATAATTTTTTTCATACGAAATATTATATCGACTATTATTTTGATAGACGACAATATTACCCCTATTTTGTCGGTGTTGTTGGTAATTTGATTAAGGGCCCACATTAATTCATAAATGCTCCCATTCAAACAGACATCTACCACTAGGGCCCAGGCCCAACTTCACCTCATAGGCCCAATAATCTTCTTATAGCCTTATTTTGTACTTTTGATTAAATACCAAACTGTCGGTTTAGACGATTTGGTCGTGTCCCTATAGTTAAATTTTAGAGGGCAAGTTACATATTTGATCGAAAACGCAAAAATAAATTATATTGATTAATTATATGCATAATAGTTTGTATAAAATGTATTTATGTATTTGTGTATTTGATGAACGAATATTTATATTTATTTCATATTTTCTTAATGATTAAGTTCAAATTTCATTAGGGAGTCCTCCTGTCCTATAGGCCATGAAAAGACCTTTATAAATCTTTATCAGAAGAATTTATTCAACAAATAGTAATAATTATGTACGGTCTAATGATATGACATTTTACTTAAAAGACACATTTCCACGTCAATTAGGGCTCCTTTGGCCATGCGATATGGTATCATGATACCGTATCATGATATGATATTATGAAATGGAATTATAAGATGAAAATAATGTTTTGTTTGGACATGTTATATGGAATTTTTATGTTGTATATTTTCTCATAAATATAAATATCTCATAAGTTGTAAAACTATTAAAATAGCTTCAGTTGTTTATTCAATCTTATCAAATAAACAAAAATTTATAAAATCGCATAATAAATTAATACAAAGCTATTTGTTCTCCACTTAAATAATTATTTCATCTAACTTTAATTTAATAATAAAAAATTGAACATAAATTGTATTATACTGGTCTTTAATATAATTCTTCCACACAATATGGATAATTTCCTCAGGTTGAACTTGTATTTCTCGGTCATGCGGCCGAGAAGACAAACCAACATTGTTACTTTGAGCCATTTGTTGGTAAATATCATCCACAACTATATTTTCATGCTCATAGACCATAAATACTTCATCACTTTAACACTCGGTTGGTGTGAGTTAAAGTGACTATATGTTGGTGAGAATAATAAATTTTAAAAAGTAATGATGTGATTATAAATTTTATTTACATATGAAATAAATTGTTAGTAGATATAAATGTGGGTTGTTCTAACAAAATATAAATTCGTGGATCAATTTTCGTATTAAAATATCTCAAATCATGAGATGGAATTACATGGTAATTTCATATCATGATTTTTGGAGAATATGGAATCATGAGATGGAATCAGCCTAAAATCGCATGTCCAAACGTTGATTCCATCTCACGATATCATATCGTGATATGATATCGCATGGCCAAACGCCTACTCAGTGGGATGATATCACAAACTAAGGGATCGTTTCGACAGTGTATAAAAATAATGATATGTTTGCATTATATTTTTTAGTAAACTTTGTATGCATTTATCTTTTTTTTTTTGTTTACTCTATTAAACTTAGACACTCTATTGTGTATTGCTAATATCATGATTTTTCATGTATTAGTAATGGAAAGAATTTCAACACATGTATTAGACCGACTAAATTACCCTCAAAGTCCTCTCAAAACATTTTATATTTTGGTATTGTTGTAAATAAATATTTTCTAATAAAAGTTATGCAATGCGTTTATTTTAATCCGTAAAAAGATCAAAATATTCTTAAATTATGTGAAATTGAACAAAAATATTTTTGATTAATAGTTTGGTCTAAAAAAAGTCTTGTCTTCAATAGTTTGGTCCAAAATACCCCTATTGTTAATTAACGAGTCAAAATGCCCCTTTTCCAAATACCCTCAGTTATTTCTTTTCTTTTTAAACAAATTCTTTTCCTAATGATGATTTTCTTAAATTAGAAATGATTATCCTACTTCAATTCGAAAAAAATTAAGAATATAAATATCTTCTATTTGATTAACTTATTTATTTATCTATTAAATCAAGTATCATAAGGCCATTTCATTAAACAAAAAATACTAATTGATTAGAAATTGTTTTAAAAGGGAAAAAATACTAATATTTTTTACGAGGAAAATGATATTTTTAACCCATTAAGTAATAAAAAGATATTTTTAGACCAAATTATTAAAATCTGAAGGCATTTTTGTTCAATTTCACATAGTTTGAGAACATCTATTGATTTCACATAATTTAAGGATATTTTGATCCTTTTTGCTAATACACCCAATCAAATAGTACTATGTAAGAAATAATCTTAGGGTAGCTAACATAACTAATGAATTCACATTACGAATGTTAACGATTCCTAAGTGAAGTAAAAAAAAAAAAATGACCAAACTGAACTCTCGTCCATTTTTACTTGCCCATTTTATTAAAAATAGTTATTTATTTTTTACTTTTTTACTTTAAAAAATCATGAAATAATTTATCACTTGATCTCTCATTTGCCCTTATTAATTATATTCTTTTTCATTGCATCTTCCAAAATGTCGAATTTATCATACAAAAAGAGTAATATTGTGATATCATTCTAGTGATTACTTCTTAAATAAAACGTGTCACGTTAAACTTGGACAAGTAAAAACACAAAAGGGAGTAATATTTGGTGGGTGAGATATTTATATATCTTATGAGAAGAATCCAATAACAATGATGGGTTTGATGGAAACTCTTGTATTTTCATTGAAGCTTAGCTGGAATGTGATAGAATGTGGTTGGGATTTTCTTTGGCAAAACAAACGTGTTTCAAATGGAAGGATAATCTAAACAAAATAAGCTAAAATTTAAGAATAATCCAAAATTTCATCATTTCCATGGCTATTTCTACATCCAACCCAATTAGTAGCTGTAGCTACTGGTTCAGCCAGATTACTATGGGACCAGATCATGTTAAGACTAAGCCCTCCATTATTGGGCGGGGGGGTGATGGTACAGAAATCACCATTGAAGGACAATGGGAAGAGAGTAATATTGAGCTTGCATTAATCTGAGAACTTAACCATGAATAAGGTTGGTTAGTTATCTACAGAGTGAATTTACAAGAGCAAATTAAGTGTCGATAATACATGCTTACGTTGGTACTAATGCCAGAATTTGGTTCTTGATGATTCTCATGCACTTCTGTATTTCAGCATACAATGGAAAGTTCTGTGAACAACAAGGTTGTAAGCTTGCTACAGCAGAATCCAGTACTTTTGCCACATCAGCGGGTGGAAACTGTCGTTCCGTGCACTTCTGCAATCATGTACAATAGATAATCAATCATATTGTGTCAAGCATAAAGATGTAAAATAATGACAATTGTATGGGTGAACAGAGATGTTAACTGAAAAATCAAAGGTGCTTTTGGAGATATCATGTGCTGCCATATAACACACTTGGTTAGGTTTTCCTTTTGGAGTTGAGGAGCAAGACATACATAGCGTAAACTCATCCCCAAGGTGTCCGTGTATGGACTTACCAAGATGGAGGTCACAACAAATGTATTATATACTGGAGATCATGATAATGTAATACAGACAGAGACTAGTGATCATATTTTTTTCTCCCATCTACTTTAAAATAAAATTAGGATATCCTCCTCTGAGGCTATCTGGCAATCTTTGATGGAATAAAACTTGGTGAGGGAGAGGAATTGCTCATTCAGTCAATCTGTTTGAGTTTTCTTCTTCTCCCTTTATTTATCAGTTATCCAAAATCACAATACATTGCTGTCTTAGTTTGATAAAGATAATTCTGTAATCCAGATATTGAGATGAGAAACATCTTCTGGAGGTTCTGGAACATTTTATGTCATTCAAAAAAGAGGCAACCCAATATGAAACCCAATGTCGCGAAGGACATGGTACATTACCTAAGCAAAGGTAATTTCCATGCCAAATGTTCTAAAGCAATGATCGTAACAAAAGCTTAGTCCAAGGGAACAGAAAAAAACTTGAAAAATGAGCTGGAATTACGGAACTAAAGAACTTGCCAACAGAATACAGGAAGATAAATGAGCTAACCAATCATATTTACCTGAATCATAAGCAAAGTAGAAACGCATTTAGTGATAAGTTCTGAAGGAATTTCTGCTTCATTTCTATCTGACATATTCTTTGACTTAAGATCAGGTGGCTGCAACAGATCAATGCACTAAAAATCAATTGATATAGAGAAGCAAAATAGCCACTACACAAACATGAGGTGGTAAATAATCTTACAGTTGGCACGCAAGAATCATCTAGTAGAATCCGATCATTCACATAATCAATAGCCTCCTCAATCTTCTCGGTGGTGTTGTCTCTACCGGTAAATGAAAGCATTGCCTACACAGGTAAGTGAATCAGTACTAAATAATCTACAGCAACATGCGGACGATAATGATGAAATACAAACATGATACGAGTAACATAAATAAAAATTAGGACACAATGTAACATGAACTTAGTGATGCAAAACTCTGGAGGCATTACATTGAAAAAATCAAGTCTAATTGTCTGATAATATTAAACCTGGTTACGAAAAAGGATCTAAGTGAACTAATTTCAAAAGTTCTCAGAAGAGTTACTGGAGGTCCAATTTTTCTCCTCTTAACTTTGATCCTGATGTATTTTCTCAAAATATTTTGATCTGGTTATATATACCAAAATGAAATGGTAACCAACCACCATTATGCAAAATCTCATACTACTACTGCATCTTTTCAAGAAATACATTTCAATATTCCCAGTCTGCAGATGTAAATAAAGGAATTAATCAACCTGGCAACCACGCAAATGAGATTTCTGAAGAAGCTAATAAACAGTACTCTCTCCATCCCAAATTATGTGATGTAGTTTGACTGGGTACGGAGTTTTAAGAAATATGGGAAGACTTTGCAATTTTCCAAAACTATCCTTAAAATAAATGAATTTTTAAGTAGAAGAGTACATTTGTTGGCTTTATGCCAACTATAAGTGGGACCTAACATGGGTAAAATGTTGATACTCAATAGTGTCATTAAATGTTCACCAAATAAGGAAATGTGTCATTCTTTTGGGACTTCCTAAAAGGGAAAGTGTGTTATATAAAATGGGGGAGTAACATGCTATGCTTAATCATAACCCGCTTTAGAATTTTTTCAAACATGATCTTTAAACTGGATTGGGTCACACCAAAAATGCTTTTAGAAGACTCCCAACAGAAATAACAGTTGAATGTTTACCTGCACGGCTGCATCTACCATAGTCCGGGATTTGATTTTTGAGTTTTCTATTATCTCATTGACAAGGAATCCTGATTCCTGCGGTTGATTTGTACAACGATCAAAAGTGCTTGCAATACTAGGATCAGCAAAATTTGGAACTGGCCTTGGCCAAGCAAGTGGAATGCTTCCGTGATAGGTATTCCGCTGCCTCAAGCGAAAAAGAGCAGAAGAAACCTGCCAAAGCAAATGAATGTTATAGCAAACTTTGTGAACCTTAGAAAATTGAAATTCTCTTTTGAGGATAAGCATACCTGCTCATTGACTTCATTTAACTGTATTAGCACGGCAGCATATTGCTTCTTGAAAGGCTCTGAGTCCTTGAGAGAACAGTCGCCGCTCTTTTGGTTTTCCAAGACATCATCATTCATGCGCCTTAACTCTGAAACAACTGCATCCTACACGTTCAACCTAATGACATGAGCTCACTGCACATCTGGCACAAGATATGCATGCCTTTTGTACATCTAACGTCAACTAAAGAAATGCATCTATTGACACAAATCCCGAAACACATACATTGAAATACAAGGACAGCCGAAACTAAAAATGAAAGACAAGAAGTACAACTCTAAAATAGAAGAAACTAGTCATCTGTTTGGTAAATAGTAGTAGCAGTAAACACAGCTTTTGCAACAACAAATACATGCTCAATGAATGCCTCATTTTTCGAACAATTTATAGATGTGCATATAATAAGACTAAGTTCTATAAAGCTGTTTCAGCCTCTTAAAAAAGTAAATAGAGCTTTAACCTGCCAGATCATGAAAGCTTATCCCTTCAACAATTTATTCTTCTTTTTATGCAAATAAGCCCTTCAAGTTCAGGGAGGGAAAGTGAAGAAGATATTTCTCCCTCATTAGCTTATATAAGTAATTCGGACATAAATGCCTGCTAGTTTTATTCATAAAGTTTTTTTATTTGGTTGAATAAAAAGATATTGTTGAATGACGCGACAATCTCATCTAAATAGCTTTAACTTTAAAATGTTAGAAAGGGAACATATTATTTAGTATAGGCCTGCAACATGCTCCCTCACATGCAAGCCTAATTCGTTTGCTTGATTCAAGCACGAGAAGTAAGACTTGACTATAGGATTTGTATCACCATGACACCATGTTGAATTGAATGACCACCTCATCGTTAAGTTTAAGTTGGAGAATGAACATGTTATTTAGGTCTACACGACTAGAATAAGCAGATAAAGATACAAGCATATGTCGAGAGAGAAAGAGAGCTAGCTTTCATTTTATAATCTTCATGATGGATCATATGAAGTAAAAACTAGGATTAGTTTTGTAACCTTTTTGTCTAGTGCACGAGTCAACTCTGCAAGAGCTTGAACATCAGCTTCCTTTGCTTGAATCAGAGAGACAGCAGAAGGCTTTGAATATGCGATCTGTTGATATGCGGTGGTTTCCATGACTCCAGATTTAGATTGCATATCAGCTTCTGCTGAAACCACCTGGCCATCAAGTAACTCATAAATTATGTGGAGGGAGAACACATCGATAAGCCTACAAAACTCTCTTTTCTCCTTAAAGGAGAGAGCAGCAAGTCTCAAAAGAGATGGTGGAGAGCAATTTCTTCATGTATTTGGTGGACAGTGTGGACCCAAAGGAATAGAAGGTATTTTGAGGATAGATTCAATACTATGCAGAAAATTAAGTGGATATGTATTGCAAATTTTCATCTCTGGTGTAAAGAATCACATGTAGAGGATGCAGATCAAATGGTAGACTTTTTAGGATCTCTGTAATTAGATTTTGGGTCCACAGTTACCGTTGATAACATTTTGGAGTAGTCAGCATACCGTTAATGCTGAGGAACACAATTACTAGTTTTCAAAAATTTATGTGTAAAAGAAAATGACACTTACAAAACGAGAAGGGAGTTACGATCAAAATTTTAAAGGGAATTCTCAAGGTATATATCAATATAGACTCTATGGTACAAACAGAGCTTTTGAGATCCAGGGTAAAATTGGCAATCATGAAATTTACTAACCCCCAAGTTGAATGTCGGTTTTTTTGGTGAGGTAAAGCAACTTCAGGTTCAGCTTTCTAAATCAAAAATCTACAAATATACCCTTTTTTGTTTATGTACTGAAGATATAATTAAGTAGTGTGTCTCTCTATCATAGAGGTCCTAAGTTTGAGTCTCACCGCCACCCATTATCAAAAAGAATTTTCACGTGTTTGGTCGATGAAAAAGAATCAAACCCGGCACATGAGGGGGACATTGCGTGTTGAAGATACAGTTAAGTAACTGAAAGTATGTTTTCTTTGACAGTTTAAGCAAGCTTTCAGATGATACGGGAAAACACTTTGACAGTGCGGTCTACTTTGGTGTGGTATTTCACTTCAATTACCAAAATTTAGAAAACAAGGGCAGTTATGTTGAATTAAAATAGAAATACTATCAAGTATTTATATTTTTGTTTCAAAAGCCAAGTATATCAGGAGATAATTTGATGGCTAAATCTCATAATTTTAAACCCCCCAAAGTCAACTTACAACAATTAACTTGGCACAGAAGTACTACATTAATGTGGTACAAAAAGTTATATGACAATTACCTGTATTCTTGCAATAATTTTACATTTGAAGTTGTATGACAATCACCTATATTCTTGCAACAATTTACATTCTACTTCTTACAAACTACTACCTTTGTCCGCTTTTATTTGTTATGTTGCGCTTTTCTAAAGTCAATTTGACTAATTTTCAAAGTTAAATTAGATTACGTTAATTCGATATTTTAAACAAAAAATTTAGATATTCAATAATTATACAAAAAGTACTATAAATTGCAATTTCTTGAATATCAATATGATGAAAAAATAAATCGTAAAATGTTAGTCAAAATTCTTATAGTTTGACTCTAAAAAAGGAAACAATGACAATTAAAAGTGGACGGAGGGAGTATGATGTTACAGTTGATCCTGTGGAGTTTTTCATTCACCACAAAAGCACTACAAACATCTATTTTGGATGGGTGTATATAGACTCTTTGATTGATTATGAAAATATGTGACATAAAAAACGGAGAAGGGTAAAAAAATACCCCTGAACTATAGGAAAAGGTTTAAAAATACCTTTCATTCACCTGTTGGTCTAAAAATACCCTTCTACTCATCTTTTTGGTCTAAAAATATTCTTCCATTCATCTTTTGACTCACTTATACCCTTAAAACTAACAACTCTTGCTTTTCTTTTCTTTGTCTTTTTCTTTTTTTAAAAAAATATTTATTATGTGTCATTTCTTATTAGATGAAATAAGAATTCCACCTCAACTAAATTTTTCCAAATAATTTATTCAAGTCAAAATAATATACTCTTCAAAATTCCAATTTCCTTTTTTTGTATTTGTTGTTTTTTAAAAATTTGTTTTGGGATTATGAACAAATTATGGGGGGAAATCTAACAAAGTATTTAAAAAGAAACTAGGTTGTATGATTTTTGTTTCCTAAACATAGATTACCACACACTCCAAAAGCTAGAAGAACCAGAAGATCAATATTTCTGATATTAGCACAGATACAAGTTACAACTACTCCATGCTCCATTGAATCTATGTTCATAGGTTTTCATTGAGAATTTGTTATATCTTGGAGGAAAAGAGTAGATACTTCACTGATGCTTTTTCTTCCTAAGTAAATTCTTCAGTTATGTTTTCCCAAGTTACAACAAAAGGCGGATAATTCCTAGGGAGGTCTTAATTGTTTTGATTCGGAACTGGATGGGACATGTTGCAATATAAGTTTCTATGGGTTCTTGAGAATCATTGAATCTGAAATATATGAGGTACAAAAGGTATTGAAGGAAGAGTAGAGGAGAACCACTGACCTTTGTCTGCTTTAGGAGATTACTGATGGGATGATTTGGCGGGGAGAAATGAGAGGAAATGTCGCCATTCTCCTGGCTGTCACCAGCCGGAAATTGCATAAACTCATTTGCTCGTGCATTTATCTTCAGCTCATTAGAGCTCTCAAAAAACTTATCAACAGCATCAGCATGCTTTGTAAGTAATGTGGGCATGTTTTCAAATGGATTTAGAGGCATGCAATCAATGTCCTGACAGAGCATTAAATGTTCTAATTAGTCATCGGGTCCAGAAACCAACCACTGGAGAACCAAAACACAAAGTACTGAAATACCGATTCTTTTAGTAAGTACAGTACTGAAATATGATTCATACACACAGCAACTGTTATGAACAAGTAGAATAGCTAGTTACAAGGACAGATAATATTTGTCTTCCAACAGATAAAAGAGACAACATGCAGGAGTTCAATAATTCAGTTTGGTTGGGACTTGAGTAATCAATTTTTAATTTAGTTATGCCTTTCTTTTTCTCTTACTTTTCGTCAGAAGCATCCTCAGAAGAAAGATTAGGTTTACCACATCTGGAGGATGGCACCCCAGCGTGAGTACAAACATTTGGACTCACTATAACATAACCTGATTCCTAATTTTATTTCTTTCACATTACGGGATAGCTTGGAAAGGGACACAAACAACTAATAAACTACTCCTAAATCCCAAACTAGCTGTACTATAACATAACCTGATTCCTGATTTTATTTCTTTCACATTACGGGATAGCTTGGAAAGGGACATAAACAACTAATAAACTACTCCTGAATCCCAAACTAGCTGTACTTGTCTTAGAAAATACTACATAATGTATCTGTCTTCTCTATTCAAGCACACTTCAATCAAATACAACCAGCCTTCTCTCACTATATCCCTATGTGCTACTTGCACCTTCATAATCATCTCTAATCTTGTCCAATCTTTGTGAACCTAAGAGGAACTATAGACTAATATAGTAGAATATCATATGAGCACATTTAAGCAATAATGAATTACCATGACAAATTCAACCCCAAGCTCTGGTCGGTCAAACTGAACACGACATCTAGAGTGATCAACTGTCAGCACATTTCCATCATGTATCTCTCTTGTTTTTGGATGGATCGCAATCACACGTTGCCCTACCGACAAAGGCCTTGCAAGATCTGTGGGTAGCCCTTCCCTGGTACCTTCACGAAGTTCAGTATAATGTGATCTGACAGATTCACGGTATTGATTAAGTTTCTCCTTTTCTTCATTCAAGAATTGCTCAGAGAATCGTCGTGGTTTTCCAAGAGAACTATATCAAGGAAAGGATCAAATGGATCATTAACATATAAATAACAAACCCCAAATGTTTAGGACTTGCCCAGGGAATAGACTCAATAGAGTGACTTCCAAATTGAAAGAAAGCTGAGCAGTATACCTTCTTATGACGCCCCATTCAACACGAGTTAACCTTGGAACATGCCCTAATCCAACATGATACAGGTACTCCACAAATTCCCTTTTGGCAAACCAAGGGTAGTCAATTGCACTGTAGAACCACTCATACGTACACCATCTTCGTACTTGATGGTTGGAAAGGCAACTGGAAATCTTTTTCTGCATGCAACGTATGCAAGTTAACTATGTTCATATCACGATAATGAACTGCAAGATGGACAAAGGTGAATAACTAACCTTAAGACTGAATGCTTTGTCACGAAGTGCAGTGAAGGATGCACTAGTATCATCCAAACTTTTATCAGACATCTTCGAATCTTTTTGCCTTTGAGGTTTTTTCAGGTCCATCTTACGCCTGCTTCTGACTTTAGTAGGCAAATTCACCTGGTTTTCCACAGGGATCTGGGCAGTTGATTGAGCTGAATCACTTCGTTCTGTTCTTGGATCTGCACATGATGAATGCTCCTGATCTTTGATAAATTTAGGCGAGACCTGATAGGATCTTTTACCCTTGTTGGTTGACTTCTTTGATGCTTCTTTTGCCTACAGGAGAAAAAATACCAAGTAAAATTAGAAACAGTGCTGCTGATTAAAGTATCCAATATGGCAAAAATGCTCAACACTGCGGTTCAAACATGTCTAAATCTCGAAACAACACTTAAATTGGACAAAAGTAAGAAAATCACCGCAGCTTCCTGAGATTCAGTAACATCATAGTTAACATGACCTTCAGCTTTTCGAGCCTGCATGATTATCCTCAGAAGTGTTACATATCATTTATACATCAGAATATTGAACAGGGATGCAATGCTATCTTCTAATACCTTAGACGACATTGCTTTCTGTGCCTTCCTCGCCTGCTTTGTTTCAGGACCGGCGTTAGCATCAGTAGGTGTAACTTTACCATGCTTTGATACCGTACTGGAAGCAACTTCAAACTTTGATAAAGGTTGACTCCATCTCGATTTAACCCCCATCGATCCACGTTTGTCTCTTTGTCTATGTGCTGGAATGGCTTCCAAGGAACCAGATTCATCGACATGATCATCAATTTCATCCTTGACCTGGATCATTGACTCTGAAAAAAAACAGAGAGAGAATCTAATATACTCACTGTCAAGACAGAATAACAAAATGAAAAATCAAATTGAAAAACATGAAGTGTAATCGAGATACAGGATAGTTAGCATATCCAACACTTCAACTGAAACCAAAAGGAAACAGTTAAGGAGAAAAACAAACTCAAACACCAGAAGTGAAAGGAAGTTGAAATCACAAGCAGGAAGAAATAACAATGTCACAACTTTGACAAGATGGAAGAATTAAACGCTAGTCATACACTTTCAAGGTAAGAAAAATTGTAAGATAGTAAGCCCTCCACTAGCTATTTGGACAAAACAGAGAGCACAAACAAAGAAAAATGGAAAATACTCATGTTCTACAACACAGAAGAAATACACCAAGGAGCAGACTAGCAGATTATGGTGACAAGGAATAGTAAACAAAAATCTTGTTTCATTGTCCATGAATCCACAGTTAGGTCTACGATATCCAGGTTCTTCTATACTGGCTAATACATCCCGAATCCATATACTTAGTGATATACTTACCATCAAAATCCTATATCAGTAACCTCAAACTTGCAAAAAAAGAAAGTTTAAGAAAAAGCAAAAATTGCTACTAGATCCATCCAATATTACCAGCTATTTTAGGAATTAGCGCAAGCATGCCTTAGATTTATTTTCTCTCCTACCTAAGGGAGATAGCACATGGTAACCCGTGAATAAAGGTTAAAAAGTAAACTAATACAACAATATACTGTCTGCATAGAAATTGATGTCTGGACATTGTAAACCACATCCCTGCACGCTATTATTTAGTTACTTGTACAGAAATTTTGAAAAGATAAAAATTCCAGAACAGATCAGAAGTACCTAAGCATGTGCGACACTTTTTTCAGCCAAATGATGATGAGCTCATTAGGTAGAATATCACAATCTAAATAATTTCTTGCTTTTGGTTTATTCTAAATAAGGAAACATCTATTTAACCGCAAAAAACAGGATTCTTTTGGAATAAATTAATTACCTTCTTATATATCATAAACTGCAGACAGATTTGAGATATTTGGTGCATGTTCTTAAATATATATGGTATTCGGCCAGTCATGCCAAGAGGGTTGAACAAAGTTATCATTAGTTGGAAGGATCAGAAGGTACGAAAATGCTAAGATGCCGAGAGAACTATTCCTATGAGCATATTATGGGCCAAATGGATAGACACTTTTGAAAGTGAAAAGCGCAAAAAGAGACAAGGTCAACTGGACTTGTAGTGAAAAGCGAGAAGTGAAGTACACAAATTACAGAAGATCAGAAAATACCAAACATATATGAATTTAGTACTGTAATAATTGACTTTCAAAACTAAAACAACTAATTCAATATCAAATACACAGTAACATTAATATTAATCCAACTCAAAGTTGAGTTTCAAAGAACCGACTGCTTCTCATTGGGGTCACTTTGTGCTTCATTATTTGACGAGCACAATTCACTAAAGTGCATGGCTTAAACCCATGGAGAGACAACCCCAAAATCACATTAAGCAAAAAAGTGATAGCTTATAACAACACTGACGGGATAGGAATCATTTAACAGAGAAACAGTGTTGTGAAAAGCGACAAAAAGTGTGCTTAAAGCACAAAGCGAGGTGTGAGGCGCAAGCATTGCACTTTTATGCTCTGAAACGAGGCGCTGCTGAAAAAGTGAGCGCTTCAGTAGGCGAAGCGAGAAGCACGCTCAAAGCAAAGGCAACAAAAAGCTCGCTTAAATTTCTGTTAAGATTTTTATAACAAAAAGTTCTGTAAATATACTTGGGAAACATCTTTCCAATTATTTTCTCTCCTTGGTCAACTGCTGCTACACTCTATAGATTAGTTCTCTTCTTCTCCTCCTCTTCTCTTCTTCTCTCCGGTCAACTGCTGCTCTGTTTTTTTCCCTTCTTCTCACTGGTCGACTGCTGCTCCGTTTTTTTCTCTTCTTCTCTTTGGTTGACTGCTGCTTTGTTTTTTTCTTTTTTTTTTTTTGTTTGCTGGCTGCTGCTATGTTCTGTCTCTATATTTTAATCCTTTGTTTTTTTGTTCTTCTGTGACAGAGTTACTGCTACTCTGTTTGTAAAGCTATGCTCTCTTTTTTTGTTTTGCTGGCTGCTGCTCTGTTCTGTCCCTATATTTTCATTCGTTAGTTTTTTTGTTGTTGTATTACTGAGTTACTCTTCTATTTTTGCTTGTAGTAAGTTGTATAATGTCACAATGATGAATAGGAGTTTGATCCTTTGTGATTTGGTTATGTATTTGCTTTCTATGTTATGAATTATGAGGATTATTGACTATCTATTTACCTTTTAGTCTAAGAATATATTACCTCTATTCAGTTATTTAATATTTTTATTTTTATACTAAATACAGCTTTATTTGAAAAAGTGTGCGCTTTGCTTCACGCTTCTGTGAAGTAAGCCCTCGTCACTTTTTTCCGCTTCTCGCTTCCCAAAACACTGCAGAGAAGTAATATAGCTAACGTGAAGTTTAAAGGTCTACAGAATTTGAATTTTGGACTTTGGAGTAGATTGAACATAGTAAAAAGTACAGAGGATAATGTGTTACTAGATCCCAAATATGCTAAGTAACTTTTGAATCTTTCCAAAGCACTTTCTAGGCGCTGGTATATAAATAAAAATACATAAATTATCAAAAAAAAAAAAAAAAAAAATTACCCATGTGTATGCTTGTGTTTGGCCCAAAGAATTAGAATTTCCACCAAAAGTAAAGTCATTGTTTTGGTCTCCGTAGACCTATTGGATTAATTTAGAGCCAGTCTGGATTGACTTTAAAAAAGTAGCTTTTAAGTCAAAAATAAAAAGTAAGGAGAGGCCTACTTTGGGGTTTTAACTTTTTCTGAAGTCATTTTAAACTTATTTTAAGTTATTTTGAACTAGTCAAACACTCCCTAACTTATTTTAAGTCATTTTTGACTTATTTTAATTTACATTTATATTTGTCAAACACTTCCAGATCAAAAATTGACTTAAAAGTAGAGACAAACTTTGAAGTCAATCCAAACACCCTCTTGTCATTCGATACACAATAGACAGGTCATAAATTCTGCAAGTGAACTCATACAGGAACAGGCAAGCAGCTGTGAAGATTATTAAGGAAAGAGATAGAAGCATAGCATAGTCTGAAAGCAAAGAAGATAATCTAAATAGAAATCACTGTTCTAATACAATTTTTAACTGAAGTTAACTTTTCAGTAAATAATTCACAGAAAAAATCAGACCTCTAAGTACAGAGTTAATTCAGAGATCAGAAGTTTCAAATAACAAGAGAAAATACCAGAATGCATAGAGGTCAAAGTGGCTAAAATATTAGGCTAAGACAGGGAGAATACGAAACGGGGGTAGATAGATACTATCAACACCCAGAATATCTCAAATAGCCATCAAGCAAGCTTTCATGCAAAGATCTATTAGAAACAGAATTATGTACCCTTACCATCTTCATTTTCTGCCGTTGGCATCATTAGAGACAAATCAGCCAAAGTTTGTAGAGCATCAAAAGCGGAGCTTTCATCTACATGAAGGAAAAAGTAAATTAGCAGATATAACCTCTACTTTCACTCGGTCTACCAAAGATATAACAGTTTCTATCACATAATAACAGGTTCAAAGTCAAATTACTTGAGTAGCAAGCTACTTTGCATTTTAATAACAGAACTCAGAAATAACTCTTGCTTTACAACTTGAAAAACAAAGTCAAGCTAATGACAAAAGGAACAGTATCTCAAAATATAACAGAACTTCCATGATGTCCTAAGCCCTATGTTGCTGAAAACTTGTAATTCTGAGTCCATCCATTCGCTAGCTTTTCCTGGCTGTCTAAGACTTTTACCAATAAAGTACCTCCCTAAGATTAATGTTATGAAGGAAATGTTCTCATCTATAGCCTGCCATAGTAAATCCAGGAAAAGAAAATATCCCCAAGAATGGCAATCATAAAATTTAGCTTACTATCATTACAATGGCACAGAAGTAACAAACACTTCGAGTTCTGAAGGTAGACTTGGGAAACTTGGTTTGATGATTAAGCACTTGGGAGACCTATTTATGTTTCCTTTGTTTCTTATTTTGATTGGGTTATCAGTGAAAACCTGCTTTCGCTTTTGACTCTTATTCTGATGCTGTTCACGGTCTGAAGTTCTTGACCACTTTGAACTTGTTAAACATTGTCGGAGGAGTAAATCAACCTCAAAAGCTAGTTCATGATGTGAGGATGTGGGCCCAGGCTGACTCTAGAGCATGGACAATATAACATGGGCTTTATACCAGATAGGAAAAGAAAAGGGGAAGAGGCGTCAAGGAGATAATATTTGAGGTTTACATAGCTTTCTGCTAAAACAAAGCAGAGACGGTCTTATATACGCTCATGTATTTCGACATTGTAAGAATTAATGGTCATTGTGATGAAAGAAAAACTGTCATTTTCTCCTTCGAAGAGAATTAGCCCTAGTTTAGGTTAGTGCAGTAGTAACACCTCATACTTACTGCGCAGCACTATTGTCAAACTTGGATGCATGTTCAAATCTTATTACTCAACTTCACCTATGTTTCCAAAAATGCATCATCCTTCCCCCTCTTAACTAGTGGCAAAACGATAAGACGGAACAATCAAAGAGGACCAAAGGAACATCTAAAATGCTGTCAAATTATAAAAATGGAAAGTTCTAAAGAACAGTAATCTACAAAACTTTGTAATACCTCTCCCGAAAAGAACCTTTTTGCTCCTCTTTCTTGAATTCTTTTCATTTGTGGCCTCCATTTCAAGTTTACCCCTCGCCGCACCCAATTTTTGACCTTCTTCTGTACCACTACATGCCTCTCTGATATCATCAAAATGATTGTCACCACTATCATCGACTTCCAACTTTCTACCGTAAGGTCTTTTTCGCTTTTGTGTTGTTCGACCAACGGTTCCACTTTCCCCCAACTCATTCTTATACCGCATCAGCTCACCAGTGTCCGCTTCCATGCTTCCCTCTTCTCCATCCACTTCATTACTAAGAAGCTTGACATTGCCCATATCCATTTTAACAAGCTAGTTGGGGAAAAAAATCAAATAGTTGATCTGCTGAGGACATAAAGTCAATGCAGATAAGTCACAATGTGAAACGTGTCATACCTTTCTTTCAGCAGTCCCAATAGGTGAGGTCATAGCACCATCCGTCCTGCGGTTTGGTGTCTTAGAGACCTGAGGAGACCCACCTCTTTGTGAAGCTTCTGTTAAAACTAATGCTATCTTCACATCATCATCAGTATCATCTGCCTGCAGTTTCAAACTTTGCCTACTTGGAGAAAAATACTTCTCACCCTTGGGATTTTCGTAAGAAAAAGATACAGGAAAGCGTGGGGTTCGTTTTCCAACAGCTCGAGGCCGGCTTCCTGAAAGGCAACTCCATAGAAAATTCATTAATATAATCACATGACAGGTGCTCAATCTTTAGATAAAGAAAAAGAGAGTAGGCTTCTATCTTTAGTTACAGATAATAAATGAAAAGAAAGATTTAATTTGTTAACATAGTTTTCTTGCATCCATGTTTGAATGGTTAAAGTGCCTCTCAAAGAGGTCAAGCCTCAGTTTATTCTGTAAATAGGTAATGTGGAAGGCAGATAAACAAAATGACATCCTGGGAAAAGCTACTACTGCATGAAAGTACAATGCACTGGTGACAAAAAACTCTATGCAAGAATAACAAGCAAGAAAGATTCTAATATAGGCCCAGCTGGAAGACTTTTTACAGATATTATATTCTTTTCTGTCAGAATAATACTAAAATACTGAATTTTAATTTTCTGTTGTTGTTTTAGTTTGTTTTTGTTTTTTTTTGGGGGGGGGGGGGGGGGGGTAGAAGGGACAACGCACCTCCCGAACGCTTCTTCTTCAACAGGTTTAAACAGCCATGACTAGCTGCTAATGCTGAGGATGTCATCTCAGATGCTTTAGATGTATTAGGGAGAACTTTAACCCGTGCACGATTCTGAAATTTTCGAGACGTTCCAGCATCCTCATTACTTTCTTGCTCACTGTCGCTTGCTGCCTGACATCCAATGGTCAAGTTAATTCACCAGCAAATACCGAAAATTAAGACTCAGCTACAATATTTGAACAGTAGAACTCAGGAAACATGAACAAATATAAGAGTTCTTTTTTCAAAAAGGTTTTCTTGCCAACAGTAAGAAAAATGCTTTTGATACGACCTAATGCCTAGAATTAGTGTTCCTGCTGTTTATTTAACAAAGGGCTCATTTGGTATGAGGTACTGAGAAAATAATTCAAGTATAGAATTTGGTATTAATCTTTCTTATGTTTGGTAAGGTTTTCTCAACTTCATATTAGTTAATACATGTATTGACTTGTACCACAATTTTGGATAACTTAATATCTAGTTCAAGGTGGAATAACAATATTTGAAAAGAAAACAATGCTCATTATTATTCTCTATCCCTTCAACATATAATCCACAGCCTGAAAAGACAATTGTTGTTGCTTTATGAATTGATATCCTGATTTTTAATACAACAAACCAAACATCTACTAAGATATAATCCCCGCATTGCAATTCCTACATTATAATCTGTACATTACTAATCTTTGCATTATTAATCCCTGAATAACTTGTCTCGTTACCAAACAACCCCTAACAGCTTGCAAAGACCTTTCTATTCAAGACAAGCTACATTTTCAATTGAAGTATTCAGGAATTCCATCATTAGATGCCATGAAGCTTTCAAGTATCTCATGTGCAACACTACTCCTTAAGCTTGAAACAAATATGTAAGAAATATATAACTCTGGTGGATGGGGAAACTCCATGTCTTAATCTTACCAAGTTGCAGTAGTGATCAGTCATCATGGCAATCAGCCCCGCAACAGACGCAGTCCCCTCTGGAAGAGATAAATAAGCCTGAAAATACAGTACAATGAAGTGTAATGAATTGCATCATCATTTTGTATGTACAATATATTCAATGTTGATTAGTTACTCAGTAGAGTTTATTCTAAATTTAAAGTTTATAATAATAACACCATAGAAACAATCATCAAATTGTAGTTGACCTGTTACAGGCTAAAATCACAAGACCGTGATTTATGATGATTTTTTTAATAAACACAATGGTTTATGATGATTAACATGGCATTCCATGTTTTCTATGTATATAGCCAACTGAAAGGAAAAAATGATCATAAGTTAAGTGATTACTCTTTTTTTCACCAAATGTTGGTCAAGAAGATGATTGTTGTGCTCTCCAAAAAAAAAAGACATTGGCTTTCTTACTGAATGTGCTTCACCAGAAAAAGTTTTCTTTTACAATTGCAATGGAGTTTGGAGGGCTGTTTCACGGTACTAATGCAACATAATAGCACCAAAAAGAAAATGAACAAATCATATCACCAATTGCTAATGCAGATTTACAAATGTGAGGATCAGTTTTGATGCAAATTTTCAACTAATATCAATTATTCATAATATCACATTGTTCCATATCAGAATCCAGAAAAGGAAAGTAAAGTACCACTAAAAGTCAAACTAAGCTGGTTAAGATGACACAGAGACCACACAAAAAAAAGAGCAGAGCAATGAAATCTGGAAACTGCTCAAAACAGACAGAAAAAGAGGGGAAGAGTATGATATGATAATAAGTCACAGTAAGGAAACTCAATCAATTAAATATGTTAAATTGCTAGTTACAACAGAATAGAAATGTCATATTTATTTTATTTTATTTTTTTTGAGATGGTAAAGATTTGTATTTCTATTTCCAAAAAATAAAAACCTGCCACGACATGTTACAGATTCCTAATTACAGATTAAAGAGAGTATAACAGAAGGATATACAGCATCCTAGATCCTACTGCAAACACTGGAACTATGGTCTTTCCTTTTAACACAATCCTCCTCCTTTCCTTCTATTCTTTAGTGGAGATATCATTTTTACAAGGTGCAAAAAAGAAAATTGTGTGTGTGAAAGGCTCTGATACAAGGCAATCTCAAAGTACTCACGGAACCCTACTTTGTAGGCCTGAAACGTGAACTCTATGAAGCTGGTGAGTACAAAACAGCAAATCATGCATACACAATAGACTATCTGATAATGTACAGAGCACTCATGGAGATAGGAGATTGCAGCTCATGTTAATAATATCCAGAGGTATCAATGATATAATAGTGAAGCACATACCACCATATCACCAATCATGAGTCATGACCATGTAAGAGGAAAGGTTAAATTATTTCAAATAGTAAGAAGGAATCAAAGGATCTGCGGCAGAGCGCAAGCGATGTTAATTGATAGCCTACTAGTACTAGAGAAACTGAACAACACATGAAAATAGCCCCTCATAAATAGACAACCCTACCCAAATTTTGTGAAAAAGATCTGACTTATTGGAGTATTTTGCTCCTCAAAGAACTTATATTGAATAAAATGTTCACAGGCCAACAACGTGAAGTATCAGAACAAGGTTCCAACAAAATGGACTCTCTCGCCATCCTATCAGTAGAGATGACATTTAAGACCAGGTATACATCAGCAGGAATATGAATAAGAAGATGAAGAGAGGTATTGTCAATCAAGATACGTCGCTAGATGATATCATAAGCTAAGAGGATTCAATTATAAAGACATGTGTTACTTTGTTGTCGGCATTGAGAGCCTACCCTATTCATCGTGTAGAGAGCTTCCACCATTTCTGCAGATCGGAATTTCACTGCAGATGCAACCTGCAATAAGTACAAAGCAGATCTTAGAGGCAAGGTATCAGAGATCAATCAACAGAAAACATATGCAAGTTACAGGGTATATTCAAGAAACTTCAGTTAATGGATATACTTTGAAATTGAACTAACCTTTTTCCAATCTTTTCCATACTTGCGGTATGCTTGATAGAAGCGTGTCAGGTCTTCCTCACTCCACTGGGGACCAAGCATGTCAGACAATTTCTTCTTCTGCAATTTTGAACAAAGAACCGTGTCAAAATGCAAACAGGATTCCTTGCCCTCGCCCAGCCTTCGTAGAGTACGTTACATCAAACCTAAGAAACTAGATGAAATATTTCTCCTTTCCAACTCAACATTACCACTTTCTTTAAGAAACCATTTCGTGTGAAGAATGAACCTTTGCGGCTTGGCCTAACTCAACTCCAAAACCAAGCTCATTATGGGAGGAGAGGACTGCCCAGACCATAAAAGGAAACCACAATCCATTCCCTCAACCAATGTCGGATTTGACACTTTCCCTATGCCCATGACTGGACATTGGAGTGTTGATAAACATAATGCAGGGTCCCAACATTGAGAAACACAACAACAACAACCAATGGACTTCGGGCCTACCTCAACACCAAAAGCTAGCTCACGGGGATAGGATTTCCCAGTATATACAAGGAAACAACAACTCTTTCCCTCAACCTTTGCAGGATTTGA
Source organism: Solanum sitiens (assembly GCA_016801875.1). Lineage (NCBI taxonomy): Eukaryota > Viridiplantae > Streptophyta > Magnoliopsida > Solanales > Solanaceae > Solanum > Solanum sitiens. The sequence goes on along the minus strand of JABWTJ010000412.1, from coordinate 208,676 downwards.
TAGTTGACAAGAATAAAAAGGGAAGTGCTGGAAAGTTATGTAAGAGGAAAGTTGTGGGAAAAAAATTTGAAAACTTCCCCCACAAAAATAACTTCCATAAAAGTAGTGTGATGAAAGAATTACAATATCTTTTTGACGAAAGTTGAAAGTTAAAACCACACATCATCTTATCATTCCAAACTTTCCTCTTCCATTCAAAGAAAAACAAGCAGAAAATTGTCTTGACTTCTCTGACACATTTCTAGCAACTTCCTAACATCCTTGACGAAATCATTCATCTCTCTCCTTGCACCATCTATCTCTTTTCAAGTTTCTACTATGGCAAAGGTTACATGCACCACCTATGCTGTCGGCAGGCACCACTTCATAACAAACACAAAGCATGTTATCATTTCCAAGAAGACACTAATTTTATCCTAGATTGCAAAAAAAAATTAAAAAAAAAATAAAATAAAGAACTCACTACATGCCACGCCGTGGAATATTAAAAAAGCAAACAGAAGTGTACTAAAACTCACCCGTTGCAAGTTTTTCTTTGCATTGTCCCCATTGCCATCTTTACTGGGAGAGATGTCAGTTGTAAGAGATTGTCTCTTGCTTAAGCTCCTAACTTTTTTAGCTGGAGCCATGCCAAAAATCTTGAAAAACCTATACCAAAGAGGCAGAATCAGGTAAGAACAATGTAAGGTTCTGCTTATAACATGTGTTTAGGAAGTGATAAAATACATTATTAATAAGCATGATGTCCACGGCATAGTTTTTTGATCAATATACAACTAAAAATGATAAATATAATATAAGCAAACAATTAGCTTATTAACAACTAATAACTTTTTCTTTAACCTTAAAAACTCATATAGTCCTTCTAAATGATTTTCAAAGATATGCATGCATAATTTCTATTAACAGCTTTAAATTGTAGCTGCCCCTTAACTACTTTTTACCGTTCTTCCATAGGTTTAAAACAGCATCTTCCACACAAATTTATTCTCCAAACACACACACCAAAAAAAAAAAAAACTTACTTGCTTTTACCTAGTAAATCTAGCAAATATATGGAATCATGCCTACCAACAATTCCAATTCATAAGATCAATAAATCTTCTACCATGATAAACAAGGGTTATCAATTCTATGTATGTTTGCTCAAAAGATACAATTACTAACTCTGGGCACTAAACAAAATTAACAACAAACACTTAACAGATACAAAAACGGCGATCTGATAAACTTTTTGAAAGACCCAGAAAGAAAAGATTGAAACTTTCAAAATCACAGTTAAAACCCCCCTTTTTTTGCACCAATTTGAAACAGAAAAAGGTGAGTTTTTTACCTATGAAAACTGTTTGAGCTTCTCAATCAAAATTGAGAACCATGAGCTTTGATACAAATGGAAGAATTCGGTGAATTTTGAAGCGCCGGTGAGAAATTGCAGAAATTTGCGGTAGAGAGAATGGGGAGAAAAAGATGAAAATATTTTGGGGGTAATAGCCGCGAAACTCTGTATTTGTATTTTATGCGAGCAAAAATTGTTTTTTTATAATTATACTATTACTATACTTTTCTTTTTTTGAATTCAATTTAAAATAACTTTTGTTTTTTTTCTAATTTAAGATTTGAAATGTTTAAATAGGATATTGAAACTTTTGGAATTACAACTACGGAAATGAGTTTTAGGTTTTTAATTAGGTATAATAATGATTTTTAAACTAATGTGTTGGCTTGGTTATGAAAATAATTTCTTATTAAATATTGTTCTCGAGAAAAAAATTAAATAAAATTATTCACCCATTCATTGAATATACATTTTCATTTTACATAAAATATAGTAGTACTTTTGGTATGTGATTATTTTTTTCAATGATATTATATTTCTATGTGAAATAAATATAAATAATTATAATTAATGTAAAAAATGTTTTATGAATGATAGATTAAAGTAATAATATGAGAATTATTAAAAAGGTAGAAAATATGAAGTGAATGGAATGATATAGTAAGCTTATTTTGTGAATATTTTGAATTAAATTCATCTTTGAAAAGTATTCTTGTCAATATGTATTTTAAAAGAACAAGAATTTCAGAATAATTCGCAGTTATTTGTGTTGACCAAATCATTTGATTATTTTTATTTTAACTTTGTTTATTATTTAAATGTTTGAAAAAGTTCCACAAAAGAATATTTGAAGAGCTAAAAGTTATGAAAAAAGACATCTACAAAAATTAATGTAATATTTTGATTCTCTATTTTTTATAATTGACATTGTTCTTTCACTATAATTATTTTAATTTTTTTTGTTGTCAATACGTTATTCCTTTTTCACCTGAGACGGAACCTACGCTATTTCTAAGGTATGACATCCAACAAAAAAGTGACATAGGGACCAGCAAAAGGCGAGAGTATAGAAGCGAAATCTGATTTCAAAACGAGTTTCCAATAAAAAGATGAAGCGAGGGAGCTCACGATCTTCTCTTATTCAGTTTTTCCTGCAAAATAGCGAGAATCAAAATCAGAATAGAGGTAACGAGGAAGAAGGTAATAACAAGTCACTTACACATATTTGCATGGAGAAAGCACAGGGCTCATACTCTCTTTCAAGTTATTCATGAACTCACGCTTTTTAGTTGGACAATACATCTACAAAGAAGAAATAGTCAACTGAGAAGAAGAAGCAAAAACTCAACGTGAAAAGATCGATGCACACCTTTGAGAGTTGATATTTTTATTTCCAGCATCCATCACAAGTCGGGCATGAAGGATGTTTATCACTCAAATAATGAGGAACATCAAGTCGGAGCTAAAGAAACAACGGAAAAATTGGAAAAGTGACGAGCTGAGTAAGAGGAGAGCAAGAGAAAGAAAGGGAAAAAGAAAAGCTCATTCAGAAAACCCTAGTGTTAGGGTAGCGTCTTTATCCACCTAGTCTTGCCAATACGGGTAGACCGGGAAGCATCTTTTGTTAATGGTGTTTGACCTAGTTATTTAATAAATAATACGGACTTTGAGTCCAAATTCAAATTAAGAAAAAGATATATATTTTTATTAAGATAAAAATAAGAGTACAAAAGAATTTAAACATTAAACATGTATTTTTTTTTTCAAATTTTGAATATACAATATTTAAAATTTATTGAATACATACGTAACTTTTGTATTATTATAAAAAGTTTAAAATTTGGTTTTTGAAAAATATTGAATCTGTCATAATTGAAAAATCAATTTTTAACTAATTTATAAATGGGAAACTTTCACATATAGCCACTTAAAAATAATTAATTACTCTCCATAGCTATAGTTTGATAATTATAATTTGTAGCTACATGTTATATAGAGGAGAGAGGCGAGCGAGACTGGGAGAGAGAGGAGAGAGGCGAGATAGAGGGGAAAAGAGTGGGAGAAAGGTGAATTGTATATGTATATTGGTTAGATAATTGTATATTATACATATGTAATTGTATATATGACAAGAGAGATTGGGAGAGGGAGGAGAGAGGCGAGCGAGATTGGGAGAGAGAGGAGAGGCGAGCGAGATCAAGAGAGGGAGGAGAGAGGCGAGCGACAGAGGGCAGAGAGTGGGAGAGAGGTGAATTGTATATGTATATAATTGTATATAACTGTATATTATACATATATATTTGTATAAATGGTAGCGAGATTGGGAGAGGGATGGGAGAGGCGAGCGAGATTGAGAGAGGGAGAAGAGAGGCGAGCGAGAGAGGGCAGCGAGTGGGAGAGAGGTGAATTGTATATGTATATAGGCTAAAAAATTGTATATTATACATATTTATTTGTATATCTTGGCGAATTATACATATACAAACATGACTAATTATACAAACTCGAAGTCAGCCCATGTAATTAATGTATAATGTTAGTCGTGAGTGGTAATTGTAGCAAACTATAGCTATGATGAGTAATTAAATAGTATAAGTTTGCTTATCCGCGTAATTTTCCCTTTATAAATTGTATGTAAAAATAACTAAATTTGTGTTTAAAAATGCTGACATTTGTTATTATTTGTGTAAGTTGATGACATGAGTCTATTTTAATTTAAAAGTGTGTATTTAAATATTTAAATAGTTCTATAACATTTAAATACTTATTATTTAAATTTTTAAAAAATTTTGACGCTGACATGTGGTGTTTTTCTTCTCGATTATATATAGATAGATATTTATTACTAATAAAGTGAATACGCACACACGTTATCATCAATGGGGGTATTATTGTCATTTATAATTTTATTTTATTATTTATTTATTAGTTTTAACAAATCACGACATATTTTCATTTCATACTACTTTTAATATTAAATTTTTTTATAAATTAAAATGTAATTAATTTTAAAATATAATTAATAAAGTTTAATTTAATAATATAACTTATAAGTGTTATCAAATGAAATATATTTGGCACACAATTTGCAAACTCAAACTCAAATTTCTATTTTTCCTCTCGTCTTCTGTCATCTGTCGTTTCTCTTACAACGACGTTGGGTAAGTTCAGTTTCAAAAATCAAGTCATTCAAACAAAAATTCTTTTGTCATTTCTTCGGTGGCAGCGTTGGGTAAGTTCAGCTTCGAAAGATCAATTCAATCAAACAAAAACTTTTTTGCCATTTCTCTGGCGATAGTGTTGACTAAGTTCAACTTCGAAAGATCTAGCCATTCAAACAAAAACATTTCTGTCATTTCTCTGACGGCAATCTTGGGTAAGTTCAGTATCGAAAGACAAGTTATTCAAACAAAAATTCTTCTATCATTTTTTCAGTGACAACGTTGGATAAGTTCAACTTCGAAAGATCTAGCCATTCAACCAAAAACCCTTCTGCCATTTCTCCGGTGGCACCGTTGGTTAAGTTCAGTTGCGAAAGATCAAGCTATTCAAACAAAACCCTTTTGTCATTTCTCTAGCGACAGCGGTGGGTAAGTTCAATCTCAAAAGATCTAGCCATTTGAACAAAAAACACTTGTACTATTTATTAGGCGGCAACATTAGGTAAGTTCAGCTTCAAAAGATCAGTCCACACTACAAGAAAAAAGGCATTTCCCAACAATTATTTTTGTTGCTATATATAGGATGTTGTTGCAAAAAGTACTTTTGGCAACAATATAAAAGTTGGGTAAGTTCAACTTCGAAAGATCTAGCCTTTTAAATAAAACCCTTTCTGTCATTTTTCTGGCATGACATTGAGTAAGTTCAATTTTGAAAAATCAAGTCATTCAAATAAAAATCTTTATGTCATGTCTCCGGCGACAGTGTTGGATAAATTTAGATTCGAAAGATCAAGATATTCAAATAAAAACTCTTTTATCATTTCTCTGGCGCCAGCGTTGTGTAAGTTTAGCTTCGAAAATCAAGTCATTTAAACAAAAACTCTTCTGCCATTTTTTCGATAGTAGCGTTGGATTAGTTCAACTTCAAAAAATCAATCCATTCAAACAAAACCTTTTCGCCATTTCTCCGACGACAACGTTGGTTAAGTTCACTTCAAAAGATCAGGCTATTAAAATAAAAACCCTTCTGTCATTTCTCTAATGACAGCGTTGGGTAAGTTGATAATTGAAAGAGCTAGCCATTTAAGCAAAAACTCTTCTGTCATTTCACCGGAATCAACATTGGGTAAGTTCAGCTTTGAAAGATCAAGTTATTCAAACAAAAATCCTTCTTCCATTTCTTCGTCAATAATGTTGGTTAAGTTTAGCTTCGAAAAATCTAGTCATTCAAACAAAAACTTTTCTACCATTTATCCGGCGGCAACATTGGGTAAGTTCTACTTTGAAAGATTAAGTCATTCAAACAAAACTCATTTGTCATTTCTCCGACGATAGTGTTAGGTAAGTACAACCTTGAAAAATCTAATCATTCAAATAAAAACCCTTCTACTATTCCTCTGGCGGCATCGTTTAGTAAGTTCAGCTTCAAAAGATCAATTCATTCAAACAAAAACTCTACTGTCATTTATCTGGCGGCAACGTTGGTTAAGTTTAGCTTCAAATGATTAATTCATTCAAATAAAAATCTTTTTGTCATTTCTCCAATGACAACGTTGGGTAAGTTTAGCTTATCTAGCTATCCGGTGATAACATTGGGCAAGTTCAGCTTCGAAAAAATCAAGTGATTCGAACAAGAACCTTTCTACCATCTCTTTGGTGGAAACATTGGGCAAGTTCAGTTTCGAAAGATCAAGTCATTCAAACAAAAATTCTTCTGCCATTTCTCCGACGGCAGCGTTGGATAAGTTCAGCTTCGAAAGATCAAGTAATTCAAACAAAAACTCTTCTTTCATTTCTCCGGCGGCAGCATAGGGTAAGTTCAGTTTCGAAAGATCAAGTCATTCAAATAAAAACCCTTCTATCATTTCTCTGGCGACGACACCAAAAAAATGGTTAGGGATTTTTTTTCGTGTAGACCCACCCAGGTATTGCTCTATTTTTCTTCTTCTCGTTCTTAAGAATTATTATTATTATTATGTGATCGATATTGAATAAAATTCAAGATTCGTGATTACTGATCAAGAAAGTAGAGTAGACTATAATGTCTCATGTTTTAAATGGGATGAAAATCATGGGATATTGGGTGATCGGATTCACATTTTGTTAGTATGTTGGTAAAAATGATTCTAATATTGCAGGTTCATATCTTCATTAACTGTTATTATTCATTTTCTATATTATCTTTTGTAATAATTACCTAAAACTATAAATAGCTAGTTTGGGTTCACTTTTGTCAATTGACACTCGATCATTTTTTGAAAGTTTCGGACGGTCAGGGAAAAAGTCATACCACCGACGGCGGTTAGTAAGTTCATGAAAGCATAGAACTTTGGCGGCGTCGATTAAGTTAATGAAAGCATAGAACTTCAGAGATCTATCAAAGTAGTCATTCAAATAAAAATCAACAAAATGGTTTGGGAGCTTTTCGGTGTGAACGCATTTTCAATTTATTAATTATTACGATCACAGACTTAGATTTCAACGAAATTGTTCATGCCCTACTTGATAACTTACTCACGATTCTTTCACCAACTTTTAAGCTCAAGTAAGCATTTTCAAACTTAGATTGCTAAGAGAAAGACACAAGAGAGTCTATAAAGAAACTTTTGCATTGCTTTGGAAGATTGCTTACATTTGCTTGATTGATTTACAAATGAATGCCCCACTATTTGTATTACACACCTATGGGTAAAGTGTAAATAAAAATTATTACACAAGTCCCTACATGTTTACGAATTGGTCCTTCTTCTAGAATTCTATACAAGCCTAGAGAATTTTATAGTCTTTCAAGAAATCTTCTAGAATATTCTAGAGTCTTCTTCAAACCTCTCCAAGACTTTAGATCCTTCTCACTAAGGCTAGCACATTTATGATTTACTTTCATGCCTAAGTGGTATGACAAAGTGTTAGGTCATGACACTCTTTCCCTAAGGCTGCGATGACTGCGGTATATTACTACTATATAAACTCTGAAATTTTGTCTTTGAAATAACACAAGCCCTCGTATCGTTTCTATACAACTTATTCCGGAGATTGTCCATTCAAATTGATAAGAAATATGGGAGTAGCTTATTGTGTCTATTTTCTTTAAGCTTGATTGTCAATAATAGCCTTGATTTTTCGATCGTGCAAGGTAGTGACAGTAATCGGGTCTTGACTTAATTGATTTCAGCTAGAATCATCCTTGTCTTCATGGTATGGCTTGAGGACACTGGCATGAAGGAATAGATGAATCTTGAAATGAGGAGGCATTTTTACCTTGTATGAGATTTTTCCCCACCTTGGCAATAATCCTTAACGTGCCCTCATACTTGCGTACCAAGTTTTGGTGTATGCCTTGTAGTGCCTTGAATTGTCTCAGATAAATATTCACCAAGACCATGTCTTGAACCTAATAATTTGTCAGACGACACTTGCGCTCAACAAACTTCTTCATCTTCATTTCTTCTTTGTCAAGTAGGACTTAGCAATGTCGAGTTGTTCCTCCCATCCTTTGGCGAGGTGGTAAGCTCACAAACTCTTTCCTTGGAATGCGGCTGATAGTGAATGTAGAGTTTCAGGCTGTTGGCATGCTGTCAACTCAAAGCTAAGGGGTTGCACCCCGTGGACTCGTTCTGCTGCAATATTTAAGAAAATTGTGCCATCTCGAAGAGCCATGTCAGTCCTTCTGGTGCGCACTCACATAGTGCCTCAGGTAGCACTCTAGTAAGGCATTGACTTGCTCGACCATTCATCTGTGAGTGAAATCTAATGGAGAAGTGCAGCTCTGTGCCATGTATATCAAACGACTCCCTCTAGAAGTTTCCAGTGATGCAGGGGTCCCGATCGGTGATGATATGTCTTGGAAAGCCCCAATATTTCACTATATTTTTAATTTAAGAATAGTTTGGTAGGTTCTTGCGCGGTGCAAACGGTTGTGGCGATATGAAACTAGCATACTTCGAGAATCTGTCCACCACGACCATGATCATCCCATACCCATTAGACTTTGGCAAGCAAGTGATGAAGTTCATAGTCACACTCTCCCATGGGCGCTCCGTTATGGGTAGTGGTTCCAACAATACCCCTGATTGTGTTGATCCACCTTATCTTGTTGGCCAAAAAGGCAGTTTTGCACGTAACATTCAATATCATCCCTCATATACAACTAATAGTAGATCGCCTTAATCAACGCCCTTGTGCGATGCTACCTCGGATGTACAACCCATAACATGTCACAGCTTTCCTTTATGATCTACCACCTAATAGTCACGAACTTAGGCACGTAGATTTTCCGACCGGCGGTCAGCAATAGTCGTTGTTCTACCTAAAAACGTCTTTTGTATTGCCTTGGTATTATATTGCAAAGAAGGATTCTAGGTAATGTCTTGGAGAATGTGTTCGATATTTTTTCTATCTTTTTTCCTGTATACTTATTGCACATTCTCTCTTCTTTTGGTATAATCAAATATCAATTTTAATTTTGAAACCAAGTAATTCTCATTGAACTTGACGTATGCTAAACAAATTCTTATATCCAGTACTACTACTTCCTAATAGTATTTCTTTACCACTTCAATTTTGTCAAGCTTTACATAATTTCTCTTTATTAAATTATGCACTATGACAGTCCATTGTTGATATTTACTTCAACTCTTGAATGAGTCTGGGCCTTCCGCAAAATCGTGAGTGTCTTTTTATTTAAAAGTTTTTGCATGATTTATTAAGAGAAACAATGCACAGTAAGAATGTGGAAATTAAAGTTGAATTTTTTGAGGTACAAAAAATATCTTAGATATTTAGTAGAACTTTCTAGGATTTTATAGAGTAAATATCTTTGATATTAGTACTTAAGTAAAATCCAAATAGTCTAGAGTATTAGATATTTAAGGGGGTATTTGTAGAAAAGATTAGAATAGTCTAGATCCTTAGTATCTATAATCATCCCTAAACAAGTATAAATAGGGGTGGTCTTAGTCATTTGTAAACAATTCAGCAACCTAATAAAATCTAGATAAAAAAGTTTTCTTCCATAAACAAGTTTTCCTTTCTAACTTTCTCTTCCTTAGTTGAATCTTCCGATCTTAGTTAACGATCTTAGGCTAACAGAAGGGTTCTTGGGTTATACTTTTCTTCTACTATTCTCTACATGGTATTAGAGTCGTAGTCGTAGATTGGTTTGTTGGTGTTATTTCAAGATCGGGTTAGTGCTAGATTCAACTAGTTTGTCTATATGGATTTTAGCAGTCATGTTAATGGACTAAGGATGGAGTTGTTGAATCAATCCAATTACGAGATATGAAGGACCTGTATGGAATCATACCTTGTGGGAGAGGATTGATGGGATGTTGTGAATGAGAGTAACACAAGTCCGACGGACCAAAAAATAGTAGCGCATATAAGAAGTGGAGGCAGATAAATACATTCTGAAGAGGATAATCTCTTCCTGTTTATTCGATCATATTATAAAGTGTAAATCACCTCATGAAATATGGAGGATCCTTGATCGCTTGTTCAACAAGATGATGAAGCTCGACTGTAGATATTGAAGAATGAATTGACTAACACCACTCAAGGCAATCTCTCTATTACCGAGTATTTCTTGAAGATTAAGAACTTATGTTCTGAAATATTCTTATTGAATTCGGAGGAGGATATTTCTGAAGCACTAATGTGAGTTTGGATCCTGAATATGTTTCATTTGTAACGCCGATCAATTATGGGCTCAACAATCATCCTTAGAGAAATTTGAAAATTTGTTGTCGTCATAGAAATTACTAGCCAAGTAATTGGTTAGCGTGTTTGACAAGATGGAGAAGGAGATGCTCTTGTAACCAACAAAAGAAAATTTAAAAGAAAAATAGGATATACACCACACTCTCAATCCTCATGTAGTTCACACTCACCTAGAAAGAAGGAAGAGTCTTCTAACTATTATGATAAGAAGCCTCTAAGATGTTATCGTTGTGGCGAAGTAGGGCACATAAAAAGATATTGTCAAACCAAAGAGAGCAATATGGATCAAAAAGTTGCTAAAGAAGAAGAGTGGGAATTAGTAGCTGATGCTCGAGCAATAGATTTCATATTTCCATCAATCTTGAAAAAAAATGGATCTAGGATCTAGAATATAATATAGTCGATCACGTGGAGAAGCAAGAAACTGATGTTGTAGGCATGAAGCACGAAATTTTTAAGGATGTTCTAGTGGTGATAGGGTAGCTGCTATTGAAGATTTCAGATAAGAAGATCTTGAACAAGCAGTATCTGAAACTACATGTGCTAATGACGACCTTTACAAAAAAAACATTGAGGAAACTGTGTTGGAAGGAAAAGTATATGGTCAACCATCTACAGTATCAAGGTCAACTAATGAATTAGAGCAAGTTATGAAAGCAGATGGAGAAAGTATAGATCAAATAGAGGAAGAAGACGATATTGAAGTCTTAAAGACAAACAATATGATTTTTGAAAGTTCTAAAGCTGCCAAAATATCTATCGATGGATGATAAGAGACTATGGCAGTGAATCCTATGTTGGTGTTGAGACTAATTGATAGTATTTTTCTGGATAATATAATTGTTGAGAAGTTAAGAGAAATGGGGAGTTTGAGAACTTAACAAGGAGATAATCTACATGGATCAACAGACGGTGAAAAATCTTTATCATTTGAAGAAGGAAGAGGAGTCTGGAAACGGTGAAAAATCTTTATCATTTGAAGAAGGAAGAGGAGTCTGGAAGAAATTGTTAGAGATCCTCACCAAGACATGACACAAAGCTTTGTTTGAGTTCTTCCATGCCAAGTGAGGGGTAATTTTCAAAAAATCACTTTAAGAGGGAGTGTGAAAAATTAAAGTTAATTTTTGGAGGTATAAAAAATATCTTATATATTTAGTAGAACTTTATAGGATTTTATAGAGTAAATATCTCTGATATTGTACTTAAATAAGATCTAGATTGTCTAGAGTATTAGATATTTAAGGGAGATATTTGTAGAAAAAATTAGAATAGTCTAGATCCTTAGTATCTAGAATCATCTCTAAACAAGTATAAATAGGGATGATCTTAGTCATTCGTAAACAACCCAAGCAACCTAAGAAAATCCAAATAAAAGAGTCTTCTTCCATAAATAAGTTCTCCTTTCTTGCTTTCTCTTTGTTAGTTGAATCTTTCGATTTTAGTTAACGATCTTAGGCTAGCAGAAGGGTTTTCGCGCTATACTTTTCTTCTGCAATTCTCTATCGAGAAGGGGAGTGGAACAATGATAAAAGTCGATGCCTATGTGATCAAAAGTTCATGGCTTTAAGTGGCGACCAACCTGCCTCTTGCAAACTTGCAACGTAAGAATGTGTTTTATGACCTAATGTGGTCTGTCCCTTTCTCAAACCCCGTTCATAGAGGGACCTTAGTGTGCGTTACAAAAGTTGAACTGTCCTTGTATATGGATATTTGGGGAAGGTTGGGAAAAAAAGAAATTAGGTACCAGATTTACTATTGGGTGATGTGCGTTAAAGAAATATACTGATGAAGAATTACCAAAAGGAACTCATACGCTCTCATAAGATTCAAAATAATATATTCAGATGCCCCACCTATTCATTGAAAATATACTGTTTTTCATTTTATGCAAAAAATAAATAATTGACACCTTACATATGTGCTTATTTTTTATCACACACATTTTAATTCTATGTGAAATAAATATAAAAAATGTAAAAAAATGTTTTATGAACGATAAATTAAAGTAATAATATGAGAATTTGATTGTAGACATTGAAATTTTGCGGACTCTACAAGATGTGTTCAATTCGAATTGGAACTCTAGAAGGTATGTTCAATTTCAATTAGAATTCTTGGAGGATACTCAACCCTAAATCCTAGTTTGTACCTATATAAAGGATACTAAATTCTCTTAAAAGACATCTTAAAATATCTCATAAACTCCTGGGTATTTTTAAAGATCAAGATCTCGAATATTTCACAAAAGTCATGGAATATTCATATAGAGGTTAAATCTAAACCATCCTAGTTCGAGAAATACGTTACTAACGATCCTTGAATCATGGATAAATTTTAGGAGAGTAGAATCAAGGAAGGAACAAAATTCTACATGCAATATTGATGAATAAAATTATGTTTCTTTATATTTTATTTGTGATTGTAATTTATTTTCTGTCAGTTTAAAATTTGTTGCAAATAAATTGGCACGCCAGTGGGACCAAATCTGTCCTTCATCTCTTTTCTCTTAAATCAAATCTGAAAATTTGAAGCTGCAAAGGTGGAAGAATGAGTACTTCAATCCCCTTCTTTGAGTTTCATCGAGTCTATACTCCGACAAGTCTTTAAGTAGGAAGCATTTGTAGACATTGAAATTTTGTGGACTCTACAAGACTTGTTCAATTCGAATTGAGACTCTACAAGGTGTGTTCAGTTTCAATTAGAACTCTTAGAGGCTACTCAACCCTAAATCCTAGTTTATGCCTATATAAATGGTACTAAATTCCCTTAAAATACATCTCAAAATATCCCATAAACCCTTGGGCATTTTTAAATATCAAGATCTCGAATATTCCACAAAAAGTCATGAAATATTCATATAGAGGTTAAATCTAAATCATTCTAGTTTGAGAAATACGCCACTAAGTGTCCTCAAATCATGGATAAATCTTAAGAGAGTATAATCAAGGGAGGAACAAAATTGTAACTGCAATCTTGATGAATAAAATTATGTTTCTTCATATTTTATTTGTGATCGTGATTTATTTTCTGTCACTTTAAAATTTGTTGCGAACATTGATTAGAAAGGTAAAAAACATGGAGTGAATAAAAACGACATGGACAACTTATTTTGCCTAACAATTTTAACTTGAAAAGTATTTTTGTTAATATGCTTTTGAAAGGAAACTTCAGAATAGTTTGCATTTGTTTGGGCTGATTAGGGTTGGGCATAAATATAAAAAAAACTGAAAAATCGAACTGAATTGAATTGATTCGATTCTTCAGTTTTTTGGTTTGGTGCCAATTTTATTTTTTCAAAAGTTTGGTTCTTCCGTTTGGTGTAAGGATCTCAGAATTTCGGTACAACAAAGAATCATACTTTTACTAATAAATAAATATTATATATTGGTTTTCTGTTAACTAAAAATAAAAAATCATCTTACAATTGAATCATTCATGAACAAATCAAAGTAGCAAGAAATGTACAATTCAATAGTTAACTTCAAGTATTAATTTTCAAGAGGAATCAAAACATTATATATTTTTAACAATGTACCTTATGTAAAAGGAACCCGTCATCGTCCTTGTTTTTCTCGAGAAATAATTTGAGGCACAATATTCTTGACAAAGATAAATATAGTCTTATAGTTAGCACAATAACTTTTAAATGGTGAGACACATCATCCATAACATACTTTAAAATTTTTAAGTATCTTCTACTTTGATTCTGACCTCATTTTATTTTTCATTCACACCGAAAAATCAATTCAAAAATACCAAAGTAGAAACCAAACAAAATTAATTTAATTTGATATGCGGTGTACACTTTTCTAAAATTGAAAATTGAAAATTGAAAATCAATAAAAACCGAACGACCTCCCCTAATGCTAGCCAAATCATTCGATATAACTATATTTATTAATATTTTAAAAATAGTTTATGTTCTGACAAATTTCCACAAAAGAAATATTTTAAGAGTTAAAAATTATGAAACAAAAGACACCTACAAAAACTTACCTAATATCTTAATCCTCTTATCTTTTTTATAATTCACATTGTTTTTTTTTACTCCAGTTGTTTTAACCCTTTTTTTTTTTTTGGTTTCCAATACTTTATTCCTCTTTAATTTTTGTCCAACATAGTTTACGGTCTTAACGTTTGATGGAGTATTTAAGAATAATGTTAAATAAAATATATTAGTAATGCTTGTATTAGCAACACATAAATTATATATAAATAAATATTATGCATTGTTTAATTTGATGCATTAAAATAGTATACATTGCAAAAAAAAAAATTATTTATAAAGATACTCTCCACTATTATTGGTGGAAAAAAAGTAAAAAAAATTTGAGGGTCTTTTAAGTCTTTAATCATACTAACACATGCATTTCAAGTGTGCTTTTTTTTTTCGAGCCAAATATTTTATCGAAAATAATTTTTAATTTTTCCTAAAATAGGGATAAGATTAATGTACGTCTTATTTTTCCAAACTTTATTTATGAAATTGCACTATATATTATATTATTATGTAATATTCATAAATGTTATAAATACGCAATTCGTATATACTTATCCTGTTGTATATTCGGATGCGAAATATACAAACGAGCAAGCAAAATACACAATTTATAGCCTCAATTTGTATATACTTGCCCTGTTTGTAAATTTGGAAGCGAAATATACAAACCCCAGCCTATAGCAAACATAATTATAACTGTGAAGCGCAATTATCGAAAATTCAAAACTATAGCTAGCCTTATTGTATTTATTATCTTTGTTAATTCTGAAATTTTCTCGTTTTAATTTATACAAGATTTATTATTTTGTAGAATGACATAATAATGCTTTAAATTTTATTTGATTTTCAAGTTTTTCGTTTCATGTATTTTGGTGTCCCCTGTCTACTAGGAGTCTAGGAGGCTTAGGACTAGGGGTGACAAAATGGGTAAACTAATATGAGTATATATTAAATAAATTGGTATTCAACTCATTTAAAAATGAGTAAAAAACGAGTAATATCCATATTATCCATTTAAAATGGATAGTTAAATGGATAAAATGGGTAAAAGCAAATAAAAAAAAAGTGATAAAGGGTTGATAGTAAGAAAGTTTTTTTTTCTTTTAAAAAAAAATCTATAAAAAAACATGAAACTTTTTTACATTTATTTGGGATAGGGGTGGTAGGGCTAGGGTGGGGGCTGAGGGGCTGGTAGGGGGTAAGAGGGTGGGGGGGCTAGTAGGGGGTAAGGGGGGTGCAGTGATAATTTTTTTTCAAGAAAAAATTAAAAAAAATATTAATGAAAAAATTAAAAAAATTGTTAATTTTTTTTTTTGGGACGGGGGTGTTGGGGGAGCTGGGTATGGATAAGGGTGGTAGGGGTGTATGTAGTAATTTTTTTTAAAAAAAATTTAATGATATTTTTTGGATAGGTGTGTGTGGGGTGGTGGTGGTGGTAGGGGGTAGTGGGTGTGGGGTGGTGGTGGTGGTGGTAGGGGCCAGGGGGTTGGGTGGTAATTTTTTTCTTAAAATTTTGTTTATTTTTTTGGGATGCTGTGTGTGGGGTGGGGGAGGTAGGGGGAAGGGGTGGTGGTGGATTTTTTTTTATTTTTTTACATTTTCTTGGGAGGTGGTTGTGGGTGGGGGCAGTGACGGATCCAGGATTTAAAGGTTATGGGTGCTCACTTCCTTTAACATAAACCTTTTAGCAATCACATAGTATAAACTATACTAACTGAAACTCTTCAATAAAAAAAAAAGCCCTTAATTAGGAAAAGAAAAAAGTGTAAGAAAAAAAAGATTAAAAAAAGAAGCCCTTAATTAGATAGAAAAAGGAAAAAATAAAAATAAAAAAAGAAAAGAAAAAAAGGGTGCAAAATTCGCTGCAAAAAGAAAAGAAAAAAAGAATGGGGCGGGTGGGATTTGAACCCTGCCAGTGCTACTTCGTGGGCCTCTTGTTTCCATGTGTAAACCAGCGCTCCCGTGACTGCTTTCATACTATGGGTGCTCATTTAATTTTTAAATACGAATTTATTATATTTTCTATATATATATATATGTATATATACAAAAAAAAGATTCGGAGTCAATGGGTGCTCGAGCACCCGAAAACCACTTACTGGGTCCGCCCCTGGGTTGGTGGGGTGGGGGGGGGCTATTACGGGTGGAGTTAATTGATAAAAAAATATTTTTTTTCTTTTTAATGTATGTAACAAGATATCTAATATAATATGGGTAATATGGTTATCCATATTATCCATCGGGTAAACTCGTTTTACCCATTTAAAATATTAGTCGAGTCGGATAACTTACCCATTTTTATTTAACTCATTTTTTGATCGACTCATAGTCGACTCGACTCGCTCGTTTGCCACTCCTACTTAGGACTTTGCAACGTAAACCGTTTGGAGATTTTTAGAGATAACTAATTGATGGTAATAGCTTAATTATTAATAATTGTATTCTTTTATAGGTAATAGATTACACGATATCCTTGTATGAGAATATTTAGAGCGTAGTAATAATTTTTTTTATATTTGGATTCGAATTTGTCGGAATTTTAATATGATATCAAACAGAAAAATCAAAAAACTAAAATGAAATTATCCAACTTCCATTTTTTTTCCAATTATTCAAGTTTTTGACAATGGAATATTTTAGAACGTTATATTAAACTAATTGGAGTTTTATATTAATAAATAACATTGTCTACCATAAGATCAAATGTAAGGTTTGCAAACAAATGACTAATTTTTATCTTTAATTTATTCTAATCAATGTACAAATAATTAAATATTATTATCCTAGCTGACTCAATTTAATTAGTATCTTAAAAATAAGCTTTTAGGTGGTCTTATAAATGAGCATCTCAATCCTATTAAATAAAATTCTTAGCAAACATTTTTATTAACTTTTATTTGTAAATTGAATAGTCTTCAAAGGGGGGTTATGTTAGCAATTAAGAGGGAAAATATGTATTAAGTATACTAATATTTTAGTAATATAGTGATACAGAAAAGATCAACTAAATAAGTGGTTTAGTATTATGATGATCTAACTGTTTCATGATTATACTTTTCGGCTTTTCATGTTTGGTTTGGTTTCATGATGATTTAGCTATTTCATGATTATATTTTTAATACTTTTCATACTTTATATTATGTTAAATCATTGTCATTTCAGTTCGTTAATATGAATATTTGAGATAGTTATTAGCTGGTATTTTTATTACCCAACACCAAACTTGATTGCAAGGAGTGTCTGTGAAACTGTTACATCTTCAGTATCGAGAGTCATATTTCAAAGATCTTCAGTTTTGAGAGTCATGTTTGAAAAAATATTCTTTTCTTTTGATATTTAATTAATTGAATATGTTGTCTGTCTTTTACCCAGAATTGTAAATGTCTTTTTAATAACAAAGTTTTGTATGATTTATTAAGAGAAAACGATGAACAATGATAAAAGTCGACGAGCCTCACAAACTCCGCTCATCACCATTTATAAGATGCACTATGATTATTGATATATTTCTTTTTATCACTGCTGATCCCTTTTGCTTTTTAACTTTATATTTTCTGCTGGTTATTTCATCACATAAATTGTACTATACTGAATCTTGGATAGCCTTTTGTGTTTTACATAATATGCACAATGACATGCGGATCCAAGTATGTGTTAGTTATTTTATCCATTACTAGTTAGTAATGAACTCAATTTGAATGTGACAATATCTAACTTCGCAATTATTATAGGAAAAAATGCACAAGTATCCCTTAGAATATTACCGAAATTTTAGAGACACATCTTAACTAAACTATGGTCATAGTACCCACTTGAATCTATTTTATTTTTTTTGTAATTTTGTGCACCTTTTGTCTTACGTGGCACACTCCGTGACTCCATGCAATTGAGACACGTGGAAAATATTTGGATGCCACGTAAGCCAAAAAGGTGCACAAAATTACCAAAAAAATAAGTTCAGGGGTAATAGGACCTTAGTAAGTTAAGGTGTGTCTCCGGGATTTCGGTCATAGTCTAGGGGGTACTTGGGCATTTTTCCATTATTCTAATAAGGCTAGAGTTCAATTACAAATCCAGAAATTAAATGCAACAACTCAATTAGCAAAAGTCCAAATTGAAAAAATTGAAAGAAGGAATTAGTGATCATTAGACGTTAGAAGGGATGAGAAACTTAGACTCTAGAAAGAGATGAGAGTAACAGACAATTTATTTTGCAATATGCATAAACGCTTCTTTCCAACTCATTTGCCATTTTAACCAAATGCTAATTGGGCCGGAATCCCAAATAAAACACTCCAACATTTTACTCGGTCAAATAATCTCATCTAAATTAGTCTCCACCAATTCTAGTCCACAGGCCCTTACATATCTAACTCGATTCACGAAAATAGTACTCCCGCCCTCAATGAGAACCTTGTCCTCAAGGTTCAAGTTGAACAATGTCAACAATAACAAAATATCGCTCTCATAAGGTGAAACATACTTCTTCCCATCAATTCCATTAAAGGGTACTTTCAACAATATAAAAGTGAGCATATTTTGATGAAAGAGCAAATGCTAGTGCTGAATCAGACTGCAAAATGGAGGAATTCACACACAAAGATTGTCCAGGATCCCACACTCTAGTCATAGAGTTCGAATAAGCAATTAAGCAACACCTGCCAGAACAACCCTGCAATTGTAATGCCTTCACGTTAATTGTGTAACCTGTCCGAGCCATGAAAGTGAAACTTATATTCGAATTCCATACACCAAGATCCATCGCAGTTAAATAAATGGATAGAATAACACATTTAGCACCAGGTTCAAATGGAAATTGACTCGAATTAAGTTGATCACTTCCATTTTGTCATGTTTTACATGATTTCTTTCTATTAAATTATGCACTATGATAGTCCACTGCCGATATTTACTTCAACTTTTGAATGTGTAGTCTGGCCCTTCCCCAAAATCGTGAATGTCTTTTTATCAAAAAGGTTTTGCATGATTTAGTAAGAGAAAATGATGCACTATGAAAAGAGGACTAGAATAATGATAAAAATGTTGTTCATCTTGTATTTCTAAGATATTCAGAACAAAACTTTGAAGAATATGGTAAGAAACAACAAAGTTTAAAGAACATTTTTAAAATTAGAATATTAAAACCAGTAGAGAATAGAACCAGAAACAGATTAGAAACAATATACAAATATTGTTTTAAATGAAGAAAATCGAGCCTACTGAATGCACAACTTAAGGAAATTATTTCCCTCAAGTATCCAAGGTTAATGTAATATATCTTCTCAAGATAGAACGAGCTTATTCACCGGTGTATCGGTACCTAAAACCACAATGTCAGCGAACCACTCAACGGCAGTCACTACAAGAAAATTATAAATTACATGAGATTTTTTTGGGATTAGTATGGAAATTCGCAGGAAACTTATTTTTCTGCAAATTTTCGTACAAATCCCTAAGAAAATATCCATGTAATTCACAGTTTTCAAGGAAAGTACACTTAGAATACTAGATTCAATAGTAGTAGTAATAGAAGTCCAGAAAAATTAGTTCAACTAAAAAAGAGAGGAAATCCCTAAATTTATAGAAAACAAAGTGTAGTGTGAATTTTTTTTTATTGTGCTTTACTGAAAAAGTCACAATCTTTTGGAAAAGTCACGACCTTTTATAAAAGTCACAACTTTTCATAAAAATTACAACTTTTTCATAAAAATCATAACTTTTCATAAAAGTTGCAACTCTTCAATTTCTATTCACACATTTTAAAATCCAATAAAAAGTGGATGCCATGTGATCCAATGTGGTATGATCCTTGCAGCCTCTGTGTTTTATGATCCAATGTGGTCTGATCCTTTCTCAAACCCCGACACCCCATTCATAGAGGAAGCTTAGAGTGCCTTACAAAAGTTAAACTGTCCTTGTTTATGGATATTTGGGGAAGGTTGAGAAAAATAGAAATTAGGTAATAGGAATTCAGAGTTCGAATAGAATTGGGAATAAGCATTTGTATAAATAGGGTTACTATAAGGGCTAAGGTAAGATTTTTTTTTTGGAATAAGATTTCAGAATCGAAAGGGCTGTGCGTCATTATTATTCGGAGGAAATACAAGAGGCTTCATCCTTGTCCATGTTCATTTCTGCTCTTTTTTTCCAATCATCACTGCTACTCCCTTTTGCTTTTTCTGCTGGTTTCTTAATCACATAAATTGTGCTACAGAATCTTGAATAGCCTTCTGTGTTTTACATGATATGCACAATGACATGTGGACCCAAGTATGTGTTGAGTCATTTTATCCATTACAACTATTTTTCATTAAGAGTGTATTTGGTATGTTTCAATTTTCTCATGTTTGGTTGGGATAAAAGTGTTGGAAAATATTTTTCAAATCAACTCATTTTTCTCAAAATTAAGGAAAATGACTTCCTTTCAAAAATTAAGGAAAACATTTTCCAAAACTCTTCTCCAACTTCAAATTACATTTTTTTTGGCAAAAATATCGATTTTTAAAATATTTTCAATTTCAAAATTTTTTTCTTCACCGATCCCTGACCCCTCCACCCCACTCCACCCACCCAGCACCGGCCAGCCCCCCCTCCCAAAAAAATTTGAGTTCATTTTAAAAAAATTTTTATTTTAAAACTCCTACCTCCCTCCCCCGCCAGCCCCCCTACCAGGCCCCCCCCCCAAAAAAAATAATAATATATTTTTAAAAAATATTTTCAACTTCAAATTTTTATTTTTTCACCTATCCCATGCCCACCCACCCTCCCCACACCCCCACACACCCCAAAAAAATTGTTTCTAAAAAATATTTTCAATTTCATAAATTATTTTCTACTCTAGTAAAAATAAAAGATGTTTCTCAAAAAATATTTTTCATTCATAAATCAAACACTAAAAATCATTTCTGAAAAATATTTTCTACTCACCAACCAAACATGAGAAAATAAGTCCAAAATCTACTTGTTTTTCAGGAAAACATTTTCTAGATGTGTGCATAACATTCACTAATTTGTTCTCAACAAGTGCAAATATATGTTTATGAATTCACTATGCTTTAGCTCTAAAAAGATCATCACATGCCAAATATGAATATTTATAAAATCTATCTGACTCATAACACAACAGTATAAATAATGTACGCCAGACATTATAATTATGTTACAAAACAAGCTAGGATTAAGCTTTTATAGAAAGAGTACTGATTTTTCTCAACATTTCTTCTCTTATTTTCGATCGAAACATGCTTTGAACCTAGTCTTTTTTCTTTTTTTTTTAATTTTCGATCAGATGGGGCCTTTGGCCATTTAATTTCTTAATTTATCATTATTGATAAAAACACTGACTGAACCTATTATTTGATCTAAGTTAAAAGAAGGAGAAATTTTCTATTTGCTTAAAATTTTAAAAAAAATTATTACTTTTTTTAACCTCCCTAGGAGCTTCCATCACTTTTGCGGTGCTTACTTAGAAAAAATGAGCTTAAAGTGCCTTGAAGGTTTTCAATTAAAAAAATAGGCCAAACTATCTTTAATTTCTAGAATTTTATTAATTATTATTAGTTACATATAAATTATTATTATAATCATACTTACTAATAAAGAGGAATATATATAAGTATATAGGGAACTGTTATCACAATACACGAGAGACTATCTAAGGATAAGTGAAACAATCATTTCTCCGGCACTCGATAATTTCTTGAAAGTTTAAGACAATCAAGGGAAAGTCATCTCTCCGGCGGCGGTTGGTATGTTTATGAAAGAATAGAACTTCCGCGGCAACGGATAAGTTCATGAAATCATTGAACTTTAGAGATCAATCAAAGTAGTTATTCAAAGAAAAATCAACAAAATTATTTGGGGGCTTTTCTGCGTGGACCCACTTCCAGGTTATTGATTATTACTGTCACAGACTTAGATTTCAACTAAATGCTCTGTGCGGCACTCGACAACTTGATCACGATTCTTTCACCATCTTATAAACTCAAGTAAGCATTTTCAAATTTTGATTGCTAACACAAGAGAGTTTATAAGGAGGCTTTTGCATTGTTTTGGAAGACTACTTACATTTGCTTAGTTAATTTACAAATGAATGCCCCTCTTTTTGTACTACACACCTAGGAGTTAAAGTGTAAATAAAAATTGTTACACAAGTCCCTACACATTTACAAATTAGCCCTTCTTCTAGAATTCTCTACAAGTCTAGAAAATTCTCTAGTCTTTCAAGAAATCTTTTAGAATATTCTAGAGTCTTATTCGAACTTCTCTAAGACTCGAGATCCTTTTCACTAAGGCTAGCTCACTTATCCTTTAATTTTATGCCTAGGCGGTATGACAAAGTGGTGGACCAGGACACTCTTTCCCACCTGATGTTGCAATGATTACGGCGTATTACTACTGCATAAACTCCCGAATATTGTCTTTGAATTGCCATAAGTCCTCGTATCGTTCCCATGTGGCTTCTTCTGGATATTGTCCCTTCCTGTAAGGGCCCTGACTAAGTGACTCGACATAGGCATGGGCGTGGCAAAGGGTTAGCATGAATGACTTTGCCAAGGGCCAAAATGCGGGTGAAATCTGTCATACGTTGTGTGAGCAAAGTGTTGGCATGGTCAAATGAGTTCAAAATATGTTGGTAAGACAGTGTCAAGACATGACATGGGTGTTGGCAAAATAACAACCCATGGCATGACTTGGACGCTGGCCAACATCGGTTGTGGGCAAGGTTGGCATGCGAAAATCACATGGTCTGGTCAAATGCGGAGAAATCGAGCTGAGCTAAATTGAAGCATTGTCAATTGTGAATGAAACGCAACAAGAAAACAAGAAATGGCACGAGTGGATTAAATATAGACATTGCCAAAGCAAGCCAGCGACAGGCAGCGGCAGGGCGTCGGTGGTGCGCAGGCATGGAAAATGTGCGGATGGATTCGGGTGGGCTTTGATGAGGCATTGACTATACAATGTTTAGACATTGTATTGGAGTCGAAAATGTTGAAGGAAAATGCAGCAAAGCAGGCCAAAATACAGTCAGCAAAGGCACATGCCAAACACATGCGGCGGTTACCTTTTTGTAACTGCTTGTGTCCAGATTCGTTGTATCTCTTGTATGCTTTTTGAATTCAAATTTGAATGCTTCTTATCAGTTGGGGATGTCAACTGAAGTATATTTTAGTGGGCTGATCATTTGACAAGTGTAGGACATGTGTCACAATACTATGCAATGTAAAACACAAGTCTGCCACATGCTCTATAAATGTGCAGCCTTGGTGTTAAAACGTGGGAGTGAAATTAATTAGGATAGAATTGTTATCCTAAGAGTGAAAGAGGGAATAGGAACTCTGTAATTTCACCAAGACACTTAGAATAAAACGTGAGGGTTTTAGAAAGTGTCTAAGGCAGCAATCGACTTGTGATTGTGCCTTGAATCGAAGTCGAAGTCGAAAGTTGGACAGAATTGTTGTTCAACGAGTGAGTCCTTTGTATTATTTTGATTATAAATATAAAGGTTGGGTTTGCCTATGTTTGTGTGTGATTTCAAGTGAAAGTGCGAAAAAAATAATCTAAGGCAATAATCAGAAAAAACGTTCTTGAACGTTAGGCAGAATAGGCTGCGAAGGGCTGAGTTGAGTGGGACTTGACTGCCATTAGGATTGTGTTGATTTCTGCACAAAATTAAGTGAAGAAAGTCCGCCTGCCTAACAATTGGTATCAGAGCCAGGTTAGATTATTCGATGGCTGGAGGAAACGCTGAAACTGCGGGAAAGGGTGACACGATTGGAGGCGCTTATTGGTGGAACAAATGATGGGGAAAACTTGGTTGATCTGGTCACTCAGATTGAAAGAGTTAAAGCAGAATTAATCTTGACTAAGGAGTTGCTGAACTAAAAAGTTTCGTTGTTGGAGGCAGAATATGCTTCTAAACATGAAACTACTCAACAAGAGATGCTACTTGTTCGCAGAGAGAAAGAAGATCTGCGTGGTGAAGTTCTTCTTCTTCGTCGGGCGTTGCAAGGAACGATTGGACCCATAAGGTTGAAGGTTCCAGAACCTAAGGCTTACAATGGTGTGAGAAGTGCCAAGGAATTGGAGAACTTTCTTTGGGATATCGAAAATTACTTCAAGGCAGCAAAGGTTCAAGATGGTGAAAACGTGTCAGTCACAACAATGTATTTATGTGATGATGCCAAGGTCTGGTGGAGAACAAGGGTTGCTGAAGTTGAAAATTCGAATCTGCCACAAATTGAAACGTGGGAGATGTTAAAGGAAGAACTGAAAACTCAATTCCTTCCAAGCAATTCATCTTGGTTGGCAAGGGATGGGCTACGACGTTTGAAACAAGGCAGCATTGTGAGGGCTTATATCAAGGAATTTTCATCCTTGATGTTGAATATAGGCAACATGGTCGAGGAGGACAAGTTATACTATTTCATAAGTGGGTTAAAGGGATGGGCACAAAGAGAGTTAAGGAGACAGAATGTCCAAACTCTCAATTCTGCCATAGTGGCAGCAGACAAGTTGGCTGACTTCGATGAGGGTGACGACCCAAGGGCTTCTTCTCACTTCAAACAGCAAGATAAGGGGAAGGAGTGGAAGAAAAATGGGAAGGGCCAAGCTGCCGAAAAGGAAGACGAAGGCGGGAAAAATAGGCAAGGGGAACCTACTTTTCCAAAACAGAAGGGAAAGTTTGGTGGATGCTTTACTTGTGGGGGTCCTCATCTGAAAAGGGACTGCCCAGTACAAGTGAAAGTGAATGCCATACTTGCTGCCGAGTTGGAAAGGGAAAAGAACAATGAGGCAGAAACGTCAAGAATGAATTCATTGGCGTTGGTCGAAGATGAAGATGATGGGCAGGATATGATCCTTGTTCGGAACCCAAACAGGGTTAGATGAAAGATGTCCTCGACGAGGACGTCGAGTTTCATTAGGTGGGGGAAGTTTGTAAGGGCCCTGACTAAGTGACTCGACATAGGCATGGGTGTGGCAAAGGTGAATAACTTTGCCAAGGGCCAAAATGCGGGTGAAATCTGTCATGCGTTGTGTGAGCAAAGTGTTGGCATGGTAAAATGGGTTCAAAATATGTTGGTAAGACAGTGTCAAGACATGACATGGGTGTTGGCAAAATAACAACCCATGGCATGACTTGGACGCTGGCCAACATCGGTTGTGGGCAAGGTTGGCATGCGAAAATCACATGGTCTGGTCAAATGCGGAGAAATCGAGCTGAGCTAAATTGAAGCATTGTCAATTGTGAATGAAACGCAACAAGAAAACAAGAAATGGCACGAGTGGATTAAATATAGACATTGCCAAAGCAAGCCAGCGGCAGGGCGTCGGTGGTGCGCAGGCATGGAAAATGTGCGGATGGATTCGGGTGGGCTTTGATGAGGCATTGACTATACAATGTTTAGACATTGTATTGGAGTCGAAAATGTTGAAGGAAAATACAGCAAAGCAGACCGAAATACAGTCAGCAAAGGCACATGCCAAGCACATGCGGTGGTTACCTTTTTGTAACTGCTTGTGTCCAGATTCGTTGTATCTCTTGTGTGCTTTTTGAATTCGAATTTGAATGCTTCTTATCAGTTGGGGATGTCAACTGAAGTATATTTTAGTGGGCTGATCATTTGACAAGTGTAGGACATGTGTCACAACACTATGCAATGTAAAACACAAGTCTGCCACATGCTCTATAAATGTGCAGCCTTGGTGTTAAAACGTGGGAGTGAAATTAATTAGGATAGAATTGTTATCCTAAGAGTGAAAGAGGGAATAGGAACTCTGTAATTTCACCAAGACACTTAGAATAAAACGTGAGGGTTTTAGAAAGTGTCTAAGGCAGCAATCGACTTGTGATTGTGCCTTGAGTCGAAGTCGAAGTCGAAAGTTGGACAGAATTGTTGTTCAACGAGTGAGTCCTTTGTATTATTTTGATTATAAATATAAAGGTTGGGTTTGCCCGTATGTTTGTGTGTGATTTTAAGTAAAAGTGCGAAAAAAATAATCTAAGGCAATAATCAGAAAAAATGTTCTTGAACGTTAGGCAGAATAGGCTGCGAAGGGCTGAGTTGAGTGGGACTTGACTGCCATTAGGATTGGGTTGATTTCTGCACAAAATTAAGTGAAGAAAGTCCGCCTGCCTAACACTTCCCATGGATAAGAAACATGGAAGTGGCTTGTTGTGTCTATTTCCTTTTGGCTTGATAGTCAATAGTAGCCTTGATTTCTCGATCGTGTAAGGCGATGACGGTAATCAATGCTTGACTTTATTGATTTTAGCTAAAATCATCCTTGTCTTCGTGGTATGGCTTGAGGACACTAGCATGAAAGATGGGATGAATCTTGAAATGGGGAGATATTCTTACCTTGTATGAGATTTGTTTCCCACCTTGGTAACGATCCTGAATTGGCCCTTATACTTGTGCACAAAGTTTTGATGTATGCCTTGAATTATCTCAAGATTAAACTTCACCAAGACCATGTCTCCAACCTAATAGTTTGTGGGAGACACTTGCGCTCAACAAACTTGTTCATTTTCCTTGCTACTTTGTCCAAGTAGGACTTAGCAGTGTCGAGTTGTTCCACCCATCCTTTGGTGAGGTGGTAAGATCCCAAACTCTTTCCTTGGAATGCGGCTGGTAGTGAATGCAAAGTTTGAGGTTGTTGGCATGTTGCCAACTCAAAGGGGGTGCACCCTGTGGACTCATCCGCTGCAAGTTTTAGGAAAACTGTGCTATGTCTAAGAGCCTTGCCCAATCCTTCTTTTGTTCACTCACATAGTGCCTCAAGTAGCACGCTAGTAAGGCATTGACTCGCTCGGCCATCCATCTGCAGGTGGAATCTAGTGGAGAAGTGCAACTATGTGCCAATTATATCGACAACTCCCTCCAAAAGTTTCTAGTAATGTAGGGGTCCCGATCGGTGATGATATGTCTTGGCAAGCCTCAATATTTAACTACATTCTTAATTTAAGAATAGTTTGGGAGGCTCTTTCGCAATGCAAACGCCTGTGGCATGCATGAAGCTAGCATACTTCGAGAATCTGTCCACTACGACCATGATCGCCCCATACCCATCAAACTTTGGCAAGCAAGTGATGAAGTCCATAGTCGCACTCTCCCATGGACGCTTCACTACGGGTATAGTGGTTCCAACAGTGCTCCTGGCTGCGTTGTTCCACCTTATCTTGTTGGCACAAAAGACAGGTCTGCACGTAACATTCATTATCATCCCTCATATACAACCAATAATAAATTGCCTTAATCAACGCCTTTGTGCGATGTAACCTCGGATGTCCAAACCATAACGTGACGTGGCTTTCCTTTATGATCTACCGCCTAATGGTACCGAACTTAGGCACGTGATTCTCCGAATGGTGGCGGCCAATAGTCCGTCTTCTATAAAACATGTCTCTGTCTTGCCTTGTTATTTAATATTGTAAAGAAGGAACTTTCATGTGCTAGGTAACATCTTGGAGAATGTGTTTGATATTTTCTGTCTTTTTTTTCCTGTATACTTATTACACATTCTCTCTTCTTTTGGTATCATTAAATATCAATTTTAATTTTAAAACCAAGTAATTCTCATTGGACTCGACGTTAAAAATGCTAAACAAAATCTTATATCACGTACTACTACTCCCTGCTAGTATTTCCTTTCTTTTAATTTGTTCTTGCATCATTCCATTTACTCTTCAAATTTCTTTACCTCTCCAATTTTGTCAAGTTTTACATGATTTCCTTCAATTAAATCTGCTGATATTTACTTCTAAAGCTTGAATGTGTAGTCTGGCCACCAGAATCGTGAATGTCTTTTTAATAATAAGATTTTGCATGATTTATTAAGAAAAAACGATGCACATAGTCGATGCCATGTGAATAAAAACATGCAAGGTAAGTCTATGTTTTATGAACCGTCTGCCCTAATCTCAAACCCGTTCATTGAGGGAGGCCTTATGTAGGGCAGAGTTAATGGATCTTTGGGGAAGGTTGGAAAAAAAGAAATTAGGTAATAGGAATTCACAGTTCGAATAGGATTGGGAATAAACTTCTGTTAAATAGGTTTACGAGGGGACAAATAGTATTATGTTTGAGTTTCGTTCAGGATGGCGAATGAAGGAAGTAAGATACGGGCTAAGGTAAGGGTTTTCTTTTGGAACGAGAAGCTAACTCGGAATCAGATTTCAGAATCGGAAGGACTATGCGTCATTATCATTCAGAGGAGCTACGAGAGGTTTCATCACTGTCCATGTATAGTTTGCTATCCTACTGCCACCCGTTGGTATGATACCTGTTGCTCTACCGTCATCCCGTTTGATCTATCAAGGCTAATCAACAAGGATCCATCCTTGTTTTCCATGATTCTATCTGCTACTCTTCAATTTAATCCCAAAGACATCATACAAATATCTAATGAAATCAATTCTGATCTTTTCACCAAATTTCGTCTGTTTTCTCAACCACAACCACGACCTCCCTACGTGATTGCCCTTGAAATCTCCCAATGTGATATCATCGATTATTCATCGTATTGTTCTGTTCCAGCCTATCCCCCTATTCCCTCTTTCTCTAGGTTTGTCAAGGACTGGGATGATGAAGAGGAGCTTCTCACTGCTGTTCGGAGTCTCTCTACCACTGATTACATCAATGATCCATATCATAAGTACTTGGGTGATGTGCTCGAGTATATCTATGCTTTAAGGGAATATACTGGTGAAGGTGGAATTTGCCCAGCCAAACCACCCATTGCACAAGATTTACCAAAAGGACTTAACGAAATCGGCTGCTCTCCATCTCCAACTCCCGTATTCAATGACCATAGCAGACATTTGATGGATGACACTTGCCCTGTTTGCTATGAAGATTTTAAAGACGAGAATAAGGTGATAACAACTAATTGTTTGCATGAATTTCATATTCACTGTATGATAAAATGGCTATCAATGCATAACACATGTCCAACTTGTAGAGCTGATTATCCTTTGCATTATTCACCCCTTTCCAACTGCCGTAAGCGTCCTCACCACAACATTTTGGAAGAGCCTAATTGTAAACGGCAACATATTGGAGGAGCCTAATCGTAAACGTCAACATTGGAGTCTAGTGTTTAGATTTTA
The DNA here is from genome assembly GCA_016801875.1 of Solanum sitiens. Lineage (NCBI taxonomy): Eukaryota > Viridiplantae > Streptophyta > Magnoliopsida > Solanales > Solanaceae > Solanum > Solanum sitiens. The sequence continues at coordinate 179,349 of JABWTJ010000412.1, read as the reverse complement.
AAAAAGTGTAGTGAAGTCTTTGATGTGGCCACAATTTTTGGTATTATGTTGTGAAGAAGGAACTTCACATGTGCTAGTTAACATGCTAGAGAATGTGTTTGATATTTTCTGTCTTTTTCTTTGTATACTGATTGCGCATTATTTGTTCTTTTGGTATCATCAAATATCAATTCAATTTGAAAACCAAGTAATTCTCATTGAACTCACCGTCAAAAATGCTAAACATACTCTTCAATCCAGTACTACTACTCCCTGCTAGTATTTCTTTTCTTTTAATTTCTTCTTACATCATTCCAGTTACTCTTCAATTTTGTCAAGTTTTACATATTCCATTCTATTACAAGTTTTACATATTCCATTCTATTAAATTATGTACTATGATAGTCCACTGCTGATATTTGCATGATTTATTAAGAGAAGACTATGCACTACGAGAAGGGGAGTGAAACAATGATAAAAGTCAATGTCCTGAGGTCTCAAACCCTGCTCATAGAGGGAGCTTAGTGTGCCAGGCTGCCATTTAAAGGTGAGGATTTTGTTAAAAAGACACAGTTTCCAGAATTTGCTAGAGGATATCATATATCCTTTAGCAATAATTATGTTTTTCTTTAATATGTCATTTCTATTCTGTTGCTATTATAATATCACCCTCTTCTTCTCTCTCTTTCTCGGTCTATTTGAGCAGTTTCCAGATTCCATTGCTCTGCTTTTCTTTTCTTCTTTCCTTCTCTCTGTGTCTCAATGTCATATCAACCAGCTTAGTTCGATTGTTGGTGCTAAAGGTGAGCCTCAAATTTATAAATCTGCATTACTCATTAAAAAGAGTAGTCACTTCACTCGCAATGTGTTTATATAGTGTAGCTGTATATCTGTTCATGTCATTGGTGGAAAAAAAAAGAAGAAGAGTAGTCACTTCACTCGCAATGTGTTTATATAGCGTAGCTGTATATCTGTTCATGGTTCTGAATTCTAGCATTTATACATTGTAGCTGAGTGACAGTTTCGAGTATTTGTTGTTCAAGTAACTTGAGTATGGGATATCAGTTAGCAAGTGACACAGTGTGCAAGAAAGTAATGAAGATGGTGGAACATCTTAAAGATGTGCTTGGGGAAATTTTCAGCTTAAATAAAGCATCTCTAATGTAGTCATTCAATATGGGCGTTCGAGATGGAGAGGGTATGTGTTGCTTAAGTCGTAAATCTGCAGCAATTGGTGGTTTGGTTGGGCGAATTCCACCTTCAACAAGAAAGTCCCACATTGGGTAAAACATTCCATAACAAAGGCGATTTTGTACTCAGAAAAACTTGAACCCGAGACCTCTAGTTAAGGATGAAGGATGAAGTAGTATTTAACAAAAAGTTTTTTTTTTTGGGGGGGAGGAGGGGGGGGGGGGGTTTATTATCTATTTTCAATTTTCATACCCTCAATTCTATAGTAATTGTTAGGGGTATACAAAATGGCTTTAACCGATAAATATCAAATTGAGAATATTTATCGATGTTTTGTATATTTGATATAATGGTTATATCGACTCGTTTACTGGTTCTCAAGTTTTAGTTAATGATTCGATAAAACTAATCTTTTTATCCCTAGTTATATAGTAGTGGTTTTAGATTTTAAATGCAACCCCTATGTTATTTAGCATTTTATAATCGTTGTCTTTTGGTGTTGTTGGCTTGTTGAAGTTCTACCTACCATATTGTTCTTTTTAAAAGTACTTGTGTTATAGAGGATTGATACTCAAACCAAAATAATGAACAATTTGCTTTGGCAATGACTTATTTGAATTTGCTTTTGTTGTAATTTATATAGATTTTATACATGAACAAATAAAAAGAACATAAAGCAAAAACGAAGAAGTAAAAATAGAGGAGCATTTTCTTAGCCGTTGAACCAATCAAACCATTAAAAACCAAATATCGATTAATCAAAAATTGATAACAAATATCTTACTAGTTTGGTTATCAATTTAGTATATTTACAAATCAAAAATCAAAGATAATAGACAAAACAAGACCGAACCAATCAATATCCGTCACTATAATCCAGCTGAGGTCCCTTGCGCTTCCTTTCTCAAATGTTGTTGGCAAGACATCTTTTTCTTGTCAAAACTTACTATATTCGACTTAAAGCACCCAGGTTAAACCACCAAGTGACAACCTTGAGCAATCTTATCAAAAAAATAAAAATACTTCCTTTAACTATGAATGTCATTAAAGCTTATAACTTTGATGATAAACTCATGGCAAAAAGTAAAATGCTACAAGAACGAAATAATTGCATAACTGGCCAAGCAATAAAAATTAGTTTGATTTGAGGAACCAAGATGGAATGTGGAATGTGGTGGTTAGCCTCAGCAACTTCAAAATCCCGAACTAGTGACTCTTACCATGCCATCTATCTACTTAAAGCTCCAATAATACAACAACGCTTGAAAGCCCACGTAGATCATAGTTTCAGCTTCTTTTTAGGTTTTTTGGCCATTCCATTTGAAGACTCCTCCAATTTCTGGCAAAAACCACTTTCAGGACTAACTTGGAATGCAGAAGATAAAATATAGACCATGTGTAAATTGATAGAATACCTTGCGCTGTTTCTCCTTCTTCATCTTCTTCCTCCTTTTGTTTTTCTTACCTTTTTTTGGGACGGATATTTTTACCTCTTCATCTTCAGCAGATTCCTGGAAAAATTGTGACAAAGTTAGTCAGGCTTAAATACTTGATAGATCTTTGACATCTTCACAGAAATCACGAATCAAGAACCTCAGAATCACCAAAAGAATCCACATGTTGAACAATTCTTCCTCTACTTGATGTCCCACCTGTTCCATTTCCAAATTGTAAGAGAATAATTATGGTCTATCACAATATTCTAATTTTACACAACTAAAATAGCATGCAAATGAACGACGCTTCTGTAAGATGATTACTATCACTCATTGACAACTATTAAGCAACTTCATATAGCATTACAATCTAAAATCATATTCATACAATTTATTGGTTTGGTTTCAGCAGTAAGCCTCAAATTGATATTAAGTTTGAAATGTCTAATCAAGTAACACAACTTTTGACCTGAAAAGTTCTATTGAAATACAGAGGAACATGTAACATGTATAATCTACCTGAGCTGGCCATGTCAAAGTTACACTTTTACCCGGATTCAAATGCCACTTCTGTAAGATGAAAATCCCTAGAACTGTATATCTTTTGAACTGCCTTCTAAAGGATGTTCAGGTTCTACTCAACTTGAAAAAGAACTTACAATGGTATATTTGCACAAAAAATTGAATTCAAACACTTTTTCTTAATAAGGAAGTTAGAATAATGTTACTTCAAATAGATCAATTAATCCCTTTGATAAAAAGCACCTGCTATGATCACAAGGTTTTACGCAAACACGCCAATGTTTATTATTTTGGAAGAGGTCTAACTACTAAGCTTGAAGTTTATGTCAGCTTTCGGAAAATAAACGACACTCGGTGACAAGAAGAAATAAAGTGTATACTGTACACACAGCTTCCAAATGAATTCCAAAAACAAGGCCAAAGTACGATAAATCGAATGCTAATTTATCAGGATCAATTTAGGTTCCCTGATAAAAAAATAATCACCAAAGATACGTTAATATTACTGTATTAAAATAAGGACATCATGAAAAGTCCAGAAGAATTCATGGTATCATTTACAAGCCAACTTGGGAACTTAGTCTCCCGAATTACTACATGCATTGACACTAAAAACTTAGCTAGACTATGATTTGGGTAGATATATATATACACAAAATCTACTCTCTCCAAGTTGAACCACTGTTTTGCGAAGTAGTGCAGAAGGAGATCCGTGATGCAGTAAGCAACCCCCGGTATAGCATATTTTCTTTTGATGAAGTAAGTAGTGTCATATATGGCATAAAAATTATGCATGATAGTAACATAGGTACAAAAGAGTTGAGTTTGTTAGCTCTATTACAAATTGATGATGAGTCCTATGTATGGATAGAGTATTGCATATTTAAATCTTAAAAGCATCATGTAAAACTCAAAAAGGTATTCAAGAATCTGTAGCACACTTGAACCTACAAAGAAACAGGCAGAACATTTGGAGTGTTCAAATGGGAGTAAGAAGTAATGATGTAATGAAAAATAGTAGTAATGGATAAAATCATTAACTCACACCCCAATCCACATGTCATTGGGCATATCATGTAAAACACAAAAGGCTATTCAAAATTCTGTAGCAAAATTTATGTGATTAAAAAACCAGCAGAAAATATCAAGTTAAAAAGCAAAAGGGAGCACGAGGATTGAATGAAAAAGAGCAGACGTAAACAGCAGTACTGATAACCGTAGAGCATCTTATAAATGGCAGCCTGGCACAGCAGTACTGATAACCGTAGAGCATCTTATAAATGGCAGCCTGGCACACTAAGTTCCCTCTACGAGCAGGGGTTGAGAAAGGGCCAGACCAGGGTAGGATCTAGGAGGGGCGAGAGTGTTCACCTGAACCCCTCAGCAAAAATTTTCATTGTATATATAAGGTATTTTTTTTAGCATATGTATAGATTTTGAATCCCTCGAACACACTAGACTAGACTAGAGGTTGGCTGTGGTTTAGAGGGTTCAAAATTCAGGTTCAAGTTCAAATCCTAGACACTAGTGAAAATCCTCGATCATATCACATTGAGTCTTATAATGCAAGATTTGAAGTAAATATTGGACTATCATAGTGCATAAACACGTAGGTAAAGAAGAAACTAGAAGAATAAATGGAATGATACAAGAAAAAATCAAAAGAAAAGAATATTACTGGCTTGAAGAGTATGTTTAGCATTATTGACGGCGAGTTCAATGAGACGAGGATCAAGAGATGACAAGCCGCTAGGGTCCTGCAATTTCCTGTCAAGAAATTTGGCTAAAGCTGCTGCCTTATTCGTCTTCATAGGTCCTCCTGGATGAGCCAGCCTGCAACCCACAAATCAGTTAATCAATAACAAACTAGTTCGAATCCTATGTAATATCAATCCCATTCAGTTCTATATAACCTAGGTTGAGAACGAGAAGACGAAGGTGCAGAAGGAAGCGGTGCAAATTTGCTTCCACGAAGCGCCTTTTTCTCTTCTTCACTCAGTTGTTCCATCGCCGGAAACCTAAATTTTCGCCGGCGAAATGGATCTTCTTTCTTCTCACAGGGAAAAGGGAAACGCCAGTCTAGTTAAAAACGACGCCGTTCTGTGATGCTATTTTTTCTTTGTCGTGTTTGTGTTTCCGTAAATCTGATTTAAAAATGTGTAAATTAAATTAATTTTATAATAAAATAGTTATAAAGATATAGATAACAATAATTGAATGGCAAATTAACTAGAAAATAATACCAACACATAAAAGAATATGTTAGATCTAATAATGAATTTGTGTACTAGCCTTGGAACAATGTTAGACAAAGAGTTAGAAAATAGAAAGTTTTTTCTTTTCAAAATTGCAATATCTTATTACAAATGATTATATGATTATTTATAACCAAATTCTACATAATATTTTTTTGCCAAACTTATTCTCTACTAAAGCAAGATATCCTCAAATGAATATCAACAAGATTTTCAACATTTTTCATGATAAATGAATATGTAAGCTTATCACACCGTTATTTATTTATCTATAGTGCTATCCAATTTTGTGTCATCGGAGTTAGATGGTCCTATTCGGCATAACATTGGTCAAAGCAAATTCTAAATTGAAATTTTTTAAAAATTAGATTGCTCTAATTACTGGTCTTATCACAAATATATAATTCAATGATATTTTTGTTAGACTGTATTGATTAATTGTCACTGCATTATTCTTCCATTTAGACTATAGTCTTTTATTAAAGCATAATACAATCTGCATAAAAAATAAACCTATTTTTAAAAGAAAAATATATTTTTTCTATTTTGATATATGGTCGGTTGAAATTCTATTTCTCTACTATTTAGACTGCAAAAATCTTATTTACAGTAACAAAGAAAAAAAAAACTATACCTCTAAGTCAAACCTAAAGCTCTCTGAATAGGGACATAGACATTAAATTTTCGTAGCCAAAAAGATTACTATATCACAATGGATGAAGAATGTAAAGTGAACCATATATTTGTATTTTATTTTTGGGAAAATGGATAAATATATTCCCGAACTATCGTAAATGGCATGCACATATCCTCTGTCATTCTCTTGGGACATTGGTGTCCCTGTAGTACATAAATTAGAGCATATTCACTCTAATGAAGGAGCAGGGGCACCAATGTCCCAAAAGTATGACGACAGAGGCATCAATGTCCCAAAAGTATGACGACAGGGGCATCAATGTCCCAAAAGTTTGACTGCAGGGGCACCAATGTCCCAAAAGCATGACGAATGATATTTGCATACTATTTACGATAGTTCAGGGATATATCTATCCTTTTTCCCTTCATTCTTTTTTTATAGCAATTATATTTTGCATGGTGAATTTAGACTAGTGATCTAAGCAAATTTTAGCAATAAAATATTAAACTTGAAATTAGTGGTTCTATGCCAAAGTTACTTCACGTTCTTCTATTTTGTATTATTTCAAATCTATTTTTCTTTCCAAGGCCCCGGGGGCCGAGGGGGAGGGGGTGGGGGATCTGATCTCCGCTGAAGGAATTGAAGCTTGGAAAAATAGTAGAAGGTGACTTGAGAATCAACTAAATATAAGCATTTCACGTACTTTTAATGTGTGTGTCACTCAATATGTCATGTTAGCAAAAAATGTAAAAATGACACTACAAATGCGCTTCTATAGGTGTCCAAAATTGACAAGGCTTACTTAAAATGTCTAAATAAAAATTGACATCAAATTTAACGAGCTGCCGATGAATTCCACTGGAACTAGATATTAACATCAGACAATTTCATTATGCATTTTCCATTTATAAATGGTTGAGCTCAAATGAGACTCTAAGTTACATTATGTAACTAATTACCCTGTAATAAACTATTTCTTATCTTAAGCCCCTACCAAAGCCAACATTAAAGAGAGATCATTATTGTAAAAACAACTCATTCTCTTTTCACTTTTTTCATGATAACAACAATGATAAAACTATTAACAAGCAGTATGATTTTTACTGTACTTATCAATTTGCAATAACTATATTGACTTAATAACCTTACTTGTTAAGGAAAAGATAAGACAAGTGATCTTTAATCCTTTAGTAACTGTAATAAAAGAGGAGGGAAACAATTGTGAAAATTTACATGCCTCAATTCTTTAGAGCCTAACATCCTAAAAGACCAGGCCATTATACTTGGGGGCCAATCAATTGTATACACGAAAGAATCGGGTTTCAAATCCCCATGAATAATGGGGGGTGCACCATGAGCTATGAGCAACACAGATTAAGTAACCACCATCAAAATCACGTCTATTGTCAACTCCTCTTTGATTCATCTACCCAAGCAAGAACTTGAAAATGTCACCCACTGATATGATACCTTCTACACGTTTGCTTCCCGCTTCCACAACAACAAGCCGCCTAACCCCTGCAAACCATATCAACAAGTTACTACTGTAGCACATGAAAAGACCACAGCCCAAATATAATATAGTAAGAGGACAGAAGCTTAACCAGGTCTGGACAATCTTTCCATCACTTCATGCAAAGAATCAGACCGTAAACACATGTGACATTTTTGACTGCTCAACCCATAAGTTGCATATGGTTCTTCTGCAAGTTGCAATGCCTACAAACACATAAACATATGAATGAGAAAACATTAAGAGTAATATAGAAATGTAGCTTCATACCTAAAAATATTCACTTCTATAAGAAGCAAACTATAAGCTCCACACTTAATCTCTCGAGAACATATATATATAGGAAGGAGAGGGGAACATAAATTTTACCATAGATTTAAAATAGAAAGATATGAAATTTTCCACCCAGAAGTATCCCAGTGATTAGGTGTTGTTGATTATAGCAACACAGACCGCCAAAAATAAGAATCTTTAGGGGTTTAGGTCAAAGTAACTTCTTTTATTGTGAAGCAAGAAACTATATATATAATAGGCATCAAGAGGATGTAATACGTACAAAAAAGGGAAGGAGAAGACACATTCGTACAAAAAGTGCTAAGCTAGAACAAAGTAGCTGACAAAATCCAAAAAGTTACTAGGGCAATCTACAAGGGCTAAATTTTGCCAACTATGTGTGAGGAGTAGATTAGCCATCAACACATTGGTTGAAAGTATCTTTATTGAAATACCAGCAAAACTGATTGCTGTGAAAGTTACACCCAACAGAGAACCATTTCAGACTATGTAATGCACTGAGAAAATCAACAGTGGCCATGCTATAATTTACCACCTGAACTTAGAATTCTTCCGACAGGTTCTGGTGGTATCCACTAGTTCAAAGACTCTCTAGCAAGAATTTTCTTATCCAGATGCAAAAAAACTATTCTCTCAAGAAACTTCATTACTGCTGGCATCCAGTTCAAATTGAGTTTCAGAATACTCTCCATAAAAAACGTAGTTCGCACACCTATCCAAGCAAATATGCAAGATACATTTGCTGATTTTTTAATTTTATTGAGTCATTTATTGAGAGAATAGTAACTCTGCCTATATGAATAGCAAAGCCGGTTTTGAAAGGAGGGACACGGAAAAGTTAACAGCCAGCATAAATAGTTAAATCATGGTGAATCCTCTGAGGGTACAGAGAGATCATAAAGCCAACCTTATCAGCTAATCCACTAGATGGGGACGGAAGCGTAGTTGCATTGAGAATGGTTAGGAGGAAACTAAGGTGTAACTAAGATTACGTTTTCCTTGAAAGGGAACCCTCAACATGCTGGTGAGAAGAAGGGTATAAAATCCCAGGCCCAGTAGTCAAACCCCTGAACTACACCTATTGAAGCTAGAAATATATTTAAATTGAACTCAAGGCACAGTACCTGATGAATACTCATTTCCTCAAGATTGATGTGTGTGTAGATCTTGTCCTTGGCCAAAGCTGTAATATCACTGCCAGCAATAGATTCAGGCATTCAGCAAATTAACCTAACGAAGGCCTACACACTACAAAATCTACAAGTTTGAATATGGAAAAACAACTAATTATTTATAAACCTTCGGGAGTATATATCCAACAGGGAGTCGTTATCGTCAACAATGGGAATTGCACTAACTTGAGCTGCAAAGGGAACAAAAACATGCATAAGAGTTACAGACAGTTTATTAACTCACTAGCCAAAACTTATCACCATGTGAACAAATATCTTTAAGAATATAAATAGTGAGAATTCATATTCGACAGCAATAATAATGGGCTAATAAATTCTTTAGTTGGGAAGTATATTACTAACAACCATACTTGATCTTAGCCAAAAGACTGAGAAAGGTATAACCTTGCACTAACAAATTCAATGCTGCATTCAGAGAAGCAGTAGGCCTCAGCATTGCCAGGGGTTGTCGATTTGGCTCTCCAATTTTCGGAACCCATGTGCCCAAAGGAATTGCACCAATTGGCAACTGAAGTATTGGTAAAGACTCTGGAGAATGCTTGAAATACCTGCAAATATCTGAAAAGTAACAAAGCTGTGAGCCACAATAGCAAGATTAGTGAAAACCCAAGAAAAATTAATAGCTCACGTTTTAGTATTTCAGAAAGAGAAGCAAGATATAATAGCTGGGGATATGATCCATCCTGAGCTGGTGAATGAATTATAGGTACTGTAGCCACCCCATTTTGCAAAATTTCCAATGCCACATCCTTCAAGCTGTTATCCGGCCCCGACTGTATTGAATAGTGGAAATCAAGATGTGCAAAAGAAGAAACTGACTAGCAATAGGTCCTAAATACACAATAGAAATCTCTGATTCATAAACCAGGACAGCTGACTAAGAGAAGTAAAAAAAAAAAAAAAAAAGCAAGGGACATCTTTAGCAGGAAAAGTGTCACAACAGCCAGATGCAACTAAACAAATTTAATCAACTAATCTCACATTAATACAGCACATAAGTAGTGATTAAATAGGCATAGGTGATGCTATTCTCTCTTGCAAAATTGAAAAAACGTACGCAATCCATAGCAGCAAGATTGCGATGATCTTAGTAGGCTTTCATCATTTTCATTTTTAATCATCAAACTCATGATTGATTCCAAGATATAGGATACAGTAACAAGACGATACGAACTATTTGGTCTTATTATCTACTCTCAAAGAACCATGAAAGTGCAAGTTCTTATTCCCTATTTGTTCTTATTATCTACTCTCAAAGAACCATGAAAGTGCAAGTTCTTATTCCCCAGGCTATCCACCCTCAATTGTATCCCATCAATTACAACTAAGTGTGGTTAAATGCTTGGAGATTTCATTCAACCAAAATCTGTAGGTTGCAGTTCCAGATATGGATGGCAACGCTACAGCAAGCACACAGATTCAGATAACATCAATAAGGATTTTTAAGTGTTAACAATAACCGAAAGAATCCATCAGAACTGAAAGTCGAAGTGACAAAGTTAAATCTGCACTTTGCACACTGACATTTCGAGCAGGCCAAACAAACTCACCCAAACAAGTCGCCGTGGAGCTGATTTACCAAGCTCATTGGCTTGTCTGCTCAAGTAAGATTTTGCCTCTTTCCATGCAGATATAGTATGTGTCTCAAGCTCTTCCTCTGTCAGATTGGAACCATGATTCCCAAGCTGCGACAGGTCACGAGATTTTTTTACATTCAATTATGGGAGAAAAGAGCTAAAAAGATACATAATGTCTTTCTCAAAAACATATGAACAAGGGAAATACACCACAGATTCTCATGATATGTGATTGCATGAATGATTAATCATTAACAACACAATGAAACTACAACTAAAACAAAAAAATTGCAAGAAATTCAACTACTTCCAGCAGCAAGTTAGCAGTAGATGTATCATGACACAGTAACCTAAAAGATTAACCAAGAAGAAAGGGCAATTAGCAAGAAGATAAACTGAATGGCCTCATAAGCCTATTTAGGTGTAGTCAACTAATTGATCATTGATATTGAAATGAAGCATGGCTGAAATATCACAAAATTTGGGGGAAAACAAAATACATAAACTTAGCTATATCCCACCTCATAAACCCACATTTTGATGGAATGCAAGAGCACAGTATCAGCAAGTGAACTATGGCAACAAGAGAAACTTTCAACATAGAAATCACACAAGAAATAACAATATAAGTACAAAGACATTAAGTCTAGTTTTAAGGAATTTGGCTACACACTGGCTAAGTCATCATGTAAAACTTTCGGGTATTATCTATTTCTTTTTTGAAAATTTCCTTGTTTCTTAGTTTGGAGGTGGTCAAGTTTCAACATGGTGCAGGTTTTCTGTTTAAAGAGAGGGAAAAACTATTTCTAGAGTCTTGACAACAGATGAGAGACAAAGCCAAGTCCACTCGAACATCTACTAAAAGCATTGGTATATCCACTATGCAGAGTGGGTCATATTACTATAGGAAGCAAGCATAAAATCAAACCAAAGAGCTATCTTAAAATGTCACTTTACACATACTTCACCTACAGCACAACATCTGTCTATAGATAAGACTGATCAAGGGCACCTCCAAAACAGTAATAGAAGCATAAAACCACTAATGGGACCAGCCACGTCACATTGTAAGCCAAAAAAAAAAAGGACCAGCTTCACTTAACTCATAACAAAATAGAAGCCGTACAAGATGTTGGAAGAAATACAAATGATGATAACGGCATATTACTGCTAAAAGCATATCAAGAAACATAATCAAAACTTGCAAGGAACTCTGCTTACCTCTCTCATGATTAAAATAAAATCCAAAGCACTGAGGACTCCAACGAATTGTGCCCTGCTGAAATCCCATAAAGGAGCCATAGGAATACCCTGAAAATAATATGGCTCAGAAACAGATTCTATAATATTTTCAGGAAAGAATATAGAGAAGTATAACCAGCATAATGAAGAGGGAAATACCTAATCTTATATCATATTATGCTAATACACTGAGTATGGCTGCAGAAAAAGGCAGTAGTGAGTAGTATAGCTAACAAGTCACTCCATTCCCAATACTAGAAAATGAGCAAGGCTCATACAATCATGGAGTTTCTTACCAAAATCGACCCTATTGATTCATCAAAATTTTCATTACATCCTTATATAACATCTCTCTTGACCTGAAACATCCCTCAAAAAATTTTAACTTGAAACAGAGGGCCAAGTGTGTTACTGCCACTCTTTCATAGTGTTCTTTTGCTACATTGAAACCTCTTATCCAGCCATTTTTATGGGCAATTTTCATCATATTGTCAAGTCTTTCCATCGCCAGAACAAGCAGAAAGGAGACAATGGATCACCTTAGCTCAACCTCTTTGAGAAGGAAAAAAACCTTCAGATGAGCCAATTATCAGAATAGAGAACCTCACAGTGGTAATGCAAAATCTTATCCATCTAATCCATTTCCCTCCAAACCCCACCTTCTGAGAATTCCAAGCAAAAAACTCCAATTCATATGGCCATATGCCTTTTCAATATCCAATTCCACATGATGCCTGGCGTCTTATCTTTCAATCTGAAATATATTATGCATAATTGGCAATAAGAACAACATCTGTGATCTGTATGCCTTTCAAGAATCTTTAAGAATGTCACTTGATGAGCATATACTAATGTGTGCATCACTTTTTTCCATCTCTCTGTTGGATCTTGGATATCAATTTATATATCTCCCTATAAAACTAATAGGTCTAAAATCTATCAATTCCTTAGCCCCATTCTTTATGGGAATAAGAGCTATTTGGAATAAGAGCTATTTAAGTTGCACTGAAGCTATTCTTGAAAACTTCTTGAGAACAAAGTTGTGCATAGTGGACATCACATCATTCTTTAAGAGCTCCCAACAATGAACAAAGAACCCCATAGTGTACCCATCTAGACCTGGTGTTTTATCTACTGCACATGCCTTGAGACCATCCAAAACTTCTCTCCACAAAAGACTCTTGCAATTCATGTTGGTCCTATGCGTTTATGGTAAGACACTGGTACATGTTGTAATAGGGCATCCATTTCTCATTTTCAGAGTAGAGCTTCTGATAGAAGGTAACAATCTCCCCTTGAATGTTCTCTGGCTCCACAATATCTTCTCATCCTGCCGGTAGATGATCAATGTAATTACTTCTCTTGCGGGCATCAGCAATTCTCCGGAAGAACTTTGTAATTTTATCACCCCGTTTAATCCAGTGTTCTTGATCTTTGTCTCCATTCAATCTCTTCCTCTTTGGCATAATCTTCAAATTCCATGAATAAATTAGTTTTCTGAATGGCCTCTTCTTCAGTTAAGGATCTATTATGTTGAATATTGTCGACCTCTGCAATTTTGCTCAGAATCAGATCTTTATTCTTTTCCCAAGTTCCTATAGGTGCTTGAGCTCCAAACTTTGAATTTAGCCCTCAAAGCTTTTAACTTGGTTGATGAAATATAATCTGATCTTCCATTAATAAAAATGGAATCCCACCAAACCTCACCTTTCTCATTGAAACCTTCAGTTTCCAGTCATCATCCTACAAATTTGAAACAAGACTTTTTGTGTTCCCAGCTGCAACTTTGAAGCGCAATTGGTGTGGGGTCAGAACAGATTATAGGAAGAATTTCTTACTTAATATTATTGAAATTTTCTCCTCATCCAGTAGAGTATAGGAACCTGTCAATCGTGGAAGAGGTTTCCAAGTTATTCACTCTAGTCCAGGTCAGGTATAGCTTCCCCCATCTAGTTGAGGATCAATCAACTCCATATCCTCAATATAATCGGAATATTCAGTCATGTATCTAGACGTTCTGGAGCAAATATTCTTCCCTGAAGCATATTTGGCAATACTAAAATCACCCCTTATCACCCACGGTCCCATAAACAAACTTCTCAACCCTTATTTCCCTACATACCTCTTGCCTTTCCTGATTACAATTTGGTGCAGATACCCCTATCATGTGCCAACCAAAATCATTAGTTGTCGACTTGAATTAAGACATTGATTTCCACTAGCATTGGGTCTAATTGCAAGGAGCACATGACATTAGCTTGGTTAGAACTAAGAAGCTGGGCCTCAGTAAAGAGAACTTGGCCATTATTAAAAATAGCTCCTTTAAAACATTGTCTGACCTTTCCTTTGGCCCATAAAAGAGCTCATTCCTTTTGATTAAAAAAAAAAAAAAACTTCTCTGTCCTATGTGTTGCTGTGTCCTTGCCAGCTGTGTTATTTGAATATTAGAAATAGGTATCTGCTCAGAAGAATCCATGTTCCTCTTTGTATAAAAGCAAAACCTACTATCTTTAACAGTGTAGGGTTTTTTGGCCCAACCGTCCTTATCCTGCGGGACTTTCTCCGCTCTAGCAACCACCATGGTTCTCGACTCAATCCAGTTCGGAATTAAAAAGGTAAGACCATTGTTGACAATCTTTACCTCTTTCGGAACTTCCTTTCCAAATCCTTTTATTCTCATTCTCACCCACTTCAAATGGTTTTTCAGGGATGTTTCTTCCTCTGTTTCTAGCCATCCCCCGCATTGATTTCCAATGGCTTTGAACATCTTTTCCGTCCAAAATTGAAGAGGAAGACCTATTGCTTCAGTGGAGAAGAGAAGGAGAAACCAACACTTACAGATATCAGAAAATGGGTGGTGAATACTTGGAAGAACGCTTTTGGAATTAATATATACAAAATGGGGGGCTGCTCTTATCCATGTTGAGGCCTCTCAATTGGTGCAACAACCTATAGTCGCCGACCACCATTCGAGATGAATCTTCAATTGTTTCCAAGCCCACTGTCCTTTAAGAATACACTCAACCATGTGTTTGTTTGGAAACTCAAACAGAAAAGAGCGGACCCCCATTTGGTATATTTTAACTCCAAAAGCATTCTTCCAAGTACTCACCGCTCATTTTCTGATTTCTGAAAGTGTTGGTTTCTCCTTCTCTTCTCCACTGAAGCTTCCAATAATATATCTTCCCAGCAAGCCATTTTCCTGGTAAGCATCACCACCAGAGATGATGATACAGGAGTTTTTGTTGCTGATCAGAGACTCAGATGCTTCTTTTGATTGCCACTTGCTAGTTCTGACTGAATCTGCACATAAGGAACCTTTGGATCTATCCTCCTAGGAATATATGTAATAAATGTTCCTTTATGTTCCTTGATGAAATTATCTTAAATCCTATGTCTCCCCATCCCAACATTAAATGTAACTTCTGGAATAATAATGATATATCTGTTCCCTCCTTGTACTGTCTCAATGCTTATAAATCTTCCAAATTTGTTGTGCTTTTAAAAAAAAAAATGGAATGGATCATCTTTGTACTCCCAAGACTCTTCAAAAGACTCTGGCACTATGGAGAAGCCGAGAAGGTGGAAGCTAAATGAACAATACTCGAACTTTTTTGTTCCGAAAGCACAACAAATTTGGACTATCCATTCCATTGTTTTCTTGCTAAAAGTTGTTCTGCGCATCAGATTCTGGCTTCTTTCAAACCCATTTAAACCAAACTTCAGCTTTGCCTCAAGCCTGGTGATATCGTAAGACTTAAAACCTACTGCAAAGTAGATTCTATTTCCCCCCATAAAAGCTAATATCTTCTTGAACTCCTCCCTGATAATTCACTCAACTTTGCAACTGCCAAGTTTTGATTTTTTTTTCTTTTCAAAAAAGTAGTTTATCTCTACTTTTGAGACATAATATAATTAATTAATTAATTAATTAAAAGTCTACGCTCTCTAATAGCTAAGGCTTTAAATGAGACGGTGACTATATTCACATAGTTCTGTTTAATGACCGTTCTGGCATTTTTCCTTTTTAAGGGAAATGAGGCTTCAAGCATGTCCCCAACGAAAGAACAGTTATCAAATGTGACAAAATCTGAAAGCTCCATATATATCATGATACAAACAGGACATCTAGCAGGATAGAAGATATACCTGCTCATGAAGAATATGAAATGCTTGCTTTACGGGTAAGTCAACATCCAAAGCAATGACCTGAAAAATAGTCCTTATCAGAAAAGGCAACAAAACAGTCATACTCATAACCCATCACATCACCTAGACAGAAAATACGATAAATAGATCAAACCTTGCTCGACCCTGGAAGCAACTCATAAGCTAAATGTGTTGATAGGACTGCAGATATGCGGTGACGGGAAATATCCAAATCTGTCTGTGATATCCTGGAAGCATCATCTGGCAAGGCAACATCCGACACTCTTACCTATGACACATAAGAAAAAGTTTTTAGACAAATCAAAAGGCAAAAGTTACTAGCTCTCCCTCTAGAGGAAGAGAATATGTTAGGGAGGGTATAAAGAGGTCACATAGACAATAATAGTTGAACACCAGGTGCAAGGTCCGATAGAAAATAAAAATGGAACACCAGGTGCTTGAAAATCACTTGTTTTATCATTTAATTAGTAGAATTAAGTAACTGGTGTCTCAAAAATAAATAGGTTCTTATAAATGTTTGTCAAGTCATCCACTTCAGAAAATGGGGTGCTTGAAAAGGAGATTCTGATAACCATCTTATTGACACCCTCATACCAAAAATGAGCTGGTTCGACAAGAAGAAACATAAACTAGACAGTTAATATGGAGATTTAATGTCTGACCTTTTCGGAAAAACTAACGACATGTTATAAACTAGAACAGAAAAACAGAAGTTGACTCTTGATAAAGAAAGAACTAGTACACGAAGACAATATATATAAAATACAGATGCATAAATCCTCTGCTCTAAGTACAGATTAGTCCATACAATGTGATGGAAAAATACATCAAAATAATATTAGACACACTAAGGAAGTCTCAAATATTCTAAGCATTCATGACCGCTTTGCAATTCAGCAATTTGCACAAGTAGAACATTCACTAACCAAACGCTGAAAGGCCTGATTATCCACATCCATGTTAGAGCTAGGAGGTATTTGTGCACTTAGTACTGCTGGAAGGTAGTCAGACTCTCTGGCCAAGAGGACAGTATTGACTGTTCCAAGGCTTCCACCACTCACAAAAGGTTGGTTCTCATCGTGTCGCCATTCACCATCAACAATGAACTTGTACTGCAAGTAAAGTATGTAACCATAAATCTTTCATCACATGTAAGGAAGCTAAATGCCAAATCTAGAGAGGAAAAGAAGCAAAATGATTAAAATAAAATTGCCACTAACAAGAAAAGGCAAATGATATTAAAACTCAAATCATCACACATAAAAATGATTACCACCTCCGAGACACTGGTAAGATGCAAGAGTTCCAGGAGGCCTTCAAAGGTTTCTCTCTTCATGAAAGAGAAAGGGCAATGGGATATGCTGGATCCCACACTTACCTATCCTCCCTATGATAACTGAATTCATAAATTATGGTCAATAAACCATACGAACCGACATATACATCGGCCAAGGTGTCATGATTGTGCTGTCCCACACAAATCATTTACCTGTAACTATTCACTAACCTTGCAAAAATTGATTACATTGGAACGTTTACGAGGCGGAATACACTTTGAATTTGATAAATGCATTGTTTGTGAAGTATGTGTGCATGTATGTTCTATAGATTTACCCATTGTTGATTGGAAGTTAGAAACTGATATTCAAAAGACACGGTTGCTTAATTACAGTACTGGTTTTGGAATCTGTATATTTTATGGTAATTGCGTTAAGTATTGCCAGCAAAATGTTTATCAATGACCGAAGAATATGAACTTTCTACTTATGGTCACGAACTGAATTATAACCATATAAAAAGGCTCTCTTTGTTATTTTTCCTGAGTTCCGAAACAAAGTTTTGTCATGCCATTAATTAAACAAACAAACTGAGCATCAAGCTGCAACTTATCCAGAAAAAAACTAATTAACCATCTGCCAGGCAGCTCAGACATTTGTTTTCTAATTTATATGGACTAAAATAATGGTGATGCCTGCACCAGCAAAGGAAGTGTTTTTATGCTGGTTTAGAAAGAAAATTAGCAAAGAATGTAGAAGTGCTAGGTCAACTATACTAGCCTGACTTTGGGGGCAATGAGGAGGGAAAGGAATCATCTATAGAGCAACGCAGAAGCAGTAAATGGACTTACATACAAAAAGCTTGTACAATAACAAATATTATCTAGATACCCTGCTAGATTTCCTCAGTTCCCTTCATGCTTAGTGCCACAGTGGGAGGGTGAGTTTCCATAACTGTATATACTTCAGTAGCTCCTTGGTGCTGGTTTAAGTGAATAAAATGGCTTACATATCCCAAAAAAGGGCCTAGTAGCAACCCCTCCAGCACCCACCCAGATGATTCATCCTGTTACATCTCTATAGTCACTTGATAGCAGGAGTGTCCACACAGAAAGTAAATTCAACCCTTAAATCAAGCAAGCTTGGAATACCAATATCCCACAACGGGACCACATACTTGCTTCAATAAGTTAAATAAGCATCTAATGACTATTTAAGTAGGTCATCACCAAGTCTACACACTGGACAAGGAGATAATTGGTCTCGGCAAGTAAAAGAAAAGCTTACGAAGTCATAGAGTCTCCTAAATAGGGAAAATTATCTTCTAACTTGTCTCTAGATTAAAGCTAGGTCACCCAACTATATCTACAAGAACTAGACGAATCATTCACAAAAGATAGCATGACAGCCTTAAATGATAATCGAACATGTGAAAGCTAGCGCTACTGCTATTCCTAAAGGAGTAATTTCCCAGCTAACTACTCACTAAAAAATACTACTCATACTGAAAATTAAGAATAAAACTCAGAATTGAAGCCTCAACTGCATAAATACAGATACTAAAACAAATAAAAAGTAATGGAAACTATAAAACAAACCTGGTGATAACCAGGTGGAACACTGCAAACTGTCTGAAACACAGTTGGACATCCTTCAACAGGAGCCATCGGCCATTGAGACCACCTTCAAAAAGTGAAAACTTCCTTTAAGAAACATAAGATACTAAAGGAGAAAAGAGCATTTCATACAAACAAAACTGCCAACTTATAGTTACCCAGTAAATGTGCCACTCAGATATACACTTCTTCCTCCATAAGGCCAAACAAAGCGGGTAGGAATCAAAGCCGTGCCACCATCCCGTGCATAATCCATTGCAGAAGGATACATTCACTTTCCAATTCAACCAAACACAACCAACCCCAAACAGCAAACAACTCTAAAATGCTGAAATTCTGATGAATGCAGTTCAGACAAATTAATTAATCATGGTTGACCCATGACAAGATTAGACAACCTTAAATCCCCAGAAGAAGAAAAAAAGTCTCAAACTTTAATGAATTCTTACCAGCAAAACCTAAATTCAATGAAAATTAAACAACACAAAGCCCACTCAAGGTAAAAATGAAGAAAGCCAACACCTTTACCCACCAAACAAAATTTTAAGCAAATACCCAAATTAATGGATGAAATGACAAACAAAAATTTTGAATTTTTCTGATAAATTGTCAAAAAGCTTCGATCTTGAAACTATATGAAGGAAAGGGAAGTCGATCAGGGAATGAAAACCCTAGAAATGTGAAAACTTTGAAGGAGAAAGTCGGAATATGGAGAATTGAGTAAACAATATTTATTTATTTTAAGCAAAAAAAAAAAAGGAAAAAGGCAAAGGCAGAGAAAATGAAGAATTTTATAGAGAGAAGAAAACCCTAATCTTGTAAAATTATGCTTCGGAGGATTTATTTATTTTTCCCCAATTCCTTTTTCTTGAATTAAAAATATATTATTTTGGAAAGTGTTCTTTTCTTGAAAAAAAACAATAAAATTTCCACGTATGAAAAAAAATTAATTGAAAATATATTATATTATAAAGAAAGTGTTAAAATCGCCATGTATAATTTTAAAAAAAAATATTATTGAGCAATTGTATAATTTCAAAAAAAGAAAATCATACACCTCAAAAGTAGATACAGTCAAATGGTTCTTTCCTATGATAGCTAGTAGCAATATGAAAGTTTTGTTATGATAAAATAAGAACTACTACTATATTTAATACTCCAATGTATTTTTTTCCTTAATAAAGACTAGCAATAAATAGTCGAAGATAAAAAATAGAAACAAGATAGTGTTTGGTTGTTAATAGTAAATTTTAATTTAATCACTATATCTAATGATGTACTTCTTTTATAAAATTTGATTTAATTTTCAAATTTTATACCTTCATGAAAGAACAAAAGAGCTCTTTAAATTTTAAATGTATTGATTAAAGTAATTTTATTACTCCATATTTAGAATCTTCTTATCCATTACAATTGAGGAATATAAGATCGTTCGAGAGCTTGAAATAAAACTAATTATAAATCCTGAAAAAATTAACGATTAAACTCTATGAAGTAAGTTAGTTGAATGAGATAGTTTAAATTGCACAAATTATACATTATGAGAGGTAAAGTACTCGGAATTAGTTAAGAAGGTGAAGTGGAGAAATTATTTGAGGTAAGTTGAGGTCTACTTAGCTAAATTAAATATTTGATTAGAAAATGCGTATAACGTGTTTGATAAATTACTCAAAGTATAAAAATTCCAATCAATCCTATATGTTTTTACATTCTAGTAAGCATTAAATTCCAATGTTAGAAATTGAAAGCTTTTTATTTCATAATGAATTACATAAAGAAACCAATCATATTTATACGCCTAATGAGTTATTACATGTGCATGTGTCATTATAGGTTAACTCGTTTTAAAAATTAATTATTTTTAGTAATTTAGTTTCGGTGCATATCTTCATATTACATTATTCAAACTCAACTTATAGATTATAATGTTAGTTAAATGAATTGCTTAATTTACTCCCCTATATTTAATTATGATTCTTTAGTTATGATAGCCTTGTTCCTTCACTTAGGAGGTTGTCAATGAGACTTGTTATGTACCCTATTGGTGGTACTCAGTCTATTTGAGTTTGCTAAGTTGTGTGATAGTGGTAGAGAACATACATGGAGATATTTGTGATTAGTTGTTGATTTGGTCTCGGTTATCTCTGATGTTCTTTCCTTTCGACAGTAACAAACATTTTTAATTGTTTGCATATATATATATAGGATGATAAAGGCTTAAAACTTGTTAGTGTAGATGATCTTATATTTATCACTTTATCAAATAACTTGAGAATCGTAAATATGATCATTATTGGTTCTTAAATTAATTACTTCAATAGAATTGTAAGTTACTAATTAATTCACTCTAAGGATTTCTCAATGACTTTTACTCCAAGTGGGGTGTGACAATCTTTATGAGAAAACTTCTACTGACATAAAAAAAGGAACTATCTAAACTCATAAGATGTTAACATTAAAATGTAATTCTCTTAATATAAAAAAAAAAAACTCACCTGTGCAAATCATATTTCAGCAGCAAAGGATTCAGAATAGCACCATTTGTTACATGTTGGAGTAAATAGTTGAGTATATATATATGATCGGCAAAAGGCATAAATTTCCTCCTAAACTTGTACCCAAAAGTCACTTACACGCTTTAACTAATGGAGCGACCTATTACACATCTAAAGTACATAAAAATATATTTAATTCCCCCTTCCGTCACCCAAACCAGGACATTATGCATCGTGTGAGAACCACTCGCCTCCTCGTGAAGCCACGTAATAAAAGACCCTAACCCCATTCATTTTACCCAAACCCGTTTCTTTTGACCCAAACTCTTTTATTTCACCCAAATCCATTTTATTTTACTGTGGTCCATGTATTTCACCCATCCGTTTCCTTTCTCGAAGAACACCAAATCTAATCTTAAATCTCGTCTGTAAATCCTAATTTTAGCTAAAGATATCTTCGATTATGTAGTGTTTTTGAAGCATCCGTGTAGTTTAATCATCTAATCAAGTTTTCGCTATCATTTTAGAACAACGTTGGTGTTTTATCGATCAAGGTGTTCAGCATTTAGTGAAATCAAATCGGTGGTTACTGGGTTTGGTGGGTTCAATCGAGGCGTTCATCGTTCATACATTGTTGTCGTCTCCATCTCTCAAAGGTCAGTCATACATCTCTAGGGTTACTTTATAGTTTCTACTTTTTAGCTTAGGATTTGTTCGTCTTTAATTTTTTTTAAGTTTAATGTATGTGGTCTTTCATTCACATTATTCCCCTTTTTTGTTGTATGAAATTTATTATTTTATGTGTTTTATCGTTGTTGTTGAGGGTCAACTGTTCAAAGGTCTTTATGAATTTCATCTTTAACATTATTTCAGGTTAAAATGTCTTTTGAATTGATTACTTGAGATTTTACCACGGTGGTGTTATGAAAATTGGAAAAAAAGGATACAAGGGGAAGCCATATCATGGTGGAGGAGTTTATGAGCTTTTAGATGTTGATGTAGATAGGGTATCTTATTTTGAACTGAGGGATTGTTTGAAAGAGTTGGGGTATGAACCTGGACAATGTGTGTTGTGTGTGAAACTTCCTAGAAGTACTGCTATCTTAGAAATAAAATCCGACTATGATACTACTTTAATTGCTGAGTGTTTAAGTCGTGGAGATATTTTGGAGTGTTTTGTGTGTCACTTTGTTGCTGAACCAATTTTGGTCCCAGCTTCATTGGAATATGGGAAAAGTGTAGTAAGTGAGGGAGCATCACAAAACACTGGGCCTAATGCATCTTTTGATGCTGAATTAGAACCAACACTTCAGGCCCAAGAAAATGCCTCAAACTCTGCCCCTGCCCCTACCCCTGCCCCTGCACATGTCCCTGCTCCTGCACATGCTAATCTAAATACATCTTCTCCTGTACACCCTTTCACTGCTCCAAATACTCCTCCTGCTCATCTAACTTCAACCCCTATCCATCCTTCTACTAATTCAACCTTTGACCCTGTCCATCCTTTCTCTGATCCAATTTCCAATCCTATTCATTCTTTTAATAACCAAGATTCAGATAGAGAATCATTACATGGGGGGGAATTTAATGGGAGTGATGTAGATGATGAGCTAAGAAGTTTTAGGGAGGAAAACAGTAAAAAAAAGAAGTAAAAGAGGAGAAAGAGCTCTATTGCATCCTGATCATATCAAGTTAGGAACAGGGAAAAAGGGCCAGATGTTGGGTATGATGAATCTACAGGTGGTAATAGAAACAGTTTAAAAGGTAAGTTAGCTGGTGATGAGCCTTATTATCCCTCAGATGAAGCTGCTAGTTTTGAAACAGATCCAGATTCTTTAGTGATGATGTAGGGGAGGAGGTTCAACAAAGAGAGAAAGTTAAGCCAAAAAGGAGAAAGAAGGTGAATAGAGTTGTATTTGATGCATTTTCACAGAAAATAGTTTGGGAATTGGGTCTTGTATTTGAAAGTGTTAATGAATTTAGATCTACTGTTACCAAATATGTTGTTGCTGAACATGTTGCAATTGAAATGCATATTAATGAACCAACAAGGGAAGGGTTAAGTGTACAATTGGTTGTCCTTGGGTTTTATTTGCTAGCTTTGATTCTAGGACAAACAATTTTATTGTAAAGACATACAATCCAGTTCACAAATGTGGTCCTACTAATAGGAACAAGCTTTGTAATAGCAAGTTCTTATCTAGTCACTACAGTGAAAGGATAAAGGAACAACCTGACATTAGAATCTTTGAGCTTCAAGGGCTTATTAAGAAAGAATTGGATTTATATGTTGGAAGAACAGTGTGTAGGAGAGCAAAAAACAAAGTATTACAAGAGCTAACGGGTGACCATGTTCTTGAGTTTGGGAGGATTTTGGACTACAAAGATGAGTTGCTAAGAACTAATCCAGGTAGTACATGTGTAGTCAAGCTTCATGAGAAAATATTTGAAAATGATATAAAAAATGTTTCAAGGCTTTTACATATGTTTTGACGCAATGAAGAAGTCTTTCTTGGCTGGGTGTAGGAAGTGCATTGGTTTGGATGGTTGTTTTCTAAAGGGAATATCTAGAGGTCAATTATTGGTTGCTGTTTGTAAGGATGGGAACAATCAAATGCTGTCACTGGCTTGGGCAGTAGTTGAAGTCGAAAATAAGTTTACTTGGGCTTGGTTTGTCAAACTTATAAAGGAAGATCTTCAGTTGGGAGATGGTACAGACATCACAGTCATATCAGATATGCAAAAGGTTAGAACATTTATTTATTTTTTGATTTATTTCATGTCTTGTATTTCATGCCTTTGTTTATGGATGTCCTAGTTTCTTAGTTTCATAACTTGAATTTTCTTATATAGGGTCTTGAAATTGCCATACTTGATCATTTGCCAAATGTTGATCATAGAATGTGTGCTAGACACATTCTTGCCAATTGGTCATAGAGATGGAGAGGGATTGAGAGTAAGAAATGTTTCTTGAGGTGTGCAAGGTTTACTTTTGAGGCTGAGTTAAAAGATAACATTAACTACATGAAAAAATTGGGTAATAACATAGTTGATCACTTGTTGTATTATAATCCCGAAAGATGGAGCAAGCTTTACTTCAGTTTTACCTCAAAATGTGATGTTGTAGACAATAACATGGCTGAATGTTTCAAATCATGGATATTAACAGCAAGGCATAAGACTATAATTACAATGCTTAAAGAAATTAGAGTGAAAATGATGAAAAGAATAGGGCAGATGAGAGAGTTTTGCAATACTTGGATCTGTGACATTTCTCCAATGCAATGAAGGTTCTACAAGAAAACATAGCTAAGTCTATGAAATGCAACATTGAATGGAATTTAGATACAGGGTATGAGGTACTTCATGGACAATACAAATATGTTGTAGATATTCAAAGACAAACATGTAGTTGTAGAGCTTAGATGTTGAAAGGAATACCATGTCCTCATGCAATAGCTGCTCTTCACCATAGAAAATTGGACCCAATCAATTACATTTCTCACTGGTATAACAAAGAAACATACATGAAGACATATAACTACTTCATTCAGCCAGTTATGAATCTAAAAATGTGGCCAGAATCACAAAATATCTATGTGATACCACCTCATGTTAGAAAGATGCCAGGAAGGCCTGGCAAGAAAAGGAAGAAAGAGCAAGGTGAAACCAGTAAAACTGGAAAATTATCCAAAGAGGAACTGAAATGTCATGCAACACTTGTCATAACAAGAGTCACAACAAAAGAAAGTGTCCTCTTGGTGCACCTGTTTCTGGTTCAAGTGACCTGCTTCTGGTTCAAGACCTGCTGCTGGACCAACTGTTGCACCTGTTGCTAGTCCAAGTTCAAGACCTCCCACTGGCCCTGCTGCTGGATCAAGTTCAAGACCTCGTTCTGGCCCTACTGCTGCACCAACATCAACACAGACTGCTGGCCCAAGAGCAACACCTGATGTTGCACCAAGAGCAACACCTAATGCTCCAACTGGAAGAGGGAGTGGAGCACCAAGAGGTTCAACAGAAAAGGTGATATAGTTTCCTTTATTTACTTCATTTATATGTTTTAAATAAGTTGTTTTATTGAATATTTTGTTGTATTTTTTGGATTGTTTTACTAGCAGAAGAAGAATGGTTGGAATGGGTGTACTACACACACAAGGTGGTGCTACTATTATTAATGTAAGTTTTTTCTATTTGTATACTTAAATATCATTGCCTTTATTATTTTTTATTTAATCACAAATTAAGATTATCTATATTCATTTGAACAGCCTGGAATGCCTAGTGAAAGATTTAGAAATGTGAAGTCTTCAGCAGTTGTCACTAGAGATCTTGGGCATATACCAACATGTGGTGTGAAATGAAAGGGTAAACAAGCTATGACCTCAAGCCAACTTGAACAGATGAGGGGAAGAAAACAAATGGAGACTAGGTCTAAGGCTGCACATTTGAGCCAAGAGAGCTCTAATGCTATCTAACTTGTTTTGGTAGATTTTTGTTGGTAATGCAATGCTGATATTATGTTTTGTTGGTTGATAGACAATGCAATCCACTTTAGGGATCCCATCCACTTTATCTCTATTTAGTTCCCTTGTATTTAAGACAATGAATTTGCAGCTGTGACTGCATTTTATTTTGTGGTGTTTGGTTATGTAATTGTTTTGGCAACTATTTTGATTAATGATTATGCAGTTATGGATCACTGTTTATGTAGCAATATTGGTTCTCTTTTAGTTGATGATTTATGTGTATATGTAGACACTAAATGTATAGAAGATAGGGGATCCCAAGATACAAAACCAAATAAGATAAAGGAAGCCTTGCAAATTCTTCATTACACAAATGCAAACACATGCAACTTCATTACACAAGCAAATTCAACTAACATCATTTCATTACACAAGCAAATTCAACTAACATCATTTCATTACACAAAAAGCCTTACAAGTTCAACACAATATTGCAAATTTTTGGTACAAGAAAATATTATGGCAATCTCCTTAAATCTACTTCTCCATTCAGAAACAATACTCTTTGAAATACTGAACTTACACCTAAAATACAAACACAAAACAAAGCAATCCAAAGTTGTTTATCCTTTTTCTTGGACTTGGCCAATTTGTTGTTCCAATTTTTCAGTTGCTTTCATCTTCTTCAAATCGTCATCGAAATTGTCCATTTCTAACTCTATTTTGTTCATATCTAATCTGTTTTCCATAGATTTGATTGACTTAGTAGGCTTGTTGACTTCCTTAGTAGAAGTTTCAACTTTTTCAGAAGATTCAACAATATGTTCAAGCTCAGCAATTCTTCCCAACAACTTGAGAATCACAAATTTGGATCTTGGATCAATATAATCATCCTTCCAAAGCTAAAAATCGCATGATCTAGCATTCTTAAAAAAACAAAATGAATCAGTTTATGGCTCTTGAAACAACAAAATGAATCATTTTACTCTTAAAAAAGATTAACTTACCCCATAGTAAGGACAACCCCAATATCTTCTACCAGGATTTCTTTGGGTCCAAGAGGTCAGCAAAGGCAAAACAAATCTATGTTTGCATCGCACCTCTTCCAATTCATGATCTTCCTCTTGCATACAGAGCCTACTCAAACTTTTTCGAGCCATTGTGGCACCTTAGTAAAAATTACAACGAATGAAACAACTAAAATAGATAGAAACAAATCAAAACGAAAAAGAGAGGAAGAGATGAATGAATAATAGTGAAAAAGAGTTACCTTTGATTCAAAAGAAGGAATTTTGAGTTATGTTTGAATTCAATTTGGGGTTTAGATTTTTGGGTAAAAAATTAGGGTTCTTCTTCATTAGGGTCGGGTGGGTGAGTTATAAGAAGGGAATGAGAATATAACCGTTGGGTTGGGTTTTTTTAATTTAAAAAATAAATAAAAATGACTTGATTAGCGTGTTGACGCGCTCAACTATGTGGAGCGAAACGCACCCTGGTTTGGGTGACAGAAGGGGGAATTAAATATATTTTTATGTACTTTAGGTGTGTAATAGGTCTCTCCATTAGTTAAAGCGTGTAAGTGACTTTTGGGTACAAGTTTAGGGGGCAATTTATGCCTTTTGCCTATATGATTCTATAGATGATTTGGAAAATTCTTGTGTTATAGCACATGACTCCCACCAACTGCATATAAGGGTATTGAGTAGTCCATAGGATATGAGTCTTGTTCTAGGATGTTATATTGAGTTTCAAATACTTAGCATTATTATGAAGAAGCAAAGTCTCCTTAGAAAAAATAAAGTACAATTGCCCACTTATATCCGCTCACTAGATCCCAATTTTTTCTTATGACTTAATTAATATGGAGCATTAAGAGGGTGAACAAAGGGTACAAACAAAGAGAATTGAACAATTATATGCAACGAGAACATGTTAGACTCCCGACCTCTTTAAATTAGAGGTAAAGAGAGTGTTGAAAGAGATAGAACACCAATCTGAGTATCAACATGCCTATAATGGTATAATTCTGAATAGTTTGGGATAATTGTCATGCCTCAAGGCTATCTCCTAGACGCAACACGGGATCGAGGATCACGAGTGACACTTCTGAAGCATTACTCATTTTGTTCATGAAGGCTTGACTGTGTTTGCAAGGTTAGTATTGATCTGACCTTCACAGTCAATCTCGCAATCCTGCTTCATTGTTTCGATGTTGAGATCGATTGTGACCTATTGACCACACAGTCGTAATAATCAAGTATGTTGCTATTTCTAATTTTATGCTTTAGTCCCCGTTTTACCTCGATTCCACATGGTCTCTTCTTTTATCTCCCAAACACTTGTAAATTGTACATTTTATTATTTTGGAAAATAAGAAAAAAATCACATTAAATATACCCACACTCAAGTAAATAAGGCAAAAATATCAACTTCTCATAATTCACCACAGAAAAAAAACTAATTACAAATAGTGGCAATCCTTGATTGAAAAAATATATGATAGAATTCTAACGACTTTTCCAATCATTATGGGTGAGCTAGTAGTGAAAGAAAATGAGGGGGAAAACTTTTGGTTTGAAGAGTTAAAAATTTCATGTTAGGTTTGGACAAAATCTGAGTAAGATGAAGTATGTGTTAGGGTTTTTTCCTGATATTCTTACCTTATTTGAAGTTTATTTTTTCTAAAAGAAAAGGCAAGACATTACCATAAATGTTTTCTTTCCTTAGAGGGAAAGTCTGGAATCCTATAAATTGAAGATGCATATCCTCATAACATAATACAATAGAATCCACAATGTAGTCATTAAAAAAGTTTTGTTTATGGGAAGATTTTCTCCTAAACATATTTATGATTTTCAATATTAGTTTTATGATATGTAGATCGCTGGACCAAAATATATAATAATATGTCTTCAGTATACTTTTATTTGTCGTCTGATTCGTTAACCATATGATTTGCAATTGTAAGATCCCACATGGCGTCCTAATCACTTTCGAACTCAACAAATGTTATCAAACCATATGGTTCAATGAAGCAATGGTTGAACAAGATTGAAGACATGTTCAAGTGGTTTCAAATCAATTTGCAATCAACGTGATGATAATGAAGATTTTTATACTGCTACATCTGGGGAAAACTTTCAAATATATTTTTAACAATATCCCACTGCTCCATCCTTTAAAACAAAATCAATTTTCAACTCATGCTTACTTTTCGAGCATGGACTCCAACTTTCATCCCTACAAGCTTTAATGCTCGGGATCCACTTTTAACTCATATTGTATCTTTACTTTTGACGCATGAGTTCCACTTTTAACTCGTGCATCTTATTTTTAACATATGAGCTCGACTTTCAACTCATACATATTACTTTTAACGCATGAGCTCTACTTTCAATCAAACTCATAACTTTTAACACAGGACTCCAATTTTTAACTCATATAAATTTCTTAATCATGTAAGCAACAGAGATACATGAAGATGCTGTGAATAACAATATTATCAAGCATATAAAGAAGGTGAATCAAGTTTTGTCAACAAAATCCAACCAAAATGAACGATTTGTTAGGATTTTGCCATGATTTTCTTACCTTATTTGAAGTTTATTTTTCCTAAAAGAAAAAACAAAACATTACCAAATGTTTTTACTTATCATGAAAGGAAAATATAAATTGAAGATTCAAATTCTCTTAACATAATACAATAACATCCACAATGTAGTCGTTAAAAGAGTTTTGTCTATGGGGATATTTTCTCCTAAACATATATATGTTTTTCAATGTTAGTTTGATAATATGTAAGTTTCTGGACCAACTATATTAATAATATATCTTTGGTATACTTTTATTTGTCGTCTGATTTGTTAACCATACGATTTGCAATTGTAAGCTTCCGCGTGACGCCCTAATCAATTTCAAACCTAACAGTATGAAATGATCCAGTGAAACATCTCAGTGGAGTTAAATTTTCTTATTGTTAAGACATTAGGGAGTCTATGAGGGCTTTACGAAAGTGAATTCATGTAAGTAGAGCTCTTAATATTGAACCTGGCATTAAGGGTTAACTGCGAACATCGAGGTTGAAATATGTGTTGCGAAATGGGCTCTTTTAAGAGATATCCGAGTTTATGTTCCATACAAACCACTACAATGGTGAAATTAATTCCCACTATAGCAAAAGGTCCGACTACAACACCACCACTATAGTGATAGGTTCGGGTATAACATCTGGTATAGGATATCTTACCCCCTTATTGGCTCGAGTACCATGTCTGGTACATATTAATAGTTGACTCACGTATCACGCTGGTACAAATTACAAACAATTACCTCGTGTACCAAGCCTTGTACATTAACTGTTTGAGTGTGGGTTTCATGAGATAACCAAGTTGGCTTGTTTTAATGTTGTTATTCATGTTTATAGTGAATATTGATTCAAGGTAAGGATTAGAGTATGAGTTATGTTATGATTGTGGTCATATTATATGTTGTTTGTTTTACTCAGTTGTGATTGCATGTTCATATTTTGTTAACTAGAGCTAGCTGATGATTCTATCAGTACATTATAAATTTTATGTACTTATATTGCATCTTCTCTTTCCTTGTTGAGTACAACAAATATTACATCGGATGCTTCGCGACCTAAATTATGATTATAATATTTCCTGAACTCAAGGGTGAGTTGCTTTTCTCATGTTATTATGGGTTTTCCCCGTCTCTCTTTCGTCTTTTTTAACTTAAACAGTTAGACTATGATTGTTTGGGGTTGTATCTCCATTTCTACAGGCTAATTAGATATTTTTGTGTACGAATTTTAATTTCTATGGGGCTTTTCCTTGATTTTTTTAAGACTTCATTTTTTTTGGAATTATAGAAGTTGTTTTAGAATTAGAAACTATAGATTGATTCGGTAACATGACCCCCCAACCCCCAGATAAGAACAAATCTGACCAATTTCCACTAAAACCACCAGATCCTTCATCTATTTTATGTCCTCTTCAACCTAATTCCTACAAAGACTCTCTTATGGCAAATGAATTAGTTATTAACGATTTAGTTGATAGTGAAAGGGTAGGTGAATTAGAACCTCAGATGGAGTCCGAAGAATTTCAAGATGCTACTAAGTTGTTAGATCTAATCTAACTTACTGATGAAAATAAAGTGAGGATGTATGCTCCCTGGAAATTTTCAGTGATAATTAAGCTGTTGGGAATACACATACAACATCAAATACTGAAATCGAAACTTAAAGCAGTATGGAAAATCAATTCGGATTTTTTATTAATTGATTTAGGAGCTGATTTTTATATCGCAATGCTTTCAGAAAAGGAGCATCTAAATATGGTTCTAGAAGCAGGACCCTAATTCATTAGCAACCATTTTCTATCCGTTCAAAGATGGGTTCCAAATTCTATTCCAAGCAAGACTACAACTACAAAGACAGTTCTGTGGATTAGACTACCTCAATTACCAACTGAGTTTTATGATAGCATAATTTTAAATAAAGTTGGCAATCTTATCGGAAGATTATTGAAAATAGATGTTTGCATAAGTGCAACAATTCATGGGAGATATGCTAGATTATGTGTGGAAGTGGAATTAGATAAACCTTTAAAATCGAATTTCAAAATCGGAAACAATATTCAAGGAATATGGTATGAAGGAATTGGTCAATTATGCCAAAGTTTGTGTAGCATTGGTCACTAAAAGTCCCAATGCAAGTTTGGTTCCCTTAAATGTTTGATGGAAGTGGAAGCTGTAGAGCCACGGACAGCTGCTGAGGAATGGCATACCGTCATTTTTCCCAAGAAAAGACAACAGGGGGGCAAAACGAGATTAAAGCCATGCCCCACACCTGGGTGTGGGTCGTTCGAATGCCGCCTCAAAAATTACGCCAGGTAAGTCTTATTCCTCTGCATTAGTTAGTTTCAATAAAACTGAGTAAAATAGTCAACTAGATGAGAAAAGTGGTTGTTCAATTTTTAGTCATCGTACTACAACGTCTACCAATTCGATACATTTTAATAAATTTGAAGTTTTAGAAAGTAACGTCAATGATCCCCATGATGTTCAAGCTAAGGATAACCATCGTAGTGGTGTTGACCAAGCTGGAAGCTGCCTTTCTCCCATTCCTTTAGGCGCTGATCAAATTCCCTTAGGCAACAAAGTCACAAGTGTTCAAGACGTGTCCAATAACCCTAATCCCATGTCATTTACCCCTATGTCAGTGACTCCCACTGGCAACTCCAACAGTATGTTAACAGAAGTTGATACTTCTCAGGTTAATTTGATTAGCTGTAAAAAGAAAGTTATTCCAACTGACACTTGTTCCAGCCAGAATTTAGACAAATTAATTAACCATCCTTTACACTTGGCACAACACATTAGACAAGTGGACGATAGAAAACACATGTATGAAATGGTTTACTGTCACTCTACAGTTCCTAATACATCAATAAATAGCCCCAATCACATGCATACAAAATCCGAAGCAAAAGATCTGCAGTCATTAGAACAATGCCAGTCAAACATAGTGAAATTTGGTCCTTGTTTTATTTTAAATAGTAGTTCTCCCAATAGCCCAAATGCAGAGGCAGAAAATCCACTTACACCCAAAAAGACGTCATCTGAATCCAATGGCTCTAAGAGCTTCGACCATGAACAACTCTCTTCTCCCTCAGAATCCAAACCCACCCCCATAGTTTATTCCACCTCAGCCCTCCCTCCCTCTCAACCTTCTCAGTCTTGGATCAAGCAAGGTCTTCAGGGCCAAGCCATATTCTTCACGATTGATCTAGAGGGTCGGAAGGTACTAATTATCCTCAAAAATCCAAATTTCTTGGCACAGATAATAACGAAGGATATGCGCTTAGCCATGAACAATTACACACACCAGGTCTGGCTGAACAACATCATGAACCCTTTAGCTCCATCCATTGCCCCAACTTTGTTCCACCACATGTAGCAGATGTGGAATCTCCCAAACCATTTCAATCCACTACTGACAACTGTGAGGGAGGATCTACCCTTTTTCACTCTAATGGATCAAATATGTGTAGAACCCACTATTTAATCTGTGGATGCCTTATGCAAACCACTCTGTGATAACCTTACATACTCCAACATGAGGCGAAGTGATGGAGGAAGTAATGGAGGAAGCCACACCTTCCTCGTTTACTGAAATAGCAAATCTAGAAGGAGTAGCCCTTATGTTGTTTCCAGAGATGGAAGACAAGAAATATATCTTTAACTGCCCAAAGAATCTAAAGAAATGCTCGATAGTCTTTCGCCCACCATTCGCTGCACAGGCAGCCAAAATGGCGGTAGTTCTATGTCCTAACCTGAGGGCTCAGACAGAAGAGGTAATGAACATCATGAATCTTAATCTCATGAGTCACGCAAATACTATAATAATCTGGAATATTCGCAGTGCCCATAGTAATCTATTTATGAGGAATCTTAAAGAAATTATTAGGAACTATAATCCTTGTATTCTAGCTCTTCTTGAAACCAGACTACAGGAGCATTCTACTTTGAAGAATGAACTGCAGTTCAGTAACATGCTCGAAGTCCCTGTCGTGGGTCTTTCTGGTGGAATTGTCCTTCTTTGGCAGGATAACTTGGTGACTGTTAACCAAGTGAGAAACTCTCATCAGGAATTACATGCAATGTCCAGGTAAACCCTAACCATAATTGTTGGCTACTTAGTATTATATATGCTAGCACTGATATTACGAATCGGAATATGTTATAGAATAACCTTAAAGAATTGAGTGATAACTATAAGGGCCCTTGACTAATTAAGGTGACTTCAATGAAATAATGTGCAAAGATGATAAATGGGGTGGTAGACCTATTAATGTTAGTAGGGCTAGCAAATTTATTAATTGTATTAATTATTGCAATCTTCTAGATCTAGGTTTTAAGGGCTCTCGATATACGTGGTCTAATCATCGATATAGAAAAGGTTTAATCCTTGAGAGACTAGATCGATATTTTGCTAATAAAAATTGGTTACTTTTTTATGAAAATGTTGGTGTAACTCATCTTCCAAGGACCCATTCTGATCATTCTCCCATTCTACTTAATCTTAACGCAACGCATACTAGTAATAGAAGAAAACTTTTCCGCCTTGAAACTTACTGGTGTGATCATCATGATTTTCCGGATATAGTACTTAATTGCTGGACTAATCAATACTTTCATGCAATACATGAGTTTCAGAAAGTTGTGACAAATTGCAGTAAACACATTTTTGGTGATATTATAAAATAAAAAGGCCCATCTCCTAGCTCGTTTAAATGGGATTCAGAAATCAAACAAGTTTCCTACTAGTGTTTTTCTTCAAAATCTTGATATTGTGCTTAGGAACGAGTACAACAATACTCTCAAGATTGAAGAACACTGGAAAATGAGGTCCAGAATAAACTGGCTTAATGATGGTGATAATAATATGCGATTTTTCCACCTTTCGATGATTAATAGGCGACGTCGAAATAGTATCTCTTATTTTGTGGATGATCAGGGCAAATGGATTTGTGATCATGACAGTCTTTTACAATATACTACGGACTATGTCCAAAAAATTTATACTACATCCCATAAGATTTCTTCCTTTAGCATGACGTATAGAATTACTACCTCCTTTAATAATAGTGATTTGTCTGGCCTCGACCGTCCTCTACAGGATTGAACCTTTCAAAGCTCCTGAACCGGATGGACTTCATCCTTTCTTCTATAAAAAATATTGGAACATTATTGGCTCGTCTGTTAAAACCCTAGTTCATGGGGTTTTCGTGACATCAGAAATTCCTTCGGATATTAATCAAACATATTTTTGCCTTATTCCCAAGATAAAGAATGCTAATAATCTTAGGAATTTTTTACCCATTGGACTGTGTAACACAATTTATAAGATTATCTCTAAGATTGTGGTGTTTAGGTTGAAACCATATCTTCACAAAATCATTAGCCCCTATCAAGATAGTTTTCTTAAAGGTAGGAGGCCGGCGGATAATGCTATCGTCATTCAAGAAATTATTAACTACTTTAGATATTTCTCAGTAGGAAATTTTATTCTTAAACTTGACCTAGAAAAGGCTTATGACAAGTTAGAATTGCCTATTATCTATAGAGCCCTAATCTATTTCAAATTTCCACCTAACATATCCAAGCTTATCATGTCTTGTGTTACGACATCTTCTATGGCAATACTTGTCAATAGCTCCAAAACAACCTTTTTTAATCCATCTAGAGGCATTCGCCAAGGGGACCATCTCTCCCCATACCTCTTCATCCTTTGTATGGAGATGTTGTCCAATTATATAAACTATCAAGTTGACATTGGATTGTGGACTCCGATTAAGTTAGCCTCTTGTAGCTCTCTTATATCCCGCCTATTTTATGCTTATGATCTCACTCTTATGGCCAAAACAAATAATAGATCTATTCAATCCATTGCCCATTGCATTGAGATCTTTTGTCAACTGTCCGTACAAAGTGTTAATAAAGTGAAATCCAAAATCATTCCTTCGTCTAAATGTAGTACTCAGGTCATTTCTCAACTTACTACCACGTTTGGTATTGGTTGCACTAGTAATTTTGGAAAATACCTTGGATTTCCAATTCTTAACAGAAGTCCTAGACCCAGAGATTTCTATTACGTTCTAGATAAGATGAAGCAGAAGCTAGGTGAGTGGAAAATAAATTTTCTAACTATGGCGGGTAGAACTACATTAGCTAATCCACACTTAACTCTATCCCAGATTACCCTATGCAATATTTCCTGCTCCCAAAGGAAATCCTTAACAGTATAGATAAAATCCAAAGAGATTGTATATGGGTTAACACTCCTCGGAAGAAAATGATCCACTACCTTAATTGGAAAACTATCACTACCCCCAAACAACTTGGAGGTTTAGGGCTTCAAGATGCAGAAACTAAAAATAAAGTCATGTTGTCTAGCCTAGCTTGGAGAATGCTTAGCCACTCAAAATCACCTTGGGCTCTTTGCCTTTACCATAGAAACAATTTTAGGCGTAGTAGTACAATTTCTTTTATTTGGAAAAATTTCATGCTAGGGTGGAAGTATTGTGAAAAGGGGGTTAGATGGTTACTTGTGACAAGAGAGAGGGCAAATATTTAGTCGTATAATTGGATTCCCCCCGCTGATAATCTTAGAGGTTTAATTGAAGGCCCTATTCATATTCATGATCTTGACAAAAAGGTTATTGATATCAGAATCAATAACCAATGAAATTTAAACTCTTGTTCCTTCGAATTTCCTCGATCTATTCTTGAGAAAATTCACTCAGTCCCTTTTTTTAATATCCTTAACACGGACACTCCTTTATGGTCTTTGACTGAGAACGGAAACTTCACCATAAATTTTATATATAAGATCATAAAACTCTTGCCTAGACAACATTACGCAAAAGACTTTCGGTGGATATGAAAACTTGATACTCTCCCTAAAATTAAATTTCTTATGTGGATTTGCTATCATGATAGGATACCCTCATGTTTTTATCTTCATAAGCGTAAAATCATCCCTTCGAGTATATGTGGGATCTGTAATAGATTAATTGAAACAACTAGGCATATATTTGTTGAACCTCTTGGTGCTCCACTCCCTCTTCCAGTTGGAGCATTAGGTGTTGCTCTTGGTGCAACATCAGGTGTTGCTCTTGGGCCAGCAGTCTGTGTTGATGTTGGTGCAGCAGTAGGGCCAGAACGAGGTCTTGAACTTGATCCAGCAGCAGGGCCAGTGGGAGGTCTTGAACTTGGACTAGCAACAGGTGCAACAGTTGGTCCAGCAGCAGGTCTTGAACCAGAAGCAGGTCACTTGAACCAGAAACAGGTGCACCAAGAGGACACTTTCTTTTGTTGTGACTCTTGTTATGACAAGTGTTGCATGACATTTCAGTTCCTCTTTGGATAATTTTCCAGTTTTACTGGTTTCACCTTGCTCTTTCTTCCTTTTCTTGCCAGGCCTTCCTGGCATCTTTCTAACATGAGGTGGTATCACATAGATATTTTGTGATTCTGGCCACATTTTTAGATTCATAACTGGCTGAATGAAGTAGTTATATGTCTTCATGTATGTTTCTTTGTTATACCAGTGAGAAATGTAATTGATTGGGTCCAATTTTCTATGGTGAAGAGCAGCTATTGCATGAGGACATTAAGGCGTACTCCTTCGGAAATTAGGGATGTAAACAATAGTACCGACTAGATCCTAAACCTCAAAAATCTTAATCATAAACCTAGTAATAATCTGGTGGATTGGAATGTTCTGTTCCCTTTTGCTATTTGGCACCTCTGGCTTACTAGTAATAACAATATTTTTAATAACTCCTCCAATTGGGCCTCCACTTCTCTAGTCTATGCTCGTACGATTGAGCATAAGGTGTCCACTAAATCCGTTTCTAACTACCCCTCCAAAAGGATTTCTATTCAAGTTCACTGGACCCCCCTCCGCATAACTACTATAAGCTTAATATAGATGGTTTCTCCTCTTTGGAAAAAATTGGAGGCACAGGTGGAGTCATTCGTGATGCTACAGACACTTGGAAGTGGGCTATAATAAAAAACTTTGTAGATTGAACGCTACATTTATGGAAGCCTTCTCCTTGCTCAAAGGGGCTGAAATTGCCTTCCAACATAATCTATTCCCGCTCATTATTGAAACTGACTCCACATAGGTAATTAATTTACTCACAGATAACCTTAACTCAATGTTCACCTCTTTAATTTCTCATTGCAGGTACTGGCTAAGGAAACTGCATAATCCGCTAATCCAGCATAACTTCAGGGAGGGCAATAAGGTAGCCCATGTTTTGGCAAATCTAGCAAGAACTAGTAATACTAATGATATGTGTGTAGTTTTTGTAACTCCTACTACTACGGTGCTACAATGTCTAGTGGAGGATGTAGCGGACACAATACTACTAAACAAGTGTCCTTAGCAACTTGTATTAATCTTACAAAGTTTGGGAATTCTAATATCCCCGCTGTAATAACTAACTAGGCTTTTCTATATATAATATATAAAATATCTGTTATTACCAAAAAAAACTATAGATTTTTTGTTGTTTAATGGATTGTGTGTTAGTAGTTAGTTGGTTTCTTCCATCAAGGGTTAGCGTGAGTGTCATTCACTGCAGATTGGGGCGTGACAAGAATAACCTCTAGGATATTTAAAGAACTCTCCTATGCATGTAGAGGATTGTGTTGTTTGAAACACATTATTATTGAACCTACTCCTTAAAATACCTTTTGAAGGGTGATGAAAATTATTGAGGCTCATTGTAGGAGATATGTGGTCAGGCACTAATGTATATGACTTTTGTATTATGAGATAAGTTGTACTATTTATTAAACACCATCAATCTAAAACTGCGAAACAAAGCGGTTATATCCAAATGTTATTGGGATCTAGAACACAAGTAAAATAAAACGTAGATTAAATGGGTAAACACCTATTACACAAATAACATGAGTTTTAAGCAAATAAGAATCCCTACCGTTAATATTCAATTCATCGGGTCGTGTGGACTGCTACGCTGACACCTAAATAGGAGAATCGTTACACTTATTTTAAAACATG
Organism: Solanum sitiens; assembly: GCA_016801875.1. Classification (NCBI taxonomy): domain Eukaryota; kingdom Viridiplantae; phylum Streptophyta; class Magnoliopsida; order Solanales; family Solanaceae; genus Solanum; species Solanum sitiens. The sequence continues at coordinate 140,876 of JABWTJ010000412.1, read as the reverse complement.
AAATGTGGAAGTGAACAATGTGTAAGTTAAACACCCTATTTAAATATCGAAATACTAAAACTTAGTCAAAACTAGGTATTTTTGTAAAGAGATGCATTGGATCCTCTAGTGGAACTAGTCTAAACAAATACAAGAGGTTTTAAGAGAATACAAGATTCAAAATAATAAGACAAAACTCCCATCATATGAAAAGAGGAGTAGAAGTTGTCGGAGATCATCTTTGTAACTACCTAAGAAACATCATTATATTGATCCAACAAGAAAACTATGCCAAGTGGCATAACAAAAATAATATTAATACAAACAACACGTACTTATAGGATTCATCGAATCAATCAAATTCACCACATAGTTTCATGCAAATAATCAAAGTAACATTAAGCTTGGGATACAATTAGGACCCTGATTTTTCAATCACCGCCCTTACAATTGAGTAGTATTACCGTAGACTCATATGATATACCTCAGTCACCATACCTAATTCTGTTGCCAACACCATAATCTAAGACATTTCGCCTCTTATTAGATGATAACTTAACCCTTCTACCATATAAAGATTTTTCAAATACAAGTCCACTATTAGCTCTGCTAAGCGGTCTACTAATCTCCCTCAAATTCTCATGTCAACACCCTAGTCGTTGACAAATTTAGTAAAACCACTTGCAACACTCTTACTAAAACACGTTGACTCTAATTCCCGTTGTCAAATCTGTCTCAAACCACCCAAACTGATAATATTATGCAAGCTAGTGAGTAAGCAAAACTTTGTCAACATCTGAGCTTAACGTTCTAGTTATATGAAAAATGAACAATTAATCAACCACAATATTATAAAACAAATAACATACAATTATAACCACACTCAAAAACATAACTTGGACTCTCAGTCTTTACTTGATCTTAACATTCACAAATGACGTGATCAATCATTACAACAAGCCATACCCAGTGTTGGAGCCAACGTTTTGTTAAGGGTGTTCTTACTTTTATGACAAGAGGTGCCTGATTTTTTTTAACCAAAATGAAATATTAATTATTTTTTAATTTAAAAGGAGAAAGTCATTTAATGATGTCCTCATTTGTTTTGATTAATAGAATAAAAGATTTATCGTTTTTAACAATAAAAGATAATTTTTCATTTTTTTTCAATAACAAGGACCTTTGTGAAGAAAAAAAAACTAAACATAGTTGTAGGATGCAAGGTTGAACCCAGGCCTCCAAGGAAAATTTGCACAACCTTATCCATTGAACTATCTCTTTCTTTGATGTCAAGAGTGTTGAACAATTAGTATATTCAAACATATCAAGATTGTCTCAGTCTTCACTTTGTTCGAATTTCATCCTAAACTAACCTAGCCTAAAATTTTAAACTTGCTACTCTGGATGTTTCGTCATTCAATTTCTTTACGTCGTACCTAACGATTTGAAGGATCGTTACACAATTGACGGGGGATGTATGTGTGTCTACATTTATCTTTTCACCCTTCAAAAATAGATTAAGGAAAACAATCACTTAATTATTTCTCTAAAATTTAGGTCTTTTAAATTAACTAAAACTTTCTATATTTAGCAGGCGTTTGGCCATATGATATCATATCATGATATAGAATTAACTTTTGAACATGTAATTTCAGGCTGATTTCATGTCATGAGATAGAATTCCATATTTTTCAAAAATCATGATATGAGAATTTCATATCATGATTTGACATTTTTTTAAATACAAGAATTAATCCACAAGTTTATATTTTGTTAAAACAACCCTCAGGGACTTTTGAAGCTTGGAAAAATAGATTAAGAATGCTGAAACAACGCATGAAGCATTAAGATATTGACATAAAAGTGAAAGTTGTCATAGCTTGTGCAGTGATAAATAATTATTGGCGACAATATCAAAGGACGGAAATATTTAGGATAATTTTAGGAATCACATAGTTTTAATATGAAATTACAATATATCCCTCATTTAGTTTGTAATTACATTAATTTGTTAAAAAGTAACACAAACCAAATACATAATATGTAGCTCGGATACATTAAAGAGTATCTCAGATACATTATAACATAAATCGGATAAATAATATGTAGCTCGGATACATTAAAAACTAGCTCGAATACATTAAAAAATAAATTAGATACATAACATGTAGCTCGGATACATTAAATACTGGCTCGAATACATTAATATGTAGCTCGGATACATTAAATAAATAAAGGATTTTAGAGGTTTTTAGAAATATAAGGGTATATGGAAATAAGAGAAACATAAGACGTGTATTTCAGTATTTGTTTTCCAAATATTTATGGTCTATGAGCATGAAAATATAATTGCGGATGATATTGACCAGCAAATGGTTCACAATAACAATGTTGGTTCGTCTTCTCGGTCACATGATCGAGAAATGCAAATTCAACGTGATGAGATTGTTCATATTATGTAGGAGGATCATATTAAAGATTAGTTCATTACAATTTCTGTTCAATATTTTTTTATTGAATTACAGTTTGATGAAACAGTTACTTGAGTGGGGAACAAATATTTATAATAATAATTTATTATGCGATTTTATAAATTTTTATTTATTTGGTAAGATTGAATAAATAATTTGGGCTATTTTAATAGTTTTACAACTTATAGATCCAAATAAAACTTCAATTTCATCTAATAATTCTATGTTATGATACCATATATCGCATGACCAAACGGACCCTTAAACTATTACATTGGAATTAGGAGATCCTAATATCAAAGACATTAAAGTTAATTAAAATATTGTTTTCTACTAAACGTCAAAGTCCTAATATTTAGAACCAAGTAAGACCCAAAAAGACATTAAAGTTAATTAAAATATTATTTTCTACTAAACATCAAAGTCCTAATATTTAGAACCAAATAAGACCCAAAAAGTCTTCAGTTAGTTTTTGGGAAAATGCATGATTATCCCTTTCAACTGTGAATGAAATTCTAGCGAGATATTTTAACTACACATGAGTCCTATTTATTCTGAATTATTTTAAAGTGTAATAAATACAAGTTAAAATTTGTATAATCACTCACATGAAGGGAGGTGTTTTACATTCGCCTCCACATTATCCTTCCGTTAGCGTCACATCATATATTTTCAAATATAAGAAAAAAAATCATGTCATTTAATTCCCTTGCCTTCATTACAATCACTACAAATAATTCAGTGGATAATATGACTCATGCAAAGTTAAGATATATCGCTGAAATTTCCATCATAGTTGAAGAGGATACTTATGCATTCTGCCTTAATCTTTTCACCATTAAAAAAAACTTTGCAACATTTGAATTCCTAATATTGAGGACTTTCAAATTAATTAAATTTTACTTATTTGAATCATGTTAAATGTTCTAATATTTTAAAATAAATTTAGATTTTAAATCAACTTATATTAATCATTTATTCATTAAACTAATTAATTTCATCAAAATTTTTCTAACTCACAACAAAAGTGTACAAAAAAATAATAATTAAAGAGTTCTAAATTCATTTTGTAGGAATAATTACCTTGAGATGCTTTTCTTCGTTTAATTATACAACCCACGAAAGAGAAGAAAATAGAGAAACACAACATACTTTAAATTGTTTCAGTTAATCGCGTAATCTAAATAGAAATATAAACTAATTATTTGTAAAATTAGAATTTGCACTTTTTGTAAGCTTCACATTATTATAAGTTAGTTAAATATTCTTTAAGTCATGCATCATACTAAAACTAGACACAAAGAGCCTGCTTGTTACTTTCATTTATTTCAATTTATTTGAGTGATTTATATTTTATAGTACTTTTAATATAATTTTTAATTAATATGTTACTTTTTCTATTCCAATTTATGTTGCACATGAGAAATTTCAAGAGTTAATAATATTTTAATATGTTTTTAAAAATATTTTAAGTTTTTAATTATTGTAATTTATATTACTCTTCACGTAATTTTTAAATAAGATATGTTAATCCCTCAATTCCAATTATGTAGTATGGCTGAAATTTCAAGAGTTAATCGAAATTTTAATATTATAAGTTGGTTTTACCTACTTTTATAAATACATAACATATATAAAAAAATAAGATAAATAAATTAAAATAAATAAAAAATTAAATGTAAATGTCAATTAACTGACCGATCCCAAGCTCCTCAACATTCTCACTGTTAATATAGAGTAATATTACTACTTCTAAATAAATATATCTTAGTAATTATCGCTAAGCTACACAAACAAATCACATACACTAGACTAAAGGTGTTCATGATTCGATTCAAATCGGTCATTGGTTAAAATTAAAATCAAATCAATTTATTCGGGTTTTAAATTTCTAAAATCAAATCAAATGAAATGAAAAAAATTAATTCTTGGTTTTTTATTTATTTTTTATTTTTGGATTTGAAAGTAATAAATTTTTTGAAGTCATGTGTATCTCGATAGACGCAAATACGTAGTACATGAACAATTCACATGAAAGTTATTGTGAATTTAATTAAGCAATACTAGAGTTATTATTACACAAACAAAGTGATTCAGTTCAGAGAAAGTGTGACTATCTTATGTGAGGTGAGGTAGGTAAAGACTAAATTAAAAGATTTTGATGGACTTGGACTTAGGGTTGTAATAAGAGCAACTTACATAAATGACTACATTTATAGGGTTATTAAAGTTCAATAGCTATAAGTATATTATTTACTAAAAATGACTACACTTTATATGAATATCTAACTGTATTTGTGTGTTTTCCAATTATATAGTGATACAATGAAAATTATAGTGAATTAAATAAGGTAACTGAATCCCTTTAATTATATGCTAAAATTCTCAACTTTCCATTATTACATTAACAACTACTCCCTCCGCCATGTTAATTGTCATGGTTTCCTTTTATAGAGTCAAACTATAAGAACTTTGACCAACATTTTATGATGTATATTTTCATCATATTGATATGCAAAAAATTGCAATTTATAGTACTTTTCATATAGTTTTTGAATATTTTTTTTTTTAAAAAAAATACTAAATTAACGTAATCTTAATTAACTTTAAAAATTAGTTAAATTGACTTTCGAAAAGCGCAACATGACAAACAAAAGTGGATATATGGAGTAATGATTACATAGTCAATGTGTATACTTTCGAATTCCAATTATTTTTAAAAAAAATTGGATACATTGTATACAAATTTTCATTGTCGCTATTGTTCTTGTTCAAACGAAAAGGTATTTCACTTACTTTTCTTTAGTTAAAATTGATTTATTGTAATTGTGAATGAATCTTGTTTGTTTCGATTTCAAATACACTATAAACACAATTGTATCTCTAAAATTGCTCAATACATAATTGTGTTGATATATCAATAGAATTGGACAATCTAGAAAAAAATGACAACGAACTATACTACAATATGATTATCCAAATGTATATGTATTTCACTCTATGCAAAAATAAATAAATAGATGTGTTGTATACGTATACATTCAAATCTATATAATGTATTAATGTGTCCAAATGCATTTATATTTCTAATTGAACAATCCATGAAAAAATAACAAGTATTCAAATGTATATGTATTCCTCTTTATTCAACATTCAAATACAATTATATGTGTGTAATCAAGAGAATAAAATGTATTCATGTATTTGATTACCTAGTCAATGCATATACTCTTGGATTTCAATTAGTTTTAAGAAAATTGGATACATCGTACACAAATTTTCATTGTCTATGTTGTTATTGTTCAAGCATAAAGGTATTTCACATAAATTTCTTTAGTTAAATTGGTTTATTGTATTTGTGAATGAATTTTTTGTTTCAATTTTAAATACGTGAACTTCATGACAAGCATAACTATCCCTAAGATTGCTCGATACAATTGTATTAATATATCAATACAATTCGACAATCTAGAAAAAAAATGTCAATGAACTATACTACAATATAATTATTCAAATGTATATGTATTTCACTCTATTAAAAAAAAATAGATGCGTTGTATACATATACATTCAATTTTATGTAATGTATTTATGTATCCAAATGCACTTGTATTTTCAATTGGACAATTCATAAAAAATAACAAGTATTCAAATGTATATTTATTCCATTGTGTTCAATATTCAAATACAATTATACGTGTGTATCAAGAGAATGAAATGTATTAATGTATAATGTCATTTATATCAAAGTAAATTTTAACATAATTAAATTATGTATTTGAATGTCGGTGAAAATAAATTCTTCAAACAAAATCATACGGAAATTGAGAAACATATATATGTATACAAATATAACTTCATATAAACGAGAAAAAAATATAATTACAAAATACCCAACGAAGATGGAATACAAAATCGTTCATATAATCATGCAAATGATCTTGAATTAGAAGAAAATTGAAGAAAAAATAATAAAAAGAGACATTAATACATTTATATTGAAAGAGAAAAATATTGAATAAGGTAAGTATGGGGAACATAGCCCTATAAAACTTGCATATTGCATTTATGGTGTACAGTGATATCTTTCCTATTTAGTAATATTTATTTGAATACATATAAATTTTTTTTGACAATTCATGGTTAATTAAGTTTGTTAATTAATATGTAAGTATATCCATATAGCTTTAAAAAACTTGTAGCTATATACATTAAATAAAATTTGATTTATGCTATATTATGTAGTTTTTCCTATAAAGGGGCTAAAATTTAAGTGTTGGGCTTAAAAAAATGGTAAAATTAACCACATAAGTTAACTAAACCATAAAAAATATGTATATTTTATTTATGATTAAAATAATTATAATATATATATATATATATATATATATATATATAATTTATCAGTTCGCTTTTCTGAAGTAAAATCAAAACAAAAGCAAATAGTATCGATTTTCAAAATTTAAAATCAAATCAAATATCAATTTTTTAATCGTTTTGGTTCGAATTTCAGTTCGATTTGGTATTTTAACCATAACCACGAACAACTCTATACTAAACTAGTTACAAAATAGTGACTAAAGGTACTATGATAAGTGGTGTTCATGGATTGATTTGGATCAGTTGTTGGTCAAAATTAAAATCAAATAATTTTATCGATTTTTTAAAGTTATTAAAATCAAACCAAATCAAACTAAATATAATGTATATTCATCGGTTTTGGTTTGGTTATTTGGTTATCACTATACACAAAAAAAAAATTAAAAAACAATTTAGGGAAAACAAAGACAAAAGTTCATTTAGAGAGAAAAACAGTTAGAACAATTGACATTACAAAACTTTTGATAACTAAATTTACTGTGAAAAAAGCTTCAAAACTCACCACTTTAGCCTAGGCAAGGAATTTAAGTGTCATTACTAGTCCCACCAAAAACGTCATAGACATTTAAATACATGAAATCAATAAGATAAACACTCTCATCTTGGAGTGTTTTGTTTCATAAATAAATTATAAATATATTTTGATAAAACAAATATAAGATATTTAAAATTGTTCACAAAAATTTATATATATATATATATATATATATATATATATATATATATATATATGTTAAGTTATATCTTCGATTTTTTTTTAACAAAATCAAAATAAAATCAAATATTATCAATTTTAAAAATGTAAAGCCAAACCAACAAATAAAATCGGTTGATTAAATCAATTTGATTTGATTATTTTATTTGGATTGATTTTTATTCAAACAGTGAACACTCCTAGCTATGGTGATTGGTTAAAGTGGTGTGATGGCTAACTATGGTGATTAGCTATAATGGTGTTTCGATAGAAGATGATGACTTATGAGTGATGGTTGATGATATTTGAAATGGTGGTTAACAACGAAAATGATGCAAATAGTTGTGAAGTGTCATTTATATAGAAATACTTAAATTTATATGTTAATAAAATATTAAAAATTTATTAACTTTGATTATTGAAAAGACTTCAAATACACCTTGAAGTTGATGGATACACTTCAATTAGTCGAACGACGTGTTGTCACGATCCAATCATCGACATGTGTGGGTACCTATTTTAACTTCAAGGTATGATAATCTTCAATTCCAAATTTTTATCCAATATGTAATATATAAAGCATACTCTAACATCCGATACATATATGAAAACACCTTTAATTGATTTAAAACCTCCCAGATATTTACAAGATAATCAACTAATATCCTCCTGAGAAACTAGTCTAAATAGGTACAAGAGTGACTAAGAAGATACAATGACAAAGGAAATAAGACAACTCCACCATAATGAAGGTCGATAAGAAGCAATAGAAGATCATCGCCATCTTCATGGAACACCACAAAATCCTGTAATCGGACTTTGTCAAGTGGCATGGCAAGAGTAATATCATTACAAATAATGCGTACTAGTAGGCATTATCGGTCGATCTGAACCTATCATATATATATATATATATATATATATATATATATATATAGTAATTTAGAGGAAATATATAATGATAGATTACCACCCCAAGTCTCTATCCACATGTTTTTAACATCTCATGTATAATACCCATAAATTAGTACACCTTGATCTCATTTTCCTATCTCATTCCATTACCATCTTTACATTAAAACATTCAATCCTTTTTACACTCTAAGGCTTCCTACACCTACCTATTATATCATAACATAACCCCTTTATCACCTATAGATTTCCCAAATACGCACTATTACCAATTCCGTTAATCATTCTATTGATCTTCCTTAAGTTCTCATGTCATACCTTAAGTCTTGACCCATTCCGATAAACCACACACAAGACCCTCGCTACACTACCTTGACTCAAATTCCTTTTTCAGATATGTTCTTAACATTAAACAATCATAACTAGTCTTCGTATTTAACCCATACATCAAACCCCCAATCTTGAGCCAATTGGACTCTCAATCCTTATCCTAAGTAGGGTTGTATCACTACACACGATTACAATCAAATAACTTACAAGACGATAAAAAAAACTAACACATAATACAACAATCACGAATACATAGACTCTAATTACAATATTATGAATCAATCAATACCTGGATGCATGTCCCACATGATCACATCTATAAATATCTAGTCCTATAATAGAACCACAATACATATATATATGATCTTCTTTCGGAGTTCACACACAAATTGTTAGTGCACCAATGCGGTATTCGAGCCAACCAGTATTAGTAAACATATCAGGCATGATATATGAGTCAACCGTTAGTATTCTTGTAACGATGTGGTAATTAAGCCAACCATCAATCATAAACCATCATGCATATAACCACACTCACAATGAACAATAACACTTGAAACCACAAGTAACATTAGCAGAATTATAACATGAGATTATCAACATGATTACGGTTCATATTTTTTCCTATGTTTTTCTTGATACACATCACACAAATGATACTATAAAGGAGTAAACAAGCATACATACATAAATTGAAAAATATGCAACCATTACCTACCGACTAGGTCACCTCTATCCAATTGCTGATCATTCTAAACTTGCCCACAATTCTCTACTAAGGCAATACCCAGTCATACCACAGAACAATCAGTCACTATTATCTAACAATCACTACTAACCTACTATTTTAACCACAAGTTTAACTGTTCAGACTTTGTGCCCGAAAGCCTATATATGCAGTTTATGAAAATCTACAAGATATAATGCAGTGTAACTGGGTCTCGCTACTCAATTAAAGAAAAACTAGTTTACTTGGGTACCAAACATCAACTAATGGACCTTGGCTATGGACTTCCGACTCCATGATGCATGCGCATCAAAATTCCTTTGATTTCACCTCCCTTGCGTAGTAATCTCTCCCCCCTTTCTCACATGTTTTTGGAGCAGCTCTCATCTATTTTCTCCATTCAAAAGTTGGAGGAAAATAGAAAAAGTCATATTTACTAGGGTCTGAATTTATGTTTGTAACATTTTGAAATTTCCAAGACTTGTCTTAAAGCCTAACATAGGTGTCTTGAGGTCTAGATACTGTTTTAGGACTATAACAATAAATACATGTCATTTGGGAAGTCTAGAAAAACAAAACGTCTAAAAACGTCCATGACGTTTGGAGATTTGGTTCAAGGACGTACTAGCGTGCCTTAGCCTATTTGACTAATTTTTAGGAGTCGGAAATTCATGAAAAATGGTGAAAGGGTAGCTAATAGGTATTTAAGTTGTTCCATGGTCGAAACGTCCGGGTACGACTCCCCAAGGACCAACCAAGGGCCATTGAGGAGGACCCTTGCACGTTGGTGTCAACACTGTCTGAGCAGTGTTGAAAACCACGACAGTCAAGGGACGGTTCGTGTGTGGATCGACGGGGCATCGATGCCAGCCTTCGTCCCACACTTAGACAAAGTTGGAAAGCCCTCACCTGCACAAGTCTCTGACCAAGACGACGGTGTGCAGGACCGAAGGGGGACCAACCGTCGACTCACAGACAGCCCATCGACGGGGTTTCGTATGTGAGGGTCTATTGTACTGCTCAAATTAAGTTAAGTCCAATTTAATTAATTAAGTGTTTTGGTGGTTAGTTAGGGGATTAGGGAAGCCTAACTAACTAGTTTAACCCCTCATATAAAGACCCCAACCCTCATTAGTCTAAACACAATTCACAAAAATAAGCTCTCTTCCTTCTCTCTACTTTCTCTCTCTATTGGAAGACACCATTGAAGACAAGCTAGGGGGAGGTTTTGGGGGCTGGAAAGGGATTATTTAACCACTGAATCTTCATCAAACGTTAAGGTATGGGATCTAATTCACCTTTGAGACTTCTCTCCTCAAAGGCCCCCTTCAAAGTATTTCTAAAAGTGAGTTTTCATATGGGTTTCATCCAATTACGAATTTGATGTTGTGAATTGAGTTGTTTATGAATTCTTTAGGATATAATGAATAGATTAACATGTATTTTAATTTGATCATGATAAATTGAGTTGGTTTGGTCTAGATTTGTAGAACATGACCCTTAACCCTTAACCCTAGGTTGATCTTGATGTGAATTATGTTGGGATTGATTCAATTAACTTGATTATTGGTTAAATCATTATTATATGATGTTGTTACACTAATCACAAACAAATTAGGATGAATTGTAGTCTTTTATACTAGTTCTTGAGAACTGATCTAGGGTAAGTGAATTGACCTAAGTATCTTGTTTTAAAGCTTTGATTTAGTATTGAATTATGGTGCACTGACTCCTCTAACTTTATTATCATGTTGGTTATTGAACTATGTTGATGTAATGACCTAGTTGGGTTGAGTTATGGGTTGATGGTAAGACCCTTGTGATGAACTATGGAAGAGGCTTGGTAAGTCTTGTGATTCCTATTCTTTACTTCAAACTATGGTTAATTGTGATTAAGTCATGATATCTAGATTTAAGTATGCCATGTTTAGAATTGATAGGGTGGTATGATGATGAATTGACATATCTTGATTTTTGGTTGTGAGGTTGGTTAAGATGAAATGTTGTAAGGTTGTTGATGACTATCAATGTGCCTTATTATGAATGAATATGTAAATGTGTTAACTTTACTATATGGGATATGATGAAAGGATTACACTCATGCAATTCCTATTGAGCTATGATTTATAAATAAAGACATTAAAGATATCTCATTAAAGGGACTTATCTTAGCACCGAGTGAACTTGACAATGGGAGGTGATGACTTTTCATAAAGAGGAAAGATTTACCCTATAGTTCCACATGTGATGTTGACTCCCCTTTGAGGGATACTCATCCAATGGATTCCCATGAGAGGAGTCCCAATTACCAAATGATACGAAGAGGGAATACCTATCTCTTAGTTCTTGAACTATGTTGCCCCCATAGGAAGACTAGCTAGTGGATCCACATAGGAAGCTATGTTTATATTTGGTTTTACTTTGGCCGGTAGACCACCTTCCATCGGTGTAAGGTTTTACAACACCGAATTCCACACTTAGCTCGTGTGGTCTATGTCGGTTAAAGCAAGTGTTCCCTAAACTAAAAGAAAGTAATGAAGTATAGACTAACTAGAGCAACTTGAGAGGTTTGACTTAGCCTAGGTAGGGGTATGAGACTCTACCTATGCCTAGCACTAGTTTGTCTTGATGGAATCTTTAGGGAGTCAATATTATGTATGTACATGATAATGATGTAATTGATTAAAGTATGTTGATCTTACATGGAAATGATATCATATGGTGATGGGATTCTTATGAACATTGTATTTGGTCTATATTGATAAGGTATGATGTTTTGTATTCTTAAAAGTTATATTATGAGAAGTGGGACATTGGTTATGGATCCTTGTTGGGTTACTTGATTAAGTAAGGTTATGAGGCTTTGCTTGGTTATTGCACTTGTTGACTTGATAGGGATTCATGAGTAATTGTCTTGCTTATTACGTTATGACAAACTCTTATTCATGTTTATGAGTTTACTTCTTGAGTATAGGGTTGTAATAAGTAATGGGTTCAAGAGTGTTAGTATGCATATTATTCACTTAACTAAATGTCCCTTTTAGTTTGCTTGGCTATGCATAAGACTTTTAAAGAATAAAATGGCATGACTTAACTAAATGTCCCTTTTAGCATGTTTTGATCTTATATGTGCATATGGTCTCATACTTAGTACAAGTGGCGTACTAACCCCATTTTCTCCCTTTTCCCAAACATTTTAGGTTCCGGTCATTGAAGGCTCATTTGAGACGACTTGAAGAAGACTTGGATATTCTCTATCATCTAAGTGGTAGGTCCTCACTTTCCGAGGGCGATGCCGATATCTAGCTTATGGAGTTACCTTGTTTCTATGACTCTTATGTTCATTCTATTTTCATTGAGTACGATTTGTATAAGCCTATATGTGGCTTCTTTACATTGATGTAGGACTATGCCCAAATTGCTATGATCTTTTAGATGGTATGAGATGAGACAATCTTTGACACTATATTTTATCTTATGTATATATGTATGTGCAATAAAAGTAGAAGGCTATGTAAACTTTCTATACGAAGGGTCTATGTATACTCGATACGAATATATATTATGTGTATGTAGAGATCTATGTAAACCTCCAAGTAGATGTAATATTTTTTTTAATTTTTCCGTATTTTCGACCTATGAATATAATGATGTAAGACTGAGAGGCTAGTCTTAGTTCTCTGAGAGGACGACAACGCCGGTTACGTCTAGGGGGTAAACCTAGATGTGACAATGTTAACCCACTATAGGGTCCATACAGGCGTTATAGTGGAGCCTCCATAGGTGGAGACTTTCCGCTATGGCGGGCTGACGCCAACCCAACCATTCCAAATAAGTCAATTCATTGTGTGGTCAAAATTTTAAATTTTGACACCATATTACTAGAATTTTGAGATTTTGCACGAGATATTATTTAGTAAACACTTAGTATCCCCCCAATTCTAATTTAAAATGGTCTTAATATCTCCCTGTATAATGACGTGACGACAAAAGTGTGTTCAACTTCTTAAAAAAGTCTAAGAGACATAAAAGCTGATTAAATTGTACAAGTGTTGATTTTCAATATGAGATTATTTAATTAATTATACTTATACATTAAAAAGTTATTTTCTTCTCTTACTCTCTCTCTCACTCGCTCTCGCTCTTATTTTCCCTTTTTGTTGTTTCTCTTCTCTACGTTCTATCAAATCCGTCATATTTGTGTCATCCACAATCTCTATTTTCAGGTCGGAAAGCCACAAAACTAGCAAATTCTAATTTATTTATACTAACTTTTATTTATATTTTGTGTTCTGTTTATCTTTTTTTTAATCTTCATCAGATCCAATAAACTTTCAACACGATCTTTAGTTTTTTCGGCTGAGAATCTAACCGTCCAGAAAGGTAATCAATTCTTACTAATTTTGTCTATGAACTACTCCTATAGGATCCATTAATACTGATTTAAGAACAAACAACTTAGAATTTGTTACAACATTTAATTTCTATTACATGTTGAATTTTTTTGATCGATAATATCTATGCAGAAATTTAAAATTGTAAGCAATAAGTATCGAATGACATCTAAATAATGTTAATGAAGTCCTTTTATATTGCTATTTTAGATATGTAGATCTGTAATAATTTTTTTAATTTATATCTTTTAAATAGAAGTTATGTGAAATCATTTATATGAAAATATTTGTCTTTCATTGTGAGAATTGTGTGACTTGTCTAGTGTAGGATAAGTTTTGGTATTTTCTTCACTTTTGATAGAAAAGTAGAGAATTTTCGACTTATGTTAAAGAGAAAATACTATAAAAATAGAAAAGGAGGAGAGAAGAGAAAGCATAGTGACATTAGGAGGGATGATATTAAAAAGGAGAGGAAAACATATTAAAAAAAAATTGCAAATGACATGTGTATCGTATCATTTTGGGGAGATATTAATAACATTTTAAGTAGTCATTTGTTAGGATTTATAACAATAGTGTTGTATAAGGTGTAGTAATAGTAATGTTGAAATTAATAATGCAGAATTGTTTATGTTGAGATTAGTTATATTGACATTAAATTTTTATGTGATATGTGGTTTGATATATTTAAAGAACACTAAAATTATCAAATAAGGAATTTTAGTGAAATTCCACAAATAAGGTTTAGTAGGAGGTAAAAAAATTATTTTCGATATAAGAAAAGAAACCATGACAAAATACAAAAGATTAACATTTTAAAAGAGGAACAATAACTACAACATATTAATATTTTAATCAAAATAAATGAAATAACAAATAGTAAGAGAAATTAAAGTACAAGAAACACAAATAGTAACAAAAATCTAAGAACAAACAACCGCAAGAATAATACCATGACTACTAGCATGCAACAATAAGTCAGACAATTATCAACTACTTACTAGCATGCTACTCTGTTTCGTGACTTCATAGCCTCCTACCTCGATTCATGTCCTTGATAAGCTAAAACTACGACATGTACCGTCATTCACTTATCTCTGGTATTTCTTCAGACTACCTCTACCTATTCTAAAATCATCCATAGTCAATTTTCCGCACCTCCATACAAGGACATCTGTGCATCTCCTCTTCACATGTCTAAACTATCTAGGTCCCACTTTTTGCATCTTATCCTCCACCAAGACCACTTTCACATTGTCCTAAATGTCTTCATTTCTAATTATATCTCCCCTAGTAACCTTATACAGTCATATGTACATCCTTATTTCTGCAAATTTCATCATCCATTGGAGTTCTTAACTACAATACTCTGCTACATACAACATAAGTGTCTAACCACCACTATTCATAAACCATCTTTATGTTTTATTGACACTTTCTAGTCACACAGACTATGAAAACGAGCATCCATATCACCCTCTGGTCTTGATTAACTTGAACCCTTTAGACTCCAACATCTGTCTTTATCAAGTTTAACATTAACTTCGTTGTAAGTCTCATTAATTAGAACATGTTATCTTCAAATAACGTACACTATGATACCTCATCTTGATCCCCAATGCAACCCTATCACAATTGGAAGTACTTTGAGTCTTCCCCCATTATCTTTACTTGAGTCTAGAGTCCATTATACAAGTCCATAATTGCTGTAGTGTATTTTACATGTACACTTTTAGCCTCCATATATCTCCATAGAACCTCTCGTGGAACATTGTCATATGTCTTTTCTAGGTTGATGAACACCATATTACTCCATCAGTCTCCTTAAAAATGAATGATTTATAAAGTGAATATAAGCTCACTCTGAAAATTAGACACGTGATTCTGTATCCACATCTTTACCATCTTCTCCCAAATTCTATAGTATGATTCAATAACTTAATCCCCTATACTTGTTGCAATTCTAAATGTCACTCTTGTTTTTGTATACCTAAATCATTGTACTCCACTTTCATTTTTGGAATATTTTGAACGTCTTTATAATAACATTAAACAGCCCAGTCAACCACTCCAAACCTGCCTACCTGTGCTCTTACAAAATTTCACTAAAATCTCGTTCGGCACGATTGTCCTTTTCCTGCACATCTTACGGACAATACCCCTTCCCCCCTCTCCACCTTTATACACCTATAATACCTAAAATATGACATCTCTCAAAGTGCTCCAAATCTTCCAATATAATGTCTCTTGTCTCCCTAATCATTCAAGAGTTTATGAGAGTATTAATAACATGTATTGCATAATTTCTAAAATATTATTTATTTATAATAATACCCTTCATATTCTTTAACTCTCTACACTTTCTATGACAATTGTGTCTTTAATCATCTTTATGCTTGTACTAAAAATTCCTGTATTGCTAATACAATAACTTGTCATATGTTAGTTATCCATATGATAATACCAAGTATGATGTATAAGTAATACTTGTATTAGTTCTACATAAGTTGCAAAACTATATCAAACAAGAAACTCATAATATCAAAACTAATACCTACATCATTTTCTCTTTTAATTGAAATGTGTATTCAACTTATTTGGACCGGACTTTAAAATTATCTTTAATTATTCATATCTATTCAGATCATCATTAAGTGGTTATAATTTTTTTAATTTTTATATAATACACAAATCAATCAATCAATAAATAGATTTTCTAACTAAATTATGATATTAATCAAGTCCAAATAAATCAGACCATATTATGAGCTAAATTTCTTACCCCAAGTCTACACTAATATGTAAGTGAGGTTCTTTTCTGTTTAATTATCATTTTGTTTCATTTTAATAAAACATAATATAATATTTGTTACTGATAAAATATATTTTTTATTGAATTTTTGCTTTATTACATGGTAGTAGTAGATTCTGGACACCTTGCTGGATTTTGAACTCAGATTGGTTTGACCAATTTGATTTTATTTTCCCCACATTGTGAAATTTCATTACTTGGTCAGAAAATAATTTTGGAGTGAAAAATAAAAAAAGTAAATAGTGTAATTAAGACGAAAAAATTAGAGAAATGGACCTAAAAAGGAAATAAAATATAAAAGAAAAACAAAGGCTTTGTTTCTTTCTTCTATACCCTGTGGTATCAAACAATAGAAGAACATCATATTGAGAATCAATTCGATCGCTCGTTCCCTGGGGTTGTCAACACATTTGATTCTTCGAAAATCCATTTTGGGGTATTTAAAAATTAATTTTTAAGTGTTTTTATGGTCCAATTTTTGATAAACAACTAGGAATATACCTAGATGATCAAGACGTTCAATGGTAGTTATTGATTTTGAAGGTTGGATAGATAATTGTGCAATTGATTTCTGGGTTTTTCTGGGTTTTGTGAGTAGTTTGATGGGTCGAAGTTGGATTTTTGAATTGTGAGTGATATGTTGGATTTTAGGATAGGTGGTAAAAGGGGGGCTAGGGTTAGGGTTTTGTGTTGAAAGGTTTGAAATTTGGGGTTAGGTTCTATTCATGAGTTGGGAAAATAGTAGGGTTCAGATGATGGAAGAACATGACCTTGAAGAAGGGGAAGCATGTTATTACAACAAGGATGATGATGATACAAGCTTTGACCCTGATATAGCACTCTCTTACATTGTAAGAGTTCTTTCTGTTTCTCCTATTTGTTGAATTTATTTTCAAAATCTAATAAAACTTTTGTCTCCTCAAAACCCTCGTGTTTTTGAGAATCAGTTCATGAAATGCTTAATTAAGTTGGAGTTTTTTTTTTTATATAGTTAAAATCTGGTTTCATTGTCATTGCTCTGGGTTAAAGATTAGGCTTTTACTAATTCAAATTGATTATAGATGGTTCCATGATTCTGTAAAGAATGAGGCAAATAATTATGGTTGCCTTAAAGAGAAGAACTTTTTTGGTTTGGGAATAGAACTGGAGAAAATGAATATCATTGGAACACTGCTAGAAATGTTGCTTTCAAGTTATACTGCTGAAGCTTTGGACTATTTCTGCTTAGTGAAGTGTGTAAAATAAGAAAAGAAAAAGAACAAGAGATTCTCTTTCAGACTGCCTCCCCCCTACACTGCAATAATAATGAGGTTGAAGTGTATGTTTACATTATTGCCATTGATTTTACAAAATAATGATAGTACAACTGTTTGTTTTCTGTGTGAAGGATGAGAAACTTCAAAGTGTCCTGGGTCATTTTCAGAAAGATTTTGAAGGAGGTGTTTCTGCCGAGAATTTGGGTAAGTAGGCTGGTGACAAGTCCTATTGATCATATATAACAGTTGTAAATCTCGAGAATAGATGATTAAATTTTTTTTACTTTTTTTAGGGGCAAAATTTGGTGGTTATGGTTCGTTTTTACCGACTTATCAACGCTCCCCTTCAATTCTACCTCAGCCAAGAACTCCACAGATATCTCAAAATCAAGGCACATCAAGATCGCCCAGCCATTTCGCCTCCGAGGTCTGTTAAAAGTTTGCCTTTGTTGAATAACATTTTGTCCATCCCTTTTATCAACCTGGGAAAATTTAGTTTAACTTATGTTTGGTGGTTGCATTTCTGTCCAGGGAGCTCCTCAGAACCCAATGTCTGTGTCTGGTCTTCCTTCGACTAGGAAGAACGGTACAGCTGCTTCCCGTGGTGGTCATACCATGCATGATTCAAGGGTTCCTTGTGGGGGTGATTCCACAAGACAAGATTCATCTGCTCAAGAATCTAATAAGTTCCCTGCAAAACATGAAGTTTCTATGATTAAGTCACTTAATCCAACCGATCAGAGAACACTCAAACTTCGGATTAGAGTTGGTTCTGATAAGACAGCTCAAAAGAGTACTGCTTTGCACACTAGTCTTGGACTTATCTCTCCCTCTTCATCGATGGAAAATAGTCCTACCGAGAGTGGTGAGATGTTGGCCAAGGTTCAAGAACGTCACAGTGATTCTCCAGCCAACATCCTTCAGGTAGGCTTTCTGTTATATAAAAATCCCTCTTTTTTCCACACAGCAAAAAAAAAAGAGTACAGTATCTGGTGCTATTTTAATTTTCTGTTTCCCCCCTTTGTAACAGACTATGACTTCTTTCCCAGTTGCTGGAAATGTGCTGCTTTCACCTCTCGATGAGAAGTTTTTGACTTTGTCAAGAAATGAAAAACTTTTCGCAGAGAATGAGCATGTGGCTGCTGCAAAGGATACTAACCCTCAATCTGTCATGTCTGCCAATAGTTCAACTTCCAGACTGGAAGATGGAGATGTCTTGATCAGAAAGAAAAGTAAATCAGTTGGTTTAAGTGAATATGTTGAGGAACTGAATTCAGAGGTCAGAAATGACACGATGTCCTTGTTAAAGAAAAACTCGGGAATTGAGAGCTTGAAAAACAGGCATTGCTTTTCAAATGACCTTAATCAGAGAGTCGTACATGATTTAGTATGTGATACTAATGAATCAGTGAAAGGTGCTGGTGGTGCACCTGAAGCTATAAAAGCCTCAGAGAAAGAAGTTCCTCTGAAGAAAAGGGAGATCAATAGACTTAAAGATCAACTGTTTGGTAGTGATTTGGATAAGGATGACTCGTTAGAATCATTATCTGACCTAAGCGGTGACAAATATGATCACCAGGAAGTAAGAAGTAGATCGGTGGAACTCCAGTTAGAAAGTTTTCAGAAAAATGCTTCTTTTGATATCAAGGAAGGTGGCATGAGCAAATACAGCAGATCTGTTCCTTCATTTAGAGCAGATTCTGATATATCTGAGAGTGAGAGGGATTCTAGTGGGGCTGTCTCTCTGAGAAAGAAAGCTGTTATGCAAGCTGCAAGCCATAAACTTGACCAACCAAGGATACCTCGCACTGAGAAGCAATCATCTGAAGGCAAAAAGAAATTAACAGAACATCAACCTGGTTTGAAGCCTGCTGCAGATGTGGCAGAGGTAAGAGGGGTTTCTACTACCCTCAAGAACAAGAAGAGTTCTATGAAGGATGTACAGGTGGCTCATGTATTTGATGCACAGTTGAAAAAACCCACAAATCAACTGGGTAGACCTCCAGGTGATAAGTTGAAGAAATCTAAACTAGAGGCACGTAAAGGACGGCATTCATCTTCTTCTAAATCAAGACAGGTCCCATGCAAAAAAGCTGATAGTCATGTGGCATGTGCGACCCCTATGAAGGATCCTTCAGCCATGGGCATACAGGGTGTGAAAGAGCTGACCTCTGGAGCTGAGCCACCAGTTGCTCCTGTCTTTATTGAAGAAGATTGGGTTGCCTGTGATAAATGTGAGAGGTGGCGTCTTCTTCCATATGGTACAAAACCTGAGCAACTGCCTGAGAGGTGGATGTGCAGTATGTTATACTGGCTGTAAGTTTTCTGCAGTTTTCGGATCTTAGTCTCTTTTGTGTTCTATTCAAAATCTTAGCTCTCTTTTATTTGTGTGTATGTATGCTCCAATACTCTGCCTAGTTATGCAACGCTGTAAATAGATTCTGTATTGCTATAATTTGGTGATAACAAATCAAAATTAACTTTTGTAGGCCTGGAATGAACCGTTGTGACATTAGTGAGGAGGAGACTACAAGAGCTCTGCATGCCTTGTACCAAATGCCCCTGCCTGATAACCTAAATAGCCTTCAAAATCATGCTGGTAGAAGTGAGGCAGGAGTAGTTTCAGCTGATATGCATGGTCTCGGTGGTAGCAGTCAGAACGCGGGTTTCAATTACATGGCTAATGGAGGAAAGAAGAAACATAAATTAAGAGAAACACCAAACACAAGCAGCAATCATGGTCCAATGTTGACCACAAACTCAAACTTGCAATCTGAGCTGGTCAAAAACAGAAGTTTTAAGAATGTGACCCAACCTGTTGCTGAATCAAACTCAATTAGCAAATCCAATGCACAGATTCCAGTTAAGTCGTCTGATGTCCTTGGCAAACAATTGAACAAACTGACGGAGCGCATGGCTAATGGTATACACTTTATCTTAAGGCTAGCATTTCATTCCTGCCTGTCATACCTCTGTATATATTTTTAACTTGCTTCCAATTATAACATATCAGGTGATGAAAAGCAAAAAAAGAAATCCAAGAGGGAGTCCGATCAATATGATCGCAGGGATTTGAAAAAGTTAAAAATCAAAAGTGACCAAGCTTTTGTGGCAACTAGGGAAGTTGTGACAGGTACGCAGGACTACCATGAACGTGGCAATTTGAAGGATACAAAGCCTGGATTGACAGGAAGGGTACAAGTATTGGAAAAGAAGCATGGCAACCGAGTCCAGGATTCAAGGGATAGTGACTCGATTGACATAAAAACTAATATCGGAAGAGAAATTTCTATAAAGAAAAGAAAATTGAGGGATCAAGACTATTTAATGGATTCACAAAGTAAAGGTAATCTCTTGGGTGACAGCGATGGCAATGCTATTGTGGGGGAGGCTAGTGGTGAGAGTGGTTTCAGAAAACAGAAGAAACCCAAGGTGTTTCATTCTGAAAAAAAGGAGCCCAGTACAAGCAAGGGTGAGGAGAAATCATCAAGAACAAGAGGTGCAGTTACCAAAATTGTTCTACCAGGAACCAGGGATTTTCCTATAGATAGAAGTGTAGAGAGAGAACATCAGACAAAGAAGTATCGAGTGAAGGGTCAGTCTCGGTTGACGATGGAAGATATTGATTCATTGAAAAAGGACTTGGGATCTGAACAGTTACCAATGGCTGCCACTTCAAGCTCGTCAAAAGTTTCTGATTCTCGGAAATGTAGAGCGAATCACCAAGTGAAAGGCTCTCCTGTAGGGTCTGTTTCCTCATCTCCCATGAGGATGGTCATCATGAGTAAGGCTTCACCTGCAAGAATGGAGAGTTCAGGGAAAGATGATGCTAAATTGGATGACATTGGAAGTCCAAGAAAATATTTGGATAGAGATGGCGATTTTGAGAGTGATAAATCTAGGGTCTTGATAAAGGGGAAAAGACCAGGTGTTCCTCATTCGGAGGTTTATGAAAATTTTGTGCTAGACTTTCAGGGTAATGATGCCAGGGAAAAAATTGAATCGTGTGGTATACATTCTTCCGACTTTGGAAATAGCCATATGTGTAATAATAATGTTGATGCTCTGGAGCAATGTAGCCCTTACATGACTGAAAAGCGTGCTGCATATTGCTCTGATGGCAAGGGTAGATTGAGCAAGAAACACGTTTCTGTGCTTAACGAACATAAATCTGCCAAAGATCCTCCTTTGCAATTTAAGGAGAAAGACTGGAATACTGGATTTAATACTCAAAGGGTAGAAGAGAACAAATCTGATCAACTGGGCAGCAAGGAAGTCCTGAATTCAAAGATTCCTAATAATCTTGATTCTAGTACTAAATCTTTCAAAAACAATCAGAAAGTCAGCAAGAAAGATCCCACACATTGCAGTGACAGCAGCAGAGAGCTCCGACTGAAGCATGATGGTGTTGGGTCAACCACAAAGTTGAATAGTGTATATGACTTGGAAGGAAAAGTTCTTACAAAGGAAAAACTTCATCAGGAAAGTGATGCTAGATTTGCAATGAATGGTAGATCAATTCAGGCAGAATCCAGGGACCTAAGGTCACAAGTTGGTGCACATGCTGAAGATAAATTAGGCACGTCAGTTATTAAGAGCAAACCTGCTTCAGGTGCTCAGAAAGGAAGTTTTAAAAATGTAGGGATGGCTAATTCTTCTGTAAGTGCCAGAGTGTCAACTATGCTAAAAGATCCTGGCATTGGTGTGTGTCAAAACGCGAGTCACAACAGCATGGGCCGGTTGGAGTCTGATCATTGTGCAGTGCAGGAACCCAGTGCTCCTACCCCCTCAAAAAGAGAGTCCTCCAGTCAGACTGCTTCTATTATCTTGGCAGAAGCTGAAAAGCTTCGAGATACTGCTGATCGTCTTAAGGTTCTACTAATATCTCTTTTCAACTATATCTCAAGTGGAACTTGTTACTGGTCTATTTTCTAAAGATAGTTTCTTTTCTGCTTTGTTATGTAGTTGAGTTTATACTGAAGAAATAAGGAGTCATTCTCCTTGTATACTTATGTGTGCAGTGTCTGTATTTGTTTCCTAATTGTTGAAGCTACTTGCAGAACTCTGGATTTCATGCTGACTACAATCATGGCTATTTCCAAGCGGCATTACTGTTTCTTCAGGGTGCTTCACATTTAGAAAGCTCAAATGGGGAAAGTAGCAAATCCGGGGAGATGAATCAAATACAAATCTATAGTAACGCAGCCAAACTTTGCGAGTAAGTGTAACTTCAATCTGTACATATCCTTTGAATATATACAATTTTAATAGCTTCAATTGTACATATCCGTTAAATAGCTTCAACAATTAAATATGTACAATTTTAACTAGCTTCAATAATTCTTAATAGCTTCAACTGTACACATCCGTTTAACATACCCTTTCGTAAGCACTTATTTAACATCTTCTCTGTTGGGGAAATTCCCAAACGCGCGGCTCCGCAAATCTGTAACTGATGGTTTGTCTCTTGGTTTACTGTTTGGCTCATGGCCATACCATTTTATAAAGAACCTCCCTTACCAAGTAGTTACTTAGCAGAAACTTCTGTTCATTTAATCAATTGTTTTCCTGTGGAGTGCTGCTGAATATCCTAATGTTTAGATATTGGCATGACTCTTTTCTGCATAGAAACTGGTTTATTGAAGAGAGAGTTGAATATTCTGAGAAATTTTTTCTATATATGGTTAAGCAAGTCTGATTAGTTACAACTATCTAATTACTTCTTGTTTGATGGCTGTTCTTTTCTCTGGCTGTGTAATATATACTCGTAATGTTGCAGAGCTTGTGCACTTGAATACGAGAAGCATGATGAAACTGCCACTGCTGCTTTGGCCTATAAGTGTATGGAGGTTGCATACATGAGGGTGGTAAACTGCAAAAGTATGAGTTCAAGTAGAATTTGGCATGATCTGCATGCAAATTTGCAAGTTCCCCCTCAAGGTATGTTGTTGTCATGAAGTATTGAACTTCAGAGTTTCTTGCTTGCCGCCATCAAATTTGCAGCAGATAGCATAATCATATAAGCATCACCTAAAAAGGAAGAAATACAATGATACACTTAGTAGTCCTCTTTCCTTTTCTTTGTTGTTATATATCCCACATTCAAAGGAACACCATTAGCTATAGATGGAATGTGATTTTGATTTGAGAAGGATTTTAGTTTAGCAGAGATGTGGTTAAAACAGATAACCACCCCCTCTCTGCCCTGAGAAATTAGATTGATGTATGTTTTTCATCACTTCACCACAAGAGATCTGGACCAAAAGCATAAGAAGTATAATAGGCATACTGATTTTTTAATTCAACCTTTCATATTTTTCCAATTATTTTCAGCGGTAAACGATTCCAAAGTGGGGAAAATAAGACATCCTAATTTAACCTTCTTGATTCTCACACGCCCCAAGGCTTTGTTTAGCAGCAGAGGTAGTAGATCACAAGATGTGTGGTAGACGCACATCATGAGTAATCTTAGTTGGTGGACCAAGTCCGATATTTAAGTAGAAAAGGATAGAGGGCAGGCCTCATCCACCAAATTCTGAAGATGGAAATAGTGGATTTCTCAGTCTTGAAGAACAGGTCTTGATTCATGCAGATGCACTATGCATAAAGAGATGCGTATGTGTAAGTGAGACACAGAAGGGAGGGGGCAATGGATGTTTGGACTTTTGAAGCAATCGCATTGATTGAAAATTCTGTTGTATAATGAAGTCTTAAAGCATATGAGATCCTGGGGTTTGTCCTATTTTAGTTATTTTGTCCGTGCTTGGCAGTGGGCATTATTGTGATTAAAAAAACTGATTTGCAAAGAATGCTTAGCCACAATTTGGAAGCTGCAGGAAAAAATAATTAAAAGGAGAAAGGAATTGTATGAATAGAGTGTCTTTGGCTATTATTTGTCCTTCATTAACATATCTATGTATCTCTGGATTCATGGTTTATAGCAGTCTAGCTTTGTTTTAATGGAGGACTGTTAGCTTTTGCATGATTTTCCCACTTGCAAGAACATGCTCTAGAATCTCTGTGATTATAATGTGATTCTGGTCCAAAATTCTCGATAATGTGTAGTTGTCGGATCATGTTAGTCCATACTTCTGTTCAGGCGAATCTCATTCACGTGAATTTCTACTTGAATTTGGATATATTTTAGCGTATCTAGTGAGTATAATGTGATTCTGCTTCAGATATTCTTGATGGTATGCAGTTGCGTCATGTTTAACCCACACGTTTTATTCAGGTGAATCTCCTTCATCTTCCGCATCTGATGTTGATAACACAAACAATCTAACAGTGGCAGAGAAGACTGTTTTATCAAAAAGCAGTGGTTCTCATTCTGGAAATCATGTTATTGCTCCTCGAAACCGTCCTAGTCTTGTTCGTCTGCTTGACTTTGTAAGTGGACTGGTTTATGATTTCAGACATATCTGTACTAGTTCCACTTTTGTTGGATATTCGAGGGTTCTTTTTCCTTTTGTACGTCAAATGACTGCTGAATACTGGACGGGTCAAGGGATTTCTTCCTTTGATTTGAGTTCTTGTATTATTTTTGTGTTAGCTACCCATTTCTGTAGGTTAAGCAATTAAGTTGATGTAAAATTTTGCAGACAAAGGATGTAAATTCTGCAATGGAGGCATCTAGAAAAGCACAGATTGCTTTTGCAGCTGCCACAAACGTTGGAGAGGCAGAGAATAAGGACGCTTTCATTTCAGTTAAACGGGTTATTGATTTCAGTTTCCAGGATGTAGAGGAGCTAATACGGTTGGTGAGGCAAGCTATCGAGGCAATTAACCATAATGGTTTCGGTGGCAGTAGAGGTTAAATCAACCATGTAATTTATGTGGTTCTCCATTCACAAGCAGGCCCTTGGATATGGGAAGGAAGTGAGGACCTGCGTTGCAATTTGGTGAAGAGGCATACTGTTAAGTGTGTTATATTCCTGTACATGTGTACAAAGTGGGATTGATTTGCTATTTCATGAAATTTTGAGAATTCAACTTTTTGGTATATGATAAGGGCACAGATGCTCAACCTTAAAATTTACAGGCTGGGGATGAGGTGTATAAAGTTTCAACTCTTCAAGGAAAAGATTCGGAGTTCACTTGAGATCCAATTTTGAATATTAGGTTCTTTTGGTTGGGAATAGAGAAAAATAGGAGTTCGGATATTGAGAACATTAGTTGACATATCTAAGTAGACATGAGTTTCAATGTAGTCCCAATGTTTCATCCTTTACTAGAGGACTTTGATCCTTGGGTTGCCGTATATAACTTCATTTTTCCTAATGGAACATAAGGCACAATTTTGGTGGAGGAATTTAGTGGAATTACTATGTTATCCGCCATTATTTCTTTTTACTCCTTTCTCTTTAAATTTTTTTATTTGGTGAAAATATATAGAAAAAAGTCACTGATTCTGCCTCACAAATTTGTTCTATGTACTTGGCATATTACTAAAGAATCTGCCAAAAAAGAGAAAAAGAAAAGAAAAAAAGAGGGGAGGTCGTTACAGAATTGCATCTTTTGGTATGTTAAAGAATGGATTGGAAAACACGGAGTTAATCACTTAATTCTGCATGCCTATAATCATCTTATCAGCTTTTGATCTCTTTTCTAAATGAACCAAGAAAGTTGGGTGTGTGGGTCAATTCTTTTGACAGCTTGGTATCCGTTGGATCTGTTGATCTTAAAAGAAGGTGCTGCAGAAGAACTTGGAAGCATTGCTGTAAGTTGTGCAATATTAGCTTTCCTTTGTTTGGATTTATGAAGATTAGACTTGAATTTCTTTTCAACTGATCTTATTGTGGAGAAATTGCAACAGGAAATCTGTTCCTTCTGTTGGGAAATATGCTCCTCCTGAGACACAGTCAAACCTGGTTGCTCCTTGTGTTCCAGAAAGGCATGCCAGGTAAGTCTATTATCCGTGGTCCTTTACTCTGTTCACTAGATGTTGTGTTTCAAGTTTGTAGCCTGCTGAGATAACAATAAACAATTGAATCTGTGTTGCGCGCCGGTAAAAGCTTGCTTCACCGATGACTGACCGCAAATGCATTATTTTTGAAAAGGGATTTTTTTTTTCCAGAAGGTTCACACCAAATGCGTCATTATTTTATTCAGGTACCTATATATTGGGCTTAGTTTTGTGGTCTTTCAGTCTTTGTAACTTTGTTTTTCATTATATATAATTGGTCCAACCCCGACCAAGTTCAGATTATTTTTTTTTTGATTTAAAACGTTACCTATAGTTATATTTCTGACTTGATAGTGGTGTATTGAGATGTCGAGTGGCGATTTGTAGTTGTCTTAATAACTCTTGTTCCTTGTCTAATTATTCTCGATGCAACAAATTTAAAACAGATCAATATGCCTAGTCAAAACTGTTTTTAGCATGTGAGAATAGAAGTTAAGGATGCTAGTTTATTATATATCAATCTCTCCTCAGTAGCTTTTGTTTTTGGATTTGATCTAGTTTTGATATTCCATTTGAGCGTTCAGTTTGAGGGAAAACGAGAGAATTTTGGTGTTCACTAACTGATAACCTTCTATGATGGTTAGGCATATTTTGCTCAAGTACTGATAAAACTATGCGATGCAGCATTCTCTGCTCAACTACTGATATAATTATAGTTATCGGCACAACAGTTTTTTCCTGTAGTGTTATGAAAATAAATCCATCTTGGATGACAGTATTTGCGGAAGAGGGGGTGGGGGTCGGATCACTCCTGTCAACTCTAGTCTGTCAAACTTTGCTTACTTCTATGATGTCCTTGTTCTAATGCCCGGTTATGTGGAGGAAAGATAAGAAGCTCCAAGTAGTTGGCATGGTGACGGTTATAACCCCAGATATTTACCTTGTAAAAGGGGACGTTGTGGTTGCCCTTTAATTGTCTGTGCACTGAGGATCTGCATGACTATAAATATGGTTTTGCTTGTGAAATGGTTTTGGAGAATCATTTTTGAAGTGAATTCTTTGTAGCATGTAGTAGTATTGGGCAGATACGGTAATAAAAATAGGATGATTGGTTAGACTATTATATTCTATTCACTTCCTGTTGATGTAGTCGTCATATTACAGTGTCCAAGATAGTGAAGGATACTGTGGAGGGGAGATGATAAACTGTAAGGTGAACAGGAAACTGCTGATTTACCCCCTCAGGTATGTACTTAAATAGGAGTAACGGAGATATTCTGCCAGCTGATTTTATATTTGAAGAACCAATAAAAAGCAGTTTCTTTGCATGAGAGTTTGCTTGGGCTTACTGGAGATGACCTGGTGCAGAGTCTCAAATTTAGAAGAGAAGGATTATTATCAACTTTTCTGCTGTGTTAAAGGAGATGTCACTTTTATGACTAGCACATGTCAACTGAGTCATGCTGGAGCATATTGCTATGCTGCTCTTTGCTTGACAAGGCTTGGATGAGAACAGAACTTCTGCGGGAATTCGTCACATATCTGCATATTTTAGTGTTAGAACAACACTTTGTGGCTCTGTTTGGCTGGGGTTGGTCTATAGAGGCCCTTTTTTTCCCTTGAAGAAGCAACTGTTTAATCCATCAATCACATGTAATAGTCAATTTAATATTCCCTTACGGAAATGCGGACATCCAGATCAAAGTTGGGACACAACTGGATGTTAACTTGTAGCATATATCGGACGGCTTGATTTTAGTTTTAGTTTTGTAATTGTAGCTTTTGTACATTGGTAAACGTGAGTAATTCGATTAACATCAGGAATTCAATATTGTGTTATGGCTGTAACATGTAAGAGTTAAAGCTCTGATAATCCCTTTTTTTTCCTGTCAATGCTATTCTTTTGATTGGCCTACTTAATATAAAAAAAATTAAGTGCTGGAAAGCAGTGGTACAACTCTCATGTTTGGAATTTGGAACTTGTAAAACACTTGATCACTATGAAGTGAACCCCAAATCTAGTCTCCCAGTAGTCTGTATAATCTGTTACTTGCACAAGGTGAAAAAAATAGTCATCTTCAAAGACCAAAAGAAAAAAGAACAGATTCTCATATCAAGAAACTGTTGTTTTTTCCTAATTGGGACAAAAAAGTATGTATGGAAGAAAATGTAAAGAATAGCATGCGTTGTGTGAAAGGAAGAAACTCATTAACTCAATTTGGTCAAATGTATCTTTCAGTCCAATTTTACACACCTTTTTCTTCTTCACTTCCAAAAAGCCACCCCCACTCCTCTACTTACCCTACACTCTTACCATGGTTAAAAAGATAACATTTACTTTTGAAGTTGGGAAAAATTTGGTATGGTTTAAAGGTGTCTTGAGAAAAGGGGATTGGGGGTGATGAAAAAGTCACTAGATTTGGTCTGCACAAATGGGAGATATCAACTTGGAATAACAGTATGGCCCCTACCAGTACCATTACATTCAATTCCAGTTCCTGCCCTCCCATCAGTAGATGTAGAGGTAATGACTAACTTTGTCTTATTCTTCTTTTTAAGTGAGGCAAGTAGGGACTATAATTAAGCAATTATTTCTTGCTAAATTACAGGAACTCAATTTTATTAAAGTGCATCAGTTAGGGACCTCACACAATAGTATCAGACTCTTACAAGTACCAACAATTACATCCAGTTTCAGTTCTTTACCTCTTGACAGCTGCCAAACTGATTTCTTTTGCAGCCAAAGATCTTTTTTTCTACTTTTGGAGTGGGATAGGGAGGGGTAAGGGATATTGTTGGAGTTGTGGAGCCTGATATTTTGTAATTAATTTGTGAATTGGACAATTCTTTCCACAATCATCGCAGGTCTGGATAGGATGGTTTGGACCCCTCCACATATATTTTGGGTTCGAGTATTGGGAATAGAGAACCTTCCACTAGACAACGTGAGTTCTGATTAGTCACGACGGTGAACTTTGGCTAGTTAAACTTGAAAAATTATCGTTAGACAAGAGTTCACCCTTGATGCAACTTAACAGAGGAGTGGAGATATTTTGCTTTGATCAGTGAAACTAATACACTATTCAATTTTCCCAAAGATATTTAAAAAAAAGTAGCAAAAGAGGGAAGAAAAGACAAAAAACAACTCAGAATTGTATTCAGAATGACAGAACACTGGATGCTGATGCTATGATCCATATTGAAGGTTGGTGATTGGATGGGAAAGGCAATCAATTATACATTTTGTATGTGAACATTTCTAAAAAATATAGAATTTGCATGACTGAGTATTTATTAGTTAGGGTCCTACACAATAGCATCAGAGATGCATCAAAGTTGGCCACTCTTAAAAGTCTTAACAGACAGCCATAGTGTACTATTATTGCAGCTAACAAACTGGTATCTTTTGCAGCCAAGCACATTTCTTTTTCTTTTGGAGTGGTAGGGAATAGGGACTAGGGAGTATTTCTTGAGTTGTGGAGCCTAATTTGTCTTGACATGAACTGAATGGTGTACGACTGTCTCGCTGTTTTCAACATGGACACGGTGAAGTTGAATTCTGCTTAAAGATGTGGAGTACCACTGACTAGACAGTTAGACCCTCTAGACCTTACCCTATAGCATTACAGTGACAACCTCAACTAATTGAATGTATGAGGGAGGTGGTGACATATGAGGATCAATCTTGAAAGACCATTCTTTCGTCTGAAATGCCTAATCGTCACACCAATCATTTGGAGGCGGTATACTGCTAGGTGGGTAGTTTATCTAGGATGTATGCAGTATAGACGTATGTGAAGGCAGACTTAAGCTAAGATTACACTCGTGAGCATAATGGTACAAGCCTTCTTGACTGTGAGACGATTGGTTGAACACCATGCACAAGCGGAGGAAAACGAAAGAAAAATGAATTTTTCTCTTTTGAGGGAGAAATTCTTTGATTGCATATTGAATACAAACACATGTCTTTCTTATTCCACTAGCTAAACCAAATTCTTACATGTCCTTTTCGTTATTACAACCTTCTTTTTTTATGTCAAAGAGCAGAAGCTACGCACAAATTCTCATTGGAACTTAGTTATTCTTAACAATGATGGCTATTTCATTTAAGTCTTTCGGTAGCACCATTAGATTTTCAGCAAGGTGTAAATTTTGTATGTACATATTCCTGTGGCTCGGATGAGTATTCTTGTTTATATCATTACGGATATAAACACTTTTTTGTTCTTATGAACATAACATCCCCTTATTCTTTGCTCTTCTGGAACTGGTGCAAACATAGGTGCTCTCTTCTATGTTGTTTCTCCTTAATTACTGATGGTATCGGGGAAACCAGTGTGTGGGATGCTCGTTTAGCCTCTATATTCATCTCGTTCCTTATTTACCTAGGTGCAATGCCTTTTTAAGAACTTTTTATTGAACCAGCTCATCTCTAGATATATTTACAGAAAAAAAGTAGCTAAGAAGGAAAGAAAAGACATAATAAACTCTTATATTAGGAAAGAACTGTACTCAAAACTCAAGATGCTGATGCTATGATCCATATTGGTGGTTGGTGATTGGATGTAAGTGCAAACAATTATGGATTTGTATGTGAACATATATAGAACTTGCATGACTGAGAATTTATTAAAGTGCATCAGTCAAGGACCCACACAATAATATAGAGATGCTCATTCTTTACCTCTATAAGTACTTGACATATTTCTGAATTGTATGCCTAACAAAGCATGGACTTTTACTATCTTGACTAGAAAAAGACTCCATTTTTCCCAAAAAAAACAAAGTTGAAGTGTTAGAAAATGGCTCCAGTGCCAAGTTTTCCTGTTAAAGTTGGTCACATTGATGATGTTCAAGAACTGAAAAAGATTAAACCATCTTCTATTCCTGAAAGATTTGTAAGAGACATGATAGAAAGACCAAAACTTGCCACAGTTACTACTCCATCTTCTTGTAGTCTTAACATTCCTGTTGTTGATTTGTCGAAAATCTCGAATAGCCAGGATTTTGATAATGAAATCATGAAGCTTTCTATTTCTTGTGAAGAGTGGGGATTCTTTCAGGTATGTTCTTTGTGTTTACAACATACTGTTGCTCGGACTCTCCAAAAATGTTGCTGCACTTGTGTCAGATCCTCCTAAAATGCACTAGTTTTGAAGGGTCCGACACGCATCTGATGACATTTTTGAAGAGTCCGAGCAACATAGCAAAATACTATAGGCTTTCTAATTTTGTTCCTTTTTATCATTGTTTATAGGTGATTAACCATGGGATTGACTTGGACTTACTTGAAAAGATGGAGAAAATAGCTATGGAGTTCTTTATGTTACCTTTAGAGGAGAAACAGAAATATCCAATGGCTCCTGGAACAGTTCAAGGTTATGGTCAAGCTTTTGTCTTCTCAGAAGATCAAAAACTTGACTGGTGTAACATGTTTGCTCTTGGTGTGGAACCTCATTTCATTAGGAACCCAAAACTCTGGCCAACAAAGCCACTTGATTTCAGGTAAGCTTAAACTTTAGCTACAGAAAAAAAAAGTATTGAATAATACAACTGTTGCATTAGCAAGTGTAAATTTGTAGGGACCACCTACTAGTTTTAAACAAGAAAAGTTCATTTTTCTTGTTATGGTGGTGTCCGGTCAATTTGCGCACACTTGATAGTATACTCTCACCAGCACAGGTCAGCACAGATACTGAGTAACTCTGAAATGAAATAAAGGCTTAGGCAATCATCTAGCGACTAGCGTTGTGTGCAATATTTTAGTCACACCCTGAATAGATGCTCAGTTTTCGCTCTTTTTTGCAGTGAAACGGTGGATATATACTCTAGAGAGATAAGGAAACTATGCAAGAAGTTGTTGAAATACATAGCAATGAGTCTTGGATTGAATGAGGATATTTTTGAAGAAATGTTTGGAGTAGCTGTACAAGCAGTTAGGATGAACTACTATCCAGCATGTCCTAGACCAGATCTTGTTTTGGGACTAAGTCCCCATTCAGATGGAAGTGCACTAACAGTGTTGCAACAGGGTAAATGCAGTAGCTCAGTTGGCCTACAAATACTTAAAGACAATGTTTGGGTGCCTGTTCAACCAATTCCAAATGCACTTGTTATCAACATTGGTGATACCATTGAGGTGTGCACTTGTTATGTTATATTGTGCTAATAGATTATATCTCTAAACGTGCGATGACTACTGAATAATAAAGATTTTGATTCGTTGTATTCGTGTACCACAGGTTCTAACTAATGGGAGATACAAAAGTGTGGAGCATAGAGCAGTGACACATGAAGAAAAGGATAGACTATCTATTGTGACATTTTATGCACCAAGTTATGAAATTGAGTTAGGACCACTGGAAGAATTGGTTGATGAAAATAACCCTTGTAAGTATAAAAGGTACAATCATGGAGAGTACAGCATGCACTATGTTACAAATAAACTTCAAGGGAAAAAGACTCTTGAGTTTGCCAAAATCTATGACAACTAATTAATCCCCTATAGAGACACACTATTAACTTGAGATGTAGACTATTGACATAATAATAATAATAATAATAATAATAATGTCTTTTGTAAATTCAGTGGGCAGTTTGTGAACTGTTAATATGGAAAGTTCTCTTTGTATAACCTACTTTATTGGAGTATAACATAATGGAAGCAAAGTGGGGTCTTGTGTTTGAAAATTGTGTCCTTTAATCTTTTTGTTCCTCTTAATGCTTTTCAAAAGGATCTACTCTCTCCGTTCTTAAATACTTGTCATGTTATATACGCTTTTTGAGATTTACATTAATTAGAATTGACTAAATTATCATTATTTACTATCCGCTCTATTTGAATTTTTCTCTTTCGCATCATATTAATATTTCTATGTAAAAGGGTTTCATATATCTCTCAACTTTGTCATTTACCCTTGTTACAAAAATGATTCATATATACTTCTTTTTTTTTTATGTAAAAGTGACTCATATATATATCTACCATTATAGAAATGGTTCACATATATCTCTTTTATCCAATGCATTTGAAAAAAATAATTTTAAATTTATTTTCTTTAAGACTTAATTTTTAAAGAGTTCACGAAGGGGTATATGATCCTTTTCACACATTTTTTTTACTTTTTGATTATTAATATTTATGTTTCTTATTTTTATTTTTTCTTTAAGTCTACAGTATGAAAATATGAGATTTTTTTAAAAAGGGAAAAGGGTCAAATATGCCCCTAAATTATTCGAAAAGGTTAGATATACCCTCCGTTTAAAGTTTGGTTCACTCATGTCCTTGCCGTCCAACTTTTAGTCCAAATATGCCCTTATGGGCGTTAGTTGCCATGTTGGATATATTCAACTCATTTTTTTATTTCTTTAAATGTCACATGGAATTGTCATGTCATTTTGACCTTACCACATGACATTTATATGAAAATGAAAATATATTCAGACTCATAAATACCTAATCCGACCCATAAATCAATTCCTTTTAAATTTACTATCCGACTCATTTTTAACAATTTTATTTAGTTTTTATTTTTTCGATAAATCCCGAAAATGAGTAATTGATTAATAAAAATATGAAAAAAAATGAAAAAAATATAAAATTAACGCCAAAAATTCACAAATAAATATAGTAACCATAAATCTAACATTTCAATATTTTTTTAAATTTTTTATTTTATCGGTAAATCTCAAAAATGAGTAATTGATTAATAAAAAATATGAGAAGTATGAAAAAATTATCAATTAACGCCAAAAGTTCACAAATAAATATAGTAAAATTTCATTCTACAATTTCTTTTTAATATTTTTTTCGACAAATCCCGAAAATGAGTAATTTATTAATAAAAAAGGGAAAAATATGAAAACAAAATAAAAAATTTACGTCAAAATTCACAAATAAATATAGTAACCTTAAATTCAAGAATTTCAACAATTTTTTTTATTTTATATTTTTTTTATATTTTCCTATTTTTTATTTGTGAATTTTTTGCGTAATTTTTATATTTTTTCATATTTTTTGTTAATAAACTCATTTTTGGGATTTGCCGAAAAAAATTAAAAATTAAAAAAATATTGAAATTGTTGAATTTAAGGTAACTGTATTTATTTTGTAATTTTTGGCGTTAATTATATATTTTTTCATTTTTTTTATTAATCAATTACTCATTTTCGGGATTTATCGAAAAAAATAAAAAATTTAAAAAGTGTTTAAATTGAATTTAAGGTTACTATAATTATTTGTGAATTTTTGGGGTTAATTTTTATTTTTTTTTTCATATTCTTCCTATTTTTTTATTAATCAATTACTCATTTTTCGGAATTTATCGAAAAAAATAAAAATTAAACAAAATTATTGAAAATCGGTCGGATAATTTATTTAAAAGGGGATTGATTTATGGGTCGGATTAGGTGCTTATGAGTCCGAATATCTTTCCATTTTCATATAAATGTCATGTGGTAAGGTCAAAATGACATGACAATTCCATGTGACATTTAAATAAATGAAAAATGAGTTGGATATGTTCAACATGGCAACTAACGCCCATAAGGGTATATTTGGACCAAAAGTTGGACAGCGAAGGCATGAGTGAACCAAACTTTAAACGGAGGGTATATCTAGACCTTTTTGAATAGTTTAGGGGCATATTTGACCCTTATCCCTTTTAAAAAGAAGCGTGAGTAGAAAAAGAGAAAAAAGTAAGAAAAAAATTTAAAATTATTTTCTTCCGTATATATTATAATTTATTTTTTCTATTTGTAAAAAATAGGGCATATCGATAATTATACAAAAAGTTAAAAATAAATTTGACAATCAAAATAATAAATTTAAATTACATATTGGATAAAAAAATCAAAAAATACGTGTGACAAAGATTAAATATACCCTTATATGAATGTCTTGTTTTAATAAAAACTTTAAGAATTAGATTTAAAATTGATTTTTTTGAAAGATGATATACATGAGTCATTTGTGTAACAATAAAGGTATATATACGTCATTTCTATAACGATATCTCTCAATTTTTCTGACTTAGGATAAAAGTAGACACAAACATATAATTTTGTGTTGATTCTCTAAAATAAGAAGCGTTATGAATCATCAATTTTTAAGTAAAGATAACAAGTGTCAAGGTAGTCTCTACAGTCTGTGGGAGCTTCAATGTCACATTTTCACTATTGTGGCTACAAAGATTCTTAATGAGGAAAGAAGCATTGTAGTATTATGAGAGAAAGGCCACCCCCCCCCCCCCCCATGATTTTCAATAGAATCACTTAAATTCAATAGACAAAACCATTGGTTTTCCATTGTTTAAGGGGGAAAAAATGTCCCAACTTTTCTTTATGACTAGTGGAGGAAGATTAAAGATCCCACTAGGCACTAATATACTACAACTTGTCATGACATTTTGGTCAATCCTATGTTCAAAGTTTGAAACTTTAATTTAAGTATTAACAAGAAGAAGGGTTGGGTATAGCAATTAGCTAAGTGTCACCATCCTGCTAGTTATTATACAAACACTAATGAAACTATTCGCGCTTCGCGCGACTATATAAAATATTTATAAAATAATAATATAAAATATGTAATATTTAGGTTAGTATCAAATATATAGATAATATTAATATTTCTCCTCGTCTACGATATCATAGACTTTTTTTAAACATATAAAATATATTTATTTATTTTGTATATGTATATATTAGAACAAAATATTCATCGTGGTGAAGTAAATGGAATAAGAGATAATATGTTGAAATAACAATATATTGTATTAGGTTGAAAATATTTTATATGTTTTAATTTTCTGTATCTTTTGTTGGAGTACTAATGTTCTATTCAAACTCTGATTTCGTCAAAACAAAATTGATTTTTATTTTATTTTATTATTACATTTGCTTATTATAATTTTTTAAACATTAATTAAATATTTATAAGACTTACGAAAACTGAAACATAGTATAAAGTTATGAATCGTATTTAATATTAAACGTTACAAGTAAGATGAAGAGACATGAGTTATAAATAATTCAAATGTAATTTTATTAGCCATTAAATGTATTACTAATTATGTATTGATTTTATTTGTAAAATAAATAAATAAAAATAAGGGTGAAAATACAAAAAATGAACAGAGAAAATATAATAATTGGTGACTACATAAAAATTATAAATACATTTCAAAGCAAAAAGAACGGTGACAGATTGTTACATACGCAAAAAATGACATCATGAAAATAATATTTTATTTTTCAATTAATTTTCATAATTATAATAAAAATGGAACTAATCATCATAAATTTTGTTGTTGTTAAAATAAAATAATTATATCAATTTTTTTTCATAACAAAGAGAAAGTAGAATACTAAAGGATAAAATGATTAGCATTGACATATATAATATATTTAGCTAAATTATTTATATAAATCAAAATAAAAAACTCTAGCAAAAGTAACTAAGTTGATAATACAATTCAAAGTGAAAAATAATCTCTAATTATGCTTAATTTTTTTTCTTCTACCATCATCCTTTGTAAAGAGATCCCCTCATGTTTTGATCCATGTGTCAAACTCTTCATTATATGCAACCAATTGAATTAAAAAAAATCATAAACCGATTAAAAATAATTATGTCAAAAGAAGAACGAAATATAAACTATATTTAATATATTTGTATGTTATCTTTTCAATAGTAATAATAATACTAAATAATAATTATTTCTTGAAATCTAACAAATATTATAATCAAACTATATTATATCTGAAAAATTATTTAGAAAGAGCAATTGCATACGGATTACACATTGTTAAGAATTACAGAGATTTTTTTAATCATACTTACTTGATAAATTATAATACAAACATAAAAAAAATATATTAAGAAAGTATGTCTAAGTACATAAAAATAAAAAGAAAGACTTTAGAATGAAATATATCTTACCTTCATATATTTTTTTTTGTTACATGTTAGTTAATTCACAAACAAGTATGATGAAGAAGAGAAATTATAACTTTATATGTGAATAGAATCTTCATGAAAATAAATATGAATTAATATAGACAAAATAAAGGAAATGAAAAAAATAAGGACTTGAGAATGATATATCTATTAACTTCATGTACTTTTTTTTTGTTACATGTTAGTTTCATTCACAAACCAAATACGAATTTATATAGACAAAAATAGAGGAAATAAAAAATAAAAATTTGCAATGAAATATTTCTTACCTTCATGTACTTCTTTTTTGTTACAAACCAAACCTATATGATGAAAAAGAAAGGATAATTGTGAATGTGAATCTTCATGAAACTAATATGAATTTATAGGCAAAATAAAGGAATACCATAAGACATCATAAACTTACAAATTTAATTTGGAGGTTATGGACATAAAAATTATGAGAGTTATGAATATTATTAAAAGTAAAAATTAAAGAGGGGCAAGTCATGGGTAGTAACTCCTAGTGAATAAATTAAAAAATAAAAATAAAAATACTTAAAATGTAAAAAAAAAATTATTATGATTTCATGATTAGAAGTGAGATAAACAAATAGAAAAAAAATATAGAGAGTTTTTTTTATAAATGTTCCTACATTAATAAAATATTTATTTGTATAAATAAAGTAATATATTTTTACAATAAAATAATTAATTTAAATTAAAAAAAGTCAAAAATAAATAAATTATGTTTCTCCTTTTATTATAAGTGAGATAAAAATATGAAGAGTTTTTGTTATAAATGATCCTCCATTAATAAAATATTTATTTGTAATAAATTTAAGTAATTTTTTTTATGATATAATAATTAATTTATTTTTAAAAAAAGAAAAAAAAAAAAGCTAAATGCAAATGGAGGCCATAGAGAGGTGCCACATCACCTTGTCTATGGTCCTCCTTTATATATATATATATATATATATATATATATATATATATATATATATATATATTGATTTTTCTGTTAAATATCACACCTTATAAATATCATATTGTTGGTGTAACAAGAGGTGAAAATTCTATTATTATTTTTGAGAGGGGTATTGAAAATACTTTTGAATTTGACATAAATTATTAGTTTTGTCTCGAATTATTGACAGCTTTAAAAACACGCATCTACTTGACTTACTAAACTTAGATACACTCCCAATCAACCACATTACATAGCAAGTGATTTCAAACTCTTACAGGAGCATGAAACTCTTATTAATAAATAAAAATTGAGAGAAGTGTTGAAAACACCTCTAAACTTGGCAATAATTTAAGGGTATATTTTATTCATGTTGCAAGATCATGGGTGTATTTAAGTTAAGTTAGTCAAGTAAATGAGTGTTTTTAAGAATGTCAATAGTTCGTGATGAAATCAATAATTCGTGTTGAATTCAGAAATATTTTCAATACTTCTCCGTTATATTCTTTTGAATTCTTGTAAATTCAATCAACACATAATTAGGGTTTAGGGAGCTAGAATAGTGGAATTTTAGCATTTTTGGTCTAAAAAGTATGCAGAATAAAGCAAGTTAGGCTTGGTACAATTTAGCCACAACATATCTAGCAAGTTCATCCCAAATAAAGAAAAGAAGAAGAAGAAAAATATTGCCATATTCCACATCAAAGATAAACGAAATCTTCACAAGGAATCTAAACCAAACATATATTCGTAATTAAAGACTTCATATGTTGACTCTTTTTTGAATGTGACACTCATCTTCAAAATAATTTATAAAAAGAGTTCAATGTACACTAAAGTGATAAATGTATGAGACATGTCTTTTAACATAAGTTTTATACTTTGATATGACAATTCGATATGTTCTTTTTTTAAATTTCAATTTATGATGTATTTATACTAGTTTTAATAATTTAATTTGTTCTTTACGCTTTTCTAGTATAATAAAAATCAGAATATACAAGTGTATGCCACTAAATGATCAATTAACATCAAAGTTAGAATATAGAAATATATCTCATTCAGATTGGCGAGCGCTGTTTCTACTTCAAATAGAATTGACCTATTAACCATCATTGAGATGTCCCTTGGAGATTGATAACTTATCATAAAATTCGATATTTAATAAAGATAGTAGTTTATTAGTTTGGTTATAAACTTACCGATATTTATCATTATTCATGATCAATTTATTTATGAAAAAGGAAAAGAAAAGAGGTAATTTGACCAAATTCTTTTTTTTTTTACATTTATATTATTAATATCTTTCATTACACTTTTCTAATTTTGGGAGATAAAAACTCCAACACATCTTTTTATTTTTGTATTTGATTAGATTTGGGGACCCCCACATCTCAAGCATAAGTATTGGAGGGACAATTGACTACACTAAAATGACATAATAGAGTGGCAAAAGGGGACCCCCACACACAATGGTTGGAACCCTTAATTAGACTTCTATGACATTAATAATATACCCCAACTACTCTCCAATTCACTTTTAAGCAGTACTTTGATATAAAAATAGGGAAAGATGCTTATCACCGATAAATAAAGCTAGCCTTTTGAGAAAGCGTAAATAGAACTCAAGAAAGCCTAATTGAAAATTGAAAGAATTGAAAGCTACAAGCAAGAAGGTAGAAAAAAAGTAAAGAAGAATAATTCACTAGATAGAAAACAAATTGAAATTAGATCTTGGAAATAATCGAGTCATCAAACTCAATCATATATTCTACTGTCAAATTAGTAATATGTCTTCTATTGCAACAAACTTTATCTTCTCCTATTGATAAAGTGAGCCTCCTTTTCGAGTTTGGACAAATTTTAAAAGTCAACTAAATTTAAATTTATATCAAAAAATAAAATAGATTTTCCTTTTGCGAATATAATAGTGCAAGGTTAGATCTTTTTTATTCTATTTTTCGGTGTTGGATGTTTATTTCGGAGTCAGACTATCCTGAATTCCCGTTGAAAGTCTCCTTTTGGAAATAAAATGCTCCACACCTAAGATTTTATTCGTAGAGTTTAGACGTAAAATCTGAATTAAAAATAAAAGAGATACTTACTATTCCATTGTTATACAAGTTAGATTTCTCTTTGTACCACAACATTGCCATTTGTCTAAAGAACAAGTGAAAAATTATATTATAAACACTGTTTATTAGTTTTTTTTTTAAAAAAAAAAGGTACGTCACAACTCACAACTTAATAATTACTTATAAACTACAAATAGAAAAGAAGAATCTCTATGACCTAATATAGAGAGGGGAGTGGATCTTTCAACCTAACCTATATAATATAATTCATTCTCTAATAACCACTAGTTATTGTGCAAATTTCAAGAGTGTCTTATGATCTCAGCAAATAATGGGCCCCTACTATTCATGATTAACAAATCAAAAGTTAATATAAGTTGACAAGTGCCTAAAAATTTCTCAATAATTAAGTTAACCAATTCTTTTTAATTAATTAAGGAATTAAAAGTAGACATGAATGAATGAAGACAATAATTGTTTTGCTTGATGTTTTGGTATGTGAAGAGAGCCGTCGTTTTTGCTTTCTTCACTAATTAATCATTTTCAACAAATACAATTTTGACAACTCAATCTTTTTTTTCTATTTTTATTGCTTCCCCCACTTATTTCAATGTTCATTTATGAGCATTGGAAAATCTTGAGATAACACTTTGTTGTATTTTTCTCCAAATATTTTCTCGTATTTGGTATTTAATATTTATATTAGAGTTTGACTAAATTATAATTTACCTTATAAATGAGCTTTCATATTCAGGTGTTTGATATCTATATTGAAATCTGACTAAATTATGATTCACGTCAGAATGTTCTCCCTGGCAAAGGAGTTTTCAATTCAGGGGAACTCGAATGCAAAATCTCTAGGATAAAAAAATACTAAAATGAGTGTGCGAGAGATTAAAACTGAGCATCAAAGCTGTAAGACAAAAGGAAAGTTCCGGCTTGTAGAAAAACCTTTTCACATGTTTAACTACCACTCCACCGTAATTTTTATTGACGTCTTTTTTTTATTATTATTATTAAATGAGGGTCGGTTCAAGAAGTTAACATGTTAAATGTGCACGGCAGAGAAAAGAGACGTATAGAAAATTTTATTTTATGCTTAGTGGGTGCATTTTTTACCTTATTATATATCATGACGATTAGTTTCATTAGTAGTAGGTTGAATTGAATCCATTCATAATTTAAAGTTATCAAGTTGCGTATGATATTTTATGTTGCCACTTATGAAATGAGGAATAAGTTTTTTCTAAATAATTAAAAAGTAAATATAGAATATTAATCAATATAATGATTTTACGTGGAAAAATCTTCACTTTTAATTGTCAAAAATCATAGTCTACTTTAATTAATAGATATTTTGTGAAAACATTCTTTCTTCAATATTCTACTATTTTTTTAAAAGAAGTTTCAATAATAATATAAATAATCAACACAAAGTTATTATGACAAATTCACATTCATACCTTCCTACAAAACAAAGTAAATATGACCATTTTTTATCCTTTTTTATAACATAATCTCACTAAAATGATTATGTACCATATTCGTCAGGATAGTTTCAATTCGTATAAATAATTTTGAAAATGGCAATGCATCGGACTTTTGATTTCTGAATCTTTAGAAATCTTCATTAGAAAATAATTGTTTAGCGAATCATAAAAATAAATAGACAATAACCATCAGGTGCATATCAAGTTTTTCATAGAAAATAATTACATCCACCATGAAAAATTATATTTCCATATAATCAAATGTTATACATTGGTGAAAATTCTTGTACCGAAGTCCTTTATACTCAACTTTATTTTTCTCA
This sequence comes from Solanum sitiens, assembly GCA_016801875.1. Taxonomy (NCBI): domain Eukaryota; kingdom Viridiplantae; phylum Streptophyta; class Magnoliopsida; order Solanales; family Solanaceae; genus Solanum; species Solanum sitiens. The sequence goes on along the minus strand of JABWTJ010000412.1, from coordinate 98,222 downwards.
TTTTGTTTATCAACAGACTTTGGCTCAAGATCCTGTCTCGTTGCACTACTTCAATGACCATTTTATATGAAAACGTTATGATAATAACATTATTTCTGTTTTACCTTTTTTCTATACGTGAAGACATAACTTATTGAGATCACCTCATATGATCTTTTCCAAGTATCTAATCTCCTTCTAATAAGGTATTTATTTGATCAACTTGATCAGTTGCTTCTTTCATTTTTAGGAATGAGTAAAGCTAATAATAAAACCGTAACATTTTCTACCCAGTAGATTTTTCTAAACCATAAAACCAACATTTCAAAAATATCACCTTAATCCAATTATAAACATCTCAGTAGTAATTGACAAACATAACCATCCCTTCCTAACAACATATTACAGTGGAGACAGTATTCATAAACCAAAACTCAGAATTATGTTATACACCCAATATCTGCCCAACATGGTGCAATTAAGTGCACAAAAACACTGATCAGAATATGCCGCATTAAAAGACAACTCTGTGAAAATAGTTCACCTGCATTTCTCCAATAATTCGAAAGAATAGAGCTCCTGCAGCAGTTTAATCTGAAACTCCAAGGAACTGCACGAAGCTTGGATATTTAGGCTCCCATCCTAGTTCAGCACGAGTTTTTGAATTGTTTAACTTCTTACCTAGAGGGCCACTAGTTCCTGAAAGAAGGAATAAATGACTATTGTAGCGTGATTCTTTAAACCAGTGGCTAAAGGATTTCGAAAGAAGTCAGTTACCAGTAAAACCCTTAAACTTCTTCTCAAACTTCCCACTTTTATTGACCAAGTCCATTAGCTCCTGCCTGTTATCGGCACAAGGTAAGACAACAATTAAGGGCAACATGGGTCAGAGAGTTTCGACTTTGAGCCAGAAAAGTTAACAAGCATGTAGATTGGAGATTGACCTGGATAAGGGGTGGTTGTCACAACCCAAAAGAATCCGACTGCGGAGCCTCTTCTTCAAAATGGTCACTGACAAGGAGGCAGCATCCTGTAAGATAAGACAAACTAAAATATCACCGACAAACTGTAGACACATGAAGAAGAATGAAGGGTAACCTCTAAACTAAGCATGATTCAGAACATGGATGTGCAGTCACCTCATAATGGATAAGATTGAGGATGTGATCAGGACGAATATCCACAGTTCTTTTATGTAACCAATATGTGTGTGCACCTCTGTCTTCCTTGTGTTAGCAGTTAAGGTAAATAAAAAATGAAGATCTAAAGGTTACATAGAAAGAACTCTAGATCTTTGATCTGTACCCAAGGATATGTAGAGACCCGCCAATCTAACAACACAACCACCAAACTCCAGCACTACTTCTTCTGCCTTGAGAAGTATATCAGTCCTTGGGCTCCTTCCAATTGGGACTATGGGACCATCCTACACATTTGACACCAAAAGGGTTTAATGAAAGCACAGACACCCTTACTAAAATACATGAAGAATTCTCTTAAGGATGAAACTTCATTAGTTAAAATTCAGTAATTTCCTTCAGAAAAGCCAGTTTCCACTTTCCAAAGCCTATATCTTTAATTGGCAAGGCTAAAAAACCCTTCAAGAGGAATTAATAAGAATAAGAAACTGTTACCAGCAGTATAATGTTTATGCAGGATATCACACCTCATCTACTGATCCATTATCAGAGCAGTCATATGGTGCAGAACTTGAGGTAAATAGGAAAGATCCTTCACCACTCCACTTTAATGCAGCGTCCCTGCTCATTGGATGTGTGAAATAGAAAATAATTTATGTTGGCACTGAGTTTTGTAGTTTTAATCAAATTATAGTATCAATATGATCAATGTCAGCACAGAAAATCTGAAGAAAACAAATGCAGACAAACAATAACAATGTTTGGAATCATTAAACCTACATTTGCTGCTGACAATTACTGCCCAGATTAGCAGAGCCGAACAAGAAAAATGATCTCACCATCCCATATACTACTCATGCAGTTGTCTGCTACATAAAGCATTCAGTGATACTGACTAGCTAGGATGCTTGCAGCAATCACACATCAGCAGGAAAGGAGGGACAATTTCACAACAAAACAGTAGTTTTACTATTTAAAAGCATTTGTGCTCTCTATGTGAGATATAAACAGAAATTTCCCATCATGATGTTCTTGTTCCCGAAGAATTGACACACCATGCACCATGCCTAATGAGCCCCAAAATATTTGAAAATAAATATCAAAGAATGCCTCCACAGATAGTTGAGAGGAGATTGTTACTGCAAGAACTGCCAAGCTTACCTAACATCACCAGGGTAGTCTTCAGTTCGGGATGGAGGAGCACAGTATATAACATAAGGGAACTTAGACGTAAACTTGGTCTCTCTTGAAGATGGACTAATTCCCATTTTAGTAAGTTCATCATGGTGATCAGTGGTCATTGTCTGCCCCAAAATCTGACAGCCTGGGTATTCCTGTCACATTAAAGGGTCCAAAACTCTTAGCAGTCTCAACTATGATGCATACTCCACTAAGCATATCAGAAATCCACCAGTCTGTCACAGTTAGTAAGCCAAAAACTCATACAACTAATATCGATTTCAGAAAATGAACATCAAACATTTCCTGAATAAACCAGATTTTATAAAAATAAAATAAAAATAAAAAAAAAGAGGAAGAAGAAGAAGAAATAAACATGCATGTATATTTTAAATTTGGTTGAAGGTAGGATGGTTCCTACTTCTCAAAGAAATCATATGATTATTAGTTCAGGATGTACCTCTCTCCATCTTTCAGCCACTAAACGCCCAAGAACTCCAGGTCCTACAATTAACAAGTCGTTTGCTCCAATGCCCCCCCTTGAAGAAGCCTCCAATTCTTCACTTGGAGCGTCTTCACGAACCAACAAGTAAGACTAAAAGAATGAAACTTGACAATTGAACTTCAAGAAGATGTATATCTAAAGAGTAAACAATATGTATTCTTCCAAACATCGATTCACAACTTACTGCCAACCATTACTCCCTCCGCCCCATTTAATATAACACAATAGATTAGACACAGGATTTATGATGTATTTTAAACATTTTGTAATCTTAGTGAAAGTAAACAGACACATGTTTTTGAGAAAGATAACAATAGAAAGCGAACAAAAATACTGATGTATTGCTTGAACAGTTAGCTTGATAGATACAGCACAGTAAAGTGTAAATTTTGAAAAGCTTTTAATGAATTTTGAATTCTTGAAAGTTGTGTAAGTAGCATAGAAATGAAATGGTGTCATACATTCTAGGGACTATTGGCGGTGTGTCAATAATGGTTACACGAGTTAACTCTTGGCTTACTTGGATATGGAAATTAGCTCAATCAAGGAAATTCCTCTCAGTACAACTAAGTTGTCTTATTATACATATAATCCATCAGATGTGATCCAATCAACCAAAAGATCCTCTCGTCAAATGAACAGTTCCAAACTTTTGACAGCTAATGAATGCAAAAGTAATGCAAATAAACCCAATTTCACTCGATATTTAAAAGTAGAATTAGCGAGCCGTCCCACAATGGTAGAGTTGTTCCCTCAGTGACATTTTCGAGGCTCAGAAATTGCAAGGGTAAGGTGGCATACTGCCGACTATCCCGCACAAGCCAGGGAACACTTCTCTATCAAATAAGGCCCGATTTGAAGGTGGAATCACCCATTGATAAGCTATTTCGTGAAACTTAAGCTTAATTAACTAACAATCTGGGCATAGTACAGAACTTGAGCTATTGTTTCTACCAGCACTTATGTAGTAGCTAAACTCTAATAACTTGGAAGTTACAAAATTCAAGTAACCAAAAAATAAAAATCGCAGTGGAGCAATTAATCACATATTTGATCAGCGAAACTATAAATCTAAAACATAGTCCAACATAATTCGCTTGTGAATGAGAGAGAATACTTATAGCAGAGGAAGCGTTGGCTCGGAACGAATTGACCGGCATTGTACGTAATGAAAGCTTGTGAAGAGTGAAATTAGGGTTTGAAATAGGGGGAATCGAAAGCGAACACTTGATAAAACGGTTGAAGAAGTGGTGCTGTGGAGGTTCGAAGTTGCATTGAATTCCAATTATGGAAGTTATGGTAGCCATGGATGGATACTGAAGTGGGAGAAAAATGGAGATGAGGTTTTATACTAACTGAAACTGAAATCAATTTTTGAGTTTGGGCCATATTTGAAATAAAGTTTATGCGTAGAGTGTCGAGTTTTTGGCTAAACTCATCCTGAAAATATAATCTAAATTTAACTTCTTTGTATTATATAAGTGAATAAAACATCTTTGAGATATCTAAAATGTTGTAAGATTATTCCTTCTATTTATTTTTAAAAAAATTCAAGCTACCAATAAAATATTAAATGTGTCAAATCGAATGAATATAGGTATACATGATTAAACTAGTCAAGTTAAGCGAATTTTTTTTAGAAATTGAGAATTTAAATTATATTCAGACAAAATATATTCAAATTCTAAATATTCTTGTAAAAATATGGCCAAATACTACTCCAACTTCAAATTTTTCGAATACAATAATTATTTATTTTATTTTCATAATTATACGCCAACGTAATTTCACTAAAATATTATTGTAATGGTATAAAATGCAAATTGCACTGTATATATAGTATATGCACCCTAAATAGTTTATTAAAGAAAATCTCTAAATAGTTGGACATAATACTTAAAAATAATTTTTTACATAATCTTTCTAACCATTAGAACCTAGTGTATAAATATTTCAAAACTTATGTATTAAGTTAATTTATTTGATTATGCAAAAAACATATACACTGACAACACGCAAAATTTAAATTTCGAGAATAAAAGATTCATTTCCTATCCATATCCTTATCCTTTTTAGGTAAAATTGATCTTCTCGACGTGCAAGACATGACCAAATTAATTTTTTTTAATTGATTCAATCAGTTTCTTAACAAAAATAGATTGAAGGATGATTCTTGTATTTTTTTTTTGTATAGTATAAGGATGTTTTTTGCTCACTTAGATAATATTAGAATGTAAATTAGATTTGAGTCATAGTTGAGGAATGATTTTAACCAATAACTCATAAACTGTCTATACCAATATCCTACTACCCCCAGTCCCTGTTAGTTATTCATCTTATTAAAAATAATTATTTCATATTAGTTGTTCAGGTTAATAAATTAAGAAAATATTTATTAAACTTTTTTATTCTACTCATATAGATGTTTACATTTTTTTTTTTTGTAAAATTCCAAAAAAAATATATCAAGGAGTGAATTAGTAAAATTGTATTATTTATTTATAATTTCTTAACGTATATACATATAAAAAGGGATAAATTTTGCAAACACTATAATAAACTTAATTAAGCTCCTTAGCTATAGTTTGTATACTCACGAATTACACTTATAGCTTACTCGTTTGTGTAATTCACGGATACGCTTTGTATAACTCGTGTGTATATGTATGATTGATCAGTTATTTTCATCAATATTTTATAAGTACAATTATGTTGATAGACTTTTGTACTTATATATATTTCGTATAAGTAAAATATAGAAACATACAATTATAATAACTATATAGAATTATAAATTTGTACAAAATGGTAGAATCGTAGATCTAAAATTGGATATGTTTTAGAGTAATTAAAAATCTGGAAATAGACTAGTATGATAAAACTCGAAATAACTAATTTATATAGACACAAACATCTGAATTTTTAAACAGTTATACAAATTACACTATACTAAGTACACAAATTCTGAATATAAATTGTGAAAACTACATATTTATATATACAAACTTTAAAAACTTATACAAAAAAGACTGAATGCAGAGTAAATTTTAGGAATAGTATAAAAATCATATTAGCACTATATAGTTATAGTTTTGCTATTTGCGCTCTATTCCCAATTTATGTTTGCTACGGAGCATCTGTGTTTATGAAATTTGCGTTTGTATATGTATTTGTTCTCTATGTTAGGCTAGAACAGCGAACGAGATCGGGAGAGAGGGAGAGAGAAGAGCTAGAGAAAGCAAAGAGTGGAGAGAGGTGAATTGTATATGTATATCTATTAGATAATTGTATATGTGTAACTACTACGTATATGTATTAGTGATTGTGTTTGTCTGCATAAAATTTGAATTGTATACAATTGAATCGGGTAAAGTATATATTGTATTTGTTTAATTTGTATTTGTATAAATTGAGAGGGAGAAAGACAATAGAAAACGTATTGGACAAAAAAAATTGTATTTGTATAATTAAGTATATAGGACGGAGAAATATGTATTTATATTTGTATGTACAATCTCTCTCATTGTATACAAACACAACACAAATTATAGATTTGTGTTTGTATAAAGTGAGAGAAGAGAGAGACATGCCTTAAAAAGAGGAGAGTGGTGAGCAGATTTCAATGAAAGGGGGAGAGGCGTATGACAAGAGGTTTGTTGTGAATTAGAATTAAATAAAATTATAGTTATAATATTTATTTTGATTAATAGTTTGCTATAATGCACAATTTTCAATAATATTTAAACAAAAATTAAAAATCTACTTACCCTTTTGTCATTTGGACCTCTGGACCCATCCAAATACATCATTTTAAACACATTTTTTGATGTGGTATGATGCGTGTTGCACAAACACGTACACGTTGGCAAAAAAAAAGATAATCCACATATGAATATCAATATGAAAAGAACATTAAATTTTAAAAGATAAATAATGAAAGGAACTAAAAAAAAAAGGATTCAGCTTCTTCAAACCCATCAGCCCCACCCCACTCCAATCGCTGCCCCCACCCCAATCAAATTTCTTATACCCATTCCACTTCTTTCCTTCTTTCTTTGGATTCACCCACCATTTTCCTTGTTCTTCTTCTTAACACCCCACATATTATCCCACCCCTAAATATTTTCTCAAAATTCATTCTTTTTGTTGCAAATTCATTTTTCTCATAATTTTTTTCGTTTTGTCATATTTATTTTTTCAAAATCTCAATTTTGTGTGTATTTTTTGGTGACTGTGGGTATAAGGTACCGAAAAATGAAAAACTCAATTGATAAGCTTGATGAAGCTTCAAGAATAACAAATGGATTTTGTGAATTTATGAAATAAATTTAAAACGACGATTGCAGATTTGTTGGTGTTGGGGTTGAGAATGATATGAGGAAATTGCTGAATGATTGGGGAATTGGGGTGTCGAATACGGTTAATTTGAGGGAGTGGGTGCTGAAGGAACTTGAGAATGAGAATCTTTGAAGTTGGGCTTAAGGATTTAGTGAAGGAAATTGTTGGAATTGAGATTTACAAGCCGAAATTGTTAGCTAAATACTTTTGTTGAGATTAGATTGACTACATTGAGCCGTCATCGTAAAGACCAACAAAATCAAACCAACAAAGATACAATACAATCAACACAAAAAAGAGATATAGTAAATCGAATGAAAAAATAAAAGAGAAGAAATTTAAAGAGAAAAAAAAAAGACAAGAGAAAAGCTCAAATTTGTCCAACAATGGTGTTGAGTGAAAATAAAGAAAAAGCGATGTCTTTATAGGTGAAATTATGACTTTTTAAGGCTCCTCACGGTCTGATTTTGTGTGTATTACGCGTTCCATGTGGAGTCTTTCCACATAGGGTGTCAATCAAAAATTGTGTTTAAAATAATGTGTTTGGATGGGTTCAGGGATCCAAATAAGAAAATGATAAGTAGAAGGATCCAAAATATAAACAGATACAAGTACAAGGGTCCACCAGATCATTTCGCCAAATAAAAATATGGAAAAATTACTAAACTATACTACATATGTTTACATATTATCATTTAATCCCTACTCTTTCATAAAAATTCTAAAATCCCTAATTTTCCCCCAATTCCTCTATTCCGGATACTTAATTTTGAAAGAAATCAAACTCACCTTTCTCATCCCCAAAATCTCGCCTTTAATCTCTCCCACTACCAAATCAGTTATCGGATTCAAAGGAATTTGATTTTCAGACAATTCAACAGTCCAAATTTCAAAATAGGTAGTATTATCTTCTTCTTCATTTTTCTTTCAAAATCAAATATGTGTTTCAATCGATTTTGTATCAGTTGTCAAAATGGATCATCCACCTTTTAATATTGGGATTTCCCAAAGAATAACACCTAACAATGATCAAATTTTTGAATTAGAAGACCTCAACTTGACAGAACAGAGGTCTAAAAGCTTGCATGCACCGACATTAATGGCAAATCAAACTTCTACAGCGAAAAAATAAAAAAATGGAAGTGAGGGCATCATCTAAAGCAAAGAATGCAAAAATTAAAAAGAAAAGGGGTAGAAAGGTTGCCCCTCCCATTTTTCGATCACATTACCCATTGTATGTCTTTCTTTTTCTTTTAATTTAGACATTGTTGAAAAATAAATTTTTATATTGTATATTAAAATCTGGAGTTTTTACCTAGAAACATTGATTGTTTGAGTTTGAGTGTAACTTTTACAGTTGTAGATGAAAGACATTGTGAAAAATAAAATTTTATTATATATATTGAAATATGGAGTTTATTATCAGAAACACTGATGTTTTATCAAATGTTGATATTGAGTATAAGTTTTACATTTGTAGATGAAACACATTGTTGAAAAATAAAATTTCTTTATATATTAAAATTTTGAGTTTCTACCAGAAACACTGATATTTTATCAAATGTTGATATTAAGGTTTCATTGTCCTTCATAAGTATTTGTTTTACATTTGTAGATGAAAGACTAGTTTAAGACAAATTTTGTGTGTTTAGAATTGTATCTAAGATAGGTCTTCAATTCGCAGTATGATATAGAGGTTATTTTTTTTATACAATATATCATATTCGTAGATATTCACATGAATGATGCGAATACAGAATATAACATATCAGATAGTTAACATTTTGTATCATATTTAAATAGAAGTCAGTGTATATACATAAGTAATATGAATTTGTGTATCAGTCATGCATTGTTAGTATACTAAGTATAAAATGATCTGAAACATTACATTGTGAATCAATTATGGTATTTCCCTTTTAGTTATGTATGCATAATTTATGGAATTTCAGAATATGAAATATGTAATTAAACATATTCCAAAGCAACCTCTATTAGAGTAGTATAGTAGTCTATAAACTGACTTATAGGTGAAATTTGCTCCAGGCATTATGCAACAAGAGAGTGATAGCCTGTCAGTATTGTATCCACCCAGCTATACTTACACATTTCATTCAATTGATAATGTATATTCTTTGTCTTTGCAGTGACTGCGGAACTTATGTAGCTGCTTTTACTGAATTTCTGAGTGACGAATCAAGGTTCCATCGATTTCTTTTCGAAGTGACTATCTTCGCTCAAGATATGCAATACTGTTATGGAAATATGATACCGACAAGGCTAAGGCGGGATACCATAGCTAGAATGATTATCTTATACATCCAAGGGGTGTTTTCATTCCATTGACAGATGATGAACTGACTAATGTAGAATAATAGTCTATTTACTAACTTACAGTGAAGATATGAAATTTTATTGTTTTGCAGATACATTAAGTGTTTTGGAGTATTCCTCCCCAGGTCAACATTATATCTCTAAGCAATTAGTTCTTCTAAATTTAAAGAGTTTTTATGTCCACTATTTTTATGTCGCTTTTAAATTAGTTTTCAATACATTTTAATACCTTATTAATTTCTGTATATTTTAAGTATTACACATATCCCTGCACCTTTTACTACAGTGAATACGATATAAAATTTTTATCAAAATTATTAGGTATATGATACAAAATTATGTTCATCAAATAATAAAATTTTATTGTTTACACAGCATGGTACAAATTAAATCTTATAAGGTGATACTAAATAATTTTCACTTACATAATATTATGTATATGATATATAATATTATAATATGATAGATAGGTACAAATTTCAAATTGGTACGATTTTATTATTTCATGCCAAAGTTACAAAGATATTAAGTATCATATACACAAATTTTATGCTAAAATTACTCTAACTTTTTTTAAGCTGATATTAAATTTCCTGTAAACTATTATGTGCATGAAACTCATGAATTGCGTCCACATATGTAAAAATTACTTTTTCGATACTTCATTATTAGTAGATACAAAATTTAGAAGATCATATTATGTATATGATATATAATTGATTCAAATGACATGTTTTACATGTTATCTCTTTTAACTTTGACACATATCGTTACAAAGATAGTAAGTATCAAATAAACAAAATTTATACTAAAATTATTCTAACCTTTTCTAAATTAAATTCCAGAAAGTTATTATGTACATGAAACACAATTGTGTTCACAAGTATCAAAATTATATATATATGATATATAATATTGGTAAAAAAATACAATTTTCGATACTCTATTATTAGTAGATACAAAATTTAGAAGAAGATATTATGTATATGATATATAATTGATTCAAATGATATCTTTTTTTTCATGTTGTCTGTATTAACTTTGGCACACATCACGACTATTTGGCACTATTAATCTATCACATACAAAATTAATAAACAATAAATAATCAGACACACTACAATGTATATCAAACCAATTTTATCATAAATTATCAATAAAAAATATTGCCAGATTTCAAAACATAACATTATTCATTTATTGCATCATAAAATAGTAATATGAAATTACTTCTTAAAGTATCAAATTTGAGAATTATTAGACATGAAGCATAAAAGTACTTCTAAGAAGCAATATCAAGAATCTTTTGGGAAGAAAGTACTTGTCCACAACAGTTTGTGTTTGTGGTAATCTTTTCATCTGTATTTTTCTTCCTCTTTTTTCTTGGCCTTCCAGGCATTTTTTAGTATCTTGGTGGCAAGACGACTTCTTCCAAAATAGATTTTGAAGCTATTCATTCACTTCTGTCTGGCAGTGGTTCTATTGTAACTGCATACGTGTTTGTTAATGCATCAAGTTTATAGTAATCAGAGCAATAGGGGTGTACATTTTTAATATTCTTCTTCTTTAAAACAGTCATTGCGTGCGCACAAGGTATCTCGTCATGTTAAAATCTAGCACATGAACACGTTTTTCTCTCAAGACAAACAATTTATCTTATCACACCTTCATACACTGCAAAGATATATTCAGAAGACGCAACTACCTGCAAATATTTAAAAATTATAGATACATTAAATGAATTTTTAATTTATATAATTAACAATATAATGAGAAGTAAAGCTAAAAACATAATACTTGTAATATAAATATATACCTTCATTTTCACACATTTGGACGCGTTTATAATCAATATTTCTTGAAATCTTCTCCCTAATATTTCCTCCGTATAAGATGCTATTTTTCGATTTTGCAATTTCAAGTACCAAATAGAATTCTAACTTCTTCCAGAAAGTCTATAATAGGTAATTGCCATCACTTTTGTATCGCTCATACCTAATATCACTTTTCCATATACGTGAATGTCTTACAAGATCGAAATATTCATTACAAATCTTCACCAGAAAATACGTTGAAATTTTTTTAGAATCAGCTTGAGAGCTTTTCGTGAAATAGCAATGGAGAATTTCAAAATTTGAAATTTGAAATTTCAGTACAGTAGTGTTTTATGAATGAATGATTTGAAGATGAAAGAAACGCATGCGTGAATTGTGGCAGTTAATTTGTATTTCTGTTTTAAATCCCTTTTTTAATGCATTAAATTGATAAAATCCCATTTTTAACGCACTGACATGATAATTACAACTTCTACATTAAAGTATCCGTCCGCATAATAAAGTATCTGTCACATAAAAAAAAGAAGAAAATTTGTAATTTATAAAAGAATAGGAATGAAAAGTAATTTGTATACTATACTATGTGTTTTCTATAAATTTTAATAAAAATATTTGTGTGAAATGACCCATTGGAAATTGTTGACGATCCAATGGGAGAATGCAAGTATCTTAAGCACACCAATTGTTAGTTTTAGAGACGTTTATTTAAAATATAATCAACTTTATAATATATTTAATTTTAGATGGACAAATTTAGTCTTTCTCCTCCTTCCTTTATCTTCTTTTCAATTATTTTTTCGTCTTCTGCTTATTTCACCTTTTCTTCAAAAAGCAAATAAGTAAATTTTGAAAAGACATCGAATTGACACTTATATAAAATTATCTCAATGGTACCTAAATTTTAAAAGAATGATAAATATTAATAAAATTTTTATATTTCCAAACAAAAATTACTCAAAATTTATTGTGTCCTAAAATTTGTATTACGATTAGTAAGAATTAAAGTTGGTGTGATCTCCAACAAGAAAAAATCTCTACTTTTGACTATTATTTTTTCTCTTTATAATTATATGAAACATGTTAAAGTAGATATTGGATGTTCATTTTTATGAAAATAAAATAAATTTTGGTTAAATAAATTGATGCAAAGAAAAAAGATTGTTGCTGGATACATTAAGTTTGATTGAATTTTAAATATCCAAATAATGACTATTTTTTAAATTGCACACCTAAAAGTGGGTTACCCATGTCATTTTTATTTGGTAAAATTACTTGAATTGATACCTTTGAATAAATAAGTATTGATTTTGGTGATACTTTTTATTTATTATTTTTTATAATAATATTATGTTAAATCTGCAATATGTATTAAAAGTGAATTATGTATGTAATAAATATGTACTATAACTCTTTTTAAAAGGGAAACTTTCACACATAGCTACTTAAAAATAATTAATTACTCTCCATAGCTATAGTTTGATAATTATAATTTGTAGCTACATGTTATTTGGAGGAGAGAGGCAAGAGAGACTGGGAGAGAGAGGAGAGAGAGAGGGGGAAAAGAGTGGGAGAAAGGTGAATTGTATATGTATATTGGTTAGATAATTGTATATTATACATATGTAATTGTATATATGGAAAGAGAGATTGGGAGAGGGAGGAGAGAGGTGAGCAAGAGTGGGAGAGAGAGGCGAGAGGCGAGCAAAATCGAGAGAGGCAAGCGAGAGAGGGTAGAGACTGGGAGAGAGGTGAATTGTATATGTATATAATTGTATATAACTGTATATTATACATATACATTTGTATAAATGGCAAGCGAGATTGGGAGAGGGAGGAGAGAGGCGAGCGAGATTGAGATAGGGAGGAGAGAGGCGAGCGAGAGAGGGAAGAGAGTGGGAGAGAGGTGAATTGTATATGTATATAGGGTAAAAAATTGTATACTATACATATTTCTTTGTATATCCTGGCGAATTATACATATACAAACATGACTAATTATACAAACTCGAAGTCAACCCACGTAATTAATGTATAATGGTAGTCGCGAGTGGTAATTATAGCAAACTATAGCTATGATGAGTAATTAAATAGTATAAGTTTGTTTATCCGCCTAATTTTCCCTTTTTAAAAATAGATTATGCTTGTTTTGTAAGAAATTGACACATTATATTATAAGTCTATTAAAATGTGTGATAAATGTATTAATCATTAATAAAACTTGTATTATATGTGAATAATAAATTATTCTTTGAAATTTATATTAAGATTATATTATAAATGTATTAAAAGTGATCAAGTGAAAAAAAATATTATTGTTATAAATGATAAATATTTTCTTAATATAATATATTTATGTAAGTTTCCCTTTATTTGTTGGTATTAATGAAGGGCTATTCAATACCATTTGTTGGGCCTAAGAGCATATCATAAATATATGTATAAAAGTGTATCTGACATGAAATATGGTATGAAATAATTCAAACAAAAATAAGGAATTTGATAGCAAAAGTACATGCATCAAGGGGTACTTAACTTGAATTATAATATAAAATTATTAATTAATGAGATAAAATGAAATTATTCTAAACTATATAGAAAATTAGTAAGTATATGATTAGTAAAATTGGGATAATTTTTCTTTAAAATTGAGATTTTTATACAAATAATTAATTGATTTTACTGCTTTTTTCTTTTTGATCGGTCATAGACACTCGAAGTTCTTCACAAGGCAAACTAAAATATAAGATTAATCGGTCAATATAAGTAGAGAAGACATTAATTATACTTAGTTATATACATATTATACATAAATTATACATGAATCATACCTATATTATACCGCCTTTAGCTATTTTTCGTTTAAGTAATTAAGCGAATCACTATTTTTAATTATTCAAAATATCTATACCAGAAGTGCACAAATATATATATTGTTTCAAGGTACAATTTAAGAAGAGACATGAAACTACATAAGATAATATACACTACAACCTCTTTTTTGAAAAAAATAAAATTATATAACAGAAGTGTATATATATCGCCGACTCCAATTATCGTCCATGTATGATTCATACTACTAGATTTGACAAGCTGACAGTTCTACCTCTTCTACGTTCTTGACAATTTATCTTTGTCACAGTGTAGAGTCTTTCAGTGGCATGTTTCAAACTTCTTTCCCATTACTTAAAAAAAGTGAGTCACCAATTCAGGTACAAAATACTACTTTCTCCGTCCGGTATTGTTTGTCATGGTTTCTATTTAAGAGTCAAACTATAAAAATTTTGACTAACATTTTAAGATGTATTTTCATCATATTAATATGCAAAAACTTATAATTTATAGTACTTTTCATATAATTTTAGAATATCTAATTTTTTTGTTTAAAATATCGAATTAATATAATCTAATTTACCTTTGAAAATTAGTCAAATTGACTTTCGATAAGCGCAACATGACAAATAATTCCGAACGGAGGGAGTATCATTACGAGTTACCACATGGACAATTAGACATTCAACCCATAATCACAACTACTCAATTATAAAAGCAGAGCTCTACCAACTGCTTTCTTAATTCATCTTTTACTTTAGATATGAACAAAATCAAAGATTATCAGATTCTTAAAGTAAAAGCTAAAATCAAATGAAGAAAGTATCACTTTTCCTTTCTGGATTTATTCTATTAGATTGATTTTCAATTTTTTTTGGTGAATATCAACTCAATAGCCCTAGTTTAAACTGGTAATTAATTAGCTACATTTTACCAAATTTCTTGCAAATCAAGTGGGTTGACTGATAATGTTATACCTACATCAGAGCAATTCTATATTATTTCAACTTTAAATGTTTGTGTTTGACGTTAATTGACATTACACACATTAGAAAAAATTATTTTAAAGAAGTCGTATGTTTATTTTTCTCCTCCTAATTTTTCTTGTAAAAAGGAAAAGTTGTATCATCAATTAGATTAAGAGTAAACGTGGACTTTTCTTATTATTTTAGCAATCATTTTTGAAAGTTTATTATATATGGTATTGTTTCAACTCGAATCAAATTTAAAATTAAATGTACATTCAATTTCAAATAGATAAATTATTTAAATGTCAAAATTTGACAATTGATTGACCTATTGTTTTTTTGTTTTGTTTTGTGGGAGAGGGGTGGGTTATATGGGGTTGCCTAAGATTACATAATCAATTGGTCAAACACACACACACACACACACACACATATATATATATATATATATATATATATATATATATATTAATTATTTGGCGCTCAACTATTTATGTGAATTTTTTCTAAAATATTATTGGTAAGGGACCTTAGAGGTTCATCTGAACCTCTTTCAGTAGAAAATTATATTATTTATAAATGGTTAAAATTATTTTTAGGTATATAATACATGTCGAATTTCTTTGGCTATTTCATGTATTTATTTTTTCAGATTTAGGTATTGAAAATCCTGGCACCGCCACTATTTTTACGTGCAAAAATGGACCAAGTGTTAGGAACGAAAATAAGCAGGTGTGATGCAGAAGCTAGCAAAGCAAACCTCGAAAGACCACGAGTAAGAAGACAGACGAGAAATATACCAAAAGACACAAAGATTTAACGCGGTTCGGTCAATCGACCTACGTCCACAAAGGAAATGAGCAATCCACTATAAATATGAGTACAAAATAAAGAGGGAAACAACCTCAATCAATTCACTCAGAATACATGGGAGGTTCACACAAGTGATAACGTATCAAGCTTGTGACCCACAATTTCTCCCCCTAACCAAAACTCCCAAAACCCTTAAGACTACATTGTGAATGCTGATTAAGTTAGAAGGAACATGCCTCTATTTATAGAGTTCTAAACCTTTTCCTACCAGAAAAAATATTAGTCAATCCAAAACCTTTTCCTAAAAGAAAAATTTATTTATGGTAAGAAATTTAGGACAAATAAAAACCCAACAGCAAGAGGGCTTCTTATTATACGTAATTTGATTTATTGAAATTGACATTAACCTACCAGCACAAAATAACCTAACATCAACTTATGGCAAAAGTTATGTAACGCAATTTGGTACGTCTTTAATTTTTATACATTGACAACTATTTTATTTTTATACATAAATAGATTATCATATCACTTTGAAAGTAATTAAAGTTAAATTGAAAGACCAGGAAATAAGACAAATAACCTTGCATAACAACTTACCGTATTAAAAAATGGAGATTTTATCATAGACAAACTAAATTTTAACAAATTCCATTTGAAATTCTTTCTTTATCTTTTTTATAATTGTCGTGTCAGGGCCAGTCTCGACTAATTTCACGAGATATTGTCACCTCCTATCAGCAACATGTATCAGATAACTATATCCATCAATACTAGAACAAATGAGAAGAATCACCTAATATTTGAATTTTGAATTTCTAGGATTTCAGGATTTTCAACTACTTCATTGATCATTCTGCCACGCTCTTGGATGCACGATATTTTCTTTAAGGTATACTAAGAACTTATGGTAGAAGAAAGATAAAAGAGTTCAACCTTGTGAAAGTTAGATTATAGGTTGGTGAAATACTTGAAAACAACAATTATTTGGCTTCCTTTGTTATCATATTTGTTTTGTGGTGGTAGGTTCAAGTATATATTATACCACAACTAACATAATTATTTTGTTATGCTTCCTTTTGTCATGCACGTATTACTATATAAACATAATGAAGTCTATATACTATTTGTTTGCTTCTTTTGGAATATAATGTGTTTCCTTTTTATCCCACTCTATGCCATTATAACTTATCTTTTTTTTTTTTTTTGACAACATATATTTAAGTTATCCAAAATTTGTCATGCAAATTACTTTTGGGACCCAAAATATAAGAATATTAGGATAAAGCAAATCAAACATGACTTTTATGCATAACACACATTGTAATACTAATTTAAATACATAAATAATTCACTCTCTTAATTAGCAAACCAACCACTTCTTAATGTTCGAAAAGCACAATATGATAAATAAATATAGACGGAAATAGAATTATATTATGTTATATTGCTTAGATGGCAAGGAATTTTAGGAATTCTAGATGCATATCTATGCCTAGCAACTCTCATATGTATACAAGTAGACAACTATCTTTGAATGACACGTTTCTTAATTAATACATATATATCACTTCCATTTGATTATTCATCATTGCATAATATTTTGTTGTTATTTTACCTAATTTCAGACAATAACATATATATTGGAATTTGGAGTCAACGTAGTTTACCCACCCTTTAACAACCTTTTTATCTTCTTCCTTCTCAAAACTATTAAAATTGATTATGACTTATGATATACTAGTATCTAGTTATAATAGGGACATTTACGGGTCGATTTTGATCGGTTGTTGATTAAAATTAAAATAAGATTAATTTAATAGGTTTTTAAATTTCAAAATCAATCAAATTAATTATATATATATTTATCGATTTGATTGTTATTGATTTCAGTTTGGTTTGGCTATTCGTTTACTAACCATACACATAACTAAAAACAATGATTTATTCGTAATGGGGGAAAAAGCGACAACATCCATTCAAAATAAAAAGACGCAACACATAGACATGAACCTTAACTTGACGTCACCTGACAACTATAACCCTTAATTTTAGATGTGCACAAGTAGAAACTTAAACTTGTATAAAATTGAACAAATAGACACATTCGTCCTACATGGCACCCTGCATGACAATTTTGTGTCCTACATGGCGTCCTACGTGTATTATGCCATGTAGGACAAGTCACAAGTATGTCTACTTGTCCAATTTTATACAAGTTTAAGTGTCATACTTGTGCACACTCAAAGTTGGATGACATAGTTATTCGCTGAAGCCAAGTTAAGAATCATGTTTATATATTATGCCAAATAAAAATAGTTAGAATGTTCCGTCACTATTATATATATAATATAATATAAAGTTATTATTATAAATATCTATCTGTTAAAACTTTAAACCCCAAAATATTACAAACTTGACATCTGAAGAAACACTTTACTATAACAAGTTATGAAAGTTCTCTAACTTTGGAATACCATCCAATTTATTAGTCGTTAAGTAACCACTTTGTTTTAGTTGAAAAAAAGAAAAGGAATCTATGCATTTTGAGTCAAAATTGGTCCTTGTTTGGCGGCCAAGGATTATGAAAATACATTTGGAATGACATGAGCTCTTTGATCAAATCAACTCACTATTCAATGTGTGTCTAAGTCGCCTTTTCTTCTGGGCACGAGAGATGGAGTAGATAGGGTCCCACAAGTTTGAAATTTGCCATTGGAGAATTCATACGAAAGGAAACGAGGAATTCTGAACGACAAAAATGATTTCTGAATCGAACGAGTGATCACAATATTACAGCAAAAAGAGATATTTATTAATAATAATAACTTTTTGTTTCTAACGATAATCCCGTAAATATATTTATCGATAATTAGTGAATGACATTGCATACACAATCGCGGAAATCTTTATTTATTCTATGGGTAAGAATAATACATTACTATATGTTATCCTGCATGTAAATGAGGTCCATGATGGAAGATCAAGCATGCTTGCTCCTTTAAAGCTAATCCTGCATGTAATTAATTTTTAAAAAATATCTCATTACATTTGATTTAGCCAATGATGTTGTCAAGTATATTGACATGATTGTTTTGGTTATTATGATAATATATGAAATACTAGTGACTAATTCACAAAAAGAGAAGTATATTTCTAAAACTCTAATTGTTATCATTAAATTATTAGAGTAATTACATATAATATCCAAATTAATGAAGGGGTTTTACAAAAATCTAAGCTATATGGAGCGTGGCTTTTTTATTTGTTTTTCACTACTTAGTTTATTATTTTTATTTGTTATTTTTTTTATGTGGATTCGAGTTTTATTTTCTTTGTTTCTTATAATACCAAATATAGTTTTTTATTTCTCTTATTTTGTCCCATTTAAACAGATAATTATGTCAATTAAATATATTTATTTATAAATAAATGAAACTTTTACATTGTAAACCGCCCACCAAAAAAATTGTCAACAAGTATATATTTTTCATTTACTAAAACTAATATATAAAAATAAATAAATACTACATATACATCATAGTGTACTTTTTTTAGAAAACATAAATGGCTAACGAATAGGGCGGTTTATCGGTAATGGTTGGTGTATCAATAAGAGTTGTGATAGAGTGATAAATATTTTTTTATTTTTAATTAAAAGGTTCTTCAATTCGAGTTTCTTTGGATACAATATCGCCTTTATTAGGGAGCTTTACCGCCTAATGTAGGACTTCTCGATGCGAATTCAGATTTAATCGGGCTCCAATGTGGGTACCGGACATCGGATGACAAATTAAAAAAAAGGTTGATGTCAAGACTTTGACTTTTTTTTTTTAATTATCGGCATTTCGATTATTAACGGTTTGAGATTCTTTTTAATGGTTCACATATAACCCAATAATAAATTAATAAATTATATTTATACCATTTGGTATATAAATTCCTTGACTTAGAAAATAGTTTCATATTTTTTATTTCTAGCAATTTTAAACTTTCGGTTATTCTACAATGTGTTATGTTGTTTTTGAGTAGGATACAATCTATCTACTTTTATTTGGTTTGCCACTATGCTTCTAAGTAACAAACCAATAATAACGGTTAAATCAATAACGACGAATAAACGATGTAAATCGATAACTAATAAGTCAATTATATCTTAGTGACGACAAATCAATAATCAATATAAGTCAAACCGATAAACTTTAAAAGTCGATACGAAACCCAATTATTTTTTACTGTCTGGCTAAGTATGTTATTTTTCTTTATAAATTAATTTAAATTAATTCATGTGAAATAAAAGCTGGGTTTTGAACTTCAGATTTAGTATATAGTATATTACGAGATTCACCAAACATCAGATCTCTAGATTATTTTTATTTTTCTGAATTAAAATATAGTTAGTGCAAATCTCAAAACAATTGCTGCCAAGAAATCAAACACAGAGCTCCAATAAACAATATGCTATTTAATGACTATTTATTAGATTACTACACACATTCCTGAACAAAATATTAATTCTACAATAATTATAGTTCGTGTTACTCAAATGTTTCTTATCCTTTCTTTTATTTTTTCGTTTCTCGCTGGCACAAAGTATTTTATTTTGAAAATTCTATTCTCTCTCCCAAAAAATGTAAGGGTACTTGAAAAGTATGATAGATTTTGAGTGTCAATATATTAAATTTATTAGAGTTTAAAAGTGTGAATGAAAATGAAAGGGTGTGAGTGTAACTTTTTCGAAGGACTATGATTTTTTCGAAGATTATGCATTTTATAAAAGGATTGTGACAGCTCTAATAAGACACAATTAATATCTTTTCATACTATGACCTTTGTTGGCTATATATATAAATAAAAAAAAAATTCCCTCATATTGAATTCCCTCCTTCTGCATACATTTTCTTACAAATAAAGTGGAGTCTTTGTATAATTTCATTGATGTCTTTTGAGTTCTCTGAAATTATTGAAGTTTGAGGTATCAATATTTTTTTAGTAGATTATCTGTTTTATCTTAGGAGGAATTAATCCACAACCTCAAGTACAGTAAGGAGATTAAGTTTTGTGAACAAATTTCAATTCATGGCTATTACTGTAGACAAATTTCAATTCATGACAAGACACTCAACTATATAAGACTTGTAAGGAGACTGATAGAGTATCTCTCCAAAAATCAAGAGTCCTGATGAAATCTAATCTAATTCAATTGATAAATATGTCAATTCTTAATCGATTCGATATTCAATAAAATGTGAAATAAAGTAATTTAAGAAGCGAAAAAAGTCTTAAAACCCAAAACCTTCCCTACAAATCAAAGATAAGAATGCAAACAACCACTATAATCCCAAATATTAATGAGATGAGTATAAGCTTTTAAGATTACAAGAATAGGATCCAACATATTAATAGAGCATTAATCAATTCCAAATTGAAGAGTTACATAAATCTCACATAGGAGAAAAACTCTCCAAAAATTCAATTCAAAACGCTAATTGAATCACTAATTTGACGGTAGATTAGTGATGAAGATGTAATTAGGTTATGATGATACTAACAAAGAAATCTATCAAAATCTTGTTGAAATAATCACAAATCATAATCACAAGCTTTCAAAATCGAGTTCTAAGCCTGAAAATTAAGTTCTAAAATCAACAAGGTAATTCCTTCTAAACGTAATTTTGGTCAAGTTTTAGGACCAAAATTAATTAGGTTACATGTGGAATTTAGCAAATCAAACCTCGAAAGACCACGAGTAGAAAGACAAACAAGAAATATATCAAAGAATTTAAAGATTTAACTTGGTTCGATCAACCAACATATATCCGCAAAGGAGATGAGCAATCTACTATATACATATGAGAATGCAAAATATAGAGAGAAATAACTTCAACCAATTTATTCGGAATACATGGGAGGTTCACACAAGCGATAACATATCACTTGTGTCCCACCAAATTCTCCCCCTATCCAAAACTCTCTTAGCCCTAGAACTACAGTGTGAATGTTGATTAAGTTAGAAGAAACAAATCTCTATTTATAGAGTCATACACCTTTTTTACAAGAAAAGGACTAGTCAATCGTAGAATTTTTCCTATAAGGGCAATTAATACCCAACAAATCTTGCATTTGACCTGAATTCTAACAAAATAGTTTTTCCTGCCTTTTTCATATAATCTTCAATAACTTGCATCTTCTCTCCATAATCTCCTCCATCAAATCTATGTCTCGACACAAAGAACCTTTCGAAAACAATTTCTCCATTAAAAATCTTCATTACTGTCAAATTGGTTGCGGCTAGAACTACATCTGCCAAGATGAACACCCAATTCTTTTTAAATATGGTTCAATCATTGATTATCGAACCATTGAACCTAGCCCCATTATTGAAACATTGGAATTGACTCCATCATTGAACCATCCAAGCTGACTACATCATTGAATTTGTCTCTAATACAACTTGTTAGGACCAAAATAAGTAGGTGTCATGCAATAGCCAATGCAACCCGCGAAAGAAGAAGATAAACGGGAAATATATCAAAAGACACAAAGATTAACGTGATTCGGTCAATCAACCTATGTCCACAAAGAAGATGAGCAAACCACAATATAAACATGGGTGTGCAAAACATAGATAGAAATAATCTCAATCAATTCACTCGGAATATAAGGAGGTTCACACAAGTAATAACGTATCACTTGTGTCCCACAAATTTCCCCCCTTAACCATAACTCTCAAATCCCCAAGGACTGTATTGTGAATATTGATTAAGTTAGAAGGAATAAGTCACTATTTATAGAGTCAAACTTTTTCCTACTCGAAAAGGACTAGCCAAACCTAGACATTTTCCTAAAATGAAAAAAATATTTATGGTAAGAAACTCAAAACAATTAATACCCCAACAACAAGGCCATCGCAAATGCCAAAAAAAAAAAAAACCCATCAATTGCACATGAACAAAAATTTAGTTGTTGCATAGTTCAAATAAATATTTTCAAATAGATACTTAGGATTCATCCGAAATCGCACGAGAACAAACCAAATATGCAAATTGGCTTAAAATCATATTTTAGATTGTTGAATTAATCACTAATGTGAAGTCATCTTGACTAAAAGTTGACCATGATCAAACTTAACTTTCTTTGAAATTAAAAAAATTTAATCAAAGACTCAAATCATTCCTCAACACATCGGGATCTGCACCAATCATCCAACCAAGTCAGAAATCACCTTCCGTACCAAATAAATATTCTAAAATTCAATTTGAACTCATAAACCTAGAATGTCTATTTTGATCGAACTTCTCAACTTTCAATTCTTCAAAACTTATTCAATACTCGTGTGATCACCTCGTGAATCATATCACTCATATCCACAAACTAAAATTTTTAAGTCATAATTTCATAAAACATGTCTAAACGAAAGCTCAAAGTAATTTAAGGAACTAAATACAAGAACTTTTACTATAAATCATGCTAAACAATCACTTTTACCAATTATTATTGAAGTATAAAATAAGAAAATGGTAATGATTGTGTTCGAATATGTTAGTTGTCTTAAGGTTTCTTAGCGTAGTTTAATAAGTATCTGCCTGTTACTTTCTTTATAAAAATGATTTAATAATCTCTAACTTTTTAACCAAAGAAAAAAGAGGAGAGTGTGACCAATATAATTCTTCTATAATTTTTTTACTATTATTTTAGTATTTCATGATAAAATCAGTGAATAAAATATTTAGTACATAGTATGTAAACCAGTTTCCAAATTTTTAACCCTTTTATATTTATTTTAATTTTAGTTCAATTTTTTTATAAAATCGTTCGATATTTTAATATAGAGGGAAAAATGATTATCACAAAAAAGAAGGAAAAAGTATAAGGAAAAAAAGAGATAATTAATTAAGGGGTCGTTTGGTAGAAAGAGTGATAATGCAGGGATTAGTAATGCAGGGATTAACAATGCAGGGATTAGTAATGCAGGGATTAGTAATGCAGTGATTATTTTTTAGCAAGTGTTTGGTTCATTATCTCCAACCTAATCTTGTGTGTGGCTTAAGATTTTACATGAAGCTTATTTCCAATTATACCCTTAAAAATATTTTGTGATTTTTTATTTTATATATAGCATTATGACATATTTTCATGTTCATTCCATTGGTGAGCTTCAATGCATTCTATTGATCAATATTACTCATCACATTCTCCTATTTTCTCAAATGTTACTATTTCGTGAAATGAATTGTTATAGAGGATTTGGGAATTAAATAATCATACAAGATAAGTGCTATGAGCAAATGTAGAAGGCTAGACAAAATGCAAAAAAATGAATCCAGATCCACAACACCTTCATATGTCAAATAATAAAACAACACATTTAACATGAATATAGTTTATGTTAATAAGTAAACACAACACAAAATTACCTGAGAATAATTTAAAACGTTGTGATCATTGGGCAAAATTGAAGAAACATATTTTTTTAGTAACTAAATATTTATAGTACCAAGTAAGAAATCTCTACAATGTCCCAAAGAGCAGACCCGCCAACAAAAAAAATAATTCTCAAATTAACCTCAAAAAATACGCATAATAATTGATAAAATATTGACAACAAACTATTAAAAAATTGGACCAAACTATTAAAAAATTATCTCGTGTTTATTTACAAAATTCTAAAGAGTATAAAAAAAATTGAGGGGGGCAGTTCAGTCATTTTATTGCCTTATCCAAGGCTTATTTAACATGGTATTAGTAATCCCTAGGTATCCTTGGTATTAGATAAGACCACATATGGTGTATTAAGTTATCCATGTATTAAGTGGGTTTGAGTTGAAATGTGTTACCAAACATTGTATTGGATGGATTAAATTTTAATCCAGGGACTATTTAAATTAATACATCCTACCAAACGACTCCTAAGGTAATTGAGGAATATGTATCAAACATTTATGATCTAATCACTCATACAAAATACAATATGTGGAAATATATTGTATCAATACGAGTAAATTTTTTATTAAAAATTAATTAACATGTTTAAATAAATAATCTTAAAATTTGTAAAGCATAAGGGAAAAAAAAGGTAAATAATATCACACCATACGAATTCTTTTAATCATTCTTTGAACTTTTAGTTCTCTGATACTACAATATTTTTATATATATAAAATATAATTTTTAATTTCACATCAAATAAATTGAAAAAAAAAGAAGAAAAAGCAAGTGAGTTTATAGGAGGGAGGAAAAAATAGGAAGGTGCTTTTTGACCTGCAGCCACTAAAGACGCAGAAAAAAGTTTATTAGCTGTTTTTAATTATTTATTTTTGGGTGTATAATCTCTTTTTAATATACTAAATATTATTACTACTCCTGATCCACGTGATACATTTAGAGATTCAAATAAATATATTTTTTCAACTAAATTTTATATATTTTTTCAATATTTTAAATTATTAACTATTGTAACTTATAATACTTTTTACTCGATAAAATGAATCCATATTTTGGTAATTCGTTCAATCCGTTCATATTTTAACGGGTTGGGTGAATTATTCAAATATGGATTGACTCATATTCAACGCATAAAAATATGGGTAAACTATGAATAAAGTATGGATTAGTTAAATAAGTTATACTTCTAACTCTATTCACTATAAATTCATGTTATCCCTAAAAATATTGTAACTTAGCTTGCTTTTTATGTTCTTATATAGAACTGATTATTTTTCACTATAATTGAAAATGTGAAAGTTTTTGACCCTTCCAAAATATATAATTTAAATGTATATTTATTTTGTTAATTATTATTATATAAGTATTAACATTGCTTAAAATGCATTAAGCACGTTGTTATTAAATAATTTTATTTTATATTGAAAATTTATATAATTTTTTTTTACTTTTATGGTACGATAAAACTAAATGAAATATTTTAAACATTTTTCATCTAAAAAAAGACTAAAATATTTTCTCCATGTTGAATTCTTAAGTAGAGTACTATATTTACTAATGGAAATATGGGTAAATATAGGTTACCCAACTCATTTATTACCCAATTTATTTTTATCCATATGCAATATAAGCTGGTTGAATTGTTATCCATTTTATGTTAACCATTTTTCAATCCGCCTAGAATTGACCCAACTGTCTATTTGCCATTACTATATACAAATATACAAATTTTATTTCAGAAAAGTTAATTTCATGTGCAAATTATTAATCAAATTTAAACTATTTAACTCTCGAAAAATATAATAAAAAAATCATTAATTGGATAGCTAAAATTTATTTACTCAATCCCTAATCTCACTGTATACATATAATAATGTCACAAGTAGTACATATAAAATTATGCTTTATATTTTAATGGATGAGGGAAAATATTGACTTTTTGTACTTCATATTTTGAGTTTGTTACTCAATTTAATTCACATATATTATATAATATTAAGCTACTGACGTACACATATTTATGTTGAAACAGGAGCATTAATTTAAAAGAAAATATTAATTAATTTATATTTGGTATGGTGGAAATGTGGGACTATTAATTTGAAACTTTAATATATGTTGGATCTTCAATCCCACAAAAGAAGTGCAATAAAGCTATTACCATTACATTTACTCACTCTCTAATTTTTGCCTTTTTTCTCAATTTTACAAACTCCATTTTTGACCGCCATAAATGGTGGGCTTAACTCAAAATCATTAGTGCTTCTACTTTCTTGGGCACAAAATCTAGGGTTCTTCAATTAGGCCTTTCTCAGATTACTATTATCTAACAACCCCATTTTCCTTAATCTTGCTTTAATTTGCTCTATCTCAGATTCTTGTTTTTTTTTTTTTTTTACTTGCATTTTTGAAGAACCATTACTTAGTTTGCTTTGATTCTTTCTGGTTTGCAGCCCCATTTGTTTCTTTTGCTTAGTTAACTGCTGTAAAGTTCATATTTTAAAGCTTAATCTTGTTCCATTTGATTGTTTTTCTTGTAAAGTTTACATTTTTTTGAGGTTATTGCATGTGGGTTTTTTGTGTGTGGGGATTTTGAATGAGGGAAAAGGCTGTTAAGTCTGATGAGAAATGAAGGTTAAGATTGTACAAGGATGGGTTGTGTTTTTGGGAAAGACATTTCATCTTCAGAGACGCCTAGTGGGGAGGTTGTAGTTGGAAGGAGGAGAGAAAATGGGGAAGATAGAGATTTGGCAGCACAATCTGGGAGGAGAGAGAAAGTTGGAACTGTAAATAAGGTGGATGACGGCGGTGAAGGAAGAGGAGGAGGCAGTGATGTTGGTGAAGTTCAGAATGGTAGAGATCAGAAGAAAGATGACAATGCACGGCCTAGGGGTGAGAGGAGAAGGTCTAAACCTAATCCAAGGTTGAGCAATCCACCTAAGAATGTGCACGGCGAGCAAGTAGCGGCTGGATGGCCATCCTGGCTCTCTGAGGTAGCTGGAGAGGCTATCAATGGATGGATTCCACGAAGGGCGGATGCATTTGAGAAGCTGGCTAAGGCAAGCAAACTGTTCACTTCATTTGTTAGTTACTAGTTTTTTTGTTTTGTAGATTGATTAATATCTTATTCATTGTCATTTATATGTTGTATTAGATTGGGCAAGGTACTTATAGCAATGTGTATAAAGCTAGAGATAATCTCACGGGGAACATCGTTGCGTTAAAAAAGGTTAGATTTGATAATTTGGAGCCAGAGAGTGTGAAGTTTATGGCAAGAGAGATCTTGATTTTGCGCCGCTTGGATCATCCAAATGTTATTACATTGCAAGGATTGGTTACGTCAAGGATGTCTTGTAGTTTGTACCTTGTGTTTGATTATATGGATCATGATTTAGCTGGACTAGCTGCAAGCCCTGGAGTCAAGTTCACAGAGGCTCAGGTTGGGTTATATTAGTTGCCTTTTGAGTTATAACTGTAATTGTTTGGTTTCCGAGTTGGTTACATTATTTCTTGATCATTATTTGTAGGTTAAATGTTACATGCATCAACTATTATCAGGGCTTGAACACTGTCACAACCGTCGTGTGTTGCATCGTGATATAAAAGGATCAAATCTTCTAATTGACAGTGGGGGAGTTCTGAAGATTGCAGATTTTGGTTTGGCTTCTGTCTTCGATCCCAATAAAAAGCAGCCTATGACTAGTCGCGTGGTTACTTTATGGTACAGACCCCCAGAGCTTCTTCTTGGGGCCACAGACTATGGTGTTGGTGTGGACCTCTGGAGTGCTGGTTGTATTTTAGCTGAGCTATTAGCTGGGAAGCCCATTATGCCTGGTCGTACAGAGGTATGGTATTGAAATTTGTTGGTCAAAACAATCTGACAGGGACAGGTCTTGCGTGATATAAGAGAAAAGATTACCGTTTTTCCCTTGCTTGTTTGTTGCATCAAATTATTTGTTTGCTTGTGCATCTGTTAGTTGAAAAGAGAAAGCTTTTTCCCTTCAACTATGATACAGGGAAATTAAATGAACTTATAGTCCATACAAATCTCATGAGACATCTCGATGTTTCCATTTTTTGCGTTTGGCTAATTTCTGTCCACATGACATCCCCCCCCCCCCCCCCCCCTTAATATGAAATAAATTTTTTATGCTGCTGCATATGGGACATCCTTTCAGATAATTCGTGAAAGATGTAGCTTCATTTGATTGAATCAAGATATAGTCAACTACTAAAAACTTTCTTTAGCATGATAAGAAATGTATGTTAAGAGATGAAAGATTTTGGTTTCAGATTAATTGTATATGCTGTTTCTAGTAGGTTGTCTCCTCCGAAATCCAAGCAGTCAGAGCATGAAATACTGAACGTTGTGCTTATCGTCGTGTCAGACTGAGACATGGGGGCATACATCTTGATCTAGGATAGAGAATAGCTTCTTGGGCTTAAACTTTTATGTGGCTTTATCTCGAAGGAGTGGCAGGACTACAAACCAGAGGACTAAAATCCTTGAAAAACATATCCTGATATGCAAATCCTCCTTCCCGCAAATCCTCGTCCTGATATGGTGTTGCTCCAGCTTTAGCTTAAATGCCTATGTTTGTGCCTTGATATGCAAATCCTCCTTCCCACCTGACTGGGAGTGGTGGGAGGACCATGAATGAAAAAATAATCCAAAAACTTATGAATTCTATATTTATCAATATTTTGTAACTTTAAACTCATTCTCTTCTTATGAACTGGATTTTAGCCGTGAGCTCCACGACTTTAGGATTTACACTGCAATAATACTCAGGTTGAGCAGCTCCACAAGATCTTCAAGCTATGCGGATCTCCGTCAGAAGATTATTGGAAAAAGTCAAGGCTTCCACATGCAACTATATTCAAACCTCAGCAATCATACAGAAGATGTATAGCTGAAACCTTCAAAGATTTCCCACCTTCATCATTGCCATTGATCGAGACTCTTCTGGCCATTGATCCAGCTGAGCGTCAGACAGCTACAGCTGCATTACATAGTGCAGTAAGATGTTCATATCTATTTTATTACTTTAACGATTTTACTTTGGAGGCAACTTACTTGGCTAACTGTTTTAGTGATGAAGTCTTTGTTTTTTGTTTACTTTTTTGCTTTCATGTAAACTTGTTCCTCAATCTCTTCATCTGTATTAATAAGAAAATGTTCTTCTGCAATTATTTGTGAATTAATAGCTATTTTGGTTCCTCAGTTATTGGTAAAACCTAATATTAGTTCTTGTGATATCTGCCAAAGTATTTTTAACCCTTCAATTAACTCAAAATGTGCATTTTTGATTTGTGAATAGTATAATTTTCCAAGTATTAACCATTTACTATGTAATTACCTATACGTTATGTTAAACTTGTATTGTTACTTCATATTTCAGGGTAATGTACTTCTAAAAATAATCTAAATATAATATATCTTCTACATAGAGAGACCAAAGGCACACATTTTGGTTAATCAAAGGTTAAATGTTTTTGAGTCATTTGTCACAAGGATCAAAGTCAGTTAACTGAAGGACCAAAAGTGCTATTATCCCTTTATTAATTATAGCACACATCTTTTTTCCCTTTTTCCTTTTAATAGAATTATGTGGAGAAATCTGATGATTTGGATTCACATATTGCATCACATGGCCGTAATGAAATGACTATCTTTATATTTATATCACCAGTAAGAAAGAGAAAGAACTTGGTTTGCCTGATATCTACAAATCAATTTTATTTCTTTTACATAAATCCCTCGTGTAGTGCTAGAACTTACATGTATTTCCAAAGCACATACTGGTTGGTCCTTCATTGATTGTTACATGCAGTCGAAACAATTGACCTATGTCTTTGTAACACAAGAATGCATGTGGAGCATTTGATGGCAGTGTATTACACTTTCCTGAAATTAATCATGAAATATTTTGAAGTATTGTCACCATATGTTCCGTTTATTGCTGTGCAGTTCTTTACTACCAAACCTTATGCTTGTGAACCTTCCATCCTTCCCAAATATCCACCCAGCAAAGAAATGGATGCTAAACGGCGAGACGAAGATGCTCGAAGGTCTAGTTTTCTGGATTCCTTTTTTTGTTTTTATAATCACACTTCACATTCATGTTTTCATATTGAAGTTTATGATTGTTTTGTAGCGTACCAAAAGAAAGTCTATGATCCTTTTGTTGATAACACACACCATTCTTGTTGAGATACCTATTTTCTTCATCAGTATTTGCTCAAAATTATTTATATCTTATATAAATTCCCCTTTATAGTCAGGACCTGCTAAAGAATCAGTTTTTCTAATAAATGCTTGAACCAGTCTTCTGAATTATGGCATATTTTAGTGTTATTAAGTAGGGGAACTTCATTATCTTCTCTCTGAATTCACGTTGATATGCACTTTGTCATTTTTCTCCTGAACTTTTTTTCCTGAAATATTTGCTATAATAGACAAAGGGCTACTGGCAAAGCCAATGCTGATGGTGCGAGGAGAAATCGCCACCGTGATCGAGCAGTTAGGGCAATCCCTGCTCCTGAAGCCAACGCGGAGCTGCAAGTTAATATTGATGTATGTCATTTAAGCTTATTAATTCTTATATTTTACCATCCAGTGCCTGTAAAATTGCATATGCATAATGTGAACCTGTAGGAGCAGTTCCCACGTGAAACTAACAGAACAAAGATACTAATTACGAAGATGGTCATATTTTCAGCTTTCAGATTTCTTACCCAGGATTAAATATTTCTACTCTGTGTTGCCATTTTATAATTATATTGCAAGGAGATTAGAAAACTGTTGAGATTCTGAGGTCTACAATTCTCCAACTTACATTGTATCTTTGCATTGGGCTAATTACATTCCACAAACAGTACAAGATATTGCTTTTCAATTATTTGCAGCTGGAGTAGGTGGTTGTCTGCTGATGTCATGATTGTCAAAACTACCCCTTACTTTTCCTATTAGTTATATATTATATACACTCTATTCCTCTAATTCCCTTTTAGTTTCCTAAATCAATGCTTATTTGACGTTGCAACATCTGGAACTAGTACTCCTTGCATTATATTTTATATGATAACGTTTGATGGTATACAAGCTTTAATAAATAGTGCTCCCAAGTCAAATTAACATTTTAAAGCTTGTATGCCATCGAAGTTATGTGATGTTTTCCAAAATGGCTTTTCAATTTTGAAAAACATTGCATTGAAGTTTGAATTTGATTATTTATGAGTTGCAATAAATAGTATTATTGGTGGTATGGTTTCTAACATTTTTTGGGCGTTGGGCAATAGAAGATGTTACATAAATTTGAAAGCAGGGAATAGAGTACATCAGGGCTGTAAAGTTCTTTTTCTTGTTCATCAACCAATTCATTATGGAAATGAACAATCCTCCATTTCATTTCTTTAGTACATTCTGTCAAGGTTGTTTATCTGACTATTGTTTTAAACAGAGGCGGCGTCTAATTACACAAGCAAATGCGAAGAGCAAGAGTGAAAAGTTTCCTCCACCACACCAGGATGGAACTTTAGGTTATACATTGGGCTCTTCACATCACATTGATCCAGCCTACGAACCCTCTGAAGTCCCTTTCACTTCCATGAACTTCTCATATTCCAAAGAACCGATCCAAACATGGTCAGGCCCATTGGTGGAACCTGCCACAGGTGCTCCAAGAAGAAAGACAAAACCATCAAAGAAGGATTCTAACAAGAAAGGAAAAGAAAGCATGTAAAGTCGAAAGAATGATGTGATTCAACAATTGGTATACTTGATGGGAGCTGCAAAGCTTGCAGATTATTTGTCCTATACGGTAAGTAAGAAACTTCTCAACAGCATAGAGAGGTAAAATGCATTTTTTTTAATCCTAGTATCCTCCTTTTTGTATTCTTTTGGATAATGAGAATCTTTTCACCATTGTACATGTAAATTTTTGCTTCCTTCATATTAGCAGACTCTATTTAGATCAATGAAAATCCTCCTAATAAACAATCTGCTGTTCTTTCCTTTTACTTTTGCCTGTTCCAAGTAGTAAATTACAATGATGTCTCTTGTTCTGCTTGCAAGATCTCTACTTGAACCTATCTTTTTTTTACCCAATACTTTAATTGTATATATGTGAAGTAGTTAAACTTGCACTATACCTTAAATAAAGGTCCCAAAATTGGCTATCTGTGCACTTCCCCCTTGACTGATCAAGAGACACATAGCCTAAGTTGGTGACTAAATTGTTTTGGAACTTATGGAAGGCTCAATGTGTCGCAACATAATCGAAAAGCTCCAGAATGGAGAGATTTATCATCAAAGTGAAGAGTTAAGAAATGCATGTAAACAAAAGAAACTATCATTTGGACACAAGGCAGTAGGCACTCAAAACAACTAGTTCCCTGTTACATCAGCTAGAGCCATACTTGTATTAAGGATTGTAGTTATGGTTATCTAGACAAGTCCTCAATCTCCCTTGCATAGCTTCTCATTGATGACTCTCTTGAATAGTCCTCATAATCATAGTATATATCAGTGCTTTGCTGCTGCTTACTGTTGAACACTCTTTGTTTTTTTTCTATCAAAATGAAGTAGACATAACGCCTAAAGTAGTATTATGTAACATTATAGCTACAGAATTGACCTCATCCATATCTAGTAGCCCATTGTATTTCCTCTTCCCATGTACCAGGTGACACCAACTACATTTTTTTAGCATATTTCTGGAAATGGCCATTCTCGGCCGATAGTTGAATGTGCTCATCGCGCCCTAATCCTTAGATATGGATTAATCCAAGTACATTAGCATGGCGTATTTATATTCGAAGGGGATTACAAACTATTCTCCATCTTATGGCAGAATTTTATTTCATTACCTCATTGATGAAATACTTGTCTTTTTTCTTCCATAAGATTCCAAGTACATTTTTTTATTCGTACTATACAAGTGTTAGTAATGTTTTGTCATTTCAAACTTAACATAATCAAATAAATAAGTACTTTCTTGGTTTTAATCTTTTAATTTCAATTTTTCACGTGATATATTTAACTATCATATAATTAAAATATATTTTGGTATAATTGACATATATTTAATTTAAGATCACAAGATTCAACGTTTGCTTTATTTTTTAAAATTTTATATCAAGTTAAAATAAGTCGGATAAATTAATACACAAGCTTACTACATAACTGACAGGTTTTTGATTCATGTATTTCCAAATAATTTCTTTTAGAAGTCTAGCAATAAATAAGATAAAAGAGTGTGTTTAGTGGACAGAAAAGCAATCTGATGAAAGATAAATAAAGATATGGTATTGGTTTTTTATTGTTTTCTTAAAAGGTGTGTAATTACCCTAGGAGTGGACTATTTAAAATCTTAATTACTACTCCTAATATACAATATGTAATTGTATAGGTCTCAAATCTCGACAATAATAGTCAACTAATATGCATATGTATTTAGTAGACGTTTCGCGATATGAAATCAACATATGAACATGTGATTTTATATTGATTTTGTTTTATAATTTTATATTTTGAGTTGAACTTTTAAATATTCCAAATAATATTTGGAAATTTTAAATTATTTTTCATTTTTCAAATATAAAAATTGATCCATAAGTTTATATCGTCAAAGCAATCCCTCAATTCATATCATTACTTTTTAAATTATTTATATTTCATATTAATCTCATTAACATAGAATATATTACTACTCAAATCAATTTATACTTTACTATTTATATTCATCAAATTTATTATTTTTTATTAGGTACATTTACTAACCAAATTGGCTAACAAATAGTTCAAAGTAACAGTGTTGATTCGTCTTCAATGTAAGAAAATTATAATAAAGATTGGTACACCACAGTCCACAAGTTGTATTTCATTTTTTTTTATTGAATTAAAAATTGATCAATAAATATTATTATTTTTTAAGAATCTTTTTGTGATAGTGTATTATGAGATTTTATAAATTTATGCTTATTTGGTAAGATTGTATAAGAATTGAGATAATTCTAATAGTCTTATAACTTGTGAAATTTTTATGTTTATGAGAAAATGTACTAGATAAAAAAATCAAATGATATCCAAACAAAATTTTAACTTTATCTCGTAATTTTATATCATAATTTCAAATAGCATGATTATACGAGTTTTTAGTTTGTAGGAGTACTCCCTCTAATCTAATTTTTTTTTTCATTTTTATCAAAAATAATAATTGATATTTTTAAAACTTAAGATAAAATTAATTATTTTATTTTATTTTTATCTTTATCCTTCATAGTAAACGTGGAGAAGCATTAGTATGAAGAAAACAATGGTTTTAAAGTGAGATAAAAGAATAATAAAAAATAATTTAATTAATCTTATTTTTTCTTAAAGAGGAATGCGAATAAAATTGGTGACAGGTGAAGATGACAAGAAAAGCCTTCCAGTCCATAGAGGCAGTGCTATGTTAAATATGGTGAAATCGATAAGTTTTTTTTTTTTTTCAAAAAAAAAATCATTTAAAGAATTTTGGTGAGGAATGTTTTTTTATAACCTATTTTCAAAATAGGGAATGAATTGCGGATAATTTTCTCTTTTGTTTATAGTTTTGAAAGCTAAGCCAATTTTTTCTAATTTTATAGGAGGTCGTAACATAAAAATTGAAGAATCTTCCTAATCTTTGACTTAGAAGTAGAAATGTTCACAAATATAGAGAAAAATAAAGAATATATTAAAGATTTTCCGATTAAATATGAAGTTTAACATAATTTTTATTTTTTAGTTAAAGAGTTTGGTTTTATGAAGTTTAACAGAATTTTTATTTTTTAGTTAAAAGAGTTTGGTTTTAAGTATTGAAAAAGTTTTTGGGGAGGAATGTTTTCCCTATTTGAGACGTAACACAAGTCAAATCAATAGTCAATTTTATTATTATCTCAACAAGTTTGAAGTTAAAAGTCAAATTTTGTAATAAGATTTTTGATATATATAAATGAAAACTTTTTGTATATATCTATTCAAAAATAGCTTAATTACGCTACAGTTATAATTTGCTAGTTACATTTTATAGCGGCATGTTATAGGATGAAGAGTGACGAATGAGATCCGGAGAGGGAGAAGAAAGGCAAGCGAGAGAAGACAATAATATATTTATATAATTCGTGATACGTTTGTATAATTTACGTGTTTTTGTATAATTGAGTGATACAAAGTTTGAAATTATATAAATATGATAAAATTCGAAATAATGAATTGATACAAAAACAAACATATGAACTTTAAATTATATAAATAATATTTTACGAAATTCGAAAGGTTCATGTTTATACAAGCTTTAAAAAATTACAAAAAAGAAGATTGACTGTATATAGTGATAAACTGAAAGATCAAAAAGAAATCATCGTCATATACAAATACAAACCATCGTATATAAAGAACAAATGAAATGAAAAATTGTTAGTTGCGAATTATACAAACGTGATAAATTATAGAAACTCGAAGTCAGCCCATGTAATTAGTAGTTAATGTTAGTCGCGAGTGGTAACTATAACAAACATAATTATGATGACTAATTAAATAATATAAGTTCGCTTAACCGCATAATTTTTCTAAATTAAATAAATAATTATAACATATTCAATGTAATCCTACAAATAAATAATTATGTTCGAAATTGGAGGATTCGAACCTTCAATATGAAATTTTTTTCAATACCACTAAGCTATCAATTAATATTATTAGGAGTTCATAAATTAATATGTAAATATATTTATTTAATTATCTAATAAGAATACAGAATCTACGAAAAAAGATAATGAGTTCATTTGAATTTTTGAACTCCAATCTAGCTTCGTCTCTGAACCGATGATATAACACTTGTTACGTGTACATGCATTAGAGCAATACACTTGGAACAAGCATGTATATGCACCAAATAGCCACCGCCTTCTTAATTTCTAGGATAAAATCATTTTTTGGTGACTATCCAATAATAAAAACACATCCTTGTAGCTTAACATGTACACAAGAAAACACAAAATTGTCTCAATATATTTGTTGTTATAGTTGGCTTATTTCATCTATTATTTTCCCAATTGGTGTTTTTTTTCTTCAAAAGTCGATAAAAATTGGCAAGTAATATTGAGATCATATCATGTATGCACCAAATCCAGATATTCCTAGCACGTCTGGTCCTCACTATCATAGAGGACCACCTTTGGGCTTTGGTTTTGTTCGTCGATACTTTTCTAATATGTGTCTTGCTCTCTCCTCTTGGTAATCATCATTTTTATTTTTTATTTTTTATAGTTATAATTGGATAATTACAATTACTCCCTACATGTTATAGGGATGTTATAGGGAGGAGAGAGGCGAGAGAGACTGGAAGAGAGGAAAGCGACATAGGGAAAAGAGTAGGAGAGAGGTGAATTGTATATGTATATCGATTAGATAATTGTATATTATACAAATGTATTTGTATATATGAGAAGTGAGATTGAGAGAGGGAGGAGGGAGAGGTGAGCGAGATTTGGAGAGGGAGGAGAGAGATGAGCGAGACCGGGAGAGGCAAACAAGAGAGGGCAGTGACTAGGAGAGAGCAGAGACTAGGAGAGAGGTGAATTGTATATGTATATTGGTTAAATAATTGTATATTATACATATGTGTTGTTATATTCTGATGAATTATACATATACAAACTTGAAGTTAGTCTATGTAATTAATGTATAATGTCCATGTAATTAATGTATAATGTTAATCGTGAGTGATAATCATAGCTATAATTAGCAAATTATAGCTATGATGAGTAATTAAGTAGTATAAATTTGCGTAACTAATTAGTTTTATCCATTAAGAACCGGCTGTGGCCCTGGTGTTAATGTTATATGTCTTTTATTTAGATATATGTATGTATTATTGAATGATACAATTATTTTCAGACAATTTAAGTCAGTTTTATAATCACAATCAAAGGGCCCTAAAAGATGTGGATAATGTTGGTGTCATTTCCAACACACACACACACATATATATATATATATGTATATTATAATTCATGGTTTATTTATTATTTTTAACTAACTCACAAAACATAGATTGCAAATAATACATTTTTTTTGTGTGTGGCAGTTTCTACTTTCTATGCTGCTGTTGGATCCTGGAAGATGGTGTTGGCAGATCAGGTTGGGAAGTAGGTCCTAGGGATCCTTATCCAAGTCCACCACAAGGCCCATTGGGCCCTAATCCACCCAACATCCCTCTTACATTTTCTGGCCCACCAGGTCCACCTCAAATTGGATCATCTAATTTTTAATTTTCAAGTCTTTATGTAATGAACATTCAACTATTTTGTTATAATTCCCATAATGTGCAATATGTTTATCCCCCCCCTTTTTTTTTAAAAAAAATTTATTATTCATAACACTTTACCAACTTCGTATATTACATGCATTTTTTTTTTTTGTGATTTATGTTGATGTTGGAATAACGTTTAGTTTATGATTCCCTTTAGTTTTATACAAAGTATATTTAGCTTTTGAGATTAAGTGAACTGTTTTTACACGTTTTTTTTAATTTGATGCTTATGTTTTTTTGAGTTAGTCTTCCCCTTGTAATCAAACGAGATGAGGGTTTGCTTGAAGGCCAACAATAATTCTCGAGTGTCGGCCACGTTAGGGTGTAAGCTCGGGTCATGATAATATCTCCAAATGCTTAGAATCAATGTTGAATGTTCATTGATGCGTTGATCATAACATCTTTTTTTTAAGTATTAAATTTCGATTAATCGAACCTCAATGGCGGCAAAGCTGTATTAGACATTCATGATAGTTGTCGGCTTAAGATTTTCCCTTTTAGTTCACTTTTTGCTTTGACACTTGGGGAGTTTTTGCTCCATTCAAGGTTCATTACGACCACCAATAATCCCTCAACCTCTAGTTTCAAATAGTAGCATGACGATTATACACAAAATTAAGAACTAAGTTGTTTAGTTATCTTTCTTTTTATTCTTTCTAATAAATTGGCCGCGATGACATTTGCATCTATCTAGGAATTTTTTTTGTTATTTTAAGTAAACCTGAATGGGAATTATGTGTTCTTGCAAATGAAACGAAATAAAGTTGTTTTGATGAATGTCTAGATATAGAGTGGCTTTGATGAATGTCTACAAAGATATATCATAAATTACAAGAGAATTACAAAATTTAGAAACGCACCTGAAATGAAAGGAAGACTTGACAAAAAGTCTAGAGAATACACCAGATATTATATCCTAAGGTTTTCAAATTTTATTGACTACTTCTTATCTTCTTATTTCCTTTTTCCTTTTCAATAGTCCTGAAAAATAATTACTCGTAAATTTTTATTTTCTTAATAAAAAGTTTGTGTTTACTAACCCTGTTATTATACATGTCTAATCTCTGGAAGATTTTTTTTTTGGGCATAACAAATAAGAAATTAACTACTGTTCATTCATAGTGGATAAGAAAATTACACCTATCAGTTCATTTTTAAAAATACTTATTTTTCTTAATTTAATTATTACATTTTCATATTTAAAGATTAATAATTTTTCAACTTCTTTTTTTCTCTCTTAAAACATGTTTTACAGATTTAAAGTTTAATTTTTTGAAATAATGTTCAAATATGTTTTATACTATCGACTTTGAATGTTAATTACTTAAATCAATTGTACGTATGATGATATATGAAGTAAAGTTTATTTTCGATTAATTTTTTGTATTGTTGATTGAATGAACTAAAAAGACATGTGTTATAGGTGGCGTTCAACGTACTGTATTATGCCACATAGGACGCATGTCTCTACTTATTCATAAAAGGCATAAATATCTGCTAAGACCAAGTTAAAGAGCATGTTTATGAATTATTATTATTATTATTATTATTATTATTATTAAAATATTTGTAAAAGGGTGAAAATTTTAATTTAAAATTCATTCAAA
The DNA here is from genome assembly GCA_016801875.1 of Solanum sitiens. Lineage (NCBI taxonomy): Eukaryota > Viridiplantae > Streptophyta > Magnoliopsida > Solanales > Solanaceae > Solanum > Solanum sitiens. Next base: position 58,911 of record JABWTJ010000412.1, on the reverse strand, counting down.
ATAGAAATAGGTAATATTATAAGAATTTAATTATTTCCCATTTTTCTTTATAATCAAGAATCGAAAATTCAATTACTTGGCGAAAAAAAGTAAAAAGAAGTCTTTAACAATTGGAATAGAGTCCCAAGAAGTATTAAATATAGATAAATAACGAGAGACAAAAATGTCTAACATAGGAATTACTCCCTCCGTTCGGAAATGTTTGTCAGGTATACTAAAAATAGATGTCCAAGATTAATTGTCAATTTAAACAATCAATAACTAATTAGCTCATTTTTTTTCAATCCTACCTTCATTTATTAATTATTAATTATTGATTTAAAGTTACAAGAAGACTTTAATTTATAAAAGGTTCCTTTTGCAGTTTTCAATAAAATATCAACCATTTTAAGTACAATTTTTTAAGAGTCATTAGAGTATTAGGTATTTTATTATAAACTTTAATTGCCTTTAACAGAAACAACATAAATATCCACTCTTCTCTGTATACCAAAAGTCCAAAACCAAGGTTTCAAATAATTAAAAAACATGAACACCATAACTCAAGTTAAAATTTCAGCTGCTCTTGCAATTAAAGTTAATTAATGAAGAGAAAGTGGGTACTATTCCCTAATTAATCGACAATAATTCATTGTAGGGTTATATTAGTCAAATTATATATTATATTAAATTTTCTTGAGGGGTGTGTATCATCTTTACCTGACAAACATTTCTGGACGGAGGGAGTAATAACGAAAAATAAGATAGTTATACTTTAAAATAATTAATTTCAAAAGTAAAAAAAGATACACGGTAAAAGATTATCCACCTGACTATAGATACCGACGATCTTTAATCTGTGTGCAAGTTTCATAATTTTATATTTCACCCCTTGTTCTGTGGTGCAAAAGATATTTTTATCTCTTGAACGTGCAATTATTTTTATCTTAAGAGGACGAAATATAGAGTGGCTTTGATGAATATCTACAAAAGATGGATCAAATACAATTGAATTATAAAATTTAGAAAGACAGTTAAAACGTATTAAAGAGTCAACGGGAAGCCTAGAAAATATATGAGTGATAATCTTTTTGGAAATCAAAGATTTTCTTGAACCACTCTTGCTTTTTTATTCTCCATTGGGGAGGACATTTGTTATCTGAAGTAGTTCCCATGTTCATCTCTTCATGTGTTGAATATTTTGAACGATTTCAATATTAAAGATATTAATGAACTATGACATACATATATTAAAAAGGCTTCATAATATACATTTATTTTCTCTTAACTGAGAACAGAAAGTGCAAGTTTTAAATTGAATTTTCATAATATACATTTATTTCAGTTGATTGGTAAGTTTGAAGGGTGCATTATCGTTCTTTTCAAGGTTTTGGGGAGATAAAGGGTTATATTGGATGTTAATTTAAGTTTGTTAAAAAAATTTAAGGCAATGATTGATTGAGATAACTACGGGGAGCTTTGACCCTTGGTTCCAATACGTCGCTGCCACTGGTTTTGTAGTCCGTGTCTCCAATTCAAATTAATATTTATTATTGGGAAACTTTCACATATAGCCACTTAAAAATAATTAATTACTCTCCATAGCTATAGTTTGATAATTAAAATTTGTAGCTACAAGTTATATAAAGAAGAGAGGCGAGCGAGACTGGGAGAGAGAGGAGAGAGGAGAGAGAGAGGGGGAAAAGAGTGGGAGAAAGGTGAATTGTATATGTATATTGGTTAGATAATTGTATATTATACATATGTAATTGTATATATGGCAAGAGAGATTGGGAGAGGGAGGAGAGAGGCGAGCGAGACCGGGAGAGAGCGGAGAGAGGCGAGCGAGATCGAGAGAGGGCAGAGGTGGGAGAGAGGTGAATTGTATATGTATATAATTGTATATAACTGTATATTATACATATATATTTGTATAAATGGCAGCGAGATTGGGAGAGGAAGGAGAGAGGCGAGCGAGATTGAAAGAGGGAGGAGAGAGGCGAGCGAGAGAGGGCAGAGAGTGGGAGAGAGGTGAATTGTATATGTATATAGGCTAAAAAATTGTATATTATACATATTTATTTGTATATTTTAGCAAATTATACATATACAAACATGACTAATTATACAAATTCAAAGTCAACCCATGTAATTAATGTATAATGTTAGTCGCGAGTGGTAATTATACTATAGCTATGATGAGTAATTAAATAGTATAAGTTTGCTTATCCGCGTAATTTTCCCTTTATTATTTAACATATTATAAATCTAATTTTTGATATATTAAGATATGTAATTAAATATTATGTGTATTATATTATAGGAACACCATTAAAATTATGTCATTTAGGAAATTGAGTTTAACCTAAGCTTAAAATTTAGGAATATGAGACTTGGACACATAGTTGACACTAAGATTCATGAACTTCAATATAGACTTTGGTGAATTTTTGAGTTTAGGATAGACATATAACATATGAGTGTCAACGAATTTGTTTACTTACAAATAATGCATAATTGATAGATTGTGAACGTCCTGAAGCTCTACGATAGATAAAAGACAAAATCTTAAGAATTCGTGACACGTGTTCGACATATGTTAAGACTTTCAGACTCCATTGAAGAACATTTTTTCTAATTTAAGATTAAAATGGGAGTAGACAATGAGTAAGGGAGAAAAATGGGGGGTCACGTACCAATTGTGTGACGGACATTTGTACGAGTACTAGTGTTATAAAGGAAAAATCTATTACTATAGAATGTGGATTGTAATCCGAGAATGTCAAAGCATGTAGGCATTAACAGATGTATTATTAACTTGAATTATTTTGTGTGACTCTGTTTCTTTATTAAACACATATATTTGTGATAGTTAAGGTGATTATATATCATACTGATATTTGATTGGTTGAGATACATCATCATCCCATTTTATTGAAATCATAGTGTGCACATGCATTGATATGAGATTGAGTATAAGTTGGGCACGTGGAGATCGTCCGTCTTGAAATTGTGAGATGTTAAGATTATAATTTGGGCACGTAGAGATCTTTAATGTGGAAATTGTTTGATTTTATGGTAGTGCGTTGAGATCGTTCGCACAGACACGTGGAGATTATCTGGTGTCGATATATGGACCTCACGTGCCTCCCATGAGTTATGAACTCTCGATGTACTTCTAAGGAATATCTTGTATATACGGTTGAGAGAGTACTTGGCATCTAAGACATATCATTTCATGGTGTTACATTGCATTGCATCTCATTGCATCCTCCATTCTTATGATTATGTGCTTTATTGATGGTTAGGCATTGCGTGATATTTTATTATATTTGATAAAACCTGACTGGTAAGTATAACATATATTTGTATAAGTAAAAGATGATTTTCTTATATGAACTTCTTCACTATTTCTTCGTTGTCGGTCTATGAGATATGGGTACACATGGTTTCGTACTCATACTACACTTGTTGCACTCTTCGTGATGCAGATTTGATTCTGAATATATACGAGCACATCTCATGGAGCTTTTTGAGTTCGAACTTGGAGTATCTTGGAGTTGTGGTGATCTGCTTGGTTGTTCCGCAACCCACACCTTTCTTTATTTTATTATTTATTCTGTTGCTTTTGTATTCAGACATGATATCTCTTATGTTTAGACTTGTTATCTTTGTGTCAGACTTGCACCGTATCTTAGAAGCTCTTGTACTTATGACACCAATTCTTGGGTGGTATTTTAGCTATCCGCATTTCATATTTATGAAGGACTTAGTATTGGAGATATTTTACTCGTTGTTTACCTTTTAAACTTGTTATTTAGTTAAATTGGTAAAACTATTAGTTAGCTTACCTATTAGTCGGAACATAGGTGCCGTCACGACTTGTAAATTCAAATCGTGACAATTTGTATCATCAGAATACATCTCATTCATCCTGATACATTACAGTTGATACATTTAACAACTTGTCTATTGAGATTAAAAAGGAAATAAAATGTAAATATCAAATTCACAAATCACTCAAATTAAATTGATGCCAATCTCTCCCGAATCGTTTCAACTTCAAACAATTTAAATTTTAAATTTTCTACTATCAAATCTCTTCCAAATCATAAGAGAATAAAAAAAAAGTTGAAATCATTAGCTAATACATGATGATATATCTATTTTGTTGAAACATTCGGAAATATGGGAAGGCGATATGAGTTATGCACGTTACAAAAGTGATGAAATAGTTGTTGGCAAATAATTTGTTTTCTAAAACTTAAATTCGTCATTGCAATTGAATTGAAGATTGACGAGTTGAAGAAAAATTTGAAAATTCGATGTATCGTAGAAGGTAATTCATCTCCAATGATAATTAGGAATGATACGAGAGTAAAATTATACTTGTAGGTGAAAAAAATGAGTCAGAATTTGCAATGTATCCACTACATATTGATACAACATGCAAAATGATTGGAGCGAAACATTGTTTTGATGCTACATCCAGTTAAATTGTATGTGTCGAAGTTTAAAAAAGGATGCACGAGCGCTTGTTGTGGTTTAATAAAAACTAGGTGAATCATATTATATATCAGAATTAAAAGTAACAAATTACATAGCTGATTCGAGGTGAAGAAGAGACAATTGTGTAAGGATAAAGCAACACTTGTCTCTGTCATGGTAAAGTATAAAGTTTTTTATAAAAAAAATAATCTTATATATTATGTTTGACATATCATCATTTATGTCCTCAATGAATTAATAGGAGCCTTTTTTAGATGAAAAAAAAATGTCTAAATACTCTTTATTAATGCTAATGGGATTAACTGGTATATAATTTGAAGGTCAAACATCTTCACAATAGGGGCAGAAATTTTTTAATTAAATCTTTTAAAAAACGAAATTTTATATTTACTTATTTCATTCTTTCTTTAAATAATGGAGCAAATAGATAATTAGTTGACGGTTGGGAGGCCTAATACTCACAATAGCATTAGGTACTTGTTAGGTCTGTTGATTATGTTTGTCAATGATAATATTTATGATTGTTATCTGAAAAACAATAATGAGTACACATATTATGCAACCAAAATGTCTCATGTGATAGGTATATTTTGTGTGTGTGACAAAATATATTTTTTCTCTTTTACACACACACTATAGAGCTACTATGCCTATTGGGCCTTTCATTTGTTTCTATAGTTCACATTGATAATGCTAAAAACGAAATATTGTGTTTCTATATAACATTATCATCGGAAAAAAAATGAGGAACTGTAAATTGGATAAGAAGGAAAATTTCCTATTGAGGAAGTTGAAATCGATCGATTGGAGAGAGAATAAATTTCTAATTAAAAAATAAAATGAAGGAGATAACTGCTGAGATTGAGGAAAGGGAAGCGCGTATTTAGGAGTTGAAGAGTGATGTATCCAGAAAGGAGAGAATGAGAGAAAAAAAAGAGTTATTTTGTGAATAATAAAAAATAGGGAGTGTGTAATTAAGTAATTTTTTCTTTAAGTTTATTATAGTTATTATTTACGAAAATTTTCTATATAGAAAGTATAAGACATATTTATACTTTATTTATTGTTATATCCACAAACAAATATTATACTTCTAGAATATATTATTGCAATCTAAAATTTAAGATATAATGCATACTTGTGAATTATGTGAAACAACATGGAATTGAGGACTCTGTCTCATGTTGGTCAGCTCATAAATTCAAAGTATTATATATGCTCAATTATATAATATAACAATAGTAATATTATACGTAGTTGTTTGTTAATAATTTGGGGAAATGAGCTAGATGTTTAATTACTACTCCACTTGACCTCTATGTGGAACCTACTTTTTTATTCCCTCCTCATATTATATAATCTGTTTGACTTTTCTTTTTAAACCGCGAAAAATATTTCTTTTAATAAGTCTTTAGTCGTTTTAAAAATATTTTTATATATTTAATATATAGTTTCAATTTAATAGTACAAAATTCAAAAGTTATTTTTTATTTTTTTAAATTTTATACCAAATCAAAATAGAATAAATAAATTAAAAAAGAGGGTATATTTTATATAACTATAGTTTTGCTCGTAATTACTATGCACACCGAGATTTTATAACACATATATACTCACTCCCAAACAATTGGGCAAATAATAAGTATATTCACATGTATCTGCTATAAAATCTCAAACTATTATTATAAAATTTGTAACTTTTTAAAACTATCATCATTTTTGGCAAATATGAAGTCTTAATTTGTTATATCACGTAAATTTTCCTGGATATAATTCATGTCTTACTTATAGGCGTCCCTTTGCGGCTTAAAAAAGATGATAATTTTTTTTTTTAAAGAATTTATATTTGGCTAATTTATTTAAAAAGTGCTTTTGAAAAGTAAATTGTGTTTGACTAATCTTTTTTTTTTAAAAAAACTTTTGAGAGCCAAATTATGAAAGGGTAAATATCAATGTGTTTTTAATATTAATATCATTTTATAGAGAGAAACTATTTTAAATATCTATTGCAAAAAATTCAAGTAACATTTTATTTTTAATTAAATTAAAATGTACATACTCAGAAACTTAAAATATACCAAAATTATACCATTATATACGAAAATTCACCACAAAAATAAATTAAGTCTTTTATGATTTTAATCCTACAAAAAGTTTTTACCTTTATTTCTAATTCTATAAAAAATAAAACATACACTAATAGAAAAAATAAAAATACAAATAACATTATAATTTTTTTTTTTTTACATAAAAATAAAATTCTTGGAATGAAACTTAACCAAACTTCTGAGAAATGCTAATTAATTGATGAAGAGGGATATATGGAACAAATATTTTAGTCTTTAAAAAAATAATTTTCTACTTCTACTTGTGCGTTTTTTAAGAAAAAGGAACTTTTAGTTTGCACCCCCACACCGTGAGGCCCCTTACCATGAGGCACCACCACTACTCCCCCCGCCACCGGCCTACCCAAAGGCCGCTCGCCTCGAGGCATCGCCCTACCCCGTACCCCCTCTCCCCATTATCCCCCATCTCAGCCCCCCAACCCCCATCTCACCCCCTTCACCTCTACCAACCCCCCACATCTACCCACCCACCTCTACCAACCCCCTACCTCTACTAACCGCTACCTACCACCACCCCCTGGCCCCCCTCAACCTCCATTACCCCTACCTCTCCCCCCTCACGCCTCCCCAACCTACCATCCCACATCTAACCCTCCTCCCTCTAACCCCCACAACCCATACCCCCGCCTACCTCTACCCTCCCCCCGAACCCTACCCCCATCCCCATTCCCCCGCACATCTACCCCCTCCCCATCTTATCCCCCACCTTCACCCCCACCCTCTGGCACTCCTAACCAACCTCTCCTCACCTCTACACCCCTCCATCTACCCCTATCCTCCTTCACACCTTCAACCTTCAGACACTACCCTAACCACCATCTCACACCCTCTACCCTAACCCGGACTAACCCCCCTCCCTCCCCCCCTTCAGCCTCTTCCACCCTCACTTCACCCCCCACCACCCCCCCCCCCCACCACACCTACCCCTCACTTCACCTCTACAAACCTCTCACCTGTACTCTCCCCCCCCACCTCACCTCAACTCTACACCACCCTCCCCCCATTACCCCTCACAGCTACTACCCCCTCGCACCGTTACCCCCCCTCCCCCCAGTACCTCCACCTTAACCTCGACCAACCCACCCCCGCCCCCCCCTCCTCCATATACCTTTACCCGCTCACCCCCTTATTACCGCCTCATTTCTAAATACTCTAACCCCACCACCGTCACCTCAACTCGAACCAACGTAACCCTCCTTCCCGCAATTACCCCGCACGTTTACCATCCTCGTTCCACGCTCTTCCAACACATCTTATTCCCTCTAGCCCCCTCCCCCTATCTCTACTCCCCCTCCTTAAATAAACCCCTTCCCCTTTCTACCCCCTACCCTACCCCTTTCTCTACCCCTTCTACCCCTATCCTACCTCCTACCCTACCCTCTACCCCCTACTATACCCTTACCCTACCTCTACTCTACCTTACCCCTTTCCTACCTTACCCCTACCTTACTCTACCCCCTACTCTACCCCTATCCTAATCTACCTCCTACCCTACCCCCTACCATATACCCTCTAACCCCTACCCTATACCCCCTAACCTACCCCCTACCCTCTACCACTATGTAACACCCCATAGAACCTCGTTATATCTAACTAGTGTTTGGTGAAATCAACTAGGTGAAACTAGGGCCAAAAATGTTGTTTGGGTTAAGGTGATGCTTAAATGATGTAAAATGGTTATTCAAGTTAGGTTGATGAGTTTGAAGGTCAAACGTTAAGAAATGACTGTAACGCCCAGAAATTAGTAAGTTAAACTAGTGAGATTAACTAGTGTGTTGTAGGGTCTTGTAGTGGACTTTTGGAGTGTTGTATAAAGGTTAAAATCTAGATAAATGGTTCCTATACTTAGATGGATATAATTAAGGGTTAAACGTGCGGATACTAGCACCCAAGGACCACCCAAGGGGTCCTTGAGGAGGACCCCAACATTGGCCAAAAAGCTGTCAAAACATCTTGATTCACGACCTCAATTCACGGCCACTAGATTAAACTACGACCCATGGGTCATGGGCGTGGGTCAGGCCTGCAAATGGTAAGTTGTAGGTCCAAACCATAAGAAAAACTACGGACATTAGTCCAATCTATGGTATGCCGATGGCCAGGTCGTAGGTGCTGCTAGTTTTTCAGCATTTTTGTTTTAAGTTAGAAGTTAGGGGTTGGGTTAATTATTAATTAGGGGTTAATTTAGGTCGATTAATAGGTTACTTAACCACATATACACGCATAAATAAACCCTAAACTATTTACTCTAACTAACTCACCTAAAGACTCCAAAACTCTCTCCAATAATCATATCTCAAGAATAGAAGACGAGAAGAAGATAAGAAGGGAGGCAAAAAACTAGATAGAATTGTCCATGTATTAAAGCTTGGTTTAGGGTACTGATCAAAGGTATGTGAATCTTAATTATCTATGTGTTTTTACACCTATGGATCCCCTATATAAATCCCAATTGTGAATACAAATACCCCATTCTAGCTAGGGGTGTGATTGCATTGTGGTAGGGTATGAATGTGATGCCAATTTAGTTGATAACATTCAATTATGCTTGAATTATGTTATTTTGATGATTATTTTATGATTTCATGTGAATTCCTTTATGAAACGAATTCTAAGTTTATGAAAGTGATCATTGTGGGCTTAGGCCGTTAGAGGCAAGGTTGAAGGTTCTAAATTGATCTTTCTATTTCAATTGTCTTGAATACTAGTTGATCATAGGTATGATCATATAAATATAAATTGATCTATACTGAATTAAATAGGAAGTATCTTGGCTTATAATGTTAGAATTGAACCTTTAGGAGTCAATTAAGACTTGAATCACCTAATAATGAGAGATGCCATCAAACTACTTTGAAATTTAGGTATAAAAAAGAGATTAAGAAAGAAGCATTGAGAGTAAGGCTTGTGATCATATAGCTAGAACTTTAGGGTTAGGCTAATGTGATTACGTAGTGATGCTAAGGCTTTGACAGTAAAGTCTAAAGAAAAATAGAAGTCTAATAGGTTGGATTATGGTGAAAGACCAATAATTACCTCATCTAACTTAGGAATGCTTTCTAGACGAAAGTGATAAAATCACTTGAACATGGATTGGTTGTCAAGGACATCATTCCAAGAGAGATGAGTATTAAGCAAGGCTTAAAAAGTAAACCTTGGGGTATATGCTTCACTCCAAGTGGATATTGACAATGAGATGGAGCGTCACACAAGATAGGGTTCGGACTCTAAGAAAAATTGAGAGCCATACCTAGTTGATGTGAGGAATATCCAAGTTAAAGGGGGAACTCTTACATAGTAGAGTGTGGGTTTTCCCAAAGTTAGGTCTCATGATATGGGACCATTCACATAGTTGAGTTATGGTTCCTTGTAGAGATCTCCATATCATATGGATTAAAACATACTTGAGAAACATATCATAGGGTCCAAAGCATATTGAACTAAGACTTACTTAATGAAGAAACTCATAGAGTTCAAGAGTGTAGATGAACTTAGACACACCAAAAGTGGTATCTCATAGTGTTCGTGAGTATAGATGAAGTAAGACATACCAAAAGTGGTATCTCATAGTGTTCATGAGTATAGACAGACTTAGACATGTTTAAGATAGTATCTCATAGGGTCCATGTGAAGATGGAACTTAGACATACTAAAAGAAGTATCTCCTTTGGTTCAACTTAATAATGAACTAAAATGTGCTTGGGATAGATTACCTCATAGAGTTCTAAAGTTAAAGAGAGGAACTAGGTTCCAAACCAAAAAGTACTGATAAGAGGACCTAAAAGTAATGCCTAGCATGATTAGTATTATGGGATACTATAAGTGCATTGCACAAAGTATGTATAAGTGTCATTAGATAGAAGTCTTGAGATAGGATTGGACTAGAGTTGCATTTCCTAGTTATAGTTGGCTCAAGGTGAGAGATTCCCTTAGTTTGAAAGTTAAGCTAATAATGAGGCCAAAGTCGGGTGAATATGACTAGGATGACTTCAAGTTTATGCTTAGTGTGAAGGGTAGTATGGGATGCCTTTTATGCATTGCGCAAGTGTGTCTTGGGGTTACTTAGGAGTATGGTACCCTTATTGCATAGAGAAGCTTTAGAGTTGACCATGATATAGACTATGATTAAGATGACTAAAAAGGGATACTTGACTTGAGTAGAATTATGGGATGCTATTTTTGCTTTGCACTTGTATGTTTTTTAAGTAATTTAAAAATGGTGTTATCATGATATGGATGACCAAGGGTCAATTATGTTGATATGAATATGACTTATCTCCTATGCCCATTTACTATGTCTTAGGTTAACTTGTATTATATGATGCTTATGTTGGAGATTTATGCTTATGATATATTATTGTTTCTTATGCTTATGTCTTATGTTGACTAACCATTTGAGATGCGCTTGTGATGATGTGCTAGCTTTCATACTTAGTACCTTTTGTACTAATACATATTGACTACATTCTAACCAAATGTAGGGTTAGAGCTTTGAGTTGCTATTGGAGGCTAGAGTTTCAAGGACTTAAAAGAGTTGAAGATTTTGTGAGTCCTCATAGTTTCTAGGACAACATCCACTTTAACTTTGCATTATTTACTTTTATTTTTTAGACTTTGTATGGGCTGCATCCCAAAGACTGTTATTCTTGAGTATTAAATAGATGGTTATAGACAAAAGAGTTAGAAAAACTTCCGTTTGCAATTTATGAAAATGACTTGGATTGTGTATCTTAAAGTTTCAAATACTTCCACATTTTCTATAGTCTTATGTTATGAATATACTAAGGGCTTGTATGATATCCCTTTGGGGTCAAGTACGCCGTGTTACGACTAAGGGGAGTTCTCGAGTCGTGACAAACTTGATATCAGAGGATAAGGTTTCGGAAAAATTTTAGGATGTATCAAACACGTCTAGTAGAGTCTTATTCATGGATGTGAGTTGTGACACATTTTATGAATAGGAGGCTACGAGATGCTTAGGTAAAATCTCACTTCTTTATTTTCCAAGTCGTTCCATAAATGTATAAGCTATCTCTCTTTATCTCTTATCCGATGGTGTTTAGAATGTGCCTATTAGAAGGGATTATGCTTCAAGAAATTAGAGAGAAAAGTTGGTTGAGATGCCAATTATGGCTATGTGACTTGGTAGATTTGAGATTATAGACCTTGATGTTGTCTGATAACCAATTTATCCCATATATATAACTGAGTTTGAGGGCATTTTTAGTGTCGTAGTTAAGTTTTGAAAGTCTTTTGATGCCGCTTCTTCTAACCAATATGATTAGAGTATTCAGGTTGAGAAGCAATGGAAAACGAGCTAAAATAGGGGACCTGAACAAATGTTAGAAAGTAGAAGACAAAGTGGCGGAGAAAAAAGGCCAAGAAGCTGGAAATTGCATTACGAGGGAGCACATCCGCGTCGCAAAGCCACTCCGTCCATGCAGAAAAGGAACACCTCATAACAGAGGAGTCCATGTTAGGGAGCGCGCCGCGGAGTGGCTCCTGCTATGTGAAAATACATGCGAGATAGGTCCGCCTCACGGACCTAGACACAACAATTAGGCCAGGTTTTTTTTATTCTAGACTATAAATAGTTTAAGTGTCATTTTATTATACTATCATTCCAAAAAGAGGGGAGCTCCACATTAAAGGCGATTTTGCTACAATTTCTAGGGTTTTGTTTCTTCTTCTTTTTCTTCATCTTGGTAAAGTCTTCTGTGAATCAAAAATATTAATTCTTGACATATCTTGTTATGAGTAGATAAAGTCCCCTATTCTAGGGTTGTAGCTACGGTTGATGGTTTAATATAAATTCAGTTTAGTATGAGAAGGGTTATTTCATGATTTGTGCTTGCATTATTATTTTACTATTTTAATGCCTGATCAACATTAGAATAAACTTAGTGTTCACTCTTACACTCGAAAGATGAATAGAGGGATAGACCGAAGAATGTGAGAAGTGTGTTCATTCGAGGGTAAATTCTAGACTGTTTTGAATATAGGATATCATTATACCTATATACCACACTTGGTTGTTGTGCAAGATGAATGCTTAATGCCCCGTTGTTGGTTCATACCTAAAACCGCTCAACGATGTATTTAGGTTGTCAGTGATGGTAAGAAATCAGAGTTCGGAAGATTGTAATCGTAAAATGAACCTTGCTAACCCACAATAGTTAACCCCTTGAATACTAGAATAAATCAATATTGTACCGAGAATTGATCTATGCTACAACCCTAGGATACCTAACCTAATTGTGAACTTTCCTTGTTTGAAATCGTTTGATTAAAGTAATTAAGTCTTATTAGTATTTTAAACAACTTTCTAAAAGTAATTGCCGCTTGAGTAAATTTAGAGTGACATAAGAGAATTGTTAGTGTTGATTTAAACTCATTTGGGTACGAACATCTGGCTCGAAAGGTCCATTGTACTACTTGAGTGACCACGTGCACTTGCGTGTGCTTTTGGATGCAACATTGTGTTTAGTTTGAATGATGCTTCATTGTTGCTTTTAGGTTATGAAAGATGTTTAGAAGAATTGAGTGGGTTTACCCCAACGCGGAGATAGTGTGCCTACATAGCTAGGTGATTATGAGGTTCTGATTTGTTGTTGGTAGGAACCGACTTAGTATTGATGAGTTTTGATGTGTGTTGATAGATTAGTTGAATAAGGTGTTTGAGTACTGCCTATAAGGGGTGAGTGAATAAATTCCTCTAAGAAGGGTAGTAGTGTAATTCACCGTGGTGTTGAATCATCTTGTATGATACGGTGAAATCTTAGTGATGCTTAAAAGAGGTATAGGTTTGCTCCCAAAGGGGGGGGGGGATAAGGTTGTTGAGTATTCTTGATGTGCATGAGTTGGGTTACTAGAGATTTTCAGCTTGAGAGGTGTAGTGAGTACGATGAGTTTAGTCCTGTTTGCTAGGCTCATGTAAGATTATGAGTGGTGTTAGTAAGGTTGCCCTAAGGCTAAGGTTACAATAAGAGAAGGTAAGAAAGTTGCCTCTAGTAGTGAGGATGTGGAGCCTCAAAAGAAAAATAGGTTTTATGCTCTCTAATCTAGAGAAGATCAATAGTGATCTCCTCATGTCCCTTTTGGTATGTGTTTTATGCTTTAGTAAATTTCCATATTTCTTGTATTTTATGACTTGTTATGTTGGATTTTGAAGTTATTTTAGCATATTAGATGTTTAGAGAACTTTGTGTAGGCTTACCCCCAACTGGGGGATAGTGTGCCTATCTAGTGGATTATTATGTGTTTTATGTGTTTTCATGATTTTCTTATATGCATGACCATGAAATTGATTAGGTTTTGTTATAAATGATTTATATGCATAGTTTATCTCATGGGGTAGTGCATTTGAAGATTTGGATATAGACTTCACGAGTTGGACTATGAGCATGCCCTAGTATTGAGTTGAACGATTTCCTCAATGAATAAATGTTTTATAATAAGTAAATTGCATTTTAGTCTACAAGTGTATGTGTTGAGCATGTTTTATCTAGGAGATGTTAGTTCCTCCTTGAGAATTATTAGATATAGAAGTTGATGCACTTGGGTTGGTAGAAGTAGTTCCTACTCCATTGTGTTGCACGTAATGTGTTTTAGCTTGGAATTTAGGTTTTCTTTCTTGATTTTATGCATTAGATGTAAGCCATGCATAATGGGCTGCTAAGTTAGATTTTGGATTTTATAAAGTGTTTAAAGTGTCATTCGAGGATGAATGTTCCCAAGTGGGGGATATTGTAACACCCCGTAGAACATAGTCAGACCTAACTAGTGTTTGGTGGAATCTAGTTGGTGAAACTACAGACTAAAGAGGTTGTTTGAGTTAAGGTGAGGTTTAAATGATGTAAAATGTTTATTCAAGTTAGGTTGAGAAGTTTGGAGGTCAAACGTTAAGTAACGACTATAACGCCCGGAAACTAGTAAGTTAAACTAGTGAGATAAACTAGTGTGTTGTAGGGTATTGTAGTGGCCTTTTGGAGTGTTGTATGAGGGTTAAAATCAACATAAATGGTTACTATTCTTATATGAACATAATTAGGGGTTAAACGTGCGGATAATACCCCTCAAGGACGATCCAAGGGGTCCTGTAGGAGGACCCCAACATGGCCAAAAAGCTGTAAAAACAACTTGATTCACAACCCCAATTTACGGCCAGTAGATCAAACTACGGCCCGTGGGTCATGGGCGTGGATTAGGATGAAAGTGGTGAGTTGCAGTTCCAAACCACGAGACCAAACCACGGAAAGTATTCCAATCTACGGTCCATAGATGGCCAGGTCGTAGGTGCTGCCACTTTTTCAACATTTTCGTTCTAAGTTAGAAGTTAGGGGTATGGTTAGTTATTAATTAAGGGTTAATGTACGTAGATTAATAGTTTATATAACCACCTACAAAACATAAAATAATCACTCTAACTAACTCACCTAAAGACCCCAAAACTCTCTCAAAAAATTATCTCTCTAGAATATAAGAAGAAGAGAAGAAGAGAAGAAGAGAAGAAGAGAAGAAGAGTAGAAGGGAGGAAAAAACCTAGGTCGAGTTATACATGGATTCAAGCTTGGTTTAGGGCATTGATCAAAGTTATGTGAGGCTTAATAATCCATGGATCCCCCCCATAGAAATCCCCAGTTATGAATCTAAACACCCCATTCTAGCTAGGGGTGTGATTGCATTGTGGGTAGGGCTTCAATGTGATACCAATCTAGTTGATAGTATTCAATTATGTTTGAATTATGTTTGTTTGATGATTATATGATGATTTCATGTGAATTTCTTGATGAACCCTAATCTAAGTTGATGAAGGTGATCATTGTGGATATTGATTTTCCTACTTCAATTGTCTTGAATACTAATTTATCATATTTAAGATCATATAAATATGAATTGACTTATACTTAATTGAAAGGAAGTATCTTGGCTTGTAATGTTAGAATTTAACCTTTATGATTCGATTAAGACTTGAATCACCTAATAATGAGAGATGTGATCAACTACCTTGAAATCTAGGTATAAAAAGAGATTAAGAAAGAAACCTTGAGAGTAAGGGTTGTGATCACATAGCTAGGGCTTTAGGGTAAGGCTAATGTGATTATCTAGTGATGCTTTGGCTTTGAGAGTAAGTCTAAAGGAAAATAGAAGCATAATAGGTTGGATTGCGGTGAAATACCTACACTCACCTAATCTAACTTAGGAATGCTTGCTAGATGAAAGTGATAGAATCACTTGAACATGGATTGGTTGTCAAGGGCATCCTTCCATGAGAGGTGAGTGTTAAGAAAGGCTTAATAAGTAAACCTTGGGGTATATTCTTGACTCCAAGTGCATAATGACAATAAGATGGAGTGTCACACAAGATAGGGTCCGGACTCCAAGAATAAAGAAGAGCCACACCTAGTTGATGTGAGGACTATCCAAGTTAAAGAGGGAACTCTTATATAGTAGAGTGTGGATTTTCCCAAAGTTAGGTCTCATGAGATGGGATCCTTCACATAGTTGAGTTAAGGTTCCTAGTAGAGATCTCCATATCCTATGGACTATAACATGCTTGAGAAGAATCTCATAGGGTCCAAAGCATAATGAACTAAGACTTACTTAATGAAGTAACTCATAGAGTTCAAGAGTGTAGATGAACTTAGACATACCAAAAGTGGTATCTCGTAGTGTTCATGAGTACAGATGAACTAAGACATACCAAAAGTGGTATCTCATAGTGTTCATGAGTATATATGGACTTAGACATGCTTAAGATAGTATCTCATAGTGTCCATGTGAAGTAGGAACTTATACATAGTAAAAAAAGTATCTCCTAGGGTTCAACCTAATAATGAACTAAGATGTGCTTGAGATAGAGTACCTCATAGGGTTCTAAAGTTAAAGAGAGAAACTAGGTTCAAAACCAAGAAGTACTAGTCATAGAACCTAAAAGTAATACTTAGCATGATTAGTATTATGGGATGCTATGAGTGCATTGCACAAATTATGACTTAGGATCATTAAATAGAAGTCTTGAAATAGGATTGGACTAAAATTGTCTTTCCTAGTTATAGTTGGATCAAGATGAGAGATTCCCTTAGTTTGAAAGTTAATCTATTAATGAGGCCAAAGTAAGGTGAATATGACTAGGATGACTGCAAGGCTATGCTTTGTGTGAAGGGTAGTATGAGATGCCTTTCATGCATTGCACAAGTGTGTCTTTGGATTACTTAGGAGTATGGTACCCATATGGCATAGAGAAGCTTTAGAGTTGACCATGTATGTAGACTATGATTAAGATGACTAAAAAGGGATACTTGGCTTGGATAGTATTATAGATGCTATTCTTGATTTTCACTTGTATTCTTTTTATGTTACTTGAGAATGGTGTTATCATGATATGGATGACCAAGGGTCTATTATGTTTATATGAATATGACGTATCTCGTGTGCTCATTTATTATGTCTTAGGTTGACTTGTATTATATGATGCATATGTTGGATATTTATGCTTATGATATATTATTGTCTCTTATGATTATTTCTTATGTTGACTAACCATTTGAGATGCTCTTATGATGTTGTGAGAGCTTTCATACTTAGTACCTTTTGTACTAACACATATTGCCTACATTATAACCAAATATAGGGTTGGAGCTTTGAGTTGCTATTGGAGGCTAGAGTTTCAAGGGCTTAGAAGAGTTGAAGATTTTGGTGAGTCCTCATAGTTTCGAGGACAACATCCACTTTAACTTAACATCATTTACTTTTATGTTTAAGACTTTGTATGGGCTGCGTCCCAAATACTATTATTTTTGAGTATTAAATAAATGGTTTATGAAAAAAGAGTTAGAAAAGGCTTTCGTTTGCGATTTACAAAAATGACTTCAATTGTATATCTTAAAGTTTCTAATTCTTCCTCTTTTTTTTTCTATAGTCTTATGTTATGAATATGCTAAGGGCTTGTATGAGACCCCTTCGGGATCAAGTACGCCGTATTACAACTAGGGGGTGCTCTCGGGTTGTGACACCCTATCCTTTACCCCTAACCTCTACCCCTACCCTACCCCTAACCTCTACTTCTACCCTTCCCCCTACTCTCTACCCCTACCCCCTACCCTCTATGTAATGACCTAGACCTGAAAGGTCACCTTTGATAGTTTTGAATAGTGATCTAACTATAATTAATTAATTTGCGGGTAATTTGATTATATTTAATAATAATGGGTCAACTCTGAAATATGAAAAATAGGTTAGCAAGAATTATTACTTTTAATACCTAATTAATTTAAAAAATAAAATAAAGAAAAACAAGAAATAATCTGCGCTTGCGGCGAGCATAAACACAAAGATCTTCGCCATCATTTAAGTAAGCAATTCACTTTGTAATTTAGTCCAATTCCACACTTACAACCTTTGGTTTCGAGCGTTGATTATGTTGTTAAATTTTATTTTTATATGAAACTAATTAGAGTGGGTAGTGGTGATTCGTGGGGATTTTTGGAGTTCAGTGAAGGTAACCAATATGTAATATTATTATATTAGTATATTTGTTGTATTAAATTAAAAGTGCGCAATGGTGAAGTCATATGGTGTTGCTGCACTATTTCTGGCGGCTTTGATTCCTTTGAACATATAAGGGACAAGAAAACAATGCTAATATTATTAATATTATATTCCTTTTTGGTTTGTTATCAGTTTCTGAGGATTAAAAGAATTGAATTGTTAGGAAGTATATATTAAGACCTAATTGATTTCTTGGAAAGGAACAATGTCATTGTTGTATACTTGGTGAGTTTTTGAAATTATGGAGATTAAGTAATTATTACATGTTATAAAGTTAGGAACATGCAGGTGACATATTAATATCTTGACTTTATCGATTTCCACCACTAGTTTCGTAACCAGTGGTTCCAAAAATCTGTAATTGTTATGTTATTATCACATTGTAATTTTAATTTTGATATATTAAAATAGGTAATTAAATATTAGTGTATCGTGTTTTCTGGATGCCATTTGATTTACGATATTTGAAGGAATTGCAAGGATTGACAAGTTAATGGGCATCAAGACTAAGAAACTTAATTATAAATTCGGATAAGCTTTTGGGTCTAGGCTAAGCCTATAGTAACATGAGTGTTGTTAGTTTCAGAATATTATTGTGACTATGTACTTGAATATATATTGCATTGATTTAGAAGCTTGACGAAAAGGGAAGGCTCAAGTCTCAGAGTGAATTGTGAACTAATTGAGGCAAGTGAATTTCTAAACCCTTGTTAAGTGTATGAAATTCGTGTATTTCCTTATAATATGTGTTTGGGAGTAATGAGGATTGGTGAAGGGTTGACTTGTCGATGATGAATAATTCTATTGATGGAAAAAGGGTAATAAAAAGGTGATGTGATTAATTTTTGGTGTGTGATGTTTGAGAATGATTTGAGGCTTATTGCTTATTTGTTGATGTTGTATCACGGTTGCATTGTTGTGAATTGTGACTTGTTATAAAAATGGTTATTTCCTCATTGTTTATTTAAATATGTCCTTTGCGTTGGTTCTGAGACATGGTTGTGATAAGAGGATGTACCATTTCAAGGAACGTATCGCGCGCCGCGATGGATACTATATTTTGAGGGACGTATCGCGCACCACGATGGATCACTATCCCAAACTGAAAGACAATGAGTGTGTATCATTAGGTCAGACATGCATCACTATACTTGACATTCCATTTCATTGTATTGCACATTTTTATTATTGATGAACCTGATCTTGGGTTTGGCTGATCTTGTGAGTGGTTTTATGTGAAACTTGTAATTCATGAATATCGAGTTGTTATTGAGAATATGTAATTTATTAGAGTCTTGTTGTTGGGCTAGTTTTATGTACGTTGTAGTGTAGAGTTTCAGATAGGGTGCAAGGATTACATGTATTTTGTTTCCTTTAGCACTAGCAAAACTTAGTTACTTTAACTAAATGATTTCAACCAAGAAAAAAATCACAATTGGAAAGATGCCCCAGGGTTGTAGCATAAATCGATTTCTGGTTCAATATTGATTTATCCCAAGGTTCAAAGGGTTAACTCATTGTGGGTTGGCAAGGTTCATTTTATGATACGGTCTTCCGACTTCTAATCGCCTACTATCATTGACAACCTAACTACATCGTTGAGCGGTGTTAGGTATGTACCAACAAAGGAGCACTAAGCCTTCGGCTTACACTTCAACCAAGTATGCATGGTGTATAGGTAAAATGCTATCCTACACACAAAACAATCTAGAGTTCACCCTAGAATGAACAAACCTCTTACATTCTTCGGTCTATCCCTTTATTTGTCTTCCAAGTTCAAGAGTGGACACTAAATTTATTCTAATGTTGATCAAACATTAAAATAGTAAAACAAGAATGCAAGCACAAAGTATAAAATAACCTTTCTCAAACTAGAAACAAGTTTATATTAAATCATCAATCGTAGATAAGACCCTAGGATAGGAGATTTTAGCTACTCATAACACAAAATGTTTTAGAATCATACAAGACTTTACCAAGATGAAGAAGAAGCAAGAAAAACACTCGAAAATGGAACAAAATCATCTTTAAAGTCATCTCCCGTCTTTTTGGAAAATTGAATGTGTAATAAGATGACCTTAAACTATTTATAGTCTAAAATAAAACATGTGGAACAGTTTTTGTGTCCAGGTCCGCGAGGCAGACCTGTTCCTTCGCACAAATCTGCACATGGCAAAAATGACTCCACGACGCGCCTCCAACGCGAACTCCTCTATTATGAGGAATTCCTTCTCTGCATGGATGAACTAGCTCCACGACGCAGGGGTGATCCTTTGTAGTGCAATTTTCAGCTTCTTGGCCCTTCTTTTCCTCCACTTCTTTTTCTACTTTTTGAATTTTGTTCCGGTGCCCAGCTCATTTTCCTATGATTTTTGACATGAAACATCTGATTATATTGATTAGAAGATACGGAATCAGAAATACTCACAAAAAGTTTATTTTTACACTGAAATGCCCTCAACTTGGCTATATATATGGGATAAAATGGTTATTAGGCATATAAAAATGCCTAAGATTAGTTACCTTTTTTAGTTCTGAGATATCGTATATTTTTATGACAGATAACGAGGACTAGAGCTACTGTTACTGGTGGTAAATGGGAGCCACTTCCCCATAAAGTTGTTAAAGCCCCAGCTAGGGGTAGGGGTAGAGCCTGAGCTAGAGGTCATGCTCATAGAATGACACTAGCCAGAGGTCGTGTCCGTGGAGCAGCACCAGTGAGAGGTTGTGCTAGAGAGGTCTCTCTAGAGCCTCAAATTGATGACAGATAGGACCAGGTTCCTCTAAAGCCTACAACCACCCCTTTGCTTCAGGATATATTATTGAGGGTGTTAAGCGTGCTTGAGAGCTTTACTCAAGGTGGTGGTGCGACCGCCATACCATATTACGACCGCCATACCACATTATTCTAAGACTATAAAGGGGGATTAGACCCAAGACCAACAGGAAACTCCAGTTATTCAAGATGCAATGAGGTAGCCACCAAAGGATCCAGTGGTTGGGAATGATCTTGCACCAGCAGATGAGGGTCAAGTTGCACCATTGGTTGTTTTGACAGAGGATGAGTAGCGTAGCTAGGAGAGATTTTTAAAGATGGACCCATCTTAGTTTTAGGGAGGGAAGAGTGAGGATGCTAATGAGTTTCTGACTACATACCAAGAGTCGCTAGAGGTTGTTTGATTAGATGACTCACATGGGGTTCAATATGCTACACTCCAGCTTCGTAGGCTATCTAAAGAGCAGCGGAGAACTTATTCGGGGGCTTTTCTAGTTGGATCTCCTCCAATGACTTGGGAGAAGTTTTCCAGTGTCCTCCATGAACGTTTTATCCCTTGGAGCGTGAGAGAGGATATTCGTTTGAGGTTTGAGAATCTGAGACAGGATGACTTATCTGTTACAGAGTATGAGGCTCGTTTTTGCCAGTTTTCTAGGCATGCTTTGACCATTATTGTAGACGAGACAGAGAAGATCCGTTAATTTGTGAGGGGGCTGACTTTCTCTATCAGATCAGCTGTATTTCAAGCATTTCGAGAGGAGGATTCTTTCCAGTCCATTGTGAGTGCCGCCAAAGAGGTGAATTTATGGAAAAAGAGGAGTTTGGGGACCCTAAAATGACCCGTACATCATGTCAGTTTTATGGTGCCTTATTTGGAGGCAGGGGGATCACACAGAGGGAGTGGTTCTTCCAGCATTAGGGAACCATTCATGCATCTATGCCGACATCTGAGGGTGGTCAGATATCTCGGGGTTCTTATAGCCTGGGTCAGGGCTCTTGGTTCACAACAACGACCTACAAGGCGAGGCCATTATTGTGGTTTTTCAAGGTTTGCACAATAGTTCCCAGGTCAGAGATTTTGCTTTACTTGTGGAGAACCTGATTGTTGACACCTAATTTTGACCATCCACAATATAAATTAACCGTCGAGCTTCTTGAATTTCAAACGATTTGAAATTATTGACTTTATAAATTTTAAGATATTTTTCAAGTTATTTTAAATAGTTTTTTTGCTCTTTTATAATTTTAAATAATATATATGTTTTATATAATTTTGTATATAATTAGTATATTTATGAATATTTGAAACCGTCTCAAAAAGATTTTGTTAAATATTTGGTTAATTTGTCTACTTATATAATAGTTTATATTTTAATTTATTTAGTTTATAATTAAGTTAATTATATTATTTCGTTAAGATTAAGAAGCTTATTAATTAATTTATATTAGTTAGTCTTATTAATTTTTAGCCAAATCACCAATTAAGCTCAACTTGGCTAAATTATTGAATTCGGTCGGCTTTGTAATCAAATGGACCAAATTCTCAATGTCAATCTAACCTCTTTTCTCACCTCACTCTAAACCCATTTGGAGACCAATTTTGGGCTTTTTAGTGCTATTTCCAGTAGCCCACTTCTCAAACTAATAAACCCAATACATGCAGTACCAAATTCCTAGCCTAATTCAACATTTCCCTTTTGGTTTTAGCTTCAGCAGCCCATTCCAATACCCATCAACAAATATTCATACTATACAACATCAAACAATACGCACCCCACCTCTACACTCTTTGTTCTTCTGCTTCCACTGAGAACTAAAGATGTAAAACCCAGAAATTGCCCAGTCCAGGAAAACGCAACAACCCGATCCAAAACAAACGCAAACCCAGCTACCAAAATTAACCCGAATTGCGAGCCCAATCCAGTGAACCCAGCACGTGCGTGTCCCTTGTTCTCTTGTAAGGAATCCAGGTATCGAAATCTTACTTCTCCTTCGCCTTTGCTAAGAAATCAGACAACCATGGTTCTCAATCCGTTGAGAATGTTACAAGTTTTGTACATGCCAGCCGTCCCACCCTGATCATAGAGATTTTTAAATTTCAATTTGGAACTCTTTTCCAAGTTTTTACTCGGTTTTCCCCCCTTCAATCTTCCCTAATCTCCTTCTATATAAACCTACTTTTATCTTCACTATTGGGGGTTGTGAAAAATAGGCCGGCTTTAGAGAGGAAAACACTAGAAAAGATAGAAATTACAGAGCATAAGTCAGAAAAAGAATTTAGGGTGATAGTTGTTTGTATTGCTGAAATTCCTAGGTTATTCGTCTAAATTCAATTTTTCCATTAGAGCGTTTCGCTTGTGGTGTAGGGAAAAGCTTTGTTATTAGCTCGTCGTTCCGATCGCTGTACGGAAAAAGGCCAAGGAGGCCCAATTTTCTTTTATCCAGTCAACCAAATCAATAAAATTGAATAACAGAATCCCGAGAAACATTGACCTATAGGTCCCAGAGTTAAAAATACAGAACAAATCTAGAGTTGAAAGAGATTGGGCTAAAAGCCCACCTTTATTTCTTAAAAGTTGTATTTTATTATGTTTGGGCCTAAGCCCTTATCATTTTATTTGTTATTATCTTGCTAGAATTTAGGACATGTGGAAGATGGGCCTAAGGCCTAAAGAAATAAATTTCAAATTTAGTCTAGGACAGGTTCAAAAGTTGGAAAGAATTGTCCAATAACAAAAATAGACCCAAGTACTGGGCCAAGCGGACAAATCCAGACTTGGGCCCAAACTTCTTTCCCTATCTCATCTATTTGTTATTTTATGTTTTATGTGTGTATTTAATTTTAAGGTTTTAAAAATTCAACTCCCAAAATATAATCATTTTGAATTAAAAAATCAAAATCAAGTAAATATTTTACTTTCACTTAGTCAAACGTGCTTATCATTGAAAATGTTAGTCAAATAGTTAATTTCTGGATAACCACATTGGTGGATATTCTAGGTGTTTTTAAAACCTTCCTAGAATATTAATAAGAACCTCGAAACCCTTTTAAATATTTTCAATAGATTTCCTGTTTAATCTATTGAAAATCATTTTTCTTAATTTTACTCAAAAATTAAGTGGCGACTCTAAATCTATCATTATTTTTAAATAAAACAATGTTCACATGATGCGACAATGTACTTCCAGAGGGGTCGTGGAGGAATCCAACCTCATTCCTCATTTTAGGCTAGACCACCGGTACCACAAGGTAGAGGCGGTAAAGCTTTTAGTAGTGGTGCCGCAACTCAACATAGTCGGGGTAGAGGTACCACCCAGCCTGGAGGTGGCCAAGGGGGTCATTGTTATGCTTTCCCGGGGAGACCCGAGGCGGAGACCTCTGATGCTGTTATTAAAAGTATCATCCCAGTATGCCATCGATTTGCGTCTGTATTGTTTAATCCAGGGTCTAAATTCTCTTATGTGTCTACCTATTTTGTTGTTGAATTTGATATGATATGTGATAACATAACTGTACCTATTCGTGTTTCTGCGCCCGTGGGTGAGCCCTTAGTGGTATATCGAGTGTATAGATCTTGTCTTATTTCTTTGGCTGGGGTATGATACTTGATAGATTTAATCATTCTAGGGATGGTAAACTTTGATGTTATCTTGGGTATGAATTGGTTTTTATCCTTATCATGATGTCCTTGATGTAATGCTAAGACTGCGACTTTAGCAATACCTGCTGTTTTGAGGGTTGAGTGGAAGGGTTCTAGTGGCTCTTATCATATCAAGGTCATCTAATTTATCCGTGCTCAGAGATGGTGGAGAGAGGGTGTTTTTCTTACTTAGCTTTTATTCGGGACACTAATGTTGAACCACCTTCCATGGATTTTATTCCCGTGGTTCAAGAATTTCTTAATGTATTCCCTTCTGATCTTCCAGGTGTTTCTCCAAAGGGATATTGATTTTGCTATTGATTGGAGCCGGGCACTAAGCCCATTTCTATTCCTTCCTACCGTATGACTCCAACAGAGTTGAAAGTGTTGAAGAATCAGTTGCATGATTTATTAAGTAATGGGTTTATTCGCCCTAGTGTGTCACTTTGGAGTGCCCCTATGTGTTTGTGAAGAAGAAGAATGGAACTATGGCCGAAGCCAAAATCGGTACCGGGCGGACCAGACCGATAATTGCCGGAATCGGTATTATCTAGCCGGACCCGGACCGGACCAGACCAGGATCAGTAGATTCGATTTTTTGGGTATAGGTCGTCCCGGTCCGCTAGGGAACCGGTACTAAACCGGCCCGGCCCGAACTGGTAACCGGGACGGGCCTTTTTTTTTTAGAAAAAAAATTAAATAAAATTAATTAAAACTTAAAGAATTAGTTTTTTATAATTGAATATAATTTATATTATAATAATTATAAATTTAAAATTCATAATATATATAACTTTAAAATTTATAAAATTTAAAATTTAAAATTCAAACTTTAAAAGTTTAAAAATTTTAAAATTTCAAACTTTAAAGTTATAAAATTAAAAATTAAAAAATCAAACTTTAAAATTTTGAAAATTTAAAATTCAAACTTTAAAAGTTTGAAAATTTAAATTTCAAACTTTAAAAGTTTGAAAATTTAAAATTCAAACTTCAAAGTTATAAATTTTAAATTTCAAACTTTAAAAGTTTGAAAATTTAAATTTCAAAGTACAAAGTTATAAAATTTAAATTTCAAACTTTAAAAGTTTGAAAATTTAAATTTAAATCTTTTAAAGTTTGAAAATTTAAAGTTCAAACTTTAAAGTTATGAAATTTAAATTTCAAACTTTAAAAGTTAAAATTTATAATTCAAACTTTAAAGTTATAAAATTAAAAATTCACAATATTAAAAATTAAATTTAATACAACAACAATAAAAAAAATAAGACGAATAGCCAGTACTTTTATTAATATTTATATGATATTACAGTTTCATCTATAAAAATATTAGTAGAGTATTAAAAGATTTAATCTACACAGCCACCTTCTAGGAAGGGTTCTATTTGAATTAAATCTCGAATTATCATACTCTTACTAATAGTCGGTGCAACCATATAGATCCTTTCTTAAATCATTTAACATTTCTATAGTAACATGTTGGGGAATTGGTTGAATAGATAAATCCTCCATTGCTTCAATCCCGTCGTCACTATAATCTTGCATGATTTCATCAACGTCATTTTGAAATTTGGTCGGTAGTGGTTCACGACCCAAATTTCTTCTCTCGGCATTAATCCAATCTCTAAATAATACCGATATCTCCAAGCTATCTGCTGCTAGTGAATGCCTATGATCTCCAATTTGAAACCTTGATGCACTAAAGACGTCTTCCGAAGCTACTGACGACGCTTACATAGCTAATATATCTTGAGCCATCGGTTGTACTTTTGGAAATCCTTTGCCGTGATTTCTCCACCATGCCAGAACATCTTCAGTAGGTTCTGTATTTTGATTAACATATGCATCAAAATCATTTCTATTATTGTGAGAAAGTTCAAGATAAGAATCTAAATAATCATCAATATTATCTTCATTAAGTCTACTCCTAGAACTTTGAGGTTCTCGTTCACTTGATAAATTTATATTAGAATTGTATAATTCATACAATTTTCTAGCTTCAAATTTTATGCTATCTTTAACTTGTTGACAACTAGGAATTTTATCTAATTCACTATCAATATCTAAGTTAAAATATATTTTATCAACCATTTTTTATGCACCTATATCTTTATAATGAGGGTTTAACAAACACGCGGTTAAATAAATTTGAGGAATAGGAATATAATATTTTTAAAATTTTTCAATCATTTTTTGAATAGTTTCTTCAAATCTTGGTTTATTTTTAAATTTATATAATTTAGAAGAAATCATACAAATATCAGGCAAAACAGTATAAATTGATGGACTATAAATTCCAGATATTCTTTTGGTAGTTAAGTAAAAAACTTTTAGGAAATCTATAAGTTCATTTATGTCACGCCAATCACTATCATCGAATCTATATGACATATCTGAATTATGAGCATTCCAAACCATTTGTAAGGGTATTCTATATTCATAAGCGACTACAAGCATTTCATATAAAGTATTCCATCTAGTAGACATTGTTTTTGGAATTTTTCTAGGTGGAAGATTATTTTCAAAACAACAATTTTGAAAATCTCTACGCCTAGATTTAACTTGACATTTAAATATAAAATGACATGCATTTTCAACTCTAACAATCAACTTATATATGTGCGCAGTACACCTAATATGATAATCATCACCATAATAGGACAAAGAGTAGGTTTTAATAATTCAACAACAACATTATTATTTGAAACATTATCTAAGGTTATACTACTTATTTTATCACATATTCCATAGCTTTGTAAAATATCTAAAATAGTTTGAACTATATAACAACCGGCTTTGCATCTGACAACATTTATAACCTAAAATTCTTTTTTACATATACCAATTTTCATCAACCCAATGTGCAGTAACAGTCAAATAATCGTTACCGTTTATACTACGACCCATATCAGAAGTAATAGCTATTTTACAAGTATTATAATAAAATAAACGACAAAGATATTGAAAATGTTGTGCGTGATAATCAAATACAACCTTTTTTTATTGTATTTCTAGCAAAACCTTTAAAATTTGGATTATATACAATTTGAATATAATGTATAAAAATTGGGATTTTCAGCAACACTAAATGGCAAACCCATAACACATATCATTTTAGCTAGTTCTTCATGATCTTTTTCTCTACTATATGATCCAGGTAAACTAGAGCCAGAAACATTAGAAGGATTTAATTGTGTTTGTACCATGTTAGAGCCGCCTACTTCTACATTTTCAGGAAGGGGGGTACCGTTCTTTTTAGCTTTCTCTACCGCTTTAGCAAGCAAAAGTTCATTTTTAAAACAAGACATTAAATGACTACTCAAATGTCCCGTCCCACCAGATTTACCAAAAGTTTTATGATTTAATCTATGTTTACATTTATTACAAATAGCTTGTGTTTTATCTTCGTTTTGTGTCATAAATTGCCAAACAACCAATTTTTTAGCACGTTCTACCTTAGGCCTAGGACGTACGGGGGGAACAGGGGCAGGACAACGAAAGGGGAGCGGAACTAGGAGCGAGACTGGGAGTATTAGTAGCTGTAGGTGGCTCAATTTCATCATCATCATCATCAAAAGTAGGTGTATCAGTATAATCATCAATGTCATCATCATTATCATAATCTCGAGGCAATTCCTCATCAAAATTACCAAAGCGATGTTGTAAATGTTCATGATAAGGATCTAATCTTGAATTACTATCAATATTAAAAATAGTATCATTGACATGTGTATAATCATCCGTATTCATTTTTACTATAGTAGATTTTTTAGTTTTAGATCTAGAAGAACTACTGGTTTTTGGATTATCGGAGGATGTAAAGTTAAACATATTTTGAACATGTTCAATTGCACTTTTTTACTTTTTCCTTTTTGAACAACACTTTTACTGAAATCCATATTAAAATATTAAACGTGAGAGTATATATAATACGAAAAATGTAATGCAAACAAATAATTAATCACAAAATAAATAAATAATTATTTCAATATAAATGAAATATAAATTATAAGTTGGAACGAATGTACCGAACGTCTACTTAAAAAAGTAGACGTTTATGACCGCCGAAAGCCGAAAGTTGAAAGTTGAAAGTTGAATTTTGAAGCTCCAAATCCAATTTCTAAAGATCAAATAAGGCAAAACCAGAATTTCAATAATTTTAAGAGATTATATATTAGAGAAGTAGAGAGTAGATGGTTGAGAGAATAGACGATGATTTTGTGATTGAAAAGAATGAAAGTTTAGGGGTATTTATAGGTAAAAAGAGGGTTAAAGTGTAATTTTTAAAACTTGAGGGAATTAAAAAAGTTAGAAGGGGTAGGGGGTGTAAAAGTATGCAAAAAGGGGGAAATAGCCGTTGGGGGGGCCCACTAGCCGTTACCCAACGGCTATAAAATGGACATATTTTTTTTTAAAAAAATAAAAAATTAATTGAACCGGACCGGTAATGGACCGGGATTTATCAGAATAGGGACAAACCGGTAAATTCCAATTTCCATCCCGTTACCTGTCCCAGAATCGTACTGAACCGGTCCATATCGAGATATACCGAAACCGAACTGGACCGGAATGGACCGGACCGGACCGGTAACCGGTAAATCCTGGTTCCGCTGCCAGGCTTAGATGGGACTATGAGAATGTGTATTGATTACATACAGTTAAACAAGGTAACAATGAAGAATAAGTATCCTCTTTTGCCTATTGATGACGTATTTGACAAGCTACATGGAGCATAACCGTTCTCTAAGATTGATTTTAGGTCTGGGTATCATCAATTGAAGATTAGGGCATCAAATATCTCTAAGACAATTTTTTGGACTCGGTATGGACATTATGAGTTCCTGGTGTGTCATTTGGGTTGACTAATGCCCCTGCAACATTTATGGAGTTGATGAACGGGCTGTTTCGACCATACCTTGATTCTTTTTTCATTGTCTTCATCGATGACATTTTGGTTTACTCCAGGACTGAATAGGACAATGTCCGACACTTGAATATTGTACTTCAGAGATTGAGGGAAGAAAAATTGTATGCCAAGTTCTCAAAGTATGAGTTCTGCCTTAATTCTGTTGAATTCTTGAGACACGTGGTGTCCAAGGAGGGTATTAAAGTAGATCCGGCCAAGATTGTGACAGTTAGAGGCTGGACGCGACCTACCTATACCCTACCTCCCTAACACCCCTCCATGTACCCCCCCTTCCCCCCCCCCCCCCCCCCCCCCCCAAACCCCCACTTACAAAATAAATAACTCAAAACAACAAATTGGTCAAATATTTGATATTCTAATAACCTATTTCTTGTTAACTAATTTAACACCCAACTTTGTGCAACATAGAATAATTAAATTTTGAAATAAAATCATCATACCTTCCAAGTAACATAATCAATTGAGTATTAAATATCTCATTAAACCAGAATGTCAAAGGGTATTAAGAAACCATAACTAACTCTAAAATGCAACTACCCATATGATTTACTTTTAAACTGAGATAAATCTTAGTGAATATTGAAAATAAAAATGAATAAAACAGACCAGTGTTTAAGCAAACAGTCAACCATATATAGCAAGTTAATACGATAATGAGTTGAAGAGTTAGGATGCATAAGAGTTGAGAGCTTTTTTTCATCAAAGCCTAACTCTTTGGGAATTGCTAAAGATCAGCCCCAATGGGGAGTTATTTCTCACTCAAAGATTCCCTCAATTAGCATTGAGAGCCAATGGTTTGGATAAGAAACAGTTAGAAGGGATAAACACTTAAAGAACAAAAACTCTATACTATAAGAAAACAAAATAGCAAATATAACTTTTGAACTTTGGAACATCTCATTTGAATCAATTCTCTAGCAATGGATTAGAACATAGAATAACTGATTTTATTGAAAATGAAAACAAAATTAGAAATCAAACTTACTATCAATTAGTGGTGGATTCATATTATATAAAGGTCACTGGTAGGAAGAACTTACATAATAGAGTTCAAATATGCAAACTTAACATTAAACTAGTTCAAACATGAGGCAAGAATAAATTAACAAACTTCATGTGAGAGCTAATTTGAAGAGAAAAAAGACAATAAGTCTGGATTAATGCACACAAACAAACAGGGGAAGAAATTAACCATATGTCTAGCTTGAGCAAAGTAATCAAACTAATTTAAAGATAAGAAATATGGCAAACGATGACCAATACAAGAGAGAGATAACAGCTAACCCTAACTAAATGGTACTGCCAGAAATTTGAGCAAAGAAACAAAAAGCAATGTAAGCAATCATGAGTGTCCTATTCTAACTTAAGCATTTACGGAAGAGGCGGAAAGGTTTTTGAACAGAGAGTTTTGCACATTTACAAGACCTAATTGATCATGATTTAAACAAAATAATGGAACAGTCTGAAAGCTAAAATCAAAAAGTAAGTATGACAGTCCAAGCAAGCTGTTGCAAGCTCCATTTACACCTAACTAACACTCAGAAGAAACTGCTTCGGATTATCTCATGCTTAAGCAGTAAGAATCAGTTATGTTATAAGCCACTATTAAAAAAAAGAGTTACCACACCTCATGATGAACATTAATAGCAATAATTCAATGCATTTGGCTCCTAAATAGTAACAAAGGATAATCAAAGTTAGCAATCAATGTTTGCAGTGAGCAAGTTGAGAAAACTAACAAATAAAGAAATGAAAGCTTGAATACTACAAATGAGAACATAAATCGTCCTTGTAAACCAATAGGAATTTCAACGTTTCAAAAAAATGAAAACAGTGCAGGCAACGAGAGAAATAAGAAAGGCGTAATATATTTGAAAGCTAAAATTGATAAAACTAATCATGTTCAAGCAGAAGCATGCAAAAACCAAAACTTTAGCCAAAAATAAAAAATTCTAATATTTATGCAACTATCGTAACGAAATGTAACCAAGTGTTCCTCCTTGGAGAAACTCGAATTGGGTACCAACAACCCAAAGGCTCTTGCGAAATCCAAAAGTGAGTATTCGAAATAAACAATCAACTAAAAAA
Source organism: Solanum sitiens (assembly GCA_016801875.1). NCBI lineage: Eukaryota > Viridiplantae > Streptophyta > Magnoliopsida > Solanales > Solanaceae > Solanum > Solanum sitiens. The sequence goes on along the minus strand of JABWTJ010000412.1, from coordinate 27,318 downwards.
CAAGCATATTGAAAACAGAGGTCGCAAGTGATCAAGAAAACTGGAAAATCGAACAATAAGCTAAAAAGAAAAACTAACAAGAACAGAGAGTGAACAACAATCAGTTATATTATAAAAGCAACAATGAAAGCTATAAAAGCAGCAACTCCAAACCACGAAAACAGAACAGAAGCTAAAACAAAGAAAAAATGGATTCCAGATTTATGCTAAAATGATACATAAACCAAACCAAATTGCTACCTATACAAGCAACTAAATAACAACTCCAAACAACTTATTCAGACTGTAATGACAAGGAATTGACATTTTTTAAGTAAGAGATGTAACCCATTTAGACATTCATACGAAAAATAAACAAAACTCAAGCTAAAAGAATAATAGATCGTACTCAACTATTATGATAATCGACCCAAAAACTCCTACGCATGAAGACAGAATTGACATTAACAAATAAATAAAGAACTTGGTACTTGAAAACATGACAAACATACCCATTTGAAAACAATCGACTGAATTAACAATTTTGCAACGCACTAAAGAACAAAAGAAAGCAAATTGTGAAGAAAAAGTTTGAGTTCTTAATAGAACAACTTGCATACTAATAAAAATATACACCCCAGATTTATTTCCCTTCATGGATTCTATGACAAACAATTGAGAGAAATTGCAATAACTTCTAGTTAGATTGAACTTAACAGTATAATTGACAAAAATAATGATTTTGTTAATCAACTATTCTAGAACGTTGCTCCAGTTGATAATTGCAAGGCGTATCAACTAATACCTGTTAATGGTCGGTCTAGTAGGTGGTTGTGTCCCACATATTGAGAAATTCAGTGACATGGGTACTTGTTCACTCCTCTCACCAGCAACTTTTTGGATCTCATTTCCATGGTCATCCATCTTTTCTAGATGCACATTTGCCTCCAACCCTTCACGATGAGACATTACTCTTCTTGACTTTCTTAATGGAGACAATACCACATGACCATCACGTGGATTGAGATCTGACACCTTAGGATTTGCATGCTCTCGCTTAGGGGGAGGTATTGCAAGCAGAGCTGGTTTCATAGGTGGAGGTCCTGATTAGAAGTACCAAAAGAAAGGAAAAGTTTCGTACCCACATGAACCGCAAGTGTGCAAACTAAACAATATAAAGAATAAACATACCGATACTCCAATATTTGCTGCCTAAGATCCTAGCTTTTGTATGGTAAGTAAACATCTTTGACAAAAGATCTAGGCAATCATTAGTAGCCGTTGGAAATAGTGCTTTGAATAGCTGTCTAGGAACATTGGTACTCGACATAATCCGGCAAGTAGATCATATCATGCCACTGAGAAGGCGTTGGGGTCTCAAAGACCGCAAAAAATCTTTCCTAGATGATCAATATTACAGTTTCCCTAATATAGTCAAATAATTCAAAAACAAATTATTGGCCAAAATAACAACATACAAATATGAGTTTTGAGCATAGCATATAAAGTGTAACAGAAGTTCAAATAGTTATTGAAGAACTTATCATAGAAAACGACCATAATACGAACATGTAAGCGAAAACTGTTCAGCTCAATAAGTAATATGCTTTTCAGTACAGCTTCATTTTCAACTGCACATGATGTTTTCTAGTTTAGAACGGGAAGGACAATTACTTCACAGATTCTATTTAGAAACTTTTGTAAATTTTGAACATACGTACAAAAGGGTTAGGGGTTCGTAGCTTGTACCACCAGCAAAAAAATAATCAGATGTAACATAGCTTAAATATTCAAAACGTTCAAATTTTCAAAACCCATCACTAGTTTCAAAGTTTGATGAAATTAGGGGTGTGCACTAGTTTGAATAAATCGAAAAACCAAACCAAATCAAATCGAATTCTAATTTGAATTGGGTTTTTGGATTTTTGGTTTGATTTTGCATTTATAATTTACTTTGTTTGGTTTTTTGGTGTGATTTCGGATTTAGAAAAATATTAAAAAAAAAACAAATTATTTTATATATATATATATATATATATAATTTAGTTTATTTTCTTATGTTTGGACATCTATAATTGATATACTTTTAAGTATTGTTTCTTGAAAGCAGAGCTGGTTTCATAGGTGGAGGTCCTGATTAGAAGTACCAAAAGAAAGGAAAAATTTCGTACCCACATGAACCGCAAGTGTGCAAACTAAACAATATAAAGAATAAACATACCGATACTCCAATATTTGTTGCCTAAGATCCTAGCTTTTGTATGGTAAGTAAACATCTTTGACAAAAGATCTAGGCAATCATTAGTAGCCGTTGGAAACAGTGCTTTGAATAGCTGTCTAGGAACATTGGTACTCGACATAATCCGGCAAGTAGATCATATCATGCCACTGAGAAGGCTTTGGGGTCTCAAAAGCCGCAAAAAATCTTTCCTAGATGATCAATATTACAGTTTCCCTAATATAGTCAAATAATTCAAAAATAATTATTGGACAAAATAACAACATGCAGATATGAGTTTTGAGCATAGCATATAAAGTGTAACAGAAGTTCAAATAGTTATTGAAGAACTTATCATAGAAAACGACCATAATACGAACATGGAAGCGAAAAACTGTTCAGCTCAATAAGTAATTTGCTTTTCAGTATAGCTTCATCTTCAGCTGCACATGAACTTTTCTAGTTTAGAACGGGAAGGACAATTACTTCACAGATTCTCTTTAGAATCTTTTGTAAATTTTTAACATACGTACAAAAGGGTAAGAGGTTCGTAGCTTGTACCACCAGCAAACAAATAATCAGATGTAACATAGCTTAAATATTCAAAACGTTGAAATTTTCAAAACCCATCACTAGTTTCAAAGTTTGATGAAAATTAGGGGTGTGCACTATTTGGAATAAATCGAAAAACCAAACCAAATCAAACCGAATTCTAATTTGGATTGGTTTTTTGGATTTTTGGTTTGATTTTGCATTTATAATTTACTTTGTTTGGTTTTTTGGTGTGATTTTGCATTTAGTTTATTTTCTTATGTTTGGACATCTATAATTGATATACTTTTAAGTATTGTGTTTTACGTTCTAACCCCTCTCTAACCCCCCTCTAACCCTCTCCTACTCCTCCCC